>JABWPP010000050.1:81111272-81815983 GCA_016920855.1 Puya raimondii | reverse complement strand
TTTTCATATGGAAGGCGTTGATTGGTTATATATGCTATATATTCAACATGCGCATACTGATCTCTGGAAAAACACTATTACCAATTGTTATTACGGACAATTTTTTTGTCCAGGGTCCAACAATAATTTTGCAAAATTTTGCTAAATTAGCAGAGGCTCCACAATCAAATTGTTTTCAACAAATTAATATTTTATAAAATTAGTATTTTACGGCGCAATCTTCGCTATAATCTTGTGTGTAAAAATATCTAAAAGAAATATCATAAATGGCAAAAATTTACTAAACTTAGCAGAGTCCAGAGACCAATCAAAATGTACGCGACGTGTTCAGAACAAGAATTAATAAATTTATAAAATTAGTATTTTCAAGCACATCTATGTGAGGGCTACAGAATGTCTTGTGTGTTAAATATATCCTTAAGATATCAATAAAATTTAGGAAGCCTCCGCCCCCCCTCGACTCCCCCCTTTACCATGTTTTTTTTTGATGAGACAAAAAAAGAAAGGTAGCATGGCTACCCGCTTCGTTTTACTTTTGTTGTAAAAGGGTGAAACCACTTAACTGGATAAAATGTGAATCAACTTGAATTTCGAAAACTTGTGGCGGACCTCGGTACACCCGATCATCTACAGAATTCGTTATGCTCGCCACTTGACGGCTGAGGATACGGTATCATGTAATCAAATTACCATTTCAATTCTAGAGATAGTGATCTCACCCCTCCTTGGTTTCATGAAGTCTATAACAGGCAATTCCACTGCTGTTGGATGAAGGAATGTGCTTCATTTATATCTAAATAATAATTTTCCTGTGCTATCAAACTCAAGTAGTCATATATGCGTGTTTTCGCGTACGGTAGGTAGGTTATGTGGCGTTAGCGGAGCCACAATATTAATTATGATATATAGATTTGTTTTGTTTTTTTTTTTTTTTTTGAGAAAGACGGTAAGTAAAAACTGTTCTGCTTCATACATTAAAGCAAAAATGAATTATACGGCGGTACAGCATGCCGCAGAACATCATAAGGCCTCCGGGGAGGCGAAGAACGGGTGAAAAAAAACCGTAAAGAAAAAAACAAGAGAAGAAAGAAAACAAAAAAAAAAAAAGAAAAATTAAAAAAAAAAAAGAAAAAGAAAAAAGAGCATAAAAAAACAAAAACTTAGAGGTAGAAGCACGTTCCAAGAGATAAGGAAGAGATGTCATAGGGTCGGGTTGATTTTTGCTGGGTAGCGTATTGGGGAGTTCGTATTGCGAAGAGTAAATATGATTTGCTTTTTCAGGTCCGAAAACATCCTACCCACTGTTGCTGCCGAAGTTCGGTGAGATATAGGACTTTTTTGAACTTCTAGTCTTCGCGTTGCTCGGGGCGTGCATGCGACACGTTTGACCGTGCCCGAAGTTTCGATCGAACGTTCATACCTGCTTGAACCCTAGGGGTGTCCCCGTCCCGTGAAACACTGGACAAGAATCGACAAAGACACAGTTGTGGAAGAGGTGGGTTGCAAGCTTTCCAGGGTGGATTGAGTAGCGCAGAAGACGCAATTTTCTTCGGCCACCGAGGCATCCCTCTTTGTAGTAATCTGTCGGCGGTAGGGAGACGTTTACGGAGTAGCAACCAGATGAAGACCTTGGATTTTGATCGGGATTTTCATAGTCGTCCAGATTATTGGTATGCTCGAACAGGTCTCTCTGGCCCGCGCGTCACTGAGGAACGAGTATTGCGATTTAACCGTGAACCGCTGGTGATCTGGTCCACCGCCATTTGATCCGGTCGTTCCTGTTGCTAGGAGTATGCAGGCCTAAAAGAGCTTTTGAACATGAATAGTTGTCTGTGCGTGTGTCAGGGTGCAGCGGCGTAGGAAGACCCCTGCAGATGAAGCTCCATCTCCAGCCGTTCGAGTTCCAGCATTGAGCCACACGAGCTTCTTTGTGAGAAATCTGACTGAAGATGTCTGCAAACATAGTGCGAAAGACTGTGGGACTTCGCCAATCCATATTTCATGCCACAGTGTCTGATACTACGTCCGTCTCCTAGCTCGAAACAAATGCCACATTTGAAAAAATCACGACAGCGTAACACGCTTTTCCACCATTGCGAAGTTGGTTACAAAGGCTCTACCTTTCGTGTAAGGGCTTCCGTCCTTGTGTAGTAAAGAGTTCTAATCAGCTTTGTCCAAGGCAGATGAGGCTCGTTGAAGAAGTGGAAACGCCACCACCATTTGGAGAGAAAGCGCCAGATTCATGGAGCCGGGAGGGTCTAAGATACCCATATCCTCCTTCGTCCTTGCTTCTGCATACGTTTTTCCAATTGACTAGACATGCTCCCCCAGAGAGACTTTGGAGCTCCCCTGCCAGAAGAACGCTCTTCGCAGGGCTTCTATTCGATTGAGAAACCCGTTGTTGGGGGGCTTTGAAAATGGACAGGTAGAGGAGAGCGGCATGATTGGAAAGAAAACCGATGTGACAAGAGTCAGTCTACCCCCAAGAGAGAGGAGTTTGGCTTTCCATCCGTCAATACGGTCCTCGGATGCGGTATGATGACCGCCACCCAATCGTTTTTTGCTCAGCATTTTGTTATGAAGTGGAAGCCCAGAGGTAACGTAGCGGTAGCTTCCCGGTACTTTGCAGCCTAAAATGCTCGCCAGGCATTCGGTCTTTAACGTGGATTCGCGCGCGCCAAAGTAGTAAAGCTCAGTCTTAGCCAAATTGATCGTTAGACCCGAAGCTCGTTTTCGAAATATTGTCCAGAGAAACAGTAGATTCCTCATAAAGCGCGTTGCGTGACTCGCGAGAAGAAAGGCAGGGTGTCGTCAGCGTATTGCAGGAGGAAGCGCAGTCTGACAGTCTGCGGATGGGCCGATGCCTTGGATTAGGTTTATTAGCTCTTGCAGTATTGGGTCATCCTTGCTAGTACAGGTCGGCCACCAATAGGAAAAGGTAAGGGGAAAGTGGGTCGCCTTGTCGTAGGGGGCCCCTTCTTTGCTTTAATCCACTTCCGTTGGAATCTCGTTTACCAGGATGATGCGACTTTAGCGTTACAGATGCCACTGTTCGATCCACGTCCACCATTTGTTTGCTGAACCCAAGCCACAACAAGATGCTTTGGAGGAAGGAAAGACCCAACTGACGTTATCGAAAGCTTTTGCGAAGTCGGCCTTGATGCAGACACAATCCGTACCAGTTTTGGAGCTCCAGTTGACAAGCTCACTGGCAGTGACAAATGAATCGGCGAGTAGCCGATCCTTCAGGAAGGCGGACTGTGATGAGGAGATGATAGACGGTAAGACGAGCAGCGCTAGCCTCATATGGCTAGGACTTTGGAGACTATCTTTTGGATTCCGTTATGATAATGGCAGATGGGGCGGTAGTCGTTAACCGTTCGACAGCGCCCCCTTTTTTCTTTGGGATAAGACAAATAAAGGAGTAGTCGGATGCCCCGTAAATAGTTTGTTTTCTTCTGAAGGTCGATGAATACGTTGAAAATGTCCTCCTTGACCGTCTCCCAGAAACGTTTGGAAGAAGATAAGAGGGAAACCCATCCGGACCAGGGGCCTTTTTTCGCTTCCAAGTTGGAACGTGGCAGTCTTAACTTCATCGAGAGTAAAGTGGGTCGTAAGGGTTGTTTGAATCGGCCAATCTGGATTCAAGGTATAGACGACTCCAGTCGCCAAACGGAGCTCGGTGACCCTCCCCCTGGTCCAGCAGACGTTTTGAAAGTGTTGAAAAAGTACGATCTTTTTAGTAGGGTCGTTGGTGATTTCCTCCCCGTGATCGGTTTTCGATAGTATCGATCGTGTTGGTACGCTTCCCTTCCGTTGGCCACTGCATGGAAAAATTTGGTATTACAATCGCCTTCCTTCAGCCAGCGTTGTTTTTTGCCCTGGTTTTCCATAGGATCTCTTCCTCCCCTAGGATTACTTGCAATTCAGCTTTAATGCTTGTCCGTTTTTCTATGCTCTCTTGCGACAGGTTATGAAGCTCTTCTATCTGGTCAATCCTTTGAAGTTCGTCCTGTAGACGCCTTATCGTATTGGAGATCCCGTGGAAATGAGTCTTGCACCATTCTTTGATTCTAACTCTGCAATGGCGGAGTTTTGCGGTTAAGGTGAGGATAGCAGAGTTGTTAGTGGGGGTTTCAGACCACCAAGAAGGCACTAAAGAAGTGAAACTCTCCCTAGTGAGCCACACTTTTTCGAACCGGAACAACCGCGGCTTATGGTGATGCACCGTAGTGAGAATGATTGGATTGTGATCGGAGGTGATGCGAGGGAAGAGCTTTGACGGTGCTGAGGGGAAAAGAAAGGTCCCATTCTGTCGAAATAAGGAATCGGTCGAGTTTTTTGCTAAGGTTGGTACGTTTCGCATGTTTGACCAGGTGTAGAGTTGGTTAGACAGAGGTAGATCAATGATTTCCAGTTTGCGTAAAAGGTCAGGAAAACATGGCCGAGGCTTTGGTGCTCCAGCTGTTCCCATTTCTTTCGGATTGATTGCGAGTGAAGTTGAAATCTCCACAAATGACCCAGTGGGTGGAGCAGGACTCCTTAAGTGAAAGGAGTTCCGAACAAAACTCCTCCTTACCAATCCAAGCAGGTGGACCGTAGACGTTCGTGAGATATAGAACGTTTTCCCGCTGACGAGGTGGGGTGAGATGAACGGTGATAGAGAAAAACGCGCATAAGGACCTCGTTACAAGAAAAGAATTTAGCATTCCAACACGTAAATAGGACCGCCCGAGGCTCCGGCAGCCGGGATGAAGTGACATCTGTCGTAATTAGCGCCGCAACATGAGCGAAGGAAGGAACGAGACACAGACCCGACTTTGGATTCTTGGATGCAAACAACAGTACAGAAAAGCTTAGCAAGCACCGACCTGACCGAGCGGCGCTTCGCCGGGTCATTAAGACCGCGAACGTTCCAACTAAAGATGCTGAACGACATAAAGCAATAACTTAAAACCCCAAAAAACGGCACAGACTGAAGACACTCCTAAAGCCTATTCTTCGCGGACATGAGCTTAGAGAGCTCCGAAGCCTCATCGTCCGATAGGATGACCACACAGCGAAAGCTTTTGTTCGAGATTTTCTTGCTGGACCAATTGCGGCGTAACATCTTGTTAGTGTGTGGGTCGCCCTCGAGACGGAGTGCTTTCCTGCGCATCGCCCTGCAGAGGGCCGAGTCCGATGCCCGGTTGAGGGGCCTGGTGCTTGGCCGAATCGGTTCCTTCGTTGTCGGAATCGAGGGAGAGGCAGGGAGAATGGAAGTGTCCCCAGCTTCGAGGAACGGGAGCTCGACAGCTGGGCCCGGTGCGGGGAACTCAGAAGCTGAATCCTGAGCAGGGAAAGGTGGCCCACAAGAGGCCCGGCGCAGCAGGAACCAGAGAATGATTACCTGCAGCAGGAACCAGAGAGTGCAGGGATGGATTGGGCCCGCATGCGGGCGGCTCGGGGCCCATCGGCTCGGGGCCCAAGAGAGGGGAGACATCCCCACAATCTGCCGGTCCGAAACCCGGGGAGAGAGGACACAGCTCGGGACCCGGGAGAGGGAGGTCAACCCCAGTAGCTGTCGGCCCGAAAATCGAGGCGAGAGGAGAGGGGGTCCACCGCACGCTTGAGGAAAAGGGTGGGGGGAAGCCAACAGCAGCTGGGGGCTCTCCAAGATAGAAGTGCGCTCGGATCGAGGCAGATGCACCAAATCTTAAAGAAAAAAGCATGCAGCCCTCTTGGCAGGAGAAGATACAGCAAAGGCCTCGTTTGAGATCCATGGAGGGTGACAGGGGCCTAGTCAAGGCATTAATGGGAGGCACCTGACGAAGGATCTTCGAGGGGATCTGGGTGGGGGAGGGGCAGTCAGGCGTAGTGCGCCTGAAGGTGACCCCCGCCGACAGGGAAGCGCCAACGGACGAAAAATTCGAAAAACGAGCGCCTTCCCGGACAGTCAACCTTGCCGGCGTTGACCGAAAGGTTGTCATGGCTCGAATCCTGGGGTGAGGCCGGCCGGCAGACGGTCGGCACCAGCGATGAAGCGCGGGGAGCAAGGCCGCTGTGGAAGGAGCCGCCTCGCCGTCTGTCGCGTATCTCGGAAGAGTTCCAAGAAGCGTCGGAGTAGGAGGAGCCTCCACCTGACGAGCGTCTTCCTCTATTCGACCCTACCGAGCGGCGAACAGCGTCGGAAGTTCTCGCGAGAGGGTCGTGTTGATCGGTCCGCTCATTGTTGTTAGAGTGGGGTGGGTGGTCGTGACCATCAGCCGCGTCACGGGACCACCGCAGAAGTTGAATGGCGACCGACTGGGACCGATCTCCATAGGTGATCTCTAGATTCTCCGGAATGTCGTGAAGCTGATTGACGGCGATGAGGCAGCAGTAGCCCGTGAGGTCAGCCACGCGAGAAGTGAGATCGTCGGCCCGAATGAACCGACCGAAGCCGCCGACCAGGGCCATGACTGTCCGGGAAGACCAGCACTCGTAAGGTAGGCTTCCCAAGCGAATCCAGGCTTTGTAAGAAAGCGCCGACCGGCGTAAGCCATGGTAAGGATTCCATGGGTAACATCGCAGAGTGATACTGCCCAATCTGAAGAGATTGCCGCGAAGGAGCTGCTCGCTCTGCACCCATTCTGGTAAGAAGACTACGAAGTCTCGTTCGCTGTAGCGAGCGACGTGGAAGTCAGCCTGAAAACCTCCGAAGCGGTATGCGAAACCAGCGGCGATGGAATCCTGGGGGAAATGTCCTAGATTCGATGGCGGAATGACATCGATCAGGACGGCGTTGCGGCAGCGGTTCTGGCGGGTGAGGAAGTCGTCGGAGAGAGGAACGAAGGCGCTGAGGTATGCTGGGCGGGCGCGCATTGCTCGGTAAACATGCATTGGAAGGCAGGATCTTGCTTTGTGGCCGAATTTGAAACACCTGGAGCAGCGGACGGGATCCCGGCACGCAGAGGCGAGATGGCCGCGGCCCAAGCACCGGAAGCACTTCCCTTTGAAAGAGAAGCGGGGCGCCGGAGAGTGAGTCAGAGGAGGGGGGAGGGGGTGGGTGCGTAAGGCAGGGGAGAGTAAGGCTTCCCTGTAAGACTTAATTAAAGTAGGGGGGAGAGGCCTGGGATATGTAGTTGATCGAGGCAAAGCCTTGGGGCAGGGGGTGGCGTGAGGATGGCGTCTGGAAGGAGTGAATGAGCGTGACCGGGGCGGGGGTTCGTCAGGTAGAAAGTAGGTGGTCCGAGTTAATACGGACCCGATTTTGTCCGCCCAGGAAATCTTTTTTGGGTAGGAGCAGGAAGGCCTGAGGGAGGAGGGGTCGCTTCTGATGTCCGGCGGGGAGAAGGGCGTCAACAGTGGCGGGCGCGTCGAGGTCTCCGAGGTCTCCAGAGTCGGAAGTTCCAGCACTTTCTCCTTACCTTTCGCCGGCGATGATCGCGAAGCCCTCGCTGAAGCGGCGCCGCGTCTCCCGCTCATCTCTCTTGTTTATATTAATTATATTTCTTTCCGTGTTTTTATTGGTTATGGTTCGTGAAAGTGATGGGAACGCGTTACCCCTTTAAACTATCCAAAGTGCTGATGCATTGAACTTGGCCATGTTAGGGCCACTCCAATGACGTCGCACGTGATTGAATTAGAGAAAGGGATGGGGAGGCATTTCTAGATGATGCGTTTTTTTAAGAATGAAATTACAAAAAAACGAAAAAAAGGTCAATGTGTCCCTCCTACATATTTTTAAAAAGGAAAACATGGTTCTTATATATGCAGTGTTAAACGTCCGAACAAATCAAAAAATTGGTATTGTACGTATCAACACATTAACAAAATGTAAGTCGCAAAAGATTTGATGATTTGTACCCAAGGTTCTGAGTTCGAATCCTAGTTGATTCACATTTTCAGCTAAGTTTATTTTTTTTAAAAAAATAAACGAAGCGGGTAGCGTGCTACCTTTCTCTCTCAAAAAAAACAAAAAAAACAAAATGTAAAGCGAATATTTTGAAAAACTTATTACTATTTACTAGTACACTTTAAAAAGAGACATATCAAAAAGTTGGAGTACCCATCGACTTTTGGTCGGATCACTAGTATGGAGAAACTACTTTGCAATTGTCATTCCCCGAGATATACTGTATAACGAACCGTAAAAACTTGAAAATTAGTAATTGCTTGACGAGTGACAATTGGGACTGGGCAAGCTTATAAGTGACGATAACAGCATTGGTCACGGTTTGAGATCTAGCCTGTCAGCACTTAGGGATAGAATTTCCGACTTTAGGATTGAGTAGAGACCAGATACTGCGCACTGGCGATGGAGCCCTGACGGGCGATTCACGGTGAAATCTACATACTCTGCGCTGAGTGATGGGGGCACGAGGGACGACCGAGCTTGTAAGATTTGGAGATTTCGAACCCCCCTTAAAGTGAAAGTATTCTGTTGGCTCATTTTTAAGAAGAGACTTCCTACTGCAGATAACCTCGCTCGGAGAGGCTGGACTGGCATCGCAGATTGCGTGCTGTGTGGAGGTGAAGAGAAAACTGTCGATCACTTATTCACACGGTGCGTGTTTTCTAGATTCCCAATAGTGATGACCTTGGAGGGTGTACAGCCTACAAACTTGGGCGACGACGTGAATTTGGTCTGAGATAGACGGATGGTAAGGCTTGGAATGCAGTCAAGGAGGACAAGGCTAACCAGATTAGTAGCTTGCTGGTGGATCATTTGGGAGGTCAGGAATGAAGTGATTTTCCGACAGGCGCAGCCGAACCCTCCCCTAGCAGCCCACGAGATCAAACGGTCGACGAACCTTTGGGAGCAGTCTCTCTCAGCTAATAGGTATTAGCTGTAATCGGTATCGCACTTTTCTTTTCCGACCTCGCCGATGCCCCCGCTGCCTCATCCATGTAGCTTAGTTCATCCTTCCAATAAATGAAGCGGGTAGCGTGCTACTTTTTTCTCAAAAAAAAAACAAATATTATTTTACCCCTACTTTATGTTTCGAAAGCTTTTTAATTTAGATAGGACCATTACTTTTTAATTAGGGTCACTGGTTTCACTTTTCGCCCTTAGTTGGGAGGAGACACCACATCATCTATCTCCAACCAATAATATCTTTTTTTTTTAAGAGAAAAATATAATAAATTTTTTTTTTTTTTTCAAAAACTATGATGGAATGCGTAAATAAAAAAAAAATTGATTGATTCGGTTGTATTTTAAACTTTTTTTCGAGGGGATCTGCTTAGGTCATTAGCTCAAAGGTCTTACGTCACTGCTCATGTCATGAAAACGTTACAAGTGAGAGAGGTAATGCTCAAAAAAGAGCTTATCAGGGTATGAAGCTTAATCATTATTATTATTCCTAAAAATATTAAGAACCCAAAAGAATATCGTTTTCATCACCTATGTACAGCTAAATAATTTCTTCAAACCTCTCCAGTTGTGGCTTAATACCTGATGTCCATAGTCTCAAACAAAAACACATCTAAACTAAAATTCGAGCTACGATACTTCTTTCTCAAAATCAATACTAACATATTTAGACAAACAGTTGTAGAATTCATTCATACACACCAGTCAAGTAAATACTTCTGTTTTCTTACTACAGCAATGTATTCTCCTTCCAAGTTCATGGTAAAATGCGCCTAAACACTAAAATAGGTAAATGCCACTTCATTTTATCTCACATATTATAGAAAATTATACCATTTTCAGGGGAACTTCATGTGCATATATATATTTGTCACATATAATCAAACACAAGGCTTAAGAATTTCTCCATTTTTTCCTGCTCCAATGCAATCCAGACATTTACGCCACCCTTCATCCCCATGCCATTTCCCCCAGAGAGAAGCAGCACAAACTCATCCATCCCACTAACCACAGGCCCACCATAAACTGGCTTTCCACACCCAAAATCCAACTCATGGAATGGAAGCTTCCACCAGGCAGATACAAAGAAGTTTCCATTCAAAGTAGAGGGCACTCCTTTGTGCACCTCCAACCAGTCTATCACTGACCTCACATACTCATCTGTCACCCTCTCTATGGCTTCTTGAACAAGCTCAACACACAAAGAGAAGGGCTTCTCAATTAAGCTCTTCACAGAAGCACTTGCTGAGGCTGTGATCACTGCATTGCCAATGTACCCATCTGGTAAGGGTGGTGAGATCTTGGTTCGTATGTCCACAGCAAACAAAACAGAGGAAGTTCGATTTGGGTCTTTAAACACCGCTCTTGTTCTTGATCTCCAAAGATGAGCGACAATGGCTTCAACCATAGAACGATCAAGTCTGAAGATACTTGCACCTCATCCACAGCATCAACCATAGAACGATCAATTTTAAATTCCAAATTAAAATTAAAATTTAATTTTAAATTTTAATTTAAATCTAAATTTAATTTTAAATTTAAATTCAAATAAAAAATTCAAATTTTAATTTAATATTTTTGAATTCAAATTTCAAATTGAAATTTAGATTAATGTCAAAAATTGAATTCAAATTTTGAATCCATATCCAAAAATTTAAATTCAAATATGTTTAATTCAAGTAAAAATTTGAAAATTTGAATTTGGCTATA
Organism: Puya raimondii; assembly: GCA_016920855.1. Classification (NCBI taxonomy): domain Eukaryota; kingdom Viridiplantae; phylum Streptophyta; class Magnoliopsida; order Poales; family Bromeliaceae; genus Puya; species Puya raimondii. The sequence continues at coordinate 81,805,437 of JABWPP010000050.1, read as the reverse complement.
TGTTTAAATTGAGATTCTAGTGAATAATTTATTTTGAAGTTGGGAGGATCTCCATACATTTTTATATTAAATTTTATTTTAGTATTATATATATATATAATATTATAATGTATGGATGGATTAGGTGCAGCCAATAATTATGCCTTAAAATGGGAAAAGTTTGCCGCATATGGGATAACTTTTTATATGGCGTCCCCAAAAAAGAAGAACTGACTTTTTTTTTTAACTGGAACCTGATAACCCGCTGAAATTTTAAATTATTATTTTGACCTTGACAGCTCGACGAACTAGAAATTTTCTCTATTTCAAAAAAAAGTATAGAAGAAAATGTCAACTAATATACACCAACTGTGCTTATCGTAGTTGACTAAAAATTTGATGATTGATATCTGAGATCTCAAGTTTAAAGACTAGTTATTTATATTTATAGCTAAGTTTATTTCTTTAAAATGAGAGAACTCGGTTGGTCACTACTTAGGTCACCACCTTTCTCTTAAAAATAAATAAATAAATAAATAAATAAGTAAAAGAGAAAGTGATGGAAACCTACTAACAACAATTGATGCTAACGGATAGATTACAACAATTGATGCTAATAGATAGATTAAAAGAAAAACTTCAAATACCACCCATGTGGTTTCATATTTTTTCACTTTAGTACCCTGTAGTTTAAAGTATATTACTTTAGTACTATGTGGTTTCGTTTTTCTCTTTTCCTTATTGTTTTTGTCAATTTTTTTCGTTAAATCAGTGGGAAAGTTAAAACCACAGGGTACTAAAAATAAATATTCGATAAACCAGAGGTGGATTATTTGAAGTTTTTTCTATATGATTTAACGAAAAAATTAATGAAAGGAACAAGAAAAAGAGAAAAACGAAACCACAGGTACTAAAGTGATACACTTTAAACCACAGGACACTAAAGTGAGAAAGTGCGAAACCACAGAAGTGATATTTGAAGTTTTTCGTAGATTAAATTATAATTTAGCCTCCCACTGTGAACGAATTAATCTAGTAGCTGAACTTCGATAGTAGTTCAAGGCATGTAATAATAAATTAACAAAAACAATCTGTTCATAAAAAGAAGAAAAGAAAAGAAAAAGGAGTTATACTAAATTAACAATTAAAATACTAAAGAGAGCTTTAAAAAAAAAAAAAACAATGTGAACTAGTTTTTTTTTTAAAAAAAAATTAACCTTGCTAGTGAATTGAACTAGTCAGAGAACATATTTATTGAAGAAGAATCAAACATGCATATGAACTAAATTTTAGATTAACAATCCTACAATCATCAACTGCATGAGTAAAACATAGGAAAATTCTTTTTTTCTTTTTTTTTTTTCCTGAAAGCTAGCAAGCGTATCAAAATATCCTTTTCGCAAGAGCTAAAAATATAGTATAGGGCGCGGCTTTATCAAAAATTTAAAAGAAAGAAAGAAATAGCTTAGGAGTTCCGTTGAAAAGCACACACAACATAGATATAATAAAAGATAAATTTATTAAACAGTTGAATTACTAAAAATTTAATAAGTACGATCAGTTTCTATTAAAAATAACTACATTAGCCGGAGCCTCCGAAGTAAGCTGTACATTTTATGCAATTTGTTGACATGTGATTGAATGTTGTAATCATATCTAAAATAACTGCCATAAATGGTGTAATCATATCTAAAATAATTCGCGAATTATTCGCGAATTATTAAAAATCTGAATTAAACGGTCCGTTTATGAATTATTTTGTAAAAAAAAACGAAATTATTCGCGAATTTTTAGGCCAGCCGAATTATTCGCGAATTATTCGCGAACTATTCGCGAATTATTTCCGAATTATTAAAAATTTGAATAAAAAACTTATAATTTTTATGTTTAAATATATATTATTTTATATTTTTATATTTAAATATGAGTTCTCTGTTCATTCGCCCCCCAAAAAAAATTTATATATATTTTTATAATTATTTATGGGCTTTTTTAATTTATTTCTTACTTGATTGTTTATATGCCATATTGTATAATATAATTTTCTATAAATTTTTTTTATTTAACCTACTTTATTTTGTAGCTTTCTATTCTTAATAATTATAATTGTTTACGATAATAATATAAATCTAGAAAAAAAATTTAAGTTTAATAGACGAATTTTTGATCCCAAATTTTTAATTGATGAACGTATAATTTTCGTATAAATCGCGTATCCGAATAATTACCGAATTTGTTTTTTAAGCCGAATTTTTCAACGAATTTAAAAATTAGGAAACAAATTTTATGCGTATTATATTCGTTCCGAATTTTTGCCGAATCCAAATTAACTAACTATGCGCTCTGCTTTCCAATACTATTTTAGCTCTAACACGCTTAACCCTCTTAAGCTCTTATACTTATTCATCATTCAAAATATTATAATCGGCTTAAGAAATTTAGTATTATTATATTTTATATATAGAAACTGTTCCAAAATTTTACAAATGCCACAAAAAAAAAAAAAAAAAATCCTACCGAACCTGATCTAATTGCCAAAAAGGTTATGATTGTGCCGAGCAAAATCCAACTGAACCAAACTGTTAAGTTTTCTAAAATGCGTACTATAACAAAGTACCCTTCTGGATAGCTCATGTTGATGGGACTCAAATCATTTGAAAATATTATTTGGTATGTCGACATTCACAATGGAAAGGCATCGTGTTTATTAGGTTATTAAAGTTAAGATTTTTCGAATCCAGTGTCGTTCACTTTCAATCTTTCTGGTAGAATTGAGTGCCCTTGTGGTATTATTTTATCTTTAGAATTTCAGTTTTTTTTTTTTTTTTTGAGAGAGAAAGATAATATGCTATCTATTTTGTTTTAAAAAAAATTAACTTTTTTTTTAATTTTGAACTTAGGATCTCGAATATTAATTATTAAGTCTTTTGTCGCTTACATTAGGGTGGTTGGTCAGCCTCTATTATTAAATCTCTTCTTTTATTTTATTTTTTTAAGAAAAAAATAAAATAATATTTATTTTATTTCTTACTGTTAGAAATTCGAAACGACGAAAAATAGATCCAGAAAAATAATTAATGCGGAAAAAGAGAAAAGATAAGGAAAGAACACACCGATATTACGTGGTTCGGCCAACGGCCTACGTCCACGGGCGAAGACGGAGCAAATACTTTATTAATGTCGAAAAGGCGGGAGTACAAAGAAGATCTCTCAAAGAATCCGAAAAATCAAATATATAAATCGACACGCGTTACCGCATACGGCACCTTCTTAGCGCATCCGGACAATATATCTCGGCTCGGCTCTCACCCTGCTTGCGCACTTAATTAATTAGAGCATGCCTCTAATTAATATACGGCTCTTCTCCCTCTACAATGCGGACGACGCCGCCGCTGCTACGTGACCACCCGCACCAAAGAGCGCGGACGGGTTGGACTTAATTTTGGAAGCTTAATTATGCATGGCTTCTTAATTAGTCGTCGCAACTACATTAACTTGGCCGTAGCATGTATTTATAATACATGTCTCCGAACTAGAGTCTAATTCTAATTTAATTAGAATTAATCTTCTAGTCGTAATTCATATATGCCAAATTAAATCTAAATAATATCTTATCCTAATTAGATTAGAATTTAATTTAAATTTAGATAACTACAAATCTAAACCAAATAATAACACTTACGAAAAATAAATTAAACTACAAAAGTGATAGAGCAATTGTTTGAAAAAAAAGCCTCAGATGCCGTACTCTATTGTTATTCTCAATTATTCTTTTTATTATATCTAGGCCCATAGTAATAAGATTCGGATAATTAAAGCTAGGTTATCCCAATCTAAACAAAACAAAACAACACCGTTTCCACCATCTATTGGCCCAACAACTACCGTACGAACCATGCTGATGAAAATTTTACCACAAAAAAAATAATCAAGACAACAATACGTACGTCACCTATAAAATCACTTTATTCATGATGTGTGTAATGTAAACAATGCCATGTTACAAGTGGAAAACAAACAATCTTAACCAACTCTACGTGCCACTCTTATATCACTAACATTGATTCACAAAACAAATTGGCACAAAATTCAAGCAGAAGACTCAAGAAATGGGTAATCTGTGTACCCAACAACAGGATCAGAAGCGTAAAATGTCGCTCTATCATACTGATTCAATGGCGCATTAAGCTCGAATCGCTTCGGCAAATCGGGATTAGCCAAGAACAAGCGCCCATAAGCCACAAGATCCGCGTAACCTTCGGCGATCACTTTGTTCCCTTCCTCTCTATCATATCCTCCCGCGGCAATGAAAGTTCCATTAAAAGCTTTCCTCATAGGAAGAAGCCTATGAGGGATCTGGCGCCGCCCTTCGACGATCGACATTCGGGGCTCGACCATATGGCAGTAGAGAATGTTGTACTTGTTTAGCGATTCGACCATGTAGAGCCCGAGAGCTTCTGGGTTTGAGTCCCAGCAATCCATGTAGTCTGCGAAAGGTGAGAGCCTTATTCCGACTCTGTCGGCTCCAATCTCATTGACGACGGCTTCGACAATCTCTAGCGCAAAGCGGGCACCGGTTCTCGAGGCTCCCCCCGTACTCGTCGGTTCGGTCGTTGGCACTGTCCTTCATGAATTGCTCGATTAAGTAGCCGTGCGCACCGTGGATTTCGACCCCGTCAAAGCCTGCAAGTATGTAACAATTAATAGTGTGAACATATGGCAAATTGATCTACAAAACTGATTTGAAGTTTTTGTGGTAGAAGTTTTATGTTACTAGAGAGATTACCTGCTTCGATGGCATTCCTTGCGGCGAGTCTGAAATCGTTGACGATTTGTGGGATCTCTTCTGTTGTTAACCGTCGCGGGGGAGAGTAGGCCTCCACAGTGCCATCAGGGTGAGTTTGAGGCCCTATTTGCTTGTCCGTGCTTGAAATTGGTGCTTGCCCATTAGGTTGGTAATCTATAAATTCACATCAAAATTAGGTATTAGAGGATCATCACCAATCAATCTTTATCGCCATTAATTAATGCCGTGCTCTAATTAGACTCTGCACTAACTACCCCTGACAAATTAATTTTGGCAATGCTTATGTCTGCTCTACAATCCAAGAGCAAAAATAATGTGGCCTATACGCAACCAAAATTGAAGTTGAGAGGATCTCGAGTTTTGGGTGATGGTTTAGGACGTTCTGCTATGATATCATGTCAAACAGGCTTTTTATTATAAGAAATTAAGCAATTAGAAAACAATATTGAAACTACCAAAATTAAGAAATACATACGATAAGCAGAAACCCTTCCAACATGCCAAATCTGGCAAAAGAAGACTCCACCCTCTTTGTGCACAGCATCCACAATGGGCTTCCATGCCTCCACCTGCTCCTTAGTCCATAAACCAGGAGTGTCAGGATATCCCTGGGCAGTGTGTCTGAGACCCCTGTGGCCTCAGCAATCAGAAGCCCACCCCTTTGTTGTTCTTTGAGAGTAATACAGAATGGCATGTGGCTGGGGGACATTTCCATAGGATCTTGTTCTTGTTAATGGGGCCAGAACAATTCTGCGACAAATTTAAAAAACACCCGAGTTCTAATTTCCCACTCAAATAAAAAAGAAAGAAAAAAAAAGAAACTATATATAAAAGAGAGAGAGAGAGGGGGGAAAGAGTAGCACCTGTGGGAGAGATCAAACTTGCCCATCTTGTATGGAGTGAGAAGAGGAATTGGTGCCATCTTTGATTATTGATCTCTTTGTATCTCTGTGCTCTGTTCTCGGTTTCTCTTCTTGCTTTTGTTTGCTCTGTTTGGTGAAGAAAACAAAGAGGGAGAAACGGTTATTTATAGATGGATGGCTCACGTCTGAAAAGTAGAAAAGCATCCGGCTTGTTCCGGTCAAATTGTGGGCATCACATTGACTTCAGCTCTCCGGATATTAAGAATCGGGTTGCATCCGTGCACCGTCACAGATATAAAACACATCTCAAATTAATTTTGTATTATTTTATACTAAAATAATATTTTACAATATTTTTGTATAAAGGTGGAAGGTGTAAGGTTGCCGTGCATGAAAATGTGGTGGTGCACGCTGTAGGTTATATATAACCGCCTCATGTTGAGTCGTCCCGCGATAATGCCTACGTCAGCGAATACGTTGGTCTTGCCCCATTAATCCCCGATAAGTCCTACATCATATTAATACGTTATCTTGCGGAGTTACAATATTTTCGAAAATTTACTATATTATTTATAAAATAATTATACTAAGTCACACGTGCGTTTTCGAAAAAATAGTAATACTAGATTACAATATTTTCAACTCGTAACCAATAGAACTACCTACTTATAAAATATTAAGCATTTTTTTTTAATAATAAAATTTACCGAAGAAAGAGCAATATTACATATACACTCTAAAGTAAGATTATAATTTTTGACATCTATTTATAGTATGATACTAAACCAAATTAATACTTATATTTTTATATTAATTTTAATAATTTTATACTACCGTAAATTATATTATATTTTATAACTTACAATGAAGGAGTTTTTTATTTATATCTTTTTTATTTCCATAAATATGTTATATTTAATTTATAATGAAAACAAATTATAAATTATGATATTTTTGCGCGAACTTTATATTTATGATATTTTCTTACCAATAATTATATATAATTATTTATACTATTATATATTATTTAAATATTATTTATTCGTTATACGATTATAATTGCGCAGGAGATATGCGTTACATACGGATGAGATCAAGTACGGAGTGAGAAAATATCCTGTTTAGGTTTCGTACGCCCTTGGAGGGAGTGATGTAGGGTTCCGCATGACGGTCGCGGTGAGGTGTTCGGTACGATGAAATAGTGTTTGATCATAAAAACTATTAGTAGTCCCACAGGGTATTTCGCAGATATGATATCCCTTATAACATTTTACCGGCAATGGCTGAATCCGTTTTTTAATAGCACACTAGTTCAACTTCTCATTTATTCTAATAGCGTCCGTTCTCTCTTTCAATACTCAAGCGAAAAGCCGTAGAAGAAATGGCAGATAACTAGCACCATATTGGTGATCTAATAGCACCTGAGGCGTGCATCTGATGACTATTAAATTTTTTTTTAAAAATTAAATTTAATAGATGATGATGAATAAATAATCAAGACAAAAATTGATTTGACCGTTTCTTTCTGTATTGGTTAAAAAATAAAAACACAAGGATCAGGCATTGTATATGAAATTTTGTTTTTGTACCTGAATCAAATTTTAACCTGAATTCACATTCCGAAATAAAATCTGTGTAGAAACCTATATATATATAAAATATATATATATATATATATACTATTATATATAATTAACTGAAATACTCTCAAAAGCACCAAGCGGTTGTTGCTTTTGGGTTTCTAGCCTTGGATGAGTTGATGGTAGGGTTGGGATATTTGCTAGGTGAGGTGTTAGGTGGTGAGAGGAGGTTGAATAGTGTTTAGATTCAAAGGCTACTAGTGATCAAAGAGTATATCCAAGGGGTAGATACCTAAAGCATCAAGGCCGCCCTACGTTATCTCATGGTATTCTCATAATATCTGGAAGAATGTCGCCGCCAAATCATTGAAAACGACTTTCTAAATCACAATTTGAATTTTTCTATTTAGTTTATTCGTCCTTATAATATTTTTTATATATTAACATTTTCAAAATATGGACAGGCGTTTGATTGCTTACATACAAATGCCACCATATACGTTCACAAACATGTCTATTCAGACTTGAAAACATATTACCAATTGTTATACAACGAATTTTATTGATTATGTAACCATGGTCCAACAATAACCCGTCTGCAAATATTTGCTAACAATTATAGCAGAGTCAAGCACATCCTTCCTCATCATTAACAAATTACTATTACTATAAAATTAGTATTTTTCGGGCAGCATTCCTTCCGCTATTGAATCTTGTGTGTTTGTAAAAAAAATATCTGTAAAATATCATAACTCCCGCACAAAAATTTACTCAAATTCAGCAGGTCCAACCCAGTACAAATGTTCTGGGATTTTCACGATGATAGAGAGGCGACATGGGAGTTGGAGACTGTTATGCTGAGATCTTATCCCCACCTGTTTACATCTTGAGGTGAGTACTTTGCTTTAGTTTCGAGGACGAAACTATTTTAAGGAGGGGAGAATGTAATACTTGAGATTTTAGGGTTTCTGGACTTGGCAGGTTTCGGGCGCCCGGAAGTGAGGTTGTGGACGCCCGAATGTGGGATTTTGGGAGCCTATAAATAGGCGCCCTGATCACTTTGGCTCATTTTCCACTTCGAGATCCTGTTTTCTAGAGAGAGAAAGTTGGGTTTAGGGCCATGTGTTGGCATTAGTTTGTAACCTAGCTTGCTCTCTTCTATTCTGCTGATCTGATCTGGTGCCGAGCTGTTATTCTGCTGGAGTTAGCAGTTCCTTGGAGGTTTAGACAGATCGGAGTGCTGCCGGAGTTCGTTATCTTGGAGGGTTGGATCTGAGGATACTGTTCTTTCCCCACCGTGGTTGGATTAGCTTGTGAGGTGGGTTGATGTTTGCCAGATTCAGTGGACTTCCTCCTATGTGTTTACTCTCATGTTAGCATGATAGTGTTGGATTATGTTAGCATGATATGATGATATTGGATTATGATAGTGTGATACTATTGGGATTATGATAGCATGACATGCTGAGATTATGTTAGATATGACCTGTTAGGTTGAGATTTGCATGTGCATGATATGCTAATGATATATATATGAGCATGCATGATTTCCTTGTATCCTTGTTGCATTATTTGGCCTACACCTATCCTGTTGATATCCTTTGTACCAGTTGTTGTACATGTTAGTGTAGGTGATCATGTTGTGAGGCTCGTGCTATGTTATTGTACCTCCTCTTTGTGGTAGAGTTGAGATTGATTGTGAGCACTGGAGCATTGATTGGGTCATGTTATTGACTATCCTTTGAGGTGCCGAGGGCACGTGATTCTTTGTGAGATCAGTGGATTGGGTCATACTTGTTGATTATCCTTTGAGATGCCGAGGGCATGTGATTCTTTGTTGACCCAGTCGTGTCGATCATATACCTGCGGGTGCTTGGCGCTGATATGGTTGTACTTTACTCGGTTGGGTCGCTCCCACGAGTACCGCTCCGGAGTTGGCATGTTCCGTACAGAGTGTTGTACGAAGGGCTAGAAACAGACGGGCTTCCTGTACTAGCTGGCTCCCTGTAGGGTTGAGCATGATCAGGCCACAGGTATCGTATTGTATTATGTTGCATGGCATTATGGATTCATGATAGTCCTCATTTGATATATTCAGTTCATTGGTATTCATACTGACAGTTGAGCTTTGTGCATAGTAGTGGTAGTATATCTCCTACTTTCTTTATTGCTCCATATATATATCTCTTGAGATTGAGGACTTAGTGGGCAGACCGCTGAGGCTGGTGGCGGTACCCACTGAGGACTACTTGTTTGATAGTAGTTCTCACACCCGTTGTTGACACCTTTTTGCAGAGTCTTCTTCCCCAGTTGTGCATACTGAGCGCGGAAAGGAGACCGTCGGGTAGAGCTATTCCCCGAATACTTGGCTAGAGGTATACCCATTTTGATAGATGGTTGAGTCTGTACATACAGTGTGATTGAGATATCAGTGTTGTATATAAGAGTTATGGATGATGTATGTACAGTGATCTTTTGATATATTTATATAGCAGCTCTGTTGATACCTTTAGCTCTGTGTGATTGTTGTTGTTTTCGCTTCGTATACATGGTAGAGATACTGTGTATGCGGCGGATCTCGTCATGTGCCTGGGAAGGGGTAACCCGGGGCGTGACATCAACGGTCCACCCACTATGTCTACGAGACTATCAGTATAGTTGGTAGGTAAAGAACAACAAAGTAAGCTGGAATAAACTCTACAGCTGTAATGCCACTACCCTACCACTATCCCAGTCAAACTCTCAAGTAAGCATCACCAAAGTGAGAAGTCACCCCTGACCCAATCTAACGGAACCGCCCAAACAGGCTCGTCCAGCACCCTGCCTAGCCACACCGCACACTACCAAAAAGGGTAGCCGGTCCAAATACCAGATCCAACTAATCTGTAGCGACAGCAACACAAAAGAGGCCTCACTCCGGAGCGGCACTCGGGGGAGCTACCCAACCGAGTTAGTACGCGTATCTCTATCGAGCACAATCAGGCTCCGGCAGGCTATAATCAAATGGAAAGGGGTCAAATGGGTCAAAGACTCCAAGCTCACGTGCCCTCAGCACAAACAGAAGCTAAAACAAAAGTCTGGGTCCACCGTCAACCCCGACGGCACCCGGTAATACAGAACAGCCTAACCCTGCTGTAAATACAAGCTCGGCATCCCAGCACGAGAGTAAACTCGTCCTACAACAACTAAGTATCCACCTCGCACTAACAGCGGTGATACAAATACAGAAACGGCTCCTAGAGCTAAATCTGATAATAGTTCGAAAAGTGACGGTTGTAGTTTCACGAGTTTTCTCCTAAGTCAATTCCCAGTTCAGCATGTAAAGTCATGTCTATAAATTATCAATTTATACTCCAAATTCAGATTTCATAATAATACATGCAAATTCATGAATTCGAGCTACTAACATGAGTTAACAGATAATAAAATAGCATGCTGCACTCTCTACAACTTAGGAGGAAATTCGGCGATTTCGGTACATTAACCCACATCAAAAGCTATCCAACAACGGCTAGGAGTCGAGTGGAAGGCCTCCAAACAACACCGGCTGAAATCGAGCTCAAATCTGCAACCTCGAGATTCGGACCCACTTGCTCAAGTTCTGGGCGCCCAGAACATCAGCCCAGAACTGCAGCCTGGCAGCATGACCAACATGGATTCAACATGCGATAAAATTCAAATCCTATTTCCGAATGCAGTGAAATTTGGCTCAACTCACCAGTAGGGGCTCAAGAACACACCCTCCAAATTTCAACCAAAACGGAGTTCGAATCGATGTCCAAAAGGTCCCCACACAGATTCGGATTCACTACTGGACCCTCCTGCACATAGATCCAGAAGTTTCAGCAACTAAGCAAAAATCACTTTAAGCAAGAATTCTGGAATTCCAACGAATCTAGCCCATGGAAAAGGGTCACAAACCTCACAAATACAGTGATGGAGCAAACCAAAACCTCTCCAAAGATTCTCACAAAGATCTGGATTCAAAAATCCAAGAAATCCATCAAATGACCCAAAATTCAGCACTTAAGCAATATTCTCGAAACCTGAGCTAGCACTCACCTTTGAATCCTCAATTCAGGTGGGAAGAACCTCCAAACCAGCAAGGGAAGTGGAAGGACCAATCTTCACTTCGAAATTCCAGCTCCCAAAAGATTTGGATCCATAAGATCAAAGGAAAATCCATGTTTCAGCTCAAGAACACAAGGGGTCCAGTGAAACATCAATTGTAGATTACATACCAGTCCAAATTGCAATTGGAAGGGTTCTATGTCTTCCTCTACGAGTCCTCTATTCAACAAACCAAGTTTCGTTGGATTTAGATACTCCCACACTGCACACGAGCAAGAACACCACCGGTCGACGTTGCAGTTTCAGCAGGAAACCAAGGTCTTCAATGGAGAAAGGTGGAATTTGGGAGGAATTGGAGGGCTTCCTTGCAAAATCCTGGGTTCACCATGAAGAGGGGAGAAAAAGCCTCAGGGGAGGTCGTCCACTTCTTTTATAGACTAGGGGTTAGGGTAAAATGGACTTCAAGAACAACAAGCTGCTAACCTGTTTCTCAGCAAGTTAACACACTTTCGGGCGCCCGATACTGGATCCGAAATGACTTAGCAGTTTTCAGAAAACGAGCACTCAATATCTGGGCGCCCAATACACAACTTCCGGGCGCCCTAAAGTCCATGCGCCCAAAACTTCAGTATTGGCTTACTTCGGTGCTCCGAGTCCGTTCTCGCGTCTATTTGACGCCGAAACGACTCCGACTTGTCTCGACCTTCTCCAGAAGCGTCGAACAGTCTAGGATACTGCAGTCATCCCGTCAGTTAGGCCCCAGGGGTACTACATACCTATTCACCCCCCTCTAGGTATTGATAGTATCTAGATAGATCCTTAGGGCTCCCCCGTATCCAACAGAAAGCTCTGCAAGAAAAATGTGGCAACAATGGGTGTGAGAACTACTATCAAAAGAAGTAGTCCTCAGTGGGTACCACTACCGACCCCAACGGTCCACCCACTAAGTCTACGAGACTAACAGTATAGCTGGTAGGTAAAGAAATAGTAAAGTATGCTGGAATAAACTCTACAGCAGATGCCACTACCCTACCACTATCCAAGTCCAAACTCTACTAGTGAAAGTGTCACCAATGCAACTAAGCCCCCTGACCCAATCTACAAGAACCGCCCAAAAAGGCTCGTCCAGCCAATGACTAGCCATACCGTACACTACCTGAGGGTAGCCGGTCACAGGATCTTATCCAAATCGAACTGCAGCGACATCAACGCATGAGAGGCCTCACTCCGGAGCGGCACTCGGGGGAGCTACCCAACCGAGTTAGTAAGCATATCTCTGTCGAGCACAATCAGGCTCCGGCAGGCTATAATCAGAATAAAATGGGGTCAAATGGGTCAAAGACTCCAAGCTCACGTGCCCTCGGCACAATCTGATACTAAAACAAGAGTTTGGGTCCACCATCAACCCCGACGGCACTCGACAGTATAGAACAGTCTAACCCTGCTGTACACATAAGCTCGGTATCTCAGCACGAGCGTAAACTCGTCCTACAACAATTTAAGTATCCACCTTGCACTAACAGTGGTGATACAAGAACAGAAACGGCTCCTAGAGCTAAATCTGATAACAGTTTCGAAAAGTGACGGTTGTAGGTTCATGAGTTTTCTCCTAAGTCAAATCCCAGTTCAGCTTGTAAATCATGTCTAGAATCATTAAGTTATGCTCCAAATTCAGATTTTATGAGAGGACATGCAAATTCATGAATTTGAGCTACTAACATGAAAAATCTGATAATAAAACAACATGCTGCATTCTCTACAACTTAGGAGGAATTCCGAAGCTTTCGGCAACATCAACCCACCTTAAACGCTAGTCCAACCACGGCTAGGAGTCGAGTAGAAAGCCCTCGCATGAAATCAGCCGAAGCTGAACTCAATCCAGCTGAAAAATAGGATTCGGACCAACTCTGCAGCACTCCTGGGCTGTCACGCCCCGGGGCCCCAGCGGAACCCCACCCGGGCGCATGCACAGACCCGCCGTGTACACAAGTAACCCAATGCACACAAGGCGTCTAAAACAACATACAAGAAAGGAATAAAGCGAGTAATCCTATCATGATAATCAGAGCATATATACTAAACAAGTAAGGCCTCAAGGTGGAAGTATGAAATACCATAAAAGAGTAAAACCACAGCATAAGTTTAATACAACAATATACCCAAAACGGGACATAGGGTAGTCTCTACAAAAGTGGTCGATACAAAAACACCTCTCAAATAAAATACAAGAAAGGTGCTCCACCTAGTCGCTAGCTCCCTCACGCACTAGCTAGACGCGATGCCCTTGCCGCGATCCCTAGCCTCTCCCGCAGTGGAAGGCTCTGAAATAAAACAACAAACCCCAGGGGGATGAGAACTATTATTCAATAGTTCCCAGTGGGTAAGCCGCCGAGAGGAGCGGAGTACACCACTAGGTCAACTGAGGCAAAGTAAGGGTTAGGTACAAATAAGCATAATTATAATTGAAATTTCAATGTTACTATGCCTCAAGATGTGATCATATAAACATGAACTATTCTACCCAAGCACATGTGTAAGTATGCAATATTTCACCTCTTACTATATGAATGTTCACTTTTGCATATAACTATAAATATGTAATCATAAAGAATACAATAAAGGGATGTTCACTTGTGCCGAGCCTAATGGCTCCGTGGTAGTCAACACCCTCATGCTTTGGTGAGCCTTACCTACGGCGGTTCCATTTCGGCGCTCTCTCTAACACACGGGCGAAATAACTGTCGCGAGGCCAACTCCGGAGTGCCGGCTTGTAGGGAGCGACCCTCACAAGCATGTGTAAACGAGCATAGTGGCAAACAAGCAACAATCAACCACATAATATCTCTCATCATGTCTAAAAACATGGAATACCAACTAATGTCCAAGACTAGATCATAATGTCAATCTTGTTATTCATCTAGGTGGAATGTCATATGTCATATATACACTACCACTAGTCCAACATACCAAGTGTCAAAGAGTGTTTCCAAGTTCGTTGTTCATCTAATGCCACACATGTCTCTACTCATTTAAGTAAGTATTTCAACAAGTACATAAGTGAAATATTCTATTCCCATAGCCGTTCATGATGCACTATGCATAAACTATGCAAACCTCCTACTACATAGGATGTCTAATTTTCATATATATAGCACATGGATAATATGCACTCTAAAATTCTACCATGTCATAATTAGTATGAATATGCACTAATTTAAGCTCTTAAGCTACAATGAAGACATAGGGGGAATTCACCCATTTCGGTGAGGTCAAACCCACCGGAGACCCTTCGAAAACTCGAAGTATCCGAAAACAAAGTTGCCCCCTCGATTTCTAGCACCCTAAAGAAGATTTCTACGGTGTTAGAAACGTCGAACGAACATTTCGAAAAACGTCATAATAAAAGGGGAAAAAGGGTGGAATTATCTTAGATCAAGAATCTCTTGTCCAAAACTCAAAATGAAGTTAGGAAGCTTCAAAACCAACCTAACATAACATTCTACACCCATCAATTCCCATTCAAAAGCCTAGTATCAAGAATCCCTAAAATAAACCCTAGGTTTACCATTTCAAGGTTTCAACAACAAAAGCCCAAATAAACTCTAAAAGAGGGTTAACAAGAGGAAGACTCACCTCTTTAGAGCTCCAAACAAGGTCCAAGGAAGCTAGGTTTGGAGATAAACCTCAAACAAGCTCTCCTCTCCTCCACCACGTTCCTCCAAGAGCAAGCTAGCAAGCTTGAGTGCAAAGGAGAAGGAAAAGGAGATCAAACCCTAGGTTTCATCACCAAGGAAACAAGATTCTAGAGAGAGAAAGAGAGAAAACCCACCTTTTTTTTTCCTAAGTCCTCAGCACAATGGCTGAGAGGGGGTGGTTGTGAAGGGTTAAGTTACATGTTGTAACAATTGCCCTAACACCCCTCCAAAAGCCAACATTTGCAAAACTGCACAAAACAGAATTTCGGCACTGTATATCGGTATGCGTATGGGCATACCGGTATCTGGCCAGAAATCCCGCAACCCGAGCCTCGGCCAAACAGGCCACGCGAAGGGATTCCGGTATGGAAAAATGCCAGTACCGGTACTAATCGCTTCAGTACCGGTACGCGATTCACATACCGGAATACCAACCTATTCCGGTATCTCCAGCGGAATTCCGCAGAACCCGAGAGCTGCGCAATCCAGTTATTCACTGGATTCCGGTATCCCAAAGTCACATACCGGTATGCAACGTCAAACCTGCAATTTTTGCAGAATTTGACTTCCGGAGTCCGTTTTCGCACTTCTCAAGTCCCAAAAACGCTCCCAAGAGCTCTAAACACAACCAAAACCTCCAGATTAGCACGAAACGCTAATCTCACACTAGAACCTTGCAATTTGCTAAAGTTCAGTGTACTACATACACCCCTCCTAAAAAGGAGTTTCGTCCGCGAAACTAGAAGTCAAATACCTTAGGATTCCATCTGAAAAAGATGGGGGTATCGCTCCAACAGTGAGCTCTCCAACTCCCAAGTGGTTTTGCGCTCGTCGTGGTTGCTCCAAAGCACCTTCACATAAGGGATTTCTCGATTCCTGAGTTTCTTCACCTCGCGAGCTAGAATCTTCATCGGATATTCCTCGAAACTCAAGTCTTCATGCAATTCCAACGGAGTGGAGTCCAAAACATGAGTCGGGTCGAAAACATATTTCCGAAGCAAGGACACATGGAACACGTTGTGTACTCCCGATAGATTCGGCGGCAAAGCAAGCCGATACGCTACCGGGCCTACCCGTTCCAAAACTTCAAAGGGTCCAATAAAACGAGGACTAAGCTTTCCCCGAATACCAAATCTCTTAATTCCCTTTGTCGGCGATACCTTTAGGAAGACATGATCTCCTACTTGGAACTCCAATTCCCGCCGACGCTTATCAGCATAACTCTTTTGGCGACTTTGAGCTGTAATCAATCTTTGTCGAGCAATGCGAACTTTATCTTCAGCTTCCTGCAGCACATCGGGACCCAAAACTAGCTTCTCACCAACTTCACTCCAATGAAGCGGTGATCGGCACTTCCTTCCATATAGAGCTTCGAAAGGTGCCATCTTAATACTTGCTTGATAACTATTGTTATAAGCAAACTCTGCCATGGGTAGGTGTTGATGCCATCCACCTTGATAATCAATTACACAAGCTCGAAGCATATCCTCCAAGATCTGAATGGTACGCTCAGACTGCCCGTCGCTCTGGGGGTGGAATGCTGTGCTGAAATCTAGGCGAGTGCCCAACGCGTCATGTAAACTTTTCCAAAAGTGCGACACAAATCTAGTATCTCTATCCGATACAATTGATGTAGGTACACCATGAAGCCGCACCACTTCATCAAGATAGACTTGTGCAAGTTTCTCACCCGTCCACGTGGTATGTATAGGGATAAAGTGTGCTGATTTAGTCAATCTATCCACAATCACCCATACTGCGTCATGCCCGGCTTGAGAGCGAGGCAAACCTGTGACAAAATCCATAGTAATTAGCTCCCACTTCCAAACCGGTATCGGTAAACTTTGAAGCTTTCCCGCGGGGAGTCTATGTTCAGCTTTTACTTGTTGACAAGTTAAGCATCAAGCCACGAACTCGCCAACATCTTTCTTCATTCCAGGCCACCAATAGTGCAGTTTCAAATCCTTGTACATTTTTGTGCCACCCGGATGCACGATGTAAGGCACTCGATGAGCTTCTGTGAGTATTCTTTCTCTAATCTCAGCTTCTGCCGGTACACAGTCGATTTAGGAATCGTAGCATTCCTTGGTCGTCTACAAGAAAATCACTAGCACGATTTTTGCCGATTTTGGTTCGAATCCTTTGCAACTCTGGATCGAGAGCTTGCTTTTCTTTAATCCATTCAAGTAAGGTAGGTTGCACTACCAATGCCATCAACCTCACGGGTGTATCGGGAGCTACCACTTCCAACTCCATTCGTCGCAATTCCGCCAGTAGCGGGGGTTGAGTAACCAGCAACATAGCTAAGTTTTCCATTGATTTGCGACTCAAAGCATCTGCTACTACATTTGCTTTCTCCGGGTGGTAGAGAATAGTCAAATCATAGTCTTTAAGTAGCTCCAACCATCTTCGTTGCCTCAAATTTAATTCCTTCTGTGTGAACAGATACTTTAGGCTCTTATGGTCGGTGTAGACTTCACAACGCTCGCCATAAAGATAATGACGCCAAAGCTTCAAAGCGAACACCACGGCCGCTAACTCCAAGTCATGGGTTGGATAATTCTTTTCATAATCCTTAAGTTGACGGGAAGCATAAGCTATCACTTTTCCGTCCTGCATCAAAACACAACCCAAACCATTAAGTGAAGCATCACTATAAATCACATACCCTGCTCCCGCAATAGGTAAAGCCAAGATCGGGGCGGTTGTCAGGCGCTCCTTCAACTCTAAGAAGCTTCTATCACATAAGTCATTCCAAATGAACTTAGTTCCTTTGTGCGTGAGTCGAGTGAGAGGCATAGATAATTTAGCGAATCCCTCGACAAACCTCCGGTAATATCCGGCTAGACCAATAAAACTTCGAATCTCAGTTACATTGGTTGGTCTAGGCCAATCCTTGATCGCCTCAATCTTCTTAGGATCCACGGCTACACCGTCTCCTGATATTACATGTCCTAAAAAGGATACTTCGCGGAGCCAAAATTCACACTTCTTCAATTTAGCAAAAAGTTTCTTCTCCCGAAGTACTTGCAACACTTGCCTCAAATGATCCCTATGTTCCTCGTCGCTTCGAGAATACACCAAGATGTCATCGATGAACACCACCACAAACCTGTCTAAGTAAGGCTTAAAGACACGGTTCATTAGATCCATAAAAGCTGCCGGGGCATTGGTAAGCCCAAACGGCATAACAGTAAACTCATAATGTCCATACCGTGTTCGAAAAGCCGTCACGGGCACGTCATCGGCCTTGATCCTGAGTTGGTGATAACCAGATTGTAAATCTATCTTGGAATACACCAAAGATCCTTGCAATTGATCAAATAGGTCGTCAATCCTCGGTAGTGGATACCTATTCTTGATCGTAACCTTGTTAAGCTCACGATAATCCACGCATAGACGAAGGGATCCATCCTTCTTCTTCACAAATAAAACCGGCGCTCCCCAAGGTGATACACTCGGTCTAATAAAACCCTTGTCCAACAAGTCTTGCAACTGCGCCTTCAATTCCTTGAGCTCGGCAGGAGCCATCCTATAGGGTGCCTTTGAAATCGTGTAGTTCCGGGAACGAGATCTACCACGAATTCAATTTCCCTATCCGGTGGCATACCCGGAAGATCAGCCGGAAACAAATCGACAAATTCCCGCACAACGGGTATGTCCTCAATCCGTGGGATATCGCCGTCCCTCACAACAACGCTAGCTAAGTATGCTACACAACCACTCCGAATTAAGTGCTTAGCCCACGTAGAAGAGATAGTCATCGCGAACAGCGAACTCTTGCACTCTCGGAACACAACTTCATCTTTTCCGGGCTCCCGAAAAGTCACAATCCGATCTTTGCAGTCGATTGTGGCGTAGTATCTAGTAAGCCAATCCATACCCAATACTACGTCGAATTCACCAAGCTTTCGCAAAGCTAATAATTCAATCGGCATAATCCAATCCCCTACTCTAATAGGGCAACTAGGGCAAAACTCCCATATATCCAAAATGTGGTCGGGGACGATAACATGTCCCGGATGCAAGGTAGGTACAATCTCGATGCCATGCAACTCGGCAAACAGCCGATCAATAAAAGAATGCGATGCACGCGAATAAAGCTCTAACTCTGATTTCATTAATTAAAATGATACCTGCAACGACCTCCTCTGGTGCTGTCGCCTCCACAGCCTGAGCCGCATACATGCGCCCACTAGGCGTCTGTCGAGATCCCTCAGTCTGACGCTGAAAGGGCGGTCGCCCCGCCGAGTGATGAGTAGATGGGGCCCCTCGGCCCTGACCCGGTGGTGCCGGTGCTGAAGCTGACGAAGGTGCTGGGGAAGAACCTCTCGGGCACTCAGCTCGAATGTGACCCTCCTGGCCACACTTAAAACACTTGCCACCACGTTGCGGGTATTGAGGTGAGAAATGAGGACCACCACAAATGACGCAACGCAGCGGCTTTCGGGGATCCGGTGCTCCGCGCGGTGGAGCTGAGCCGCGCCCACCCGATTGGCTCCTCGGGTGCTTCGGTGGTTTCCTTGAGTAACTCTTGCTACCTCCTTCGCCCGCTGGCCGCTTACCCTTTACTCTGTCCCAAGCTTCAATCTCTTCTCTTGCAATTTCCGCGCCCTTTTCCACAACCAAGGCGCGATTCACCACCTCTCAAAATGTCTGCAATCCCGCCGCTTGCACCAATCTATAAATCGACGGTCGAAGGCCCGCTTCGAAGATACGAGCCTTATCCTCGTCATTCCTCACCACGTAAGGTACGCAGTGCAACAGACGAGAAAACTCTCGTTCATACTCCGTCACCGTCATGTCCCGCTGGCGCAAGCTGCGCAAATCCCTCTCCATCTGTCTCTTGACACTCGGAGGAAAGTAGTTCGACAATAAAAGATCCTTGAACCGACCCCAAGTAATGGCCACCAAGTCGGTGTTCGGGTCATCCCGAATGTCCGCCCACCATCGATATGCCGCACCGTCTAGGTGATATGTGGCCAACCATACCTTGTTCTGTTCCTCCACGAAAGTATCATGAAAGAGCTTTTCCATGTGGAGAACCCACTTCTCCACCATCCAATGGTCCGCCTTCTCGCCATCGAAGACTTGAGGATTACACCTCCGAAACTCATTTAAACGCTCCATCAGTCTATCTCGCTCGGCCCCGGTCACCATCATAGGCAAAACCGTCCTCGCCGGTGATGCCCGAAACGGGGGTGTCACGGCCGTCTCCTCCCTCGGCTCGGTACTAGGCGCCACAGATGCCGGCCCAGGTACGGCCGCCGACGCTCCTGCAGTCACATTTCCCACTGGCGTAGGTGGCGTAGGATCCTGAGCGGTCCTGGTAGTAGCCTGCCGCAGTAATAATTCCTCCATCCTCTTCATCCTTGCCTCTTGTCGACGTGCGGCATCGGCTTGCTGTTGAGCCGCAGTCGCCTGCTGTGCCACCAGACCCGTCAACATCGTCAACTGGTCTCTCAACTCGCGGACCTCACTGGATCCGGAGGTTGCAGAGGTCTCCACTTCCTCTGCGTCGGCTGCCGCTGCCATCTCGGTCGATTGAGAACGAGTAGTCGGCATTACAAGCTACAATAACATAGAATGCGCAAGTTAGAAAAACTTACGCTAACGGAACCCCACTCAAACAACAAAATCCCCAATCATGCGAAAGTAAATGAAGTGAGCTCCTAACTAACTCCCGATGTCACGTTGTCGGCCGCCAACGTGACCTCCTAAGAGTTAGGTGTCACACACTTCGATCAAACTCCAACTACTTGGAGAATAAGGACACAACCCAATTGTATTACTTTCGCCATAGTCATTCTCGTCTCTCACGAGTCTAAATCCTATAGTCCAACCGGCCTAAGGTTTTCTAGGTCCAGAATGACTTAACCCTAGGCTCTGATACCACTATAATCTGTCACGCCCCGGGGCCCCAGCGGAAACCCACCCGGGCGCATGCACAGACCCGCCGTGTACACAAGTAACCCAATGCACACAAGGCGTCTAAAACAACATACAAGAAAGGAATAAAGCGAGTAATCCTATCATGATAATCAGAGCATATATACTAAACAAGTAAGGCCTCAAGATGGAAGTATGAAATACCATAAAAGAGTAAAACCACAACATAAGTTTAATACAACAATATACCCAAAACGGGACATAGGGTAGTCTCTACAAAAGTGGTCGATACAAAAACACCTCTCAAATAAAATACAAGAAAGGTGCTCCACCTAGTCGCTAGCTCCCTCACGCACTAGCTAGACGCGATGCCCTTGCCGCGATCCCTAGCCTCTCCCGCAGTGGAAGGCTCTGAAATAAAACAACAAACCCCAGGGGGATGAGAACTATTATTCAATAGTTCCCAGTGGGTAAGCCGCCGAGAGGAGCGGAGTACACCACTAGGTCAACTGAGGCAAAGTAAGGGTTAGGTACAAATAAGCATAATTATAATTGAAATTTCAATGTTACTATGCCTCAAGATGTGATCATATAAACATGAACTATTCTACCCAAGCACATGTGTAAGTATGCAATATTTCACCTCTTACTATATGAATGTTCACTTTTGCATATAACTATAAATATGTAATCATAAAGAATACAATAAAGGGATGTTCACTTGTGCCGAGCCTAATGGCTCCGTGGTAGTCAACACCCTCACGCTTTGGTGAGCCTTACCCACGGCGGTTCCATTTCGGTGCTCTCTCTAACACACGGGCGAAATAACTGTCGCGATGCCAACTCCGGAGTGCCGGCTTGTAGGGAGCGACCCTCACAAGCATGTGTAAACGAGCATAGTGGCAAACAAGCAACAATCAACCACATAATATCTCTCATCATGTCTAAAAACATGGAATACCAACTAATGTCCAAGACTAGATCATAATGTCAATCTTGTTATTCATCTAGGTGGAATGTCATATGTCATATATACACTACCACTAGTCCAACATACCAAGTGTCAAAGAGTGTTTCCAAGTTCGTTGTTCATCTAATGCCACACATGTCTCTACTCATTTAAGTAAGTATTTCAACAAGTACATAAGTGAAATATTCTATTCCCATAGCCGTTCATGATGCACTATGCATAAACTATGCAAACCTCCTACTACATAGGATGTCTAATTTTCATATATATAGCACATGGATAATATGCACTCTAAAATTCTACCATGTCATAATTAGTATGAATATGCACTAATTTAAGCTCTTAAGCTACAATGAAGACATAGGGGGAATTTACCCATTTCGGTGAGGTCAAACCCACCGGAGACCCTTCGGAAACTCGCAGTATCCGAAAACAAAGTTGCCCCCTCGATTTCTAGCACCCTAAAGAAGATTTCTACGGTGTTAGAAACGTCGAACGAACATTTCGAAAAACGTCATAATAAAAGGGGAAAAAGGGTGGAATTACCTTAGATCAAGAATCTCTTATCCAAAACCCAAAATGAAGTTAGGAAGCTTCAAAACCAACCTAACATAACATTCTACACCCATCAATTCCCATTCAAAAGCCTAGTATCAAGAAACCCTAAAATAAACCCTAGGTTTACCATTTCAAGGTTTCAACAACAAAAGCCCAAATAAACTCTAAAAGAGGGTTAACAAAAGGAAGACTCACCTCTTTAGAGCTCCAAACAAGGTCCAAGGAAGCTAGGTTTGGAGATAAACCTCAAACAAGCTCTCCTCTCCTCCACCACGTTCCTCCAAGAGCAAGCTAGCAAGCTTGAGTGCAAAGGAGAAGGAAAAGGAGATCAAACCCTAGGTTTCATCACCAAGGAAACAAGATTCTAGAGAGAGAAAGGGAGAAACCCACCTTTTTTTTTTCCTAAGTCCTCAGCACAATGGCTGAGAGGGGGGGGTTGTGAAGGGTTAAGTTACATGTTGTAACAATTGTCCTAACACCCCTCCAAAAGCCAACATTTGTAAAACTGCACAAAATGGAATTTCGGCACTGTATACCGGTATGCGTATGGGCATACCGGTATCTGGCCAGAAATCCCGCAACCCGAGCCTCGGCCAAACAGGCCACGCGAAGGGATTCCGGTATGGAAAAATGCCAGTACCGGTACTAATCGCTTCAGTACCGGTACGCGATTCACATACCGGAATACCAACCTATTCCGGTATCTCCAGCGGAATTCCGCAGAACCCGAGAGCTGCGCAATCCAGTTATTCACTGGATTCCGGTATCCCAAAGTCACATACCGGTATGCAATGTCAAACCTGCAATTTTTGCAGAATTTGACTTCCGGAGTCCGTTTTCGCACTTCTCAAGTCCCGAAAACGCTCCCAAGAGCTCGAAACACAACCAAAACCTCCAAATTAGCACGAAATGCTAATCTCACACTAGAACCTTGCAATTTGCTAAAGTTCAGTGTACTACATGGGCGCCCAGAATTTGAGCCCAGAACTGCAGCCTGGCAGGACGACAGGCACGAGTTCAATAAGCGATAAAATCTAATTCCAAAGTCCAAATACAGTGAAAATTCACCCAACTCACCAGGAGAGGTTCAAGAACAATCCCACCAATTCTCAGCCAAAAGCGAGTTCGAATCTATCACCAAAAAGCTTTTGCAAGGATTCGGATCCAACTTCTGGATGCCCAGAACCTGCATCCAGAAGTTCAGCACAAGAGCAAATGCTTGTTCTAGCTCAAATCTGAGAATCCCAGCTTGTAAAACCAGTGGAGTAGGGTCACAAACCTCTCAAAAAGGGTGAGGAATCAATCCAAATCTTCCCCAAAGCTTCCAAACAAAATCTGGATTCAAAAATCCAAGAAAATCATCAACTTCCACAAATTTCAGCACTTAAGCTTAAATCTTAAAATCTGAGCTAAAACTCACCTTTGAAATCTCAAATCCAGGTGGGAAGAACTTCCAAATCAGCAAGGGGTGAGGAAAAACCAGTCCTCACTTCAAAAATCCAGCTCCATAAAGATTTGGATCCATAAGACCAAAGGAAAATCCAAATTTCAGCTCAAGAACACAAGGGGTCCAGTAAATCAGCAACTGTAGCGTATATACCTGTCCAAATTTCTATTGGAAAGATCCCACACCTTCCTCTTCGAGTCAACAATCCAACAAACCAAGTTTCACAGGATTTGGACACTCTTACACTGCACACAAGCTAAAACGCCACAGGTCGACGCTGGAATTCTGCTGGAAATCTCAAGCCTTCAATGGGAAAAGATGGAATTTGGAGGAGTTGGAGGGGTTTCCTGCAATTTTCCAGAGCTCACCATGAAAGGGAAGCAAAAGGGCTTCAGGGGGTTTGTCCTCCTCTATTTATAGCCGAAGGAAGGGATACAAAAAGCCTCAAGAACACATGCTGCTAACCTGTCCAATACTGAAAATCCAACATTCGGGCGCCCAAAACCCAAGAACTGGGCGCCCAGATCTTCCAGCATGCACTGAACAGCCCTCGAATTCTCCGCAAAGCGGTCTGGTGTGCCTTAACGTGGTCCGGCAGATCTCACCTACCACAGCACACGTGTCAGCACGATCGATACTCACGAGGTGAACTTCCGTACTCACTTTTCGGGCGCCCTAATCTGGATCCGAAATGACTCAGTAATTTCAAAGGGCTAGCACTCAACATCTGGGCGCCCTAAACCCACCTATCGGGCGCCCTAATCTGCCAAACATCCAAAACTTCAGTTTTGGCTAAGTTTCGTGCTCCGAGTCCGTTTTCGCGTCTATTTCGCGCCAAAACGACTCCGACTCATCCCGACCCTCTCCAGAAGTGTCGAACAGTCTAGAATACTGCAGTCATTTTGTCAGTTAGGCCCCAGAGGTATTACAATTATATTATTAAAAAGGAGGATTATATCCCTCTTTATAAGATAGGGGAGTTTTTAGAAAACCCTAGCCATCATCTCTCTCTCTCCTTCTCTCTTCCATCTTCTAGCAAGAAAGACGTCCTTTGCAAGGGAGCTAGCACCCCGGCGAGGACATCGATCAGATCACCAATCTCGTGTGGATACCTGTAGAGGCCGGACGCTTGTGCGGCTTCAAGAGAACCAATTCCATGATCATCAGATTGCGGTGAAGATCTACACACGCAAAGGTGAAGATTAGATCTTCTTATCTCTTCAATCTTGAATAACAAGAGGGATCCTAATTGTGTGGTTTTTGAGATCGGATCTCGAAGTTTTTAAAATCAAATTTGTTTGATTTTCTTTCCGCTACGATTTTACCGTACGCAATTTTCTAACACTTGGTGCACCGAACTTTAGCCAAATTAGCAAAGTGCAGATTAAAGTCATGCTAGACATAACAAAATTGAGTTTAGAGAAGTCTAGTTTGAGTTTGGATCGAACTGAAATCAATTCGAATTGAAACACAACTCCGAAAGAAGTGGAACCTAACTTTCAGAGTTTTCTGAACAGAATTTTGGGCACCTAAAACCATTTCGGATGGCCTGATTGAGCACTCGGAACAAGCAGACGCTCTACCCGAGAGTTGGACTCGTGGGATGGTTGATTTTGGGCGTTCGAATAGCCCTCCGGATGTTCGAAACCCTTTTCGATGGTCCCAGTGGGCGTCCGAACCCTTTCGAACTCTTTACTCGAGAGCTCGATTGCGCGAAGGAATAAACATTCGGGCGGCTGAATCTCCCTGTGGGTGCCCTGAACACCTTTCGGATGGCTTCCCCGGGCGTCCAAGTACCTTTCGGACGCTCAACCCCACAGGATTGGTCGCACGGCACATTAAATAATTGGATGCCTGGTCTCCTCTGCGAGTGCCCAAAATATAATTCGGACAAACTTGGCAGGCATGTGTAGCACACTGAACTTTAGCAAATTGCAAAGTTCTAGTGAGAGAATAGTACTTTATACTATATCGAAAGTTTGAATTGAGTTTGGAGAGCTTTGAGGTGTTTTCGTGGCTTAAAAAGGGCGAAAACGGACTCCGGAGATCAAATTTTGCAAAAGGTGCAGAATTTGTATTGAGTACGGGTACTGGCTTTGGAGTACAGGAACAGATTGAGTTAGTTCCGGTACTGGAATCGGGGTACCGGAACGCAGTACAAATGGAGTGATTTCTGGTCTCGGATTCTAAGGAACGCGGATGAGGTACCGGAACAGATTCAATTAGTTCCGATACTGATTTTGAGGTACCGGAACGCAGTGTAACTGAAGCAGTTTCATGCAGTTTTGCAATTTTAGCTTTTTGAGGGGTTTAAGTGGATTTTGTTGCTTGGGAATAAATAACCCTTTACCCCCTTTCACAGCCATTGTTGCTGAGCTTAGAGAGATGATGAAGGTGGGTTTTTCTCTCTCTCTCTTGGATTTCTCCTCTCCAAACCCTCTAAAGCATGGATTGATCTCCTTTTTTCTCCATTTTCTTCATGGAGGCTTGCTTCTTGGCTTTGAGGGGAGCTCGGGATTGGAAAATGAGGATTGTTGGTGGACTTAGCTTCAACCCTAGCATCTATGAGCTTGGTTTGGAGTTCTAATTGTGGTTGGTGATCTTCTTGCTCCCTCTAATTGTAGGTTTTGCAAGAAATTGGGATGAAAACCTAGTTTTTAGAAAACTAGGGTTTATGTTGGGATTTTTCTCATGAGGGTTTTTGAGATGAGATTGATGAGTGTAGAACACTCTTGTAGGTTGGATTTGATGCTCCAATGTGTTGATTTGGAGTTTACACAAGTTTTTCATGGATTAAGGTAATATTCACCTATTTTTCTCATGATTTTTGGTAAATTTTATGGTGTGTTCGTTCGAAACTTGTAACCCCTTGGAAAATTATCTTAGGGCATTAGAAGCTTGGTGGACAACTTCGTTTGAAGGAACGACGAAGTTTCGACGGATATCCGGTGGGTCTGACCTCACCGAAATGAGTGAACTCCCCCTATGTCTCCTATTTTGTTATAGGATTGATTAGATGCATACTTATGCTATTCTTGACATTGTAGAATTTTCGGATACATGACATATTCATGTTATATATGAAATTTGGCATACCCTATGTAGTAGGGGACTATGAGGATAACAAGCATATTATGACATGTGCTAAAGTATGGTGATGACAAGTTCTTCTTATGCAAACATAGGTATGCATGTTAGAGAAGAATGAGAATATCTTATGAGACATGATAGGGTTAGTAGAAATTATTGGGTTCAAGCTTGCATGGCAACCAATATACTTGTTGTAGAGAAAAGAAAGCATGGCCTATTGCATGTTGATGACAAGATGTAGAGTTAAACATGTTAAGCATGTTGTGCTTAGTTGAACAATTAGAGATAACATCATGACAAGTACTCGACCTTTAGGTTGTTGAATGAAATTCCATATTTAGGACATGATGAAAAAGGGGTTTTCTACTTACTTGATATTGTGACTGACAAAAGCATGTATTTGCCTAGTTAAATAAGAGTAAATCACTTGCATGATGATTTCTATACTCCATGAAGTGGAGGTTCATATAGTATGACATATGTATATCATGAACGATGATTTTGTTGGCATTTGTAGAATGCATTGAATATAGCATTAGTATAATGCATCGGTTATGGCATTTGTAGAATGCATTGAATATGACATTAGTATGATGCATCGGTTATGGCATTGGTAGAATGCGTTGATTACCGCATTAGTAGAATGCATTGGACATGGCTTTGGATATAGTACATGATGGTAACCCGTTGGGGTCATGAATGTGACATAAATCCATTCTTATTGGTAGAGTGAGATGTGAACATTTTCATGTTAGAGACATGTTACATATTGGTAGAGATATACCAACAAGTAATTTGAGAACAAGTATGGCATATGAGTTATGGTTCCGACCCTCAAGTCGATGTTATGATTCCATCTTTTAGACATGACGATTGGGACGTGTTGGCCTTGGATACGATGCTTATGATCTGCGCTTGCTTGCCCTTGTGCTCATTTGCACATGCTTGTGAGGGTCGCTCCCTACAAGCCGGCACACCGGAGTTGGCCTTTGCGATGATTCATCGCCCGTTGCGGGATTGGGCGCCAAAGTGGATTGCCGTGGGGAAGGCTCTTTCTTAGCGTGAGAATGTTGACTACCACGGGGCCATTAGGCACGGCACAAGCCGGGACTTTACCATGTGTAAGTCCCCTTGTTGATTGGATAAAAGCTAGGTAAACTTGACATAGTACATCACAGTTGGTTGATGCATATATATGTAGTGGATGGACATAGTAGTGAGTTGTTATCTTGTGGCATTACTTAGCTTGACACCATTTGGATGCATACATCATAGTTGGATATTCATGGTAGTCACTATTTGCATTGGCATCCATAGTGGTATTAAACCTATACTCATGTTGATTGGTATAGTGGCATGGTTATATGATGATAATAGAAGGTTTCCCTTTTACTAGTATTCATAGCATTAAATGGACATGCATGTAAACTAGTGTAAATGATATATCTGTGCATATGATAGTAGGAAATCATATTCATGTTAGATGATATAGTCACTTGGAGGCATGATAGTAGTAGAATCATTATTGATCGTTTACTGCCTTATGCTTTATATTTCAGCTTATACTATCTTTGCCTCAATTGACCTAGCGGTGTATTTCGCCACTCTCGGCGGCTTACCCACTGGGAACTATTGTTTAATAGTTCTCACCCCCATTGTTGTTGGATTTTTGTTTCAGAGCCTTCCGCAGCGGGAGAGGCTTGGGATCGTGGCGAGGGGTTAGCAACTAGCTAGAGGCTCTACGATGATGTTATAGATGGACCCTTATGCCTTTCTTTTTGTTTTGAGTGAAAGGTGTATAGTTGTATCTAGTGGAGTGATCTCCTAGTGTTATAAGATGTACTTCTAAGCGAAATTTTATTGTATATCTTGAGATTATAGTTTTGTGATAAACTTGTTTTAGCAATAGAATTGTATACTTGCTCTGATCACCTTGTTTAGAATGTACTCCTACTACTTCTTTTGTTCTAGTTGTAGACGCCTTGTGTGCACCAGGGGGTGTTTGGTGTACACGGCTGGTCTGTTCATGTGCCTGGTGGGCTTCCGCTGGGGCCCGGGGCGTGACAGCATGTGGGTCACTAACCAAACACTGCTACGTAGCTTTCAAGCACCCGAAAGTTTGGGAGGGCGCCCGAAACCTAGCGCGGAGACAACAATTCATTTAATTGTAAATACAAATGAATGGGGGTTAAGTGCAAATGTAGCACTTCTATAAATACCCTAACACAGCTGTCACGCCCCGGGGTTTTGTTTGAAAATCCTTTATAGGAAAACTAGCGGAATACGTATAAATTTTTTTTGAACACTTTTGAGAACAACCCGCGGACGCACACAGACCCGCCACATGGACAAAGGATCCCTTGTACCAACGGACAGAGTCTCCTCTGTACATGCACGGCGTGGCATCATAATACAAGTCAACCACACATACAGCCACACAACACAAACAATATAATGAACAAATGAAAACGATAATTCACAGACACCAATTATTATTTAAACATTAGTGGGTAAAGAACTAAACTAATCCAACAGAAGGATAATGAACAGCAACAACGAATAACCCAGGGCACAACTATTTAGTACCGTCCTCACGCACCGTCCCGACCCTCACCGCCCGCATCACCTAAAAAATGGTGGGGGGGTGAGAACATGTAAACATGTCTTCCCTCCCAGTGGGTACCACAAGCTGACGAAGGCGAGGCGAACTCACCGGCAAAAGGAAGAGATAACTATAATCATGAACATATATCATAAGTACAGTGACGATGAAAAATAACTGGCAATAAATGCTAAAGCACCGCTACTGTAAGTAGAAATCGACAGCTAGGCATAATCAAAAGATGTACCGGAGTAGTAACAGTGATGGCTATGAAGGAACTACAACAGTGTAACGACTCGACCCGCTAGCATTAATAACTCGTTGGGCCCAAACCATCGGCCTAAAATGCTTAAGCCCAGTTATTATTACTAGGATAGAGTGTCACGCCCCGCCGGGCCTTTAACACCAACTAGGTGGAAAGGATAACCGCACGGGCGCATGCCCCAGACCCGCCGAACGGATAGAGTCTCTTCTACCCGCCCAAGGCGTCACAACACAAGCATATCCACAAAGTTCCAACTAGGAACAGAGTACAAGAGTTGCACAAGGAAAGCATCAACATAAAGAAGTTCTACTTCTATTACATCACATTTGCACATTTATACATGTCCAATTTTTCTTTTCTTTCATTCCTATTCCATACAACAAGTTCCAAAACTATGGAATTTACAAGTTGCATACATTTAATAAAAACCCCTATGCTATCAATGTCCAAAACTAGGGGTACAACTCTATGTAACACCAAAATGGAAGGGCCTCTATCTATAGAGCCAAACCCTTACCTCGCTCCGCCGCCTCACACGCGGAAGGACCTGAAAAACGTGGGGTGAGAACTATAAACATAGTTCCCAGTGGGTAAGGCCACCCAAGAGAGAAGCTCGACCCACCAGGTCCAAAGAAACACCATAAGCATAAGTTAGATCAGAAATAACTATGCATACAAATATTTACATGCTTGTAAATAAACATAAAGGATGCAACCAATTAAAATGTCAACTTTTATTTTCTCCTAGGTTCATCATATATCTCACATTGACCAAGTTCAACTACTTGTCATTTATTTATGGTATCGGAGTCGCCGCATCACCATAATGGTTCTCAACCAAAGCGGAATCGCCGCAAGCGTTGGGCACCGGGCAATGGAATCGCCATCCCCATCATGGTCCCAACTTCCAAAGAGTGAAATCGTCATCTCCTTGTTCGGGTAGCGAAATCGTCGCATACCCGGGATAGCGAAATCGTCGCGTACCCCATTCCATCACCGCCATCACGTGGCACGGGTAGCGAAATCATCGCGTATCCCAATCCATCACCGCCATCACATGGCACGGGTAGCGAAATCGTCGCATACCCGGTATAGCGAAATCATCGCATATCCCAATCCGTCACCGCTAACACGTGGCACGGGTAGCAAAATCGTCGCGTACCCGGGATAGCGAAATCGTCGCGTACCCCAATGTTCACATTTCACACTTGCCAACCTAAGTCCAATGGCCCTAGGTTCAAGTCACCAAGTCTCACCTATGTTCAATGACACTAGATTTACTTTACATTCTCAACCTAGGTTCCATGACACTAGGTTCCAATCTCATGTTCCAACCTATGTTCAATGACACTAGGTTCTAATTCATACATGCATTCACATAACAAGTATAAATAATAAGGATATACTTGAATTCATTAACATGCAAGATGAGCCCATGGCTCAATTTATCATGATTCTCATTTTGCCAATATGCAAATTCTAGGGTTACACACTTTCACACCATTTTATTTTTAAATGGTTATTTACCCTAGACATGGAAGTGACCTAATCACTTCGGTAAACACAAACCCACCTCAAGAGCTTTCAATTTCTTGAATTCTTTGAGCTCCTAAGTCTCCAAGCCTTGAGTTCTTGCTTCAACCCAAGCTTCTACAAGAAAATGGTTCGTTACTCATTACGAACCCATAAATCAACTCGATGCTAGAAATCAATTGTTCTAACATGATTTTCTATGCGTCAATTGCAATTTCCGAAGGTCCAAATATTTTTAGAATCTCCCATGGCAAAAACCCTCATTTCACCTAGGTTTCACATGCATGCATGTAGAACCCCGAAATTTCTTGGCCAATCTCCACGTTTTGTGGTTTAGATTGCCTAGGGTTTCCAAAAACCTTAAAATACTAGATCAATTCTAAGGTTTGAACCCAAAACATGAGAAACTCACCTTAGCCACGAGTTCCCCAAGCTCCTACTTGCACCAAGAAGCCTCTTCTCCACTTTGGAAACCTTTTCCAAGCTCAATCCACTCTTTTCTCCAAGCTTTGGAGAGATCTCTAGAGAGAGAAAGTGAGAGAGATGGAGAGGAGAAGTAGAGGAGGAAGAAAATGAGAAGGGGAGGGTGTCTCAGCCCTTCATACACCCCTACTCATGTGAAAAGACCATTTTGCCCCCCCTCACATTTCACTACACACAACCATCCAAAGCTGGCATTTCGCAACACTGCGTTCCAGTATTCACACTGGCATACCGGTATACGGGTGTTAGTTCCGGTATGCCACGAGAAATTCTGCAAAACCCGAGAGCTGGATTCCCAGATTCTGCCCTCACATTCTGGTATGCTACACTCCATACCGGTACTAATCGCTTCAGTACCGGTATGGACACATCCATACCGGAATCCACTGCAGACTTCACAAGTTTAGCAGTTTTGACTTTTCGAAGTCCATTTTCGCGCCTCATTTGCGCCGAAAACACACGCACAAGCCCCAAACTTGGCCGAAGCTACTCACATAGCCTCTCATGCTACTTTCCCACCGGAACTCCACAATTTGTAGAAGTTCGGTACGACACACTGAAGTTCAGTGTACTACATAGAGTCCTCTCATATACCCAATGACAATCCCATTCCCATCCGGAGGTAGAGGCTAAAGTTCGCATCACGAGGCAGCGGCTCTTGACTGCTCAGAGCCGGCAGAAAAGTTACGCTGACCAAGGTAGGCGCGACTTGGAATTCCAGGTCGAGAAACATGTGTTGCTCAAGGTTTCTCTGGCAAAGGGGATCAAACGGTTCGGGTTGCATGGCAAGCTTAGCCCGTGGTTTATTGGACCGTTTTAGATCCTGGAGCGCGTTGGTCCCGTAGCTTATGAGCTAGCACTTCCTTTGAGCCTCGCCCGAGTTCACAATGTGTTTCATGTCTCTATGCTTCGGAAGTACATTTGCGACCCCTCCCACGAGATTAGTCCTACGACGATTGAGCTTCGAGAGAATTTGAGCTTCGAGGAAGCTCCGGTGGGGATCTTGGCACGCGAGGAAAGACAACTACGGAAACGGACAATTCCGTACGTGGAAGTGTTATGGACAAATCACAAGGAGCGTGAGGATACTTGGGAGCTAGAGTCTATGATGCGAGAGCGATATCCGGAGTTATTTGCGGGGAGATGTAAGCGAGTTTTGGGGACGAAACTCTTATAAGGAGGGGATAATGTGAGGACTGAGATTTTCTGTGTAACTAAATACTCTGTTAATGTTGTTTTTGTGTGTATTTTAATTTTAAAATCGCTCGTCAAATTTCAGTAAAAAATAAATTAAAATAAGGCAGTTACGCGATTTTTATTACTCACTTAAGTGAATAGTAACTCGCGTTTTCGGGAGGGGCAATTGAGTGTTGATGGCTTCTGGCGCGTGTTGGACTCCGTTTTGGGTGATACAATAGCTCATTTTTGATGGTCCGACTGTGCCGGAGTCAATGGCGCTGACGGATTTTGTGTTTGATTCACGATTTTCGAGAATAGTGGCTTTTACCGCAGATTGGGCATTTAATACCCAATATTTTATGCGCAGAATTCGATGAAATTCCTTGTGGAGGGTGTTTCTCATGTTTTACACCTGCTGTGGGGGACTCATTAAGAAAATTTGAAAGATGGAGGACTTATATGCAATTCGGCCTTTCATGCATGCAATATATATATATATATATATATATATATATATATATAAAAGTTGGGATTAGGGTTTGCACCTCTTTTAACCCTAACCCTAGCCCTCCTCAACCTTTCCCCTTGCCGCAGCCACCTCCTCCACAGCCACCCCGCACCCCTGAGCCGCCGGCCACCTTTTTCGACCGCCGGATCACCGGCGAAAGAGAAGAACCCCCCCCCCCCCCCCTCTCTTGCCTCATAACCGAAGACCTTCTTCTTGTTGCTTGGGAACCAGCGAGCTTTGAGGTCCTTCCTCTGCCCTCTGGCATCATCGCCGGTGCCGCCCATCACCCTCTGGCCGCCCTCCCCGTTGTTGGCCTAGTGGCCCTAATCATTCTTTAGATTTTGATGATAACAAATAATTGAACTAATCTTTTATCTTGAGTTTTGTGTTTAGACTTCTCTATCTTCAAAAGGACTCAAGATGGGCAATCCTCTAGCACTAAGCTTCACCACTTGAAGCTACCTTGTCTAGTAGATAAAATTTCTCTCTACTCCACCTTTTAACATTGTGCTTTAAAAATTAAATTATGAAATGTCGAGTTATATTTTAACTTACTCTTTTTAATCATCTAAAGCACATGGGACTTCAAACAATATTCAAAACTTCTCAAAAACTGTTTTCTGTCAAGTTTGTGTTTTGGACTCTGATCTGGGCGCCCTAAACATGGATCCGAATCTTGGTTGATTTTGGATCCTGACGGTTTGATGTTTGGGTGGTCCAGAATGGTTTATGATCTGGGCGCCCGAATTGTATGTTCTGGGCGCCCGAATGTTTGACTTGACAGGTTTGATGTTCCGGACAGTACGACGCAACGGTCCGAAAGTTCTGACAGCGGCGCTGCGCAGGCGGCGCGCGTGCCTGAGAAAGTGGGCGCCCACAAGTTGACTTCTGGAGGCCCAAAAGTTCTGGCCAGAGTAAACGGCGCGCGTGAACCGACAGTGTCAGAAAAACCGACGCACATGTACTGGGCGCCCACAAGTTTCTGGAGCCCCTGATGTACGGATCCAGAAAAGCGGCGCGCGTGGTCTGGCTGGTCAGAAAGCTGTCGCGCGTGATCTGGGCGCCCACAAAGTTCTGGAGGCCCGATTGTACGGATCCAGAAAAGCGGCGCACGGGTCTGACAGGCAGCTGGTTTTGCAGTGCGCGTGCTCAACATCTGGGCGCCCGAAAGTCATGTTTAGGGCGCCCGAAAGTGCAACGACCTGAAGTTGGCTGAGGCTATAAATAGATGGTCTTGAGGCCTTTCTCAGCAGGGATTCCAAAGTCCAATTGAGCTTATATACTTTAGTATTTTTAATACTCTTAAGCCCTCAATCCTCTCTCTAAACTTGAGTGTAATTGATAGTGAGATATCATCTTGTAAAAGAGAGAAAAGAAAAGAGTTGAAGCTTGAAAATGTAACCTTCTTGAGAGAAGAAGGTATTGGTGTGAAGGCTTGGTGCTTGCCCGCAAAAGCATCGTTTAGTGGAGATCCAACGTTCTCTTGTGTTGAGAAGTTGGCGGGGACGTAGGCAAAGTGCCGAACCTCGAAACAAATCGATTGTGTGCTTCTTGAGTTTGCATTTCTCTAACTCCTCACTTTCTCTCACTTTATTTGTTTCGAGTTTTTAAATTACTTGATTATTTAACATTTTATTTTAGAAACCTAATTCACCCCCCCTCTTAGGTTGCCATTTTGATCCTCACCCGCGCGCTGCCTGACCCGAGCCCGAGTTAGCCTCGGTTTGGCCGCGGCTTCCTGGTGCTGCCGCCAACAGGGTTTAGCTGCTGCCAAACCCTTCCGTAGACCTCCTCTGTAAAGATCGAGAATTTTATTATATAAATTAACTCTCCGTTGACAATGTTTTTATGTGTATTTTAATTACATAATCACTCGTCAAGTTTCGGGTGGAAACGAGTAGGAATAAAAGAGTTAAGCAACTTTTGATATTCACTTAAGTGAATAGTAACTCTGGTTTTCCGAAGAGGCCGATTATTAGAGATGGCTTCTGGCGTGTGTCGAACTCCGTTCATAGTGGTCCAATAGCTCGTTTTCAACCGTCCGATTATTCTGGGCTCGATGGCACTGACGGATTTCAGATTTGACGAACAGTTTCGGAGAAAAGCCCATTTAGCTTTTGAGGGACTAAATTGTAAATGTACGTTGAACCGTAAAGAGGGTTTATTGATCTGCGAATCGGCAATCAAATCGAACGAAACAAAATCGTGAGTTCGATGTCCCAGTGGTGCTGATCGCGCTAGCACAATCCGTTCGGAAATCCGACAGACGGATCGCAAGATATAACGTGTTTCCCGAGGAAGGGTGAAATGTTATTTTTCGTACTTCGAGAAAAGTGCCAATATTTTATGTACCAAATTGCACGAAATTGGATTGGGAGGTACCTATGCGCAAATTACACGCGCTGTGAGGGACTTAGCTGAAAATTATCAACTTTGATGGGCTATGTTGCAAAGTGACCAACTTGTATATAAACACCACTTAGGGTTTTCTCATGTGAAACCCTAACCCTAGCCTACTACACCCTCCACAGCCACCCCAACCGACACCCTCACCTCCTGCTCCTCTCTCTGCGCGCGGCTTCCGCCGCCGGAGAGCCCCTTTCCGGTCGTCGCCGTCCCCGCGCGCCGCCACGGCCGCCGCTGGCAGACTGCACCAACTCTGGTGCAGTTCTGGCCGAGGAGGGGTAGATCTTTTCCCCACGCGCCGCCGCCGCCCGGGACCACTCCGACCGCCCTCCTCCGGCCTCAGGCAACCCGCCGCCGCCGTCAATGGGAGCCCCGGCCACCGCCGTGGCCGCTGGACCTGTGTAACCCGAGCCCAGACCCGAGCGGGCTCGATCTATTCCAGCGCCGCCGCCGCCGCCTTCTGCCGTCGGCCAACCCAAGCCCCGGCCTCCCTAGACCTCCCGCACCCGTCGGCTGCCGACAGAACCGCCGCCGGAGCCGCCGCTTGCTGGGAACAAGGCCCGACCTTTTTGATGCTTCCGGGCTAGGGCATCATCGCCTGCTCCTCCGGCCGCCTCCCGCCGCCGGCTACTGTGTGAGGCGACCTCCCCCGGTCGGCCGCACCTGCCTCCCGCCGGCTCGCCCGCCGCCGAACCGCCGCCGGCCGTGCCCTAGCTCCCTCTGCCCGGTAAGCCCTATTTACTGCAGTCTGTGCATGGATCTGAGTTCGGGTCATTATTTTCGTGATCCGAAGGCTGTTCCGATGCCTCCGGAGGTGAGCACAGCGATCTTCGGTCAGTGCCGAACGCGATGCTCGCCTCCAATGTGGTCAGCGCCTCCCGGATTTGAGAAATAAGCGCGATCATCGTAAAGTGCGCATAGTTTGCTGAAGTTCGTGTCGCACCCGCGCGCTCCACAGTGCCCGGATGTGCTCCGAATCATGAGCACGGCCTCCAGCATGTCGAAACCTTGCAGCACGTGCCTCGGCGGGCCCCGATAACACTCGGATGGAGGTATCGACCCATAAGCTCCGTAAAACGCACGATATGTTGCAATTAGTTGCATGTTTAGGGACCTTTGTGCGATTTGATCACTGTGGGCAGCATGCACATGTTGCGTGTGACTTGTGGACTGATTGTCCAAGTTCAGCTGCCCTTCGTTTGCCCGAAAATGAGTTTTCGACGCGTTTCCCGACGAAATTCGTCAGCGGAATGTAGTTTTTGGCTCGGAAAATATCCAACGCGATGTGTGTGACTTGTGGGCTACTGCTAAGCCTTATTGGCTGGTTGTCCCGGCCGTCTCATGTATTCGGAGACGCCCGGTGAGCGGTAGCGGGTTCCGGTGTCGAAATCGACACTTTCGGGAACCCGGATCGGAATGATTGTCCGACGATGATCGTTTCGATGTTTGATCTTGTGCTTGCAGCCAAGACACCCAAACGGATGTGTTTTGGGGCAGCGGTTGACTCGTGGAGCGAGTCGGTGCCTTTCGGGACTGTTCGTGTGTCCCGGGAACGTCCCGGTGCGATTTTGGGACTTCCGGTGTTGTTCGGAGATCGGTTTGGGAACTGAGTCTCGGGTTTTGGGATTTGTGAGATATGCGTATGTTGAGTTGTTTGAGATTTATATCTGACTCAGTGGACCTATCGTAGGTTCGGTTGATCTGCGTCGCGTCCAGATTCCCGACGCGAGTACGACAGGTGGGTGAGCCTTCGGAGTAGTCGGTATCACTGTTCCCTGTCTCTCCTTTGATATATCTCTACATGTCGATTCCTTCTTTACAGCATCCGTTCGTTTATACTTACCTTACTTGCATAGTATATTTGTGGTCATGGACATGTAGAGCAGGATTATGCATTGATGATATGTGGACTTTTTGTCCAGGCAACACATCGACTCTCTTGTCGTGTGTTTCGATTTGTTTGATCGGGATGCGGCGTTCCTTTCGCCTGAGATGTGGCTTCGGCCAGGTATCGGCTTCTTGCCGGCTTTGATTTGATCTGTTTGATCAGGATGCGGCGTTCCTTTCGCCTGAGATGTGGCTTCGGCCAGGTATCGGCTTCTTGCCGGCTTTGTTTGATCTGTTGATCAGGATGCGGCGTTCCTTTCGCCTGAGATGTGGCTTCGGCCAGGTATCGGCTTCTTGCCGGTTTTGTTATTGAGCATATTGCATGACCAGTCACGGCACGACATTTATTCATGACACCAGGTCGGTTTGGCCACCGACAAAGGGTGTACTATCCGGATAGGTCGACCTGCGGGCGCATGAATGGATCGAATGCGGATGAGTGCGGATGAGTGACGGATACGCCTGAGGTCTGCGGACCAATATGGCAGGATACTGATTGGGTAGTTTGAGTTTTCATTCCATTGATGCATATGCAGCTTAGTTTTTCCTGTACAGTAGCGTTTTGATCATTTATTCTGTTCATACTGACACAGCTACTGTAGATCTCTGATTATTTTGTTATCGTATCTCCTTTATTTCTCAGTGATTACGACATGCCCCTGTGGCTCAGTTGTACCCACTGGAAAACCTCGTTGTGGTTTCTCACTCCCTATTTTTCAGGTGGCATGGGCGAGGAGTCAGTTCGTGGTACGATGCGAGGACGATCTAGCTAGACTGCATTAGCGGTCCCTACCCGGTTATCTCCTTACTTGTATTAGTCTTAGAACTAATTAAACTGGTTCAGTTAGATGATCATGATGAATATTGAATGCTTATAACTTGTATGAGATGATGACTTATTATGCATGAGATTGGGTTTTAGTTTCGATTATTAGCATCTGATTCGGATTTCTTCGTGTGGGTGTCTACCCTTCGTGGCAGCTGGATTTCAAAAATGAAGTTTCGTGTTGGAACAGTTTTAAAAGGTTTTCTTGGATTTCTTTAATGCTTATTAGAGTTTGAAAATAAAGCTTTCGAGTGGGAAGCACTTTTAATAGGATGCTTGTTGTACTGTGCATTGCATCATCCTTCGCTTAAGGAGTGCTTAGAGGCATGTAGGGATAGCTGATTGCAAATATACTCTATGGTTGTATTGTGTGGATTATCGTGAATGTAAGTGTGATTGTGATCCTGTTGTATGTTGTTGGTACGCCGTGCAAATACAGGGGAGACTCTGTCTGTGTAGACAGACGTGCCTGTATTTGTGGCGGGTCTGTTCACTGCGCGGGCTAGACTTTCAAAAAAAAAAAAATTGACCCGTTTTCCGCATTTAAACTAGCCCGGGGCGTGACATCCTCTGACCTCCTGCAGCCCTCTTCGACATCTTGCCACGGCTGGGGACCGCCGGAGACCGCTGCTGCGAAGATCTTTCCCGGCAGCCTCTAGTTTGGCCTCCTTTGAGCCCGAACTCTGGATCTTGCAAATCTAAACGTCGGAGAGCATTGTTAGGTGAGCACAATCCTTTGCTGGTCATTTATGTAGAAGGGCTCACCTGGGTTTGAACTTTCCTACCCCATCTTCGCAGATCGGCTTGTTTTGGCTCTAGCAAGCCTAATATTGAGGTTCTAGCTGCAGTTTCGCAGCCCTCGTCGCCCGGTCTCTTGCTGGGACGGTGAGCATGGTGTTTATTACAGAGAGAGCATGCGGATCCTGCCTTCACCAGGGTTCTGAAGTCGCTGGATCAGCGGTAACGCGCTAATCTCATTCTTATGTATTATATTTGTGTTGTAGGTGTTTGTAGTTGGGTCGCAGTGATACTTTTGCATCGTGGCTGCTACTGGCAGCATATGTGCTGATTTAGAAGGTTATTGTATGATCTCCGATGCCCGAGAACCTTATGGTTCGAAATTCAGGGCGAACGGCTCATGTAGCGACACTTTAGTGTTGTTAGAACCTTCTTTTGGGCTTCGTTACTTAGGCTCGTGTTGCTGCTGGTTGCAGCAATGGTAGAACCTTGTTAGCTTGTGGCAATGAGCCACTCGGAGTTACGGATCAACAAGCGGCTTGTTCGGGGATTTCGTAGCCAAAACAGCAACGATCGGAATCCCGATTTCGGCATAATCCACTCCAATCACTTACTCGTGCACCAAACGGTGTGCTGCTGTCCTGACACCCAAAAATCGAGTGTTCTGGGACAGCAAGTGAGGTT
This sequence comes from Puya raimondii, assembly GCA_016920855.1. Lineage (NCBI taxonomy): Eukaryota > Viridiplantae > Streptophyta > Magnoliopsida > Poales > Bromeliaceae > Puya > Puya raimondii. The sequence continues at coordinate 81,765,377 of JABWPP010000050.1, read as the reverse complement.
GGATTATGCCCATAGTGCTTCGGCACGCTTTGGGGCTTAATCGAACCTTAAAACGTGACGGCAATTTCGGGTGCGAATTCGCGTCCCGCGTGTAGCTGCTGTTCGCAGCATTAAAATTGCTAGGTTGCTGGTCGCCAATGGGAGGTTTGACACCCCGGGTCGCAGCAAGAGAGCCACGGTTGGCTCCGGGACCAAATACTGCATCCCGGGAGTCAAATTAGCAGTTTTCGGACTCCCGACATTCCCATTTTAGTGCACTTATTTTGCAGCTGTCCCAAGGGCATTAAAGTGATGCTTTGGGACGGCTGGCATGGTAGGATGGGTGTGGGACTCATTCCGGGATATCCCGTAGGTTGGGGTGACATTTGAGCGAGTCGGTACGATGATCGGGCAATCTTTCAGTGACCGTCGGTCGAAATCCAGAAACCCGATTTGTCCAGCGGTTAGACTTACTTAGAGTTTTAGGCTTTGGATAATTAGCGGGTTTAAGCTAATTACGGCTTTGGATAGGGCTGTGCATAGGTTCGGGTGATTTCGGAAGGCATGCGCTGAGGGTCGACGACCCGAGTATTCCTTACAGTACAGGTTTGTGCTTCGAGCTGGTAGTCGGTGAGATCGTTCATCACTATTCCCTACCTCTACCCTTCTATCACTTTTGCCTCTACATGTTGGCATTACTTCGTTTATTGTTCGCATATCTATACCTTGTTACTTGCATAGTGATAGTTGTTCGTAGACATATAGAGCAGGCTTGGATATATTTTCTATTTGTGGACCTTTAGGTTCAGGCAACACAGCGACTCTTTCGTCGTGTGTTTCAATCTGGTTGATCAGGATTCGGCGTCTGTACGCCCTAGCATTTGGCTTCGTCCAAGGGATCGGCTTTTGCTGAGTTTGTGTTGAGTATATCACATGACTTCGTCACGGCACTTGGGTGTATTCATTGACACCAGGTCGGTTTGGCCAACGACCAGGGGTGTACTTATCCAGATGGGTCGTCCAGTTGGGCACATGAATCAGGTCGGTGCAGGTTTGTGATAGGCAACGCTTGAGGTCGACGGACCAATATGGCAGGCACCAGATTGGGTTTGATTTGGATTACTTACCCTTGAGGCATATACTGCATGGTACTTCTTTTATAGTAGCGGCTTTCATTACTTGCTCGTTATCATATCTGTTATCATAGCTACTGTAGTTCTCTTTCGTATCATGGCACTTGTATCCCGTGATTACGGCTTGCCTTCGTGGCTCTGTCGTACCCACTGGAAAACCTCGTTGTGGTTTCTCACCCTCCTTTTCCCCAGGTGGCAGGGGCGAGGAGTCAGATCTTGGTGCGACGGGAGGACGTCCTAGCTAGATTGCATTAGCGGTCGTCACCCTTGTTCTTTCCCTTTTTCTGCATTTCGTAGTTTAAATAAATGAATGGTTCAGTTAGATGATCAATTATTATTGCATGAATAATTATCTTGGACTTGTATGAATTTGGAATTTCAATTCTGCATGTACTCGGAGTTTTTCTGGATTTTTGGTATTTCGGTTTGCGGAATCATGTTATTTGGTTTTCTACCCCTCGTGGTAGTCGGTTTTCAAAGATTGAGTTTCCATGTGGGAAACAGTTTTCAAAGGATTTTGAATGATTTTCAATTGATGAATATTTAGAGTTTAAAAACAAAGCTTCCAGATGGGGAGCACTTTTAATAAGACGATTGTTGTATTGTGTATCACATCATCCAACGACTAAGAAGTGCTTAGAGGCATGCATCATTCCTAAGGATGATTAGCTGTATGAAAATGCATCGCATTGATTGTTTGTGGATTAAGTGAATGTAGGTTGTGAGTTGTGATCCTGTATGTTTTTGTATGATCGGTATGCCATACAAATACAAAGGAGACTCTGTCCGAGTGGGCAGAGAAATTTGTATTTGTGGGGGTGTAATACTTGGCATTTTGAGACATCACTGGGCTTGGGACATTTCGGGCTCCCAATCTGGGAAAGTGGACGCCCGAATGTTTTGGAGCCGATGGATTTATTTTGGATGGATCCGGATGTCTTGGTTACTTTGGGATCTGGACGCATGTTTCTGACACCCGGATTGTGGATCCGAATTGAGTTGTGACGTGGACTAACACGTGTCGTGTTGCAAGACACGTGTCGACCGCCGGAGGAGCGCCGCCCCACCGCTTGCCGACCACCGCCGAGCCGCCTGGCCGCCAGCTGACACCTGGCATAGGCGATTTTCGGACGCCCGGAAGAGGGAATTTAGGCGCCCGAATGTGGAACTTTGAGGCCTATAAATAGGTGAGCCCCCTGATCGTTTTGAGCCACGTTTCCACTTCGTGTGCCACCTTTTCTAGAGAGAGAAATCTAGAGTAAGGGCCATGTGTTGGCATTAGTGATGATCTAGCTTGCTCTCTTCTACTGTGTTGTTCTGATCTGGTTCTGATTACTCATTCTGTTGAAGTTGGCAGTCTATTCGGTGGTATATTCAGATTGGAGTACTGCTTGAGCTTGGTATATATTCTGCAGGGTTGGATCTGAGATTATAGTTGATCTCCACCGTGGTTGGATTAGCATTTGAGGTGGGTTGATGTTTACCAGATTCAGTGGATTTCCTCCTAAGTGCTTATTCTTATGTTAGCATGACATGATATTGCTGAGATTATATTAGATATGACATGTTTAGGTTGAGACTGTTCTACTGCTTGCATATGTATGATATGATGATAGTTGAGGTAGTGATACCTGATAGCAAGCATTATTTTATTATGTTCTTGATGTATGATTTGGCCTACACCTATTCTGTTGTGTTGATATCCATTGTACCCGTTGTTGTACATACTAGTGTAGGTGATCTTATTGTGGCTCGTGCTATGTTGATTATACCTCCTCTTTGTGGTAGAGTTGAGTTGTTTGTGAGCACTTGAGCATTGATCAGTTGATTGGGTCATACTTGTTGATTATGCATTTGAGGTGCCGTGTGCACGTGAGTTTCTTTTGAGAGATCAGATTGACCCATCTTGTTGATCATATACCTATGGATGCTTGACGTTGATATGTGTTGTGATATTACTCGGTTGGGTCGCTCCCACGAGTACCACTCCGGAGTTGGGTTATGTGTAGTATAGAGGGACATGCCTGTACTAGTTGTCTCCCTACGGGTAGAGCGTGATGTTCAGGCCGCAGGTATGATATTATGGATTTATGATAGTCCTCGTTTGATGTGTTATGTTCAGATCATTGACATTCATATTGACAGTTTGAGCATTGTGCATAGTAGTGGTAGTTTATCTCCTACTTTCTTTATTGCTCTCTATATATCTTGAGATCGAGGACTTGGTGGGCAGACCGCTGACGCTGGTGGCGGTACCCACTGAGGACTACTTGTTTGATAGTAGTTCTCACACCCGTTGTTGACATCTTTTTGCAGAGTCTTCTTCTCCAGCAGTGCATTCTGATCGTGGAAAGGAGACCGTCGGGTAGAGCTGTTCCCCGGACATTTGTGTAGAGGTATACCCCATTTTGGTAGATGATCCTATGAGTCTGTACATACAGTGATATGGAGATTGTCAGTTATGTATATTTTGGTGGTTGAGTTTGACGGTGGTATATGTATGTACAGTGACCTTATTATTTATATAGTACTTAGCAGCTCTGCTACTATTGTTATCTTTAGCTGATATGGATGATTGTTTTCGCTTCGTGTGCTCAGTAGAAATACTGTGTATGCGGCGGGTCTGTTAATGTGCCCGGGAAGAGGTAACCCGGGGCGTGACAGATTAAGTTGGTATCAGAGCTTAGGAATAGGTCAAGAGGGCCTAGGGAAACCTAAGATGACAGACTTTAGGATATTATGACGTGAGAGACGTGATTAATCGCGAAAGTCAAAGATTGAGTTTTGAATCCTTCCTTGTGTAGGAAGAGTGATTGAGGGATTACGCCTTTTCTTATCAAATGAATTATGTTGGCTGCAGACGACATAATAATTTGAAAAGAAAAGAAGTGTCCTTCTAGACTTTCGCTAGATTGGGTCGAGTGATTGTTTGTTGTCTAAATGTGTATTATGTTGCAGGTGATCACAATGCCTCCTCGACGTCGTGATCGACCATCGACGCGAGCGCATCCGACGCCTTCATAGATGCCAGAGCAGTCGAGACCTAGTGAACGGTCCGATTTGCAGGAGCAGCTAGCCGATTTAGCTGTAGTGGGTAGGCAGCAGAGTGCCTTATTGCAGAAGATGTGCGATGCTTTCGCACAGCAGCAGAGTACTACACCTCGAACTATGGAACCTCAGGCTGCGACCATTCCAGCTACATCTCAACCCAGGGAAGGGAGTATATAGCCAAGTCAAGTGCTTTTTGAGGAAGAGCAGGAGCGGATGGCGGATAGATTGGCTCGCTTATGTAGATTTGATCCACCACGATTTAACGGTAGTAGTATAGAACCGTGGGTGGTAGAAGCTTGGATTTGTGAGATGGAAAAATTATTTGAGAATCTTTTCGTACCAGCACGGGAGCAGGTGCATATGGCAGTCCATTGTCTGGCTGGTGATGCTCATGTTTGGTGGAGAAGGACTCGTGATCATAGGTCCTTGAATCCTCTGCATATGACTTGCAGCGAGTTTCGCGGGATTATGTATGGAGCTTATTTTCCAAGTAGTGTGAAGGTGAAGATAGAAGAGGATCTGAAGAATCTGAAGCAAGAAAATCGCTCGGTGCAGGAGTATGCTAGGGAGTTTACTAGATTGCTTAATTGTGTACCTACTGCTGCAAGAGATGAAATACAGAAGGTCTATCTCTATGAGAAGGGTTTGAGACAAGAGATTTTTCCTTTCGTTCACTCTCAGAGACTTCAGACTTTGGATGCGACTATTGAGCAGTCTCTGTGGGTAGAACGAGGGACATTTGTGACTAAGGGGCAGCTTGTGGACCCAGCTTTGGGTCAGGAGAGGAAGCGCCAAGCTTCTGATGATGGAGGGCAGTCGAGTAGCAGACGGCCGCCAAGACCTCCACCGCGATCGCGCTTTCAGGGTCGTGGAGCTTTTAGTCGGCAACAGTCTGGAGGATTTCGCCAGCAGCGACAACAGCAGAAAGGATCTCCCAGATGTGTGATTTGTGGAGGACCTCATTTGGTTAGTCTTTGTGATCGGCGTGAGGGTCGATGTTTTGAGTGTGGACAACCGGGACATATGAGGAGGACTTGTCCCAGATTAGTAGCAGCTCCATCTATGGCGTATGTTCCTTTCTCCCCACCGCAAGTATCTGGAGCTTCCCCGGTATTCAGTCAGGCAGATCGATCTTCTATGCCACGACAGCCAGATCGACGCCAGGAACAGGCGAGCGGCCGAGTCTATGTCGCACAGATTGAGGACGCCTCGATAGCTGATCATGTGGTGGCAGGTATTATTTTGATTTGTGGCATTAGATCGCGCACTTTATTTGATACTGGTGTATCGCATTCCTTTGTTAGTAGAACATTTGCATTGCATCATGGTTTAGAGATAGGGTCGTTACCCCAGACACAGGAGGTGCGGGTACCCGACCATAGCTTGCAGGTGACGGAGGGTTGTTGGGCATGTCCTGTGCAGATAGGGCCTTGGATCATGCCTGCTGATTTATTGGTATTTAAGCAGTTGCAAGATTTTGATGTGATCCTTGGCATGGATTGGTTGTCTCGTTATTTCGCGACAATCGATTGTGGGACCAAGACGGTGATCTTTCGTGAGCCTGGACTTGAGGAGTTCATTTTTAAAGGATGTAGAAGTTCACTTTTCGCAGGGACGATATCTTCATCTAAGGCCAGACAGATGATGAGTAGAGGATGTATGGCCTATTTTGCAACAGTGACTGAGGTGCCTACTGTTGTACCGGGACTCGAGGATATCCCTATTGTCCGCGAGTTTCCAGATGTTTTTCCTTCTAAGCTTTCTTCTATGCCTCCTGATAGGGAGATTGAATTCGAGATTGATGTGGTACCAGGAACCGCACCAATCTCGAAGACACCTTATAGAATGGCACCAGCTGAATTGCGAGAGTTGAAGGCGCAACTACAGGATCTTATGGATAAAGAATTTATTTGGCCAAGTGTGTCGCCTTGGGGAGCACCTGTGTTGTTTGTTAAGAAGAAGGATGTTTCACTAAGATTATGTGTGGATTATCGGAAATTAAACAAAGTGACCATCAAGAATAGATACCCCCTCCCACGTATTGATGATTTGTTTGATCAATTACAAGGTGCGTATGTCTTTTCAAAGATTGATCTTCAGTCCGGTTACCACCAGTTGAAGGTGAAGGCCGAGGATATCTCTAAGACCACTTTTAGAACTTGGTATGGGCATTATGAATTTACAGTCATGCCTTTTGGTTTGACGAATGCCCCTGCTGCATTTATGGATATGATGAACAGAGTCTTCAAGTCTTTCTTGGATAAGTTTGTTGTAGTGTTTATTGATGATATTCTGATCTACTCTCGAAGTGATGCTGAGCATGAAGAGCATCTGAGATTAGTGCTGCAACTCTTGCGAGAAAATAAGTTGTATGCAAAGCTGAAGAAATGTGAGTTTTGGTTGAGAGAAGTAGCCTTTTTAGGCTATGTGATTTCTGCTTCGGGAGCAGCTGTTGATCCTAAGAAGATTGAGGCGATTCGAGACTGGCCTAGACCGACGACGATTTCTGAAGTGCGGAGTTTTCTTGGTTTAGCCGGGTATTATCGACGATTTGTGGAGAGTTTTGCGAAACTCTCTACGCCTCTTACTCGGTTAACCAGAAAAGGGGTTAAATTTATTTGGAGTAAAGATTGCCAAGAATGCTTTGATGAGCTAAAGCAGAGATTGATGACAGCACCTATTCTCGCATTACCAGTGATGGGCGAAGGATTTGTAATCTATAGTGATTCTTCACATAGTGGCTTGGGTTGCGTGCTGATGCAACATGGTAGAATAATTGCATATGCTTCAAGACAATTAAAGGAATACGAGAAAAATTACCCTACCCATGACCTAGAGCTAGCAGCGGTAGTTTTTGCCCTGAAGTTATGGCGCCACTATCTCTATGGAGAGCATTGTGAGGTTTATACTGATCACAAGAGCCTCAAGTATCTGTTTACAGAGAAGGAGTTGAATTTACGGCAACGGAGATGGTTGGAGTTACTAAAGGATTATGACATCTCTATTCTGTATCATCCCGGCAAGGCAAATGTAGTTGCCGATGCGTTGAGTAGGAAGGCTGTGGCAACTTTGAGTATGAGTATCACACAGCAGCCTGTCCTAGTGGAGGAGATGCGGAGATTATCACTTGAAGTGGTTACTCATGGAACGACTGCAAGACTTATGACTATGGTCTTACAGTCCACTCCGTTGGATAGAATTCGAGAAAAACAGAGTATAGATCCCTATTTGATGAAAATTAAAGATCAACTGAAGAGTGGCGATCTTGAAGGTTTTAGTTGTGATGATTCAGAAGTTCTCCGTTACAGAGGTCGTTTATGTGTACCAGCAGATTCGGAGATTCGAGAGGAGAAATTGAAGGAAGCACACTATTCTCCATATTCAGTCCATCCTGGTGGGACTAAGATGTATCAAGATCTAAAGACTCACTTCTGATGGAATGGCATGAAGAGAGACATTGGAAGAGCCATAGCTCAATGTTTAACATGTCAACAAGTGAAGGCTGAACATCGAGTGCCAGCTGGTAAGCTACAAAGCCTCCCGATACCTGTGTGGAAGTGGGATCACATTACGATGGATTTTTTCGTTGGATTGCCAAGGACTTTGGGCGGCAATGATGCAATATGGGTGATTGTGGATAGGTTGACAAAGTCTGCTCATTTCCTACCTATGCAGACTACCTGGTCCCGCGAGCGGCTTTGTCACGCCCCGGGCTAGTTCTAGATGCGGAAAAACGTGCCAATTTTTTTTTTTGAAAGCCTAGCCCGCGCCACGTACAGACCCGCCACAAATACAGGGTCCACTGTACACGCGGACAGAACCTCCCCTGTATTTGCACGGCGTCCACAACTTACAACAGGATCACAATCACCATTCATTAATCACAACAGCACAACAACTCAGAGAGATTCATACAGCTAACCGTCCTTAAACCTGTATGAATCTAAGCAAATCCTTAGGCGAAGGATGATGCGATGCTCAAGCAACAGTCATTCTAGAAAACTGCTTCTTACCCAGAAGCTTTATTTGAAACCCTAATTTCAATCATTCAAGAATCATTTGAAAACTGTTCTCCACACGAGAACTCTCTTTTGAAATCACAAAAAACCGAACAATCAGAAATCCATTTGAAAACCGTTTCCCACACGGAAACCTTTATTTTACAACGCTACCACGAGGGGTAGAAAGCCCAAATACTCGATAATGAAACCAACTAGTCCAAGCATGCAATCATCACATAATGATAATAAATGAATCAACAATACATAAGCATGCTAGAGTAAGCCCAAAGAATAACTGAACCACAAATCACATCTAATAGGCGAAGGTAGGGTGATAACCAAATCTGGGGAAGTAGCCTCACAAGTCGGAACCTCTAGAGCTACTATCTAGGCGTGCCTCGCAGCGTCCCGACACTCACCACCCTGCTCACCTGAAACCTGCAATGAGGGCGGGGGGTGAGAACATGTACACATGTCTCCCCTCCCAGTGGGTACCGCAAGCCGACGAAGGCGAGGTGTACACACCGGCACGAGGGTCAACAAAAGCTAGATATGGTTTACAGTAGCACAAGTAAATATGAGGCTGATATGCAACTGAAACAGTTATGCTACTGTAAGCAACTAGTGTATGCATCAATGGAGATAACCACAAGGTAAACCCAATCATAGCCACCGGGACGTATCCCTGTCACTGTCACCTGCTTATCTATCGGCACATAAACCTTCTGGACGCACTGCATCAAGGCTCACGGGTCGGCACAAACTCAACGACCCTTTTCCGGAAAAGAACACCCTCAAACGGTGGATCAGACCGCGGTGTACGTGAAGTGCTAGAAGAGTTGTGACGATCGATGCGAATGCTCAATCCACAGAACGGCAACAAGCCGAGAAGCAACCAATAAGCCACAACTAGGATCGCTCGGAACAACCGGCGATCACCACCGACCAACTGGGTCGTCTCAAGAACCATGCAACTACAACTAGGATCGCTCGGAACAACATGCGATCACTACCGACCAACTGGGTCGTCTCAAGAACCATGCAACTACAACTACTCTACTATCCAAGCACGCATATAAGTAGAGTCTACGGGAGTCAAGTGAACTAAAAACTGTAATGCCAAAGAAGAGATAGAAAGGTATCACCGTAGTCCACTGAACCGACTCCGGATCGAAGCACCCACCTGTAGGTAAGATCCAATCTAACACCGACGGCTCTCGGGAACTGCGACAGGACCTACGAAAGACTCACAGGGTCAAGGTCCACCAAGTCGACGCTAAACACAAAACTCTCACATCCCGAAACCGACGGATCGCCCGGGAACCGCCGGGACGATCCCGAAACCACACAAAGCCCCAGAGGGGTACTAAACCGTCAAACACGTCCCTCGCTGTCCCCAAACACATAAAACCAAGTGCTGGGACAGCGAGCGCAAGCTCGGGGTGCCACGACTAAAAACGCACCCGAAAAGGCCTCCCGGGTTCTCGAAAAATGCCGAAATGGCACCGGAACCCTTCGTCGCTCAACCGCTGTCCTCGGAACTTCGGGACAGCGTTGAGGAACAGCCAACAAGGCTGAATGACGAAGCCAAGTCGCTGGCGAAAACAGCGAGCGAGTCGCACGACTAGAAACGCGCGTTTCGCCGATTATTTCATCGAAAAACGCGTCGGAAACAAATCCGAAACTCCACGAAGGGCGAGGGGGGTTGGACAACCAGTCCACAGGGTCCCCAAGACCATACCCTTGCTGCCCACAGTGTCGCTACGCTGTCACAAACGCCAAAGTCCCCAAACAAGCAACATACACATACATACAAGCACTAAATTAAGCCGTTCGAGCAACCCGTTCGTCCGCTCGACCTTCCGCAAGTACCAGCGGATAGGTATCGACGTCACGGAGACCGTGCTCACAGCCCCGCTGCGACAGGACAAGTCGTGAGCCGGGAAAAAGCATAAAAACAGCGCCACAAGCACACAAACGGCTCGACAAAGGCCGAACGACAAACGGCTCGAGCAAAAATCAAAACGGAGGTGAGCATGATGATCAGCATGATGCCGTGATCATCGTGCTCACCTTCCTGGACCTCGGGAACCAGCAGGGGCTCCAAAAATCTCGGCGCGGCCAAAATCACAGAAAAAATAGCCCCCCGGCCGGAGCAACTAGCTCCGGCCGGCTGCCGGCGGGAAAGCGAGGCCGGCGGCGGGCAAGGTTGGCCGAGAGGGTCACAAGGAAGGGGGAGCTCACCTTAGCCGGCGGCGGGAAGCGACGGCGGCGGAGCTGGCGCGGCAGCGGATGCCCTAGCGGCTCCCCGAAGCAAGCGGCGGCTGCGGCGGCTCTCCGGCGGCACGGCGACGGCCGGGGAGGCAGGGATCAGCGGCGGAGGTCCCGGGGGTGACGATGCTCACCCCCTCCGGCGTCGGGAGGCGGCGGCGGCGCAGCCCCACCAAGCTCGGCCAGCAACACTCCCAGCAAAGGTTGCTGCGGCTCCGGCGGCTCCCGGCGGCGGCTCTCCACTCCGGCGGTCGTGCCACCTCAGGGGAAGCCCACGCATGGGTTTCCCCTGGGTGCACACCGCAGGGAGAAGAAGAGGAAGAAGAAGAAGGAGAAAAGAAGAAAAAGGGGGAGAGGGAGATGGCCGGGGCTGCTCCGGCCAGGCGGCGGCCGGCAGAGCTCGGGGAGGAGGCTGAGGGGCAGGGGGAGCTCTGGCTCACCTCTGGGAGCAGGGGGAAAGAAGAGAGTGAGAGAGGGAGAGAGAGAGATGGAGTGTGAGAGTGGTAAAGAGAGGGGGGGGAGTGGTTGAGACTCATTAAAAGCTCCCACCAACCCCCCACCTACCCTCTCAGCTCATGTCCCCTCACCCACAGCAGGTAACAAACCTCTCACACCCCTCGAAATTCGAAATCGCGCGAAACGGTGCGAAAAACGGGGTCCAGATCGCGAAACATTAAATGTACCATTCGAGCACTCAGCGAAAAAGATGCGATAACTTTCATTCCGTCCGTCGCACGCCGACACGGATCACGCCATCGCGTTCAGCACTGCCGAGACAAAAACCAACAACTAACAAAATCCTCTAAAATCACTTATATACATATATATATATATACCTGTATATATATACGTATACAGATCAAAAACACAAAACTCCACTAAAACTCACTTATATACACATATATATATATATACCTGTATATATATACGTATACTGATCAAAAACACAGTATCAGGGGAGAGGAACACAGAATTCCAAATTTCCAAAATTCGAATTCTCACAGGCTTGCACAGCTTTATATGGATGAAATATTGAGATTGCATGGTGTACCAATCTCGATAGTGTCCGATAGAGATCCAAAGTTTGTCTCACACTTCTGGAGGAGTTTACAGACGGCTTTGGGGACTCAGCTTTGTTTTAGTACTGCTTTTCACCCGCAGACAGATGGTCAGTCCGAGCGTACTATACAGACGCTTGAGGATATATGTTGAGGGCTTGTATTTTGGATTTTGGTGGAGGATGGGATCGACATCTGAAATTGATAGAATTTGCGTACAACAATAGCTATCAGACGAGCATTAAAATGGCTCCATTTGAAGCATTGTATGGATGTAAATGTCGATCACCTTTGTATTGGGATGATGTTGGTGAAAGGAAAACTTTGGGTCCGGACTTATTACTTGAAGCTGAGGAAAAGGTTAAAGTAATACGGCGACATATAGAGAAGGCCCAGAGCAGGCAAAAGAGTTATTCTGATACTCGGAGGCGTGATTTAGAATTTCAAGTTGGAGACCATGTATTCTTGAAAGTTTCACCATCGAAGGGCATACGAAGATTTGGAATTCGCAGAAAACATAGTCCGCGATTTATTGGTCCTTTTGAGATTCTGGAAAAAGTTGGACCCGTGGCTTATCGGATAGCCCTTCCGCCTCGGTTAGCAGGTGTGCACGATGTTTTCCATGTATCAGTTCTACGGATGTACATGTATGATCCTTCCCATGTGATCGATTTTACTCCACTTGAGCTTACAGAGGATTTGCGGTACGAGGAGCACCCGATACGAATTCTTGCTCGTGAGACAAGGGAATTACGTAATCGGATCATACCTTATGTTAAAGTGCAATGGAATTATCATGATGAACGAGAAGCAACATGGGAATTGGAGACAGTGATGCAGAGGTCTTATCCCCACTTGTTTGCACTTTGAGGTGAGTTACTTACTTTACTTTAGTTTCGAGGACGAAACTATTTAAAGGAGAGAAGAATGTAATACTTGGCATTTTGAGACATCACTGGGCTTGGGACATTTCGGGCGCCCGAATCTGGGAAAGTGGACGCCCGAATGTTTTTGAGCCGATGGATTGATTGTGGATGGATCCGGATGTCTTGGTTACTTTGGGATCTGGACGCATGTTTCGGACGCCCGGATTGTGGATCCGAATTGAGTTGTGACGTGGACTAACACGTGTCGTGTTGCAGGACACGTGTCGACCGCCGGAGGAGCGCCACCCCACCGCTTGCCGACCACTGCCGAGCCGCCTGGCCGCTAGCTGACACCTGGCATAGGCGATTTCCGGACGCCCGGAAGAGGGAATTCGGGCGCCCGAATGTGGAAATTTGAGGCCTATAAATAGGTGAGCCCCCTGATCGTTTTGAGCCACGTTTCCACTTTGTGTGCCACCTTTTCTAGAGAGAGAAAGCTAGAGTAAGGGCCATGTGTTGGCATTAGTGATGATCTAGCTTGCTCTCTTCTACTGTGTTGTTCTGATCTGGTTCTGATTACTCATTCTGTTGAAGTTGGCAGTCTATTCGGTGGTATATTCAGATTGGAGTACTGCTTGAGCTTGGTATATATTCTGGAGGGTTGGATCTGAGATTATAGTTGATCTCCACCGTGGTTGGATTAGCATTTGAGGTGGGTTGATGTTTACCAGATTCAGTAGATTTCCTCCCAAGTGCTTATTCTCATGTTAGCATGACATGATATAGCTGAGATTATATTAGATATGACATGTTTAGGTTGAGACTGTTCTACTGCTTGCATATGTATGATATGATCATAGGTGAGGTAGTGATACCTGATAGCAAGCATGATTTTATTATGTTCTTGATGCATGATTTGGCCTACACCTATCATGTTGTGTTGATATCCATTGTACCCGTTGTTGTACATACTAGTGTAGGTGATCTTATTGTGGCTCGTGCTATGTTGATTATACCTCCTCTTTGTGGTAGAGTTGAGTTGTTTGTGAGCACTTGAGCATTGATCAGTTGATTGGGTCATACTTGTTGATTATGCATTTGAGGTGCCGTGTGCACGTGAGTTTCTTGTGAGAGATCAGATTGACCCATCTTGTTGATCATATACCTGTGGGTGCTTGACGATGATATGTGTTGTGATATTACTCGGTTGGGTCGCTCTCACGAGTACCACTCCGGAGTTGGGTTATGTGTAGTACAGAGGGACATGCCTGTACTAGTTGGCTCCCTACGGGTAGAGCGTGATGTTCAGGCCGCAGGTATGATATTATGGATTTATGATAGTCCTCGTTTGATGTGTTATGTTCAGATCATTGACATTCATATTGACAGTTTGAGCATTGTGCATAGTTGTAGTGTACCGGATTTTTTTAATATAAAAGTAAATGAAAAGAAAAATAGTGTGAGATACTATTTTTATTAGACTTAGAGAAGTAAAAATAAGTTGGAAATGAATTGTGCTGAAATTGGTATGAAAACAGGAGATTTGGAATTTTCTGTAAGGAACGGGGCTGATTTTTTAGCAGAAAATTAACAGTGTCAGAAAATTATGAAAATTTCAGGATATATCAGAATTATTTTTCTGAGGCTAGATTAAAAGTTTCGTGTCGTTCCGACACCCGGAAAGTGAAAATAAAATATAACAGCAATCTGCAAGAGGTTTTAGTCGGTAGAGCTTTCGGTGACCAAAAAATGGTCCGAAACTGGATAGTGATGATCAGTTCTTCTTATTAACTTAAACCGAGCATGACTGTCAAATTTGGGCGCAAACGGATATTCAGAAGGTCTGAAACGAAAAGTATCAGATTCTGAATTGGACTAATGTCATAATACTTAAAGCTAGTGGACTTTTTAGCAATTGTTACATTGCTTAGCTGTTGCAAGGGACTCCTCTATTCTCTTATCCTCTTCAACCTATACGTAGAGAGAGAGAGAGAGGGAGAGGAAAAGGAAGGGAAAAGAAGAGAAAGAGAAGAAGAAGAAAAATAAAAAGATTTCTTGGGTCGTTTGACGAGCCGATCGAGCCCCGCGCGCGTAGGATTTATCCGGCACTTCGATTGCGAGGTAGTATTTTATTATTATAATTTCGAATAGAATTTTTTGGTAGATTTTTAATATTGGATGGATGTTAAGAGAGGTAGTATTCTAAACCAATTAATCGAAAGATTAATCATGAAATTTGGAGTATTCATGTAGAACTTGAATCCTAGGCTTAGAAAATGAAATTTTGTCTCTAAGAGGTTTTGATCTAAATTGATCTTGTAAAACCTTAATTGAAGGTTAATTCGACGCGGTGGACAACTTCGTTTTGGACTACGACGAGGTTTGGCGTCCGATTGAGAGATTTTGCGGAATATGATTCATTAGGCTTGGGTCGAGACTTTTCGGCGGAGATAAATTGCGAAACTTGGTTTCCCGGCCCTAAACGTCGATACGAGGTGGGGGGTGCTATCCGAAATGGTTGAATTTCTTTCTATGTCTAAATCCTACTTTTTGAGCATATATGTATATATGTATGAAATTGCATGCCTCCTAAATTAGTTGTGAATAATCATGATTGGAAACCTGAAACTTAGGACGCGTAAACCTAGTGCTATGTGAACCCTAATGAAGTATTGAACTAGTAGAGAAACTAGTGGATTGGACATAGAAAACAAAGTGCGGACATTGAAACAAAGCGAAACACTAGTGTCATTGTGATAGTGAATGTGAACCTAGTGATGGAACGTGGATTTGGGTCATTGCATGAACCTAATGTGTTGTTTGTTATAGTTCCATGTATTATGAGCATTGCATATTTGCTTATGTCCACATAGTGTGGTGTTTGTATATCCTATTGATGCACGCGACATGAGTTGTGTAAACTCTCGAGTAAATGTGGAAAAGATTGGGAATTTGCATATGTAGTTTGACGTGTTGGTAAACTTCCTAGATGTTGACCCACCGGTAGGTGGAAGGTCCTCGAGTTTGGAGGGCAGATCATACTCACATAGTCTGTTGTTGGCTTGTGGAGGTCGCGACTCCCAAGCCGTGAGCTCCGGAGTGTCACGCGAACACGGGTGTGAAGGGCCCCGGGAGCCCTCCCCGGCAGACGGTCACGGTGGCTGGCTAGGAGTGGAAGACCTCTCCCCCACGTGACTTGGTGTGGTGAGTTGTGGCTCGACCTACGGGTGAGCCGGTGTGATTGGGTCCAAGATGAAAGAGACATGTTGATTGACCATATTGTGTTTTGTACCCTATGCATGTGTTGCATCCTGTGTAGAGAGTGAGCATTGTGAGATTACATGTTGTGTGTGGGGTCGATCATGATATTTTTGTGAGTTGGGCTTGGTCTTGTGAGAAGCCCTGATTGAGTCAAGAATGAATTGGGTCAAGAGTGTGTGAGGGACACCGTTGAACATATTAGAACATGACATTCATTCCTTATTGTAAGGCATAGTAGTGCTCGTTGTTGCACGTTGTATGTTTTGTAGTGGTAGACTACATATTTAGCTGCTTATATATTGTATTGCTATCTCCTTTTGTATTACTATGCCTTGTTGGACCTAGTGGGAAAGTCGGCGAGGTCGGCGGCCGAACCCACTGGGAATTTTTTTTAGTTCTCATCCCACTATTTTGCAGAGCCATCCATTAGCGGAGCAGCACCGGACCGAGACGTGGGCATCGCGCCCTAGATAGCAAGGTTTCCCTGTGTAGATTACCCTTGTGTATGACAAGTAAAAGAAAAGAATGTAAAGCTGTTGTAGAATGTAATGTATTCGAGAGCGAAAGATGTAAATTGAGAAAAATGTATGTAAAATGTGGATGAATGGAATGTTGTAATAGTTAGTTTACATTAATGCTCTTGTGATATGCCCTCGTGCAAAACTGTGCTATGTTGTATTTCCTGGGTGAAATTCATTGTACCTGTTTTGTTTACGCCTTGGGCGGACAGGGGAAACTATGTCCGTTCGGCGGTCTGTGCGCGTGCCCGAACCGACCAAAGTGGCGGTGCCGGGGCGTGACAGATAGAGGTGGTATCAGAGCAAGAATGAGTCTAGGAGGACCTAGGAGACCTTAGGATTGATGGCCTTAAGGACTTAGGCTCGTGAGAGACGAGGACTTATGTTACGTGGCGAAAGATGAATTGATTGGGTCGTGTATTCTAGATGCCTCTAAACGGATGTAGAGGTAGATTCAAAGTGTAGTTTATTCTCAACCGAGTGTGTTCATGTTGGGTGCACACAACATGAAACCTAGTGATGAGAATAGGCGCCTTTGTGTAACTTTCGCCTAATTGGGTCTATTGTATGGAACCCTGTTTTGTATTTGACCCTCAAGGTCGATGATTTGACCTAGGTCATGGTATCGCTTGGTCGACATCTAATGAGGCCTGGACTGGAAAAGGTAGGCGGTGACCCCGAGCAATCCGGGGCGAGCGGAGATGTAGAACTTTGTGGATTAGTGGCTATGCTCATAGGAGTAGTGCAGCGGCAGGGGAAGCGGAGTAAAGAGCTCTATAAGATATTGGCGCGGCAAGTGGCTGTGTCCTAAATTGGTTAAGAGCCATTTGTGTCTCCAGTCAGTGCACTTAATGTGACTGAGTGGAGTGGCTGCGGCAAGGGTGCTTGTAGTAACACGTCGTGTATCATCGGGGAGCTGCGGCAGGGAGACCGCACCGTGAGAGAGTTTGAGAGGGAATGCTCTTATATGGTCAATTGTATTCCATATATGGTTCGGAATGACAAGAACGAGGCCAATTGCTTCAAGTGAGGATTTCAGCTAGAAAGCTTCAAGGAAATTCACTCACTCAAGTTGCAAGCTTTTGCTGAGGTGATGGACTAGGCCTTATGGGTAGCCGTGGGGTTTGCGACGAGCGCCAAGTGGCCATTGGTATGCGACCCTGGTCGAGGCAGGTATGGTTTAGTTGAAGAAATCGTATGTAGAGGTTGATTTGACACTAGAGCATAGCATGCATTTATCATCTGGTCGTTTGCTACTATTCAAGGATAAAAATAATAAGGACCAAACGTATGGGTAGCTTTTAGTACCCGGGGCATGCTTGTGTCATGAAAATGTATCGCCTGCCAAAGCGGGTAGATGATGGTATAGTGCCAATGAGTTGCTCGTGATGAGCTGAGGATAGGGCTCGAGGTAGGGATGGAAATGGTGGACCGACTCTCAAGGCAATATGAATAATAAATTGCGAGAGCCGAGTCATGACGCTCAAAGACATCTTTGTAGTCTGAGAGTTCGAACATTGCTCTGGCGGATCGACAGTTGAGTGAAAATCACTGTCATAGAATTGGTAAGACTGTCGCTAAATTCTGACGAGTAGGCCTTGTAGTACCTCAAACTAAGGTGGGTAGTGGTACTCACGTAGTGAGTAAGCATAAACAAGGTAGCTTAGTGCTTGTAGTTAGCACGAAAACGTATAGAAGCGTAGAATGCTCTGGTTATCGTATTAGTAGAGTACAGGTTCGTTCAGCCGAGAGGGTTCGTTGGCAGTAGCACTTGAGCGTTGGTAAGTGTGAAGCGGGCCATGGACCGCTCGCAGGGCTGGTGGCTAGCACTAGGTGCTTAGGAGCCGATTTCTCGGTAGAGCGTGTCGTGTGAGGCGACGGTGCCGGGTGTTGCTTGGGGACGATCCGTGCCTAGACCATGTGTGGACTGTAGAGCCTGGAGCCATATGGTCAGGCGCAGTCAGCTGTGTTGACAGCGGCCCGAGACCTACGGGTGGGGCAGAGACTTATGGTCGGGGCGGTAGTCCGAGCATGACCCGAAAATGTGGAAGGCCACGTGTGAGGTTGTGTGATCGATAGTACACCAAGGGTGTAGATATGACCCAACCCGAGGACTTGTAGTAGTTTGGCGTCTTGGTTACTCCTGGTTGGAGTATTTGTACGAGTTCCTAAGTGAGGACTCCGCCGAGTGACGATTGAGTCTGCGTTGGCGAGCGAGAGACGTTACGCGACGTTAAGATGTGAATTTAGGCGATAGGCCTATGCGAGAATTTTGGTCTGTGGACCATCTGCGACAAACCGAGATAAGCAGTTTAGTCGATAGCTCTAGTAGTAGGAGAGCATCACTTGTGCTTAGAGCATCGAGGGTAGTAACTTAAGGTGCGAAGACTCGGTCATACCATTCGTCTTGATGCTATGTCACCAACTGCCGAGTTTAGCAGTATCGGTGAGAGGGAGTCTAGTTCACGAACGAAGTGTTCGTGTGAGCTCGTCATGAGGACGCCGTGATGTTAACTTGTGGCAGATGAAAGTGAAGCAACATGCTTCTTGTGAGGCGTTGGAAAAGTAGAAGCCACGCAGGGATTTGAGGATTATGCTCCTAAGTGAGCTGGAGTTGAGGATGTGCCAAATGTACCATCTTGATTTGTGGCGAAGAATTCACAAGTGATAAGGCCACTTGTGATTGGTCGATGTATCGATGATATTGCTTTTAAGTGACACTGGTGAACGGACCAATATGAGTTCCACAATGGAACTATGAACTTGGAGGAGAGTCGCTCGTAGTGGCATAGACTCTCGAGTGGCCAAGATACCCAGCCTGCTAGGTGCAAGAGTGTGGATATGGACTACAAAAAAAAAAAATGTAGTATGCTGAACTTCGGTGTGCTATACCGAACTTTACCAAATTGGATGAAGTTCGGAGAGAGCCGATAATGGCTAGTGTGAATTTGAGTTCCGAAAGTTTCGGAATGTGTGGGTGTGAGTTAAAGACCCGAAAACCAAAATTTGGAATTTTTGGAGATGTCACACTGGAGCTGGAATGCTCTCGGGTTCCGGACCCGGGAGTGGGATCCGGACTTCCGGGTTACTGTGCGAGGTTGGAAAAACCAAGAGTCTGGACCTGGTAGTGGGATCCAGACCTGAGCTGTCCAGAATGCCTGAAATAGGGCATTTTGGTCCTTTCGCGTGGATTGTGGTTCGTGATAAGCCGTTTGAGAGCATATGACGTGCGAAAAATCACTGTTCGCATCTCGGCTTGTGCAGAGGAGCCGTGGACTCGCGTGTCTCTATGTGATAAGCTTAGTGAAGCTGCCCGGATTGGGAGGACGCAATGATGAAATGATACCCTCATCTATTGATAAATAGATTGAGGTATGATCTTAGTTTCGCGGACGAAACTCCTTTTAAGGAGGGAGGAATGTAGTGTACCGGATTTTTTTAATATAAAAGTAAGTGAAAAGAAAAATAGTGTGAGATACTATTTTTATTAGACTTAGAGAAGTAAAAATAAGTTGGAAATGAATTGTGCTGAAATTGGAATGAAAACAGGAGATTTGGAATTTTCTGTAAGGAACGGGGCAGATTTTTTAGCAGAAAATTCACAGTGTCAGAAAATTATGAAAATTTCAGGATATATCAGAATTATTTTTTTCTGAGGCTAGATTAAAAGTTTCGTGTCGTTCCAACACCCGAAAAGTGAAAATAAAATATAACAGCAATCTGCAAGAGGTTTTAGTCGGTAGAGCTTTCGGTGACCAAAAAATGGTCCGAAACTGGATAGTGATGATCAGTTCTTCTTATTAACTTAAACCGAGCATGACTGTCAAATTTGGGCGCAAACGGATATTCAGAAGGTCTGAAACGAAAAGTATCAGATTCTGAATTGGACTAATGTCATAATACTTAAAGCTAGTGGACTTTTAGCAATTGTTACATTGCTTAGCTGTTGCCAGGGACTCCTCTATTCTCTTATCCTCTTCAACCTATACGTAGAGAGAGAGAGAGAGGGAGAGGAAAAGGAAGGGAAAAGAAGAGAAAGAGAAGAAGAAGAAAAATAAAAAGATTTCTTGGGTCGTTTGACGAGCCGATCGAGCCCCGCGCGCGTAGGATTTTTCCGGCACTTCGATTGCGAGGTAGTATTTTATTATTATAATTTCGAATAGAATTTTTTGGTAGATTTTTAATATTGGATGGATGTTAAGAGAGGTAGTATTCTAAACCAATTAATCGAAAGATTAATCATGAAATTTGGAGTATTCATGTAGAACTTGAACCCTAGGCTTAGAAAATGAAATTTTGTCTCTAAGAGGTTTTGATCTAAATTGATCTTGTAAAACCTTAATTGAAGGTTAATTCGACGCGGTGGACAACTTCGTTTTGGACTACGACGAGGTTTGGCGTCCGATTGAGAGATTTTGCGGAATATGATTCGTTAGGCTTGGGTCGAGACTTTTCGGCGGAGATAAATTGCGAAACTTGGTTTCCCGGCCCTAAACGTCGATACGAGGTGGGGGGTGCTATCCGAAATGGTTGAATTTCTTCCTATGTCTAAATCCTACTTTTTGAGCATATATGTATATATGTATGAAATTGCATGCCTCCTAAATTAGTTGTGAATAATCATGATTGGAAACCTGAAACTTAGGACGCGTAAACCTAGTGCTATGTGAACCCTAATGAAGTATTGAACTAGTAGAGAAACTAGTGGATTGGACATAGAAAACAAAGTGCGGACATTGAAACAAAGCGAAACACTAGTGTCATTGTGATAGTGAATGTGAACCTAGTGATGGAACGTGGATTTGGGTCATTGCATGAACCTAATGTGTTGTTTGTTATAGTTCCATGTATTATGAGCATTGCATATTTGCTTATGTCCACATAGTGTGGTGTTTGTATATCCTATTGATGCACGCGACATGAGTTGTGTAAACTCTCGAGTAAATGTGGAAAAGATTGGGAATTTGCATATGTAGTTTGACGTGTTGGTAAACTTCCTAGATGTTGACCCACCGGTAGGTGGAAGGTCCTCGAGTTTGGAGGGCAGATCATACTCACATAGTCTGTTGTTGGCTTGTGGAGGTCGCGACTCCCAAGCCGTGAGCTCCGGAGTGTCACGCGAACACGGGTGTGAAGGGCCCCGGGAGCCCTCCCCGGCAGACGGTCACGGTGGCTGGCTAGGAGTGAAAGACCTCTCCCCCACGTGACTTGGTGTGGTGAGTTGTGGCTCGACCTACGGGTGAGCCGGTGTGATTGGGTCCAAGATGAAAGAGACATGTTGATTGACCATATTGTGTTTTGTACCCTATGCATGTGTTGCATCCTGTGTAGAGAGTGAGCATTGTGAGATTACATGTTGTGTGTGGGGTCGATCATGATATTTTTGTGAGTTGGGCTTGGTCTTGTGAGAAGCCCTGATTGAGTCAAGAATGAATTGGGTCAAGAGTGTGTGAGGGACACCGTTGAACATATTAGAACATGACATTCATTCCTTATTGTAAGGCATAGTAGTGCTCGTTGTTGCACGTTGTATGTTTTGTAGTGGTAGACTACATATTTAGCTGCTTATATATTGTATTGCTATCTCCTTTTGTATTACTATGCCTTGTTGGACCTAGTGGGAAAGTCGGCGAGGTCGGCGGCGGCCGACCACTGGGAATTTTTTTTAGTTCTCATCCCACTATTTTGCAGAGCCATCCATTAGCGGAGCAGCACCGGACCGAGACGTGGGCATCGCGCCCTAGATAGCAAGGTTTCCCTGTGTAGATTACCCTTGTGTATGACAAGTAAAAGAAAAGAATGTAAAGCTGTTGTAGAATGTAATGTATTCGAGAGCGAAAGATGTAAATTGAGAAAAATGTATGTAAAATGTGGATGAATGGAATGTTGTAATAGTTAGTTTACATTAATGCTCTTGTGATATGCCCTCGTGCAAAAATGTGCTATGTTGTATTTCCTGGGTGAAATTCATTGTACCTGTTTTGTTTACGCCTTGGGCGGACAGGGGAAACTATGTCCGTTCGGCGGTCTGTGCGCGTGCCCGAACCGACCAAAGTGGCGGTGCCGGGGCGTGACAGATAGAGGTGGTATCAGAGCAAGAATGAGTTTAGGAGGACCTAGGAGACCTTAGGATTGATGGCCTTAAGGACTTAGGCTCGTGAGAGACGAGGACTTATGTTACGTGGCGAAAGATGAATTGATTGGGTCGTGTATTCTAGATGCCTCTAAACGGATGTAGAGGTAGATTCAAAGTGTAGTTTATTCTCAACCGAGTGTGTTCATGTTGGGTGCACACAACATGAAACCTAGTGATGAGAATAGGCGCCTTTGTGTAACTTTCGCCTAATTGGGTCTATTGTATGGAACCCTGTTTTGTATTTGACCCTCAAGGTCGATGATTTGACCTAGGTCATGGTATCGCTTGGTCGACATCTAATGAGGCCTGGACTGGAAAAGGTAGGCGGTGACCCCGAGCAATCCGGGGCGAGCGGAGATGTAGAACTTCGTGGATTAGTGGCTATGCTCATAGGAGTAGTGCAGCGGCAGGGGAAGCGGAGTAAAGAGCTCTATAAGATATTGGCGCGGCAAGTGGCTGTGTCCTAAATTGGTTAAGAGCCATTTGTGTCTCCAGTCAGTGCACTTAATGTGACTGAGTGGAGTGGCTGCGGCAAGGGTGCTTGTAGTAACACGTCGTGTATCATCGGGGAGCTGCGGCAGGGAGACCGCACCGTGAGAGAGTTTGAGAGGGAATGCTCTTATATGGTCAATTGTATTCCATATATGGTTCGGAATGACAAGAACGAGGCCAATTGCTTCAAGTGAGGATTTCAGCTAGAAAGCTTCAAGGAAATTCACTCACTCAAGTTGCAAGCTTTTGCTGAGGTGATGGACTAGGCCTTATGGGTAGCCGTGGGGTTTGCGACGAGCGCCAAGTGGCCATTGGTATGCGACCCTGGTCGAGGCAGGTATGGTTTAGTTGAAGAAATCGTATGTAGAGGTTGATTTGACACTAGAGCATAGCATGCATTTATCATCTGGTCGTTTGCTACTATTCAAGGATAAAAATAATAAGGACCAAACGTATGGGTAGCTTTTAGTACCCGGGGCATGCTTGTGTCATGAAAATGTATCGCCTGCCAAAGCGGGTAGATGATGGTATAGTGCCAATGAGTTGCTCGTGATGAGCTGAGGATAGGGCTCGAGGTAGGGATGGAAATGGTGGACCGACTCTCAAGGCAATATGAATAATAAATTGCGAGAGCCGAGTCATGACGCTCAAAGACATCTTTGTAGTCTGAGAGTTCGAACATTGCTCTGGCGGATCGACAGTTGAGTGAAAATCACTGTCATAGAATTGGTAAGACTGTCGCTAAATTCTGACGAGTAGGCCTTGTAGTACCTCAAACTAAGGTGGGTAGTGGTACTCTCACGTAGTGAGTAAGCATAAACAAGGTAGCTTAGTGCTTGTAGTTAGCACGAAAACGTATAGAAGCGTAGAATGCTCTGGTTATCGTATTAGTAGAGTACAGGTTCGTTCAGCCGAGAGGGTTCGTTGGCAGTAGCACTTGAGCGTTGGTAAGTGTGAAGCGGGCCATGGACCGCTCGCAGGGCTGGTGGCTAGCACTAGGTGCTTAGGAGCCGATTTCTCGGTAGAGCGTGTCGTGTGTGAGGCGACGGTGCCGGGTGTTGCTTGGGGACGATCCGTGCCTAGACCATGTGTGGACTGTAGAGCCTGGAGCCATATGGTCAGGCGCAGTCAGCTGTGTTGACAGCGGCCCGAGACCTACGGGTGGGGCAGAGACTTATGGTCGGGGCGGTAGTCCGAGCATGACCCGAAAATGTGGAAGGCCACGTGTGAGGTTGTGTGATCGATAGTACACCAAGGGTGTAGATATGACCCAACCCGAGGACTTGTAGTAGTTTGGCGTCTTGGTTACTCCTGGTTGGAGTATTTGTACGAGTTCCTAAGTGAGGACTCCGCCGAGTGACGATTGAGTCTGCGTTGGCGAGCGAGAGACGTTACGCGACGTTAAGATGTGAATTTAGGCGATAGGCCTATGCGAGAATTTTGGTCTGTGGACCATCTGCGACAAACCGAGATAAGCAGTTTAGTCGATAGCTCTAGTAGTAGGAGAGCATCACTTGTGCTTAGAGCATCGAGGGTAGTAACTTAAGGTGCGAAGACTCGGTCATACCATTCGTCTTGATGCTATGTCACCAACTGCCGAGTTTAGCAGTATCGGTGAGAGGGAGTCTAGTTCACGAACGAAGTGTTCGTGTGAGCTCGTCATGAGGACGCCGTGATGTTAACTTGTGGCAGATGAAAGTGAAGCAACATGCTTCTTGTGAGGCGTTGGAAAAGTAGAAGCCACGCAGGGATTTGAGGATTATGCTCCTAAGTGAGCTGGAGTTGAGGATGTGCCAAATGTACCATCTTGATTTGTGGCGAAGAATTCACAAGTGATAAGGCCACTTGTGATTGGTCGATGTATCGATGATATTGCTTTTAAGTGACACTGGTGAACGGACCAATATGAGTTCCACAATGGAACTATGAACTTGGAGGAGAGTCGCTCGTAGTGGCATAGACTCTCGAGTGGCCAAGATACCCAGCCTGCTAGGTGCAAGAGTGTGGATATGGACTACAAAAAAAAAAATGTAGTATGCTGAACTTCGGTGTGCTATGCCGAACTTTACCAAATTGGATGAAGTTCGGAGAGAGCCGATAATGGCTAGTGTGAATTTGAGTTCCGAAAGTTTCGGAATGTGTGGGTGTGAGTTAAAGACCCGAAAACCAAAATTTGGAATTTTTGGAGATGTCACACTGGAGCTGGAATGCTCTCGGGTTCCGGACCCGGGAGTGGGATCCGGACTTCCGGGTTACTGTGCGAGGTTGGAAAAACCAAGAGTCTGGACCTGGTAGTGGGATCCAGACCTGAGCTGTCCAGAATGCCTGAAATAGGGCATTTTGGTCCTTTCGCGTGGATTGTGGTTCGTGATAAGCCGTTTGAGAGCATATGACGTGCGAAAAATCACTGTTCGCATCTCGGCTTGTGCAGAGGAGCCGTGGACTCGCGTGTCTCTATGTGATAAGCTTAGTGAAGCTGCCCGGATTGGGAGGACGCAATGATGAAATGATACCCTCATCTATTGATAAATAGATTGAGGTATGATCTTAGTTTCGCGGACGAAACTCCTTTTAAGGAGGGAGGAATGTAGTGTACCGGATTTTTTTAATATAAAAGTAAGTGAAAAGAAAAATAGTGTGAGATACTATTTTTATTAGACTTAGAGAAGTAAAAATAAGTTGGAAATGAATTGTGCTGAAATTGGAATGAAAACAGGAGATTTGGAATTTTCTGTAAGGAACGGGGCAGATTTTTTAGCAGAAAATTCACAGTGTCAGAAAATTATGAAAATTTCAGGATATATCAGAATTATTTTTCTGAGGCTAGATTAAAAGTTTCGTGTCGTTCCAACACCCGAAAAGTGAAAATAAAATATAACAGCAATCTGCAAGAGGTTTTAGTCGGTAGAGCTTTCGGTGACCAAAAAATGGTCCGAAACTGGATAGTGATGATCAGTTCTTCTTATTAACTTAAACCGAGCATGACTGTCAAATTTGGGCGCAAACGGATATTCAGAAGGTCTGAAACGAAAAGTATCAGATTCTGAATTGGACTAATGTCATAATACTTAAAGCTAGTGGACTTTTAGCAATTGTTACATTGCTTAGCTGTTGCCAGGGACTCCTCTATTCTCTTATCCTCTTCAACCTATACGTAGAGAGAGAGAGAGAGGGAGAGGAAAAGGAAGGGAAAAGAAGAGAAAGAGAAGAAGAAGAAAAATAAAAAGATTTCTTGGGTCGTTTGACGAGCCGATCGAGCCCCGCGCGCGTAGGATTTTTCCGGCACTTCGATTGCGAGGTAGTATTTTATTATTATAATTTCGAATAAAATTTTTTGGTAGATTTTTAATATTGGATGGATGTTAAGAGAGGTAGTATTCTAAACCAATTAATCGAAAGATTAATCATGAAATTTGGAGTATTCATGTAGAACTTGAACCCTAGGCTTAGAAAATGAAATTTTGTCTCTAAGAGGTTTTGATCTAAATTGATCTTGTAAAACCTTAATTGAAGGTTAATTCGACGCGGTGGACAACTTCGTTTTGGACTACGACGAGGTTTGGCGTCCGATTGAGAGATTTTGCGGAATATGATTCGTTAGGCTTGGGTCGAGACTTTTCGGCGGAGATAAATTGCGAAACTTGGTTTCCCGGCCCTAAACGTCGATACGAGGTGGGGGGGGGTGCTATCCGAAATGGTTGAATTTCTTCCTATGTCTAAATCCTACTTTTTGAGCATATATGTATATATGTATGAAATTGCATGCCTCCTAAATTAGTTGTGAATAATCATGATTGGAAACCTGAAACTTAGGACGCGTAAACCTAGTGCTATGTGAACCCTAATGAAGTATTGAACTAGTAGAGAAACTAGTGGATTGGACATAGAAAACAAAGTGCGGACATTGAAACAAAGCGAAACACTAGTGTCATTGTGATAGTGAATGTGAACCTAGTGATGGAACGTGGATTTGGGTCATTGCATGAACCTAATGTGTTGTTTGTTATAGTTCCATGTATTATGAGCATTGCATATTTGCTTATGTCCACATAGTGTGGTGTTTGTATATCCTATTGATGCACGCGACATGAGTTGTGTAAACTCTCGAGTAAATGTGGAAAAGATTGGGAATTTGCATATGTAGTTTGACGTGTTGGTAAACTTCCTAGATGTTGACCCACCGGTAGGTGGAAGGTCCTCGAGTTTGGAGGGCAGATCATACTCACATAGTCTGTTGTTGGCTTGTGGAGGTCGCGACTCCCAAGCCGTGAGCTCCGGAGTGTCACGCAAACACGGGTGTGAAGGGCCCCGGGAGCCCTCCCCGGCAGACGGTCACGGTGGCTGGCTAGGAGTGAAAGACCTCTCCCCCACGTGACTTGGTGTGGTGAGTTGTGGCTCGACCTACGGGTGAGCCGGTGTGATTGGGTCCAAGATGAAAGAGACATGTTGATTGACCATATTGTGTTTTGTACCCTATGCATGTGTTGCATCCTGTGTACAGAGTGAGCATTGTGAGATTACATGTTGTGTGTGGGGTCGATCATGATATTTTTGTGAGTTGGGCACTTGTGAGAAGCCCTGATTGAGTCAAGAATGAATTGGGTCAAGAGTGTGTGAGGGACACCGTTGAACATATTAGAACATGACATTCATTCCTTATTGTAAGGCATAGTAGTGCTCGTTGTTGCACGTTGTATGTTTTGTAGTGGTAGACTACATATTTAGCTGCTTATATATTGTATTGCTATCTCCTTTTGTATTACTATGCCTTGTTGGACCTAGTGGGAAAGTCGGCGAGGTCGGCGGCCGAACCCACTGGGAACTTTTTTTAGTTCTCATCCCACTATTTTGCAGAGCCATCCATTAGCGGAGCAGCAACGGACCGAGACGTGGGCATCGCGCCCTAGATAGCAAGGTTTCCCTGTGTAGATTACCCTTGTGTATGACAAGTAAAAGAAAAGAATGTAAAGCTGTTGTAGAATGTAATGTATTCGAGAGCGAAAGATATAAATTGAGGAAAATGTATGTAAAATGTGGATGAATGGAATGTTGTAATAGTTAGTTTACATTAATGCTCTTGTGATATGCCCTCGTGCAAAACTGTGCTATGTTGTATTTCCTGGGTGAAATTCATTGTACCTGTTTTGTTTACGCCTTGGGCGGACAGGGGAAACTATGTCCGTTCGGCGGTCTGTGCGCGTGCCCGAACCGACCAAAGTGGCGGTGCCGGGGCGTGACAATAGTAGTGGTAGTTTATCTCCTACTTTCTTTATTGCTCTCTATATATCTTGAGATCGAGGACTTGGTGGGCAGACCGCTGACGCTGGTGGCGGTACCCACTGAGGACTACTTTTTTGATAGTAGTTCTCACACCCGTTGTTGACATCTTTTTGCAGAGTCTTCTTCTCCAGCAGTGCATTCTGATCATGGAAAGGAGACCGTCGGGTAGAGCTGTTCCCCGGACATTTGTGTAGAGGTATATCCCATTTTGGTAGATGATCTTATGAGTCTGTACATACAGTGATATGGAGATTGTCAGTTATGTATATTTTGGTGGTTGAGTTTGACGGTGGTATATGTGTCACGCCCCGGATTACTCGTTTCCCCGGGCTCGCCAACAGTTCCGCCGTATCCATAGATATTTCTATGTATACGAAGCGATAGCTAACCTGTAAACAAACATACAAGCCACTACAAGAGATATATAGAGCTGCAATAAAACATACTAATAACAAAAGCCACCTGTACATATAGAGTCCAAAATACAACAGGTCCACCACAACCAAAATAGGTACAAATCCACACTATATGTACATGGCACAACCCAAAAAGAAACTATCTCCAGTAGGGTCCTCCTCTAGGAACAACAGGGGCAGGTAGGGATCTAGCTCGCGACTCCCTTACCTCGATCTGCGGAAACAGGCGCAGCAGCCGCAACAGAAGAAGGCTCTGCAAAAAGGGTGGCAACAAAGGGTGTGAGAACTACTATCAAAAGAAGTAGTCCTCAGTGGGTACCGATACCGACCTCAACGGTCCACCCACTAAGTCTACGAGACTAACAGTATAGCTGGTAGGTAAAGAACAACAAAGTAAGCTGGAATAAACTCTACAGCTATCATGCCACTACCCTACCACTATCCAAGTCAACTCTCAAGTAAGCATCACCAAAGTGAGAAATCATCCCTGACCCAATCTATCGGAACCGCCCAAACGGGCTCGTCCAGCCAACTGCCTAGCCACACCGCACACTACCAAAAAAGGTAGCCGGTCCAAAACAGATCCACAATCTGTAGCGACATCAACGCAAAAGAGGCCTCACTCCGGAGCGGCACTCGGGGGAGCTACCCAGCCGAGTTAGTACGCGTATCTCTGTCGAGCACAAACAGGCTCCGGCGGCTATAGTCAAAGAACAAAGGGGTCAAAGGGGTCAAAGACTCTAAGCTCACGTGCCCTCAGCACAACCAGAAGCTAAAACAAGAGTCTGGGTCCACCGTCAACCCCGACGGCACCCGGTAATACAGAACAGCCTAACCCAGCTGTAAATACAAGCTCGGCATCCCAGCACGAGCGTAAACTCGTCCTATAACGAACTAAGTATCCACCTCGCACTAACAGCGGTGATACAAGAACAAAAACAGCTCCTAGAGCTAAATCTGATAACAGTTCGAAAAGTGACGGTTGTATGTTCGCGAGTTTTCTCCTAAGTCAATTCCCAGTTCAGCATGTAAAGTCATGTCGATAAATTATCAATTTATGCTCCAAATTCAGATTTCATATAAACACATGCAAATTCACGAATTCGAGCTACTAACATGAATAAACAGATAATAAAACAACATGCTGCACTCTCTACAACTTAGGAGGAAATCCGGCGATTTAGGTAACATCAACCTACCTCGAAAGCTATCCAACAACGGCTAGGAGTCGAGTGGAAGGCCTCCAAACAACGCCGGCTGAAATCGAGCTCAAATCAGCAACCTCGAGATTCGGACCCACCTGCTCACTGTTCTGGGCGCCCAGAACATCAGCCCAAAACTACAGCCTGGCAGCACAACCCACATGTAATCAACATGCGATAAAATCCAAATCCTAAGTCCAAATACAGTGAAATTTGGCTCAACTCACCAGTAGAGGTTCAAGAACAAACCCTCCAAATTTCAGCCAAAACGGAGCTCGACTCGATGTCCAAAAAGCCTAAACACTGAATCAGGTCAACATCTGGACCCTCCTGCACATGGATCCAGAAGTTCCAACACTTAAGCAAATCTCAAAACAGCAAGAATTCAGGGATTCCAACGATTCTAGCTCATAGAAAGAGGTCACAAACCTCACAAAAACAGTGATGGAACAATCCAAAACCTCTCCAAAGGTCCTCACAAAGATCTGGATCTAAAAATCCAAGAAATTCCATCAATGACCCAAAAAATTCAGCACTTAAGCAATTACTCAAAATCTGAGCTAGAACTCACCTTTGAATCCTCAATTCAGGTGGGAAGGACCTCCAAACCAGCAAGGAAAGTGGAAGGATCAATCTTTACTTCGTAATTCCAGCTCCCAAGAGATTGGATCCAAAGAACAAAGGAAAAACCCAAGTTTCAGCTCAAGAACACCAGGGGTCCAGTAAAACATCAACTGTAGCTTATATACCTGTCCAAATCACGATTGGAAAGATTCCACTTCTTCCTCTGCGAGTCCTCTATCCAACAAACCAAGTTTCGTTGGATTTGGATACTCCTACACTGCACACGAGCACGAACACTCCAGGTCGATGTTGCAGTTTCAGCAGGAAACCAAGATCATCAATGGAGCAAGATGAAATTGGGAGAGAAGAGAGGGTTTCACTTGCAAGATCCGAGTTCAGCTTGAAGAGGGGAGAAAAGAGCCTCAGGGGAGGTCGTCCATTGCTTTTATAGACAAGGGATAAAGGTGCAGTGAGCCTCAAGAACAGAATACATCTAACCTGTACTCAGCAGGAAATTCCCAGATTCGGGCGCCCGAAACTCATGAAGTGGGCGCCCGGTTCTTCAGCCTGCACCAACTCGACCATCGGACTCTCCGCCGCGGTCCGGTGCGCCCAAACCTGGTCCGGCGGATCTCACCAACCGATCAACACGTGTCGAGCAGTTCGATACTCACGAGGTAGGATTTCCGGACTCACTTTCCGGGCGCCCGAAACATGGATCCGAAATGACTTAGTAATTTTCAGAAATGAGCGCTGCACAACTGGATGCCCAAAACAAGACTTCTGGGCGCCCTAAAGTTCAAAAGCCCAAAACTTCAGTTTTGGCTTGCTTCGGCGCTCCGAGTCCGTTTTCGCGTCTATTTGACGCCGAAACGACTCCGACTTGTCTCGACCTTCTCCAGAAGTGTCGAACAGTCAAGGATACTACAGTCATTCCGTCAGTTAGGCCCCAGGGGTACTACAATATGTATGTACAGTGACCTTATTATTTATATAGTACTTAGCAGCTCTGCTACTTTTGTTATCTTTAGCTGATATGGATGATTGTTTTCGCTTCGTGTGCTCAGTAGAAATACTGTGTATGCTCTGTTAATGTGCCCGGAAAGAGGTAACCCGGGGCGTGACAGATTAAGTTGGTATCAGAGCTTAGGAATAGGTCAAGAGGGCCTAGGGAAACCTAAGATGACAGACTTTAGGATATTATGACGTGAGAGACGTGATTAATCGCGAAAGTCAAAGATTGAGTTTTGAATCCTTCCTTGTGTAGGAAGAGTGATTGAGGGATTACGCCTTTTCTTATCAGATGAATTATGTTGACTGCAGACGACATAATAATTTGAAAAGAAAAGAAGTGTCCTTCTAGACTTTCGCTAGATTGGGTCGAGTGATTGTTTGTTCTCTAAATGTGTATTCTGTTGCAGGTGATCACAATGCCTCCTCGACGTCGTGATCGACCATCGACGCGAGCGCATCCGACGCCTTCAGAGATGCCAGAGCAGTCGAGACCTAGTGAACGGTCCGATTTGCAGGAGCAGCTAGCCGATATAGCTGTAGTGGGTAGGCAGCAGAGTGCCTTATTGCAGAAGATGTGCGATGCTTTCGCACAGCAGCAGAGTACTACACCTCGAACTATGGAACCTCAGGCTGCGACCATTCCAGCTACATCTCAACCCAGGGAAGGGAGTATACAGCCAAGTCAAGTGCTTTTTGAGGAAGAGCAGGAGCAGATGGCGGATAGATTGGCTCGCTTCTGTAGATTTGATCCACCACGATTTAACGGTAGTAGTATAGAACCGTGGGTGGTAGAAGCTTGGATTTGTGAGATGGAAAAATTATTTGAGAATCTTTTCGTACCAGCACGGGAGCAGGTGCATATGGCAGTCCATTGTCTGGCTGGTGATGCTCATGTTTGGTGGAGAAGAACTCGTGATCATAGGTCCTTGAATCCTCTGCAGATGACTTGGAGCGAGTTTCGTGGGATTATGTATGGAGCTTATTTTCCAAGTAGTGTGAAGGTGAAGATAGAAGAGGATCTGAAGAATCTGAAGCAAGAAAATCGCTCGGTGCAGGAGTATGCTAGGGAGTTTACTAGATTGCTTAATTGTGTACCTACTGCTGCAAGAGATGAAATACAGAAGGTCTATCTCTATGAGAAGGGTTTGAGACCAGAGATTTTTCCTTTTGTTCACTCTCAGAGACTTCAGACTTTGGATGCGACTATTGAGCAGTCTCTGTGGGTAGAGCGAGGGACATTTGTGACTAAGGGGTAGCTTGTAGACCCAGCTTTGGGTCAGGAGAGGAAGCGCCCAGCTTCTGATGATGGAGGGCAGTCGAGTAGCAGACGGCCGCCAAGACCTCCACCGCGATCGCGCTTTCAGGGTCGTGGAGCTTTTAGTCGGCAGCAGTCTGGAGGATTTCGCCAGC
This sequence comes from Puya raimondii, assembly GCA_016920855.1. NCBI lineage: Eukaryota > Viridiplantae > Streptophyta > Magnoliopsida > Poales > Bromeliaceae > Puya > Puya raimondii. The sequence goes on along the minus strand of JABWPP010000050.1, from coordinate 81,732,725 downwards.
AGCGACAACAGCAGAAGGGATCTCCCAGGTGTGTAATTTGTGGAGGACCTCATTTGGTTAGTCTTTGTGATCGGCGTGAGGGTCGATGTTTTGAGTGTGGACAGCCGGGACATATGAGGAGGACTTGTCCCAGATTAGTAGCAGCTCCATCTATGGCGTCTGTTCCTTTCTCCCCACCGCAAGTATCTGGAGCTTCCCCGGTATTCAGTCAGGCGGATCGATCTTCTATGCCACGACAGCCAGATCGACGCCAGCCACAGGCGAGCGGCCGAGTCTATGCCGCACAGATTGAGGACGCCTCGATAGCTGATCGTGTGGTGGCAGGTATTATTTTGATTTGTGGCATTAGATCGCGCACTTTATTTGATACTGGTGTATCGCATTCCTTTGTTAGTAGAGCATTTGCATTGCATCATGGTTTAGAGATAGGGTCGTTACCCCAGACACAGGAGGTGCGGGTACCCGACCATAGCTTGCAGGTGAAGGAGGGTTGTTGGGCATGTCCTGTGCAGATAGGGCCTTGGATCATGCCTGCTGATTTATTGGTATTTAAGCAGTTGCAAGATTTTGATGTGATCCTTGGCATGGATTGGTTGTCTCGTTATTTCGCGACAATTGATTGTAGGACCAAGACGGTGATCTTTCGTGAGCCTGGACTTGAGGAGTTCATTTTTAAAGGATGTAGAAGTTCACTATTCGCAGGGACGATATCTTCATCTAAGGCCAGACAGATGATGAGTAGAGGATGTATGGCCTATTTTGCAACAGTGACTGAGGTGCCTACTGTTGTACCGGGACTCGAGGATATCCCTATTGTCCGTGAGTTTCCAGATGTTTTTCCTTCTAAGCTTTCTTTTATGCCTCCTGATAGGGAGATTGAATTCGTGATTGATGTGGTACTAGGAACATAACGGCATCACCGTAAACTCATAATGCCCGTACCGGGTCCTAAAAGCCGTCTTAGGAATATCCTCGGCCTTCACCTTTCAATTGGTGGTAACCAGACTGCAAGTCAATCTTCGAGAAGACACAAAGATCCTTGCAGCTGATCAAACAGATCATCAATGCGCGGCAAAAGGATACCTGTTCTTGATGGTCACTTTTATTCAACTCTCGATAATCCACACAAAGTCTAAGTGAACCATCCTTCTTCTTCACGAATAACACCGCGCGCTCCCCCAAGGCGATACACTGGGTCTCACAAACCCTTTATCCATCAAATCCTGAAGCTGCGCCTTAAGCTCTCTCTCAGCCCGTTGCTCAGCCCGGTGCCATTCGGTAGGGTGTCTTTGAGATTGTGCGCAGTTCCTAGGACTACGTCAATCACAAACTCGACCTCCCTGTCTGGTGGCATCTCAGTCAACTCCAGCGGGAAACACGTCCGGGAACTCGCGGACTACAGGAGATGTCCTCGAGCTCCGGGTGCCACTGCAGATACCTCCACAACAGTGTCGCCAGAAATGCGATCGGTACATCCTCGACAATCATCATCTGTCTCGCTCGTGCCGACGAAATCCACGTCGCAAACAACGTGCTCCTGCAGCCTCGATACACGTACTCCTCCTGGCCTGGCTCGCGAAACGTCACGGTCCTCTGTCGCCACAGTCGTTCAGATGCGCGAAGTAGCGCGTCAGCCAATCCATGCCGAGCACTACATCAAAATCCTGCAATCGCCCCAAGACCAACAGGTCTGCGGGCATCACCCAAGGTCCAAGCTGCACAGGGCAAGCTTGACAACAATCCTCCACACGCAAAACGTGCTCGGAAATCTGCACCTCTCGTGCACAAGGTAACGGCCCTATCACTAGCCCATGCAAGGATGCAAATGCTCGACTAACAAAAGAATGTGATGCACCGGTATCAAATAATGCACGAGCTCTAATGCCAGAAATTAAAATGATACCTGCCACCACACATGATCCGCCGTCCGCCGTGGAGTCCTCCAGTTGAGAGCCCGCAAAGACTCTGCCGCTCTGGCGCCTGCTGCTGCCGTCGCTCGCCCAGGCGTGGTACAGAAGCCCTGATCCATCTGGCTGTGACTCGGGTGGAGCTCCATAGGCCTGCTGATGAACAGGGGGCCCGATGCGATCGATGGTACAGGCGACGCTAGCTGCTCGGGGACAAGCTGCCCGCAGATGTCCGGACTGACCACACCCCAAAACACCGGCCCTCAGCTCGCTGCTAGCGCACTGCCTAGGCCAATGTGTCCTCCTCCGCAGAATGACACATCTCGGTGCTCAAGGAAGCCCTCTGCTGACGTCCCTGCTGACGGGATCCACCAGAACCTCTGTCGCCCCGAAAACCCACCACTGACCCTGAGAACGTGATCGTGGGAGGTCGCGGCGGGCGTCTCTGCCGCTGGTCTGTCCCCGTCCTCCATCGCCGGGCGCTTCCTATCCAAACCCTGACTCAGAGTGCTGGCCGGCGTCACTGGCTCACACTCGCCGTCAAGGCTCCTCGCTCCACCCATAGGCGCCTGCTCGATCGACGCGTCCAAGGTCTGCAACCTCTGCGCCTGAACTAAAGAAAATATCTCATGTCTCAATCCTCGCTCGAACAAATAAAACTCTGTGAGCCTCATCTCTCGCAGCAAAAGGAACACAGTTCAGGAGTCTGGTAAACTCCCCGGGGATACTCCTGCACTGTGCGATCTCCCTCCTAGGAGAGTAGACCTCTTCAAATCCTCCTCGAGTTTCTGCTTCACGCTGTTAGGGAAATAGGACCCATACAGCATCCCGCAGAACTCTCGTCCAACTCAAATGCAGCGCATCCAGCGACCTGCTCGATCTCGTCCTCGTCCAACCAGATGCGTGCATCACCTGTCAGGCAGTGAACTGCCAAGTGAACCCGCCCTGATATCTACCGCTCGGGCTCAGACGAAGAGAGATCCTCGAATAACTTCTCCATCTCGCCTACCCAGGCCTCCACCACCCATGGCTCGATGTGGCTACCATCAAAACGGGGGTGGATCAAAAACGACAAAAACGAGCCAGTCTCTCGGTCATACGGACCTTAGGCAGTCCGCTCCTGCTCAGCCTCTGCGCATCCCGCATCGACATCTGTCCACCCTGACCGGGAAGTGTCGCCAACACCGGCGGCGGCCAGGAACTGCCGCTGCTGGGGGTACGGCTGCAGCTGAAACGTCCACTGGAACAGCAGGAGGTGGCTCCTGCGACTCCGTCGCTCTAGGTGCTGCACTCCCACGTGTGAGTAATGGTATCACACATCCTCACGCAAAAGTGCACTCTGCTGCCTAGCTGACTCGGCTAGCGCATTCAACTGCTCACACCATACATCAGGGGTGTGCACTAGGTCCCAAAAAGCCTGCTCTAGGCAGGCACCACAGAAGGCGCGGGGGTAGCCCGCGTCGGGGGTCGACCTCGGTGTCGGGGAGGCGCCATGCTCACCTGCGCAACACACAGATCAGTCAACAACACCACAAAACAACTCAAGACCCAATCAAGCGAAAGTCCAGAAGGTCGTCTCTTTTCCCTCGCTACTTGACGTCGTCTGCAGCCAACGCAAGTTCGCGACAGGAAAGGACACACGCCTTCGATCACTCCCTCCACTTAAGGATGAGTTCAACAGTCAAATCGATGACTTTCGCGGCAAGTCACGTCTCTCACGTCTTGCATTCCTAAGGTCTGCCATAGCCTAGGGTTTACTAAGTCCCAACGACCTATTCCTAAGCTCTGATACCAACTTAATCTGTCACGCCCCGGATTACTCGTTTCCCCGGGCTCGCCAACAGATCCGGCCGTATACATAGATTTTTTCTATGTATACGAAGCGATAGCTAACCTGTAAACAAACATACAAGCCACTACAAGAGATATATAGAGCTGAAATAAAACATACTAATAACAAAAGCCACCTGTACATATAGAGTCCAAAATACAACAGGTCCACCACAACCAAAATAGGTACAAATCCACAGTATATGTACATGGCACAACTCAAAATAGAAACTATCTCCAGTAGGGTCCTCCTCTAGGGACACAACAGGGACAGGTAGGGATCTAGCTCGCGACTTCCCTTACCTCGATCCGCGTAGGAAACAGGCGCAGCAGCCGCAACAGAAGAAGGCTCTGCAAAAAAGGTGGCAACAAAAGGGTGTGAGAACTACTATCAAAAGAAGTAGTCCTCAGTGGGTACCGATACCGACCTCTACGGTCCACCCACTAAGTCTACGAGACTAACAGTATAGCTGGTAAGGTAAAGAACAACAAAGTAAGCTGGAATAAACTCTATACAGCTATCATGCCACTACCCTACCACTATCCAAGTCAGTCAACTCTCAAGTAAGCATCACCCCAAAGTGAGAAAATCATCCCCTGACCCAATCTATCGGAACCCGCCCAAACGGGCTCGTCCAGCCAAACTGCCTAGCCACACCGCACACTACCACACAAAAGGGTAGCCGGTCCAAAACAGATCCACAATCTGTAGCGACATCAACGCAAAAGAGGCCTCACTCACCTTACTACGGAGCGGCACTCGGGGGAGCTACCCAGCCGAGTTTAGTACGCGTATCTCTCTGTCGAGCACAAACAGGCTCCGGCAGGCTATAGTCAAAGAACAAAGGGTCAAAAGGGGTCAAAGACTCTAAGCTCACGTGCCCTCAGCACACAACCCAGAAGCTAAAACAAGAGTCTGGTCCCACCGTCAAACCCCGACGGCACCCGGTAATACAGAACAGTCCTAACCCTGCTGTAAATACAAGCTCGGCATCCCAGCACGAGCGTAAACTCGTCCTATAACGAACTAAGTATCCACCTCGCACTAACAGCGGTTGATACAAGAACAGAAAAACGGCTCCTCCTAGAGCTAAATCTGATAAACAGTTCGAAAAAGTGACGGTTGTATGTTCGCGAGTTTTTCGCTTAAGTCTCCTAAGTCAATTCCCAGTTCAGCATGTAAAAGTCATGTCGATAAATTATCAATTTATGCTCCAAATTCAGATTTCTCATATAAACACATGCAAATTCACGAATTCGAGCTACTAACATGATTAAACAGATAATAAAACAGCATGCTGCACTCTCTCTACATACTTAGGAGGAAAAATCCGGCGATTTTCGGTAACATCAACCCACCTCGAAAGCTATCCAACAACGGCTAGGAGTCGAGTAGTGGAAGGCCTCCCTCCAAACAACGCCGCGCCGAAATCGAGCTCAAAACTCTGCAACCTCGAGATTCGGACCCACCTGCGCACTGTTCTGGGCGCCCAGAACATCAGCCCAGAACTGCAGCAGCCTGGTGGCAGCACAACCCACATGTGATTCAACATGCGATAAAATCCAAATCCTAAGTCCAAATGCAGTGAAATTTTGGCTCAACTCACCAGCAGAGGTTCAAGAACAAAACCCTCCAAATTTCAGCCAAATCGGAGTTCGACTCGATGTCCAAAAAAGCCTAAACACTGAATCAGGTCAACATCTGGACCCTCCTGCACATGGATCCAGAAGTTCCAGCACTTAAGCAAAACACAAAACAGCAAGAATTCAAGGGATTCCAACGAATCTAGCTCATAGAAAGGGGTCACAAACCTCTCAAAAACAGTGATGGAACAATCCAAACACACCTCTCCAAAGATCCTCACAAAGATCTGGATCTAAAAATCCCAAGAAAATTCCATCAATGACCTCCAAAAATTCAGCACTTAAAGCAAAATTACTCAAAATCTGAGCTAGAACTCACCTATTGAATCCTCAATTCCAGGTGGGAAGGAACCTCCAAACCACAAGGAAAGTGGAACGGGATCAATCTTCACTTTCGTAATTCACCAGCTCCCAAAGAGATTGAGATCCCAAGAACAAAGGAAAAACCCAAGTTCCAGCTCAAGAACACACAAGGGGGATCCAGTAAAACATCAACTGTAGCTTACATACCCTGTCCAAATATCGCGATTGGAAAGATTATCCACTTCTTCCTAACTCCCTGCGAAGTCCATTCTATATTCCAACAAACCAAGTTTCGTTGGATATTGATACTCCTACACTGCACACGATCACAACACACTCCAGGTCGGACGTTTGCCAGTTTTCCGCAGGAAACCAAGATCTTCAACAATGTTGTAGTAATATGAAATAGTGGAAAGAAAGAGATGTTCTCCCCTTGCAAGAATACCGAGTTCACCCTGAAGAGAGGGAGAAAAGGACCATTCAGGGTGGAGGGTCGTCTATCCATATTGTCTTTCTAAAAGATGCAACGCTATATTCGCTTGCAATTAGCACTCAAGAACAGAAATTACCATCTAACCTAGTACCTCAGCAAAACCAGCGAACTCCTCCGAGGGCGCGCCCGGATAACTTCAGCACACTGCACCACAGATAGAACTCGACATCCGACTCTTTTCCGCCCGGCGGTCCGGTGCCCTAAACCTGGTCACAGCTGAGTCTCACCAACACCATCCAACACGTGTTCAAAGCGGATACGATTATCACCGAGGTAGGATTTCCGGACCTCACTGTACGGGGCGCCCGAAACTGGATGTGAAATGACTTAGCGTTTCGTGCTAATCTGGAGGGTTTTGGTTGTGTTTCGAGCTTCTTGGGAGCGTTTTCGGGTCTGGGTAAGTTAGAGAAGTATTTTTAGGTTTCAGAGCGAAGTCGGACTCCGGGGTAAGTCAAATTTGACTTGGTGTGTAAAAACTGCCTAACGGTTTTGTGACATTGCGAAACGAATCAAGTATGTAGCAAGGGTTCACTATAAGTGTTGGATACCGGGGTTCCAGTGAAGGTGTTGCCGCGGGTAGTTAAGCGCAGCTGCCATCGTGATTTCGCGAATTGTCCCGCTGGAGGGATTACTTGCGAGATGGTTGGTATCCGGTTATGTGAGATCGCGAGTACGGTACTGTGAAGCGATAGTACCGGGTTACTGACCGGCATTTTCCATACCCGGAATCTCCTTCGCGTGGCCTGTTTTGGAGCCGAGGCTCTGGGTTTGCGGGATTGTCCTGGCCAGGATACCGGTTATTGCCCATACGCATTACCGGGTTATACAGACTAGCCGAATAATTATGTTTTGTGCTGTTTGCGAAATGTTGGCTTTGGGAGGGGTGTTAGGGCAAAATTGTTAAAACATGTAACTTAACACTTCACATACCCCCCCCTCTCACCATTTGTGCTGTGGACTTTAGCGAGACAAAAAAAGTAGGGTTTCTCACCTTTCTCTCTCTAGAATCGTGTCTCCATGGTGATGGAAAACCTAGGGATTTGATCTCTTTTACCTTCTTCCTTTAGGCACTCAAGCTTTGCTTGAGCTTGCTCTTGGAGGAACGTGGTTGGAGGAAGAGGAGAGCTGTTTGAGGTAATTATCTTCGCATGACCTACGATGTCCATGGGCCTATGTTTTGAGAGCCTCCTAAAGAGGTGATTTCTTTTCCTCTCTTGTTTAACCCGGAGGCTTATAGTAGGTTTATAATGGTGGGCATATGTTGATTGACCTACCTTTATATGGTAAACCTATTGGTATTATTTTTAGGGTTTCTTGATTCTAGGCTTTGGAATGGGAATTGATGGGGTGTTAGAATGTTTATGTTTAGGTTGGATTTTGAAGCTTCACTAACTTTATTTTAGGATTTTGGCACAAGAGCATTCTTGATCTATAGGTAATTCCACCCTATTTCCTGTTTCCCTTTTTATTATGACGTTTTTTACTGAAAATGTTCGTTCGATGTCTTCCTAAACTCCCATAGAAATCTTCATTTAGGGTGCTAGAAATCGAGGGGGTCCAACTTTGTTTTCTGATACTGCGTAGGTTCGCGAAGCTACAAATTGTCCATGTGCTAAGTATATATGAAAATTAGATATATCCTATGTAGTAGGAGGTTTGCATAGTTTATGCATAGTGCATCATGAATGGCTATGGGAATAGAGAATATTTCACTTATGTACTTGTTGAAATACTTACTTAAATGAGTAGAAGACATGTGTGGCATTAGATTGAAACAATTTCGAACTTGGAAACACTCTTTGACACTTGGTTATGTTGGACTAGTTGTAGTGTATATATGACATATGACATTCCACCACAGATGAATAAACAAGATTGACATTATGACATCTAGTCTTGGACATTAGTTGGTATTCCATGTATTTAGACATGATGAGAGATATTATGTGGTTGATTGTTGCTTAGCTTGTTTGCCACTATTGCTCGTTTACAACATGCTTGTGAGGGGTCGCTCCCTACAAGCCGGCACTCCGGAGTTGGCCTCGCGACAGTTATTTCGCCCGTTGTGTTTAGTGTTAGAGAGTGCGCCGAAATGGGCTAACCGCCGTGGGTAAGGCTCACCAAAGCGTGAGGGTGTTGACTACCTACGGAGCCATTAGGCTCGGCACAACACGTACTGAACATCCCTTTATTGTATTCTTTATGATTTACATAAAAAATAGTTATATGCACCAGTGAGGAATTTCATATACAGTTATAATAGTAAGAAGGTGAAATATTGCATACTTACAACATATATGCTTGGGTAGAAATAGTTTATGTTTTAATGATCTGACGTCAGCTTCATTGTGAGGCATTTAAATATTAATTTCAATATTATTAATTTGTACTCATTATGTTGTACCCTTACTTTAACGCCTATTAGTTGACCTAGGTGCTTCAGTTTGACCTAGTGGTGTACTCCGCTCCTCTCGGGCGGCTTACCCACTGGGAAACTATTGAATAATAGTTCTCATTCCCCCTGGGGGTTTGTTTGTTTTTTTTCAGAGCCTTCCAGCTGCTTGCGAAATGAGAGGCTAGGGATCGCGCGTGCAAGGGACATCGCGTCTAGCTAGTGCGTGAGGGAGCTAGCGACTAGGTGGAGCACCTTTCTGTGTATTTTACTTATTTGAGAGGTGTTTTTTTGTATCGACCACTTTTGTAGAGACTCCTTGTACCCTATGTCCCCGTTTTGGGGATATTGATTGCTTGTAATTAAACTTATGTTGTGGTTTATAAACTCTTTATGGTATTTCATACTTGTCTCGACCTTGAGACCTTACTTGTTTAGTATGTATGGACTCTAATTATCATGATAGGATTACTACTCGCTTATAGAACCTTCCTTTCAAACTATGATAGTTGTTTAAAAACGCCTTGTGTATAGCAATTGGGTTACACCTGTGTACACGGCGGGTTCCTGTGGCATCGTCGCTTTTACCCGGTGTGTTTTTGGCCTCTGATACCACCTTAGTCTTTCACGCCCCGTCGGGCCTTTAACACCAACTAAGTGGAAAGGATAACCGCACAGGCGCATGCCCCAGACCCGCCGAACGGATAGAGTCTCTTCTACCCGCCCAAGGCGTCACAACACAAGCATATCTACGATGTTCCAACTAGGAACGGAGTACAAGAGTTGCACAAGAAAAGCATCAACATAAAGAAGTTCTACTTCTATTACATCTCATTTGCACATTTATACATGTCCAATTTTTTTCTTTTCTTTCATTTCTATTCCATACATCAAGTTCCAAAACTATGGAATTTACAAGTTGCATACATTTGATATAAACCCCTATGGTATCGTTGTCCAAAACTAGGGGTACAACTCTATGTAACACCAAAATAGAAGGGCCGCTATCTACAGAGCTGTAGTACACTGTACTTTTGCAAATTGCGGAGTTCTAGTGTGAGAATAGTGGCTTGTACTATTCTGGAGTTTTGGGTTGAGTTTGGTGAGTTTTGAGGTGTTTTCGTGGCTTAAAAAGGGCGAAAACGGACTCCGGAGATCAAATTCTGCATAAAGTGCAGAATTTGTACTGCATTCGGGTACTGGAATTGGCATACCGGAATGCACTGCATACCGGTACTGGAATTGGCATACCGGAATGTGATTGCGCAGTTTGCTGGCCGATGCTCGGATTTTGCAAATTTTGCACAGTATACCGGTATACACATGCGCATACCGGTATACAGTGCTGCAGAATGCATTTTTGTGCAGTTTTGCAATTTTGGCTTTGTGAGGGGCTTTTGGGGATATTGTTACATCTTTTATAACTTACCCCTTCACCCCTCTTTGCTGTTTTGGCTGAGGATGGAGGAGAAGGAGTTGAGGTAGGTTTCCCTCTCTCTCTCTCTAGGTTTTCTTGCTCCCAACCCCTTAGATCATGGTTTTGATCTCTTTTCTCTCCATTTTCTTCATGGAGGAGTGCTCCTAGCCCTTGTGGGGAGCTCGGGATGGAGGAGAGGAACTTGTTTGTGGGCTTAGCTTCAACCTAGCATGCTTGAGCTTGGTTGGAAGCTTGATTTGAGGTTAGTAAACTCTCTTACAACCTCTAATTGTGATTTTTGCTTGGATTTAGCATGTAAACCTAGTTTCATGAAAACTAGGGTTTTGTTTAGGGTTTTGTGATTGTGAACCCTTGAGGTGAAATTGATGGGTGTAGAACGTTGTTGTAGGTTGGATTTGATGATCTCTAACCTCAATTTGGACCTAGAACAAGTTTTATTTGCTTAAGGTAAATTCCACCCATTTACCTCATTGATTTTGGTGATTTTCGAAATTGCTTGTTCGATACCCCTAACCCCTTGGAAAATTATCTTAGGGTATGAGAAGCTCGGGGGACAACTTCGTTTCGAAGTACTGCGAGGTTTCGACGGGTATCCGGTGGGTCTGACCTCACCGAAATGGGTGAACTCCCCCTATGTCTCCTATTTTAATTATAGGAGTGATTAGATGCATAATTGTGATAATTATGGCATGATGATAATTGTGATTGCATAAGACATATATGTTGTATATGAAAATGCATGGTACCCATAGAGTGGCATTATGAGAATAACATGCATACTAGGGTATTTGCACTAATAGTGTATTGATGCATTAGGAAATGCTAATTAAGTTATGCATGATTGAAATGAGCATCATTTGAGACACCACTTGAGTAGTGGATTAGTGAATTCTCTTTGCATACTAAAGTATGCTTGTATAGAGAAAAGAGAAGATATGACAAGTGTATGATGCACCTCAACTAGATGAGCAATTGTGACGGGCGTTGTTGGCCTTGGACTCGACCTTTTGGTCGTGGATTGATTCCATGTTTAAGACATGAGGAATGGAATTCTATTTGCATTGATAATTGTAAATGGTTGAACGTGAGTCCATTGGGTTATTTAAACACTTGCATGATAGTTTTATACTCTATGAAGTAGAGGTTGTTGTAGCTTATGCATGGCATGAATATGGACTCGTTGGCATTGTAGAATGCATGGATTATAGCATTAGAGAACGCATGACATATGGCATCGTAGAATGCATGATTTTGGGCATTTGTAGAGTGCATCGTTAAGGCATTTGTAGAATGCATGGATTATAGCATTAGAGAATGCACGATTTTTGGCATTAGTGGAATGCATAGTACATGACATTAGAATAATGCATGGTTTATGAACTTAGTAAACAAAGAGATGAACAGTTACATGTTAGAGACATGGACATATTGGTAGGGACATACCATCGAACATTGAGAACAACATGATGATGTTGACATTTAGCATATTGGCTATTGAATGTAGTAAACATAAAGTGACATGTTTTGACATAACGTGAAATTAAGCTTATGATATTACTATGGTTGATTGTTGCTTGTGGCCACTATGCTTATTCACACACATGCTTGTGAGGGTCGCTCCCTACAAGCCGGCACTCCGGAGTTGGCCTCGAGACAGTTGTTTCGCCCGTGTGTTAGAGAGAGCACCGAAATGGAACCGCCGTGGGTAAGGCTCACCGAAGCGTGAGGTGTTGACTACCACGGAGCCATTAGGCACGGCACAAGATGAACATCCCGCTATTATATTATTTTATGGCTACACAGTTATGGTGTATGCAAGGTGAATATTCATATGGTAAGAGGTTATTTTAACCGGAATGTGACTTTTGACACCCTAATCAATTAATACATTACATGTAGTGTATGGACATAGTATAGGGTGGTGACATTGTGGCATTACATGTAGTGAACATAACCTTCATATTGTTGAGAACAAGTCACATAGTTCATACATGTAGTAGCAAATTGAATATACATTACATACTTGTAGTTGGAGACAAGTCCTATGTGTAATAGTAAAACTTGACATATAGTGAGTTATTACATTAGAGCTTATGAAACTGATCATGGCATTAATTTGACATGCATGTAAACCATGAAATTAATTGTTGAGCATATGACAATAGAGCATGTTCATGTTCATGTAGATGGTTTAGTCATTGGAGGCATGATAGTTGTAGAACTATCTGTTAGCTTTTAATGTATTATGCTTTATGTTTCAGTAAACTATCTTGCCTCAGTTGACCTAGCGGTGTAATTCGCCACTCTCGGCGGCTTACCCACTGGGAACTATTGAATAATAGTTCTCATCCCCCTGGGGTTTGTTGTTTTTATTTCAGAGCCTTCCGCAGCAGGAGAGGCTTGGGATCGCGGCGAGGGGTTAGCAGCTAGCTAGAGCCTCTACGGTGTTGTCGTTGTAGGCATACCATGTTGTCCTTTCATTGTATTTTATATGAAAGGTGTATAGATGTTTGGTTGATCTATTGTTGATAAGATGTATAATGCTATTGTATATCTTGAGATTTTAGTTGTGTGGATTTTATTTTAGATGTAGAACTATGTTCTCGCTCTGATTACCCTGTTTAGGATGTATTCTTTATCCTACTTGATGGTTGTTAGCATAGACGCCTTGTGTACATTGTGTTGTTTGAGGTACACGGCGGGTCTGTGCACGTGCCTGGTAGGCTCCCACGAGGGCCCGGGGCGTGACAAGAGCCAAACCCTTGCCTCGCTCCGCCGCCTCACTCGCGGAAAGACCTGAAAAACGTGGGGTTAGAACTATAAACATAGTTCCCAGTGGGTAAGGCCACCCAAGAGTGAAGCTCGACCCACCAGGTCCAAAGAAACACCATAAGCATAAGTTAGATCACAAATAACTATGCAAATAAATATTTACATGCTTGTAAAGAAACATAAAGGATGCAACCAATTAAAATTCCAACTTTCATTTTCTCCTAGGTTCATCCTATATCTCACATTGACCAAGTTCGACTACTTGTCATTTATTTATGGTATCGGAGTCGCCGCATCACCATAATGGTTCTCAACCAAAGCGGAATCGCCGCAAGCGTTGGGCACCGGGCAATGGAATCGACATCCCCATCATGGTCCCAACTTCCAAGGAGTGAAATCGTCATCTTCTTGTTCGGGTAGCGAAATCGTCGCATACCCGGGATAGCGAAATCGTCGCGTACCCCATTCCATCACCGCCATCACGTGGCACGGGTAGCGAAATCGTCGCGTACCCGGGATAGCGAAATCGTCGCGTATCCCAATCCATCACCGCCATCACGTGGCATGGGTAGCAAAATCGTCGCGTACCCGGGATAGCGAAATCGTCGCGTATCCCAATCCATCACCGCCATCACATGGCACGGGTAGCGAAATCGTCGCGTACCCGGGATAGCGAAATCGTCGCGTACCCCAATGTTCACATTTCACACTTGCCAACCTAAGTCCTATGGCCCTAGGTTCAAATTCAAATACACTAGGTTTACTTTACATTCTCAACCTAGGTTCCATGACACTAGGTTCCAATCTCATGTTCCAACCTATGTTCAATGACACTAGGTTCCAATCTCGTGTTCCAACCTATGTTCAATGACACTAGGTTCTATTTACACTTTTCAACCTATGTTCCTCAACACTAGGTTCTAATTCATACATGCAATCACATAACCAGTATAAATAATAAGGATATACTTGAATTCATTAACATGCAAGATGAGCCCATGGCTCAATTTATCATGATTCTCATTTTGCCAACATGCAAATTCTAGGGTTACACACTTTCACACCATTTTATTTTCAAATGGTTATTTACCCTAGACATGGAAGTGACCTAATCACTTTGGTAAACACAAACCCACCTCAAGAGCTTCTAATTTCTTGAATTCTTTGAGCTCCTAAGTCTTCAAGCCTAGAGTTCTTGCTTCAACCCAAGCTTCTACAAGAAAATGGTTCGTTACTCATTACGAACCCATAAATCAACTCGATGCTAGAAATCAATTGTTCTAACATGATTTCCTATGCCTCAATTGCAATTTCCGAAGGTCCAAATATTTTTAGAACCTCCCATGGCAAAAACCCTCATTTCACCTAAGTTTCACATGCATGCATGTAGAACCCCGAAATTTCTTGGCCAATCTCCACGTTTTGTGGTTTAGATTGCCTAGGATTTCCAAAAACCTCAAAATACTAGATCAATTCCAAGGTTTGAACTCAAATCATGAGGAACTCACCTTAGCCACGAGTTCCCCAAGCTCCTACTTGCACCAAGAAGCCTCTTCTCCACTTTGGAAACCTTTTCCAAGCTCAATCCAATCTTTTCTCTAAGCTTTGGAGAAATCTCTAGAGAGAGAAAGTGAGAGAGATGGAGAGGAGAAGTAGAGGAAGAAGAAGACTGAGAAAGGAAGGGTGTCCCTGCCTTTCTAACACCCCCTCGAGTGTGAAAAGACCCTTTTGCCCCTCTCACACATCAACACTTACAGCCAGCCAAAGTTGGCATTTCGCAACACTGCGTTCCGGTACTCACTCTGGCGTACCGGTATACGGGTGTTAGTTCCGGTATGCCACGAGGAATTCCGTAAAACCCGAGAGCTGGATTTCCAGATTCTGCCCTCGCATTCCGGTATGTCACACTCCATACCGGAACTAATCGCTTCAGTACCGGTATGGACACATCCATACCGGAATCCACTGCAACTTCACAAGTTTAGCAGTTTTGACTTTTCGAAGTCCGTTTTCGTGCCTCGTTTGCGCCGAAAAGACTCGTACAAGCCCCAAACTTGGCCGAAGCCACTCACATAGCCTCGCATGGTACTTTTCCATCGGAACTCCACAATTTGTAGAAGTTCGGTACGACACACTGAAGTTCAGTGTACTATATTCCTCCCCCCTTAAAGAGAGTTTCTGCCGCGAAACTAAATCATACCTCAGCTGGACTCAGCGAAGAGGTAAGGAAACCGCTCCTTCATTGAGCTTTCCAATTCCCAAGTAGCTTCACGCTCTTCGTGATTCGTCCATTGTACCTTTACTAAGGAATTTCACGGTTTCTCAAAATTTTCACCTCGCGATCCATGATACACAAGGAAAATTCCTCATAAGTCATATCCTTATGAAGCTCCATAGGCACATACTCGAGGACGTGCATCAGGTCATACACGTACTTGCGGAGCGTCGATACATGAAACACATTGTGTATCCCCGCAAGTTTTGGCGGCAAGGCTAGCCGATATGCCAAAGATCCCACGCGCTCCAAAACCTCATAAGGTCCAATGTAACGGGGACTCAACTTTCCCCGAACACCAAATCGCTTTACCCCTCTCATGGGCGATACTTTCAGGAAGACGCGGTCTCCTACCGCGAATTCCAAATCTCGTCGACGCCTATCCGCATAGCTCTTTTGCCTGGATTGCGCCGTCGATAAGCGTTCACGTGCCAAGCGGACCTTTTCCTCCACTTCACGCAACACATCCGGTCCTAAGACCCTTCTTTCGCCGACCTCGCTCCAATGAATAAGAGAACGGCATTTCCTTCCATATAAGGCCTCAAACGGTGCCATACCGATACTAGATTGATAGCTATTGTTATAAGCGAACTCAGCCATCGGTAAATGAGTAGGCCACGCACCCTTGAAGTCCAACACACACGCTCGCAGCATATCCTCCAAAATCTGAATTGTCCTCTCCGATTGACCGTTAGTTTGAGGATGGAATGCCGAACTAAAATCGAGCCGTGTACCCAAAGCCTCTTGCAAGCTTTTCCAAAAATGCGATGTAAAACGGGGATCTCGATCTGAAACTATCGAGGTCGGGATCCCGTGCAACCGCATAATCTCGTCCAGGTAGACTTGTGCCAATTTGTCTCCCGACCAGGTGGTGTGGATGGGCAAAAAATGTGCCGACTTTGTCAAACGATCCACCACCACCCAAATCGCGTCGTGGCCACCATGCGATTGAGGTAGGCCCACAACGAAGTCCATTGCTATGTTCTCCCACTTCCAAACTGGAATGGGCAACCCTTGCAATTTCTCTGCTGGAAAGCGACGCTCGGCCTTCACCTATTGGCATACTAGACATTGTGCCACGAAGCGTCCAACATCAAGCTTCATCCCCGGCCACCAATAATGGAATTTAAGATCCTTATACATTTTGGTGCCGCCCGGGTGAATCGCATAGGGAGATGTGTGAGCTTCTTTCAAGATCTCCCCACGAATGTCCTCGACTTTAGGCACGCACAATCGATTTCGAAATCGGAGGGCGCCCTTTAAATCCATATGAAAATCACCGGCACGCTCGCTCTCGACAGCACTCTGCACCTTTTGGAGTTCCGGATCTCCGGATTGCTTTTCCTTTATTTGCTCCAACAAGGTCGGCCAAACCTCGAGATTCATAAGTGTGGCGGGGACGCCCGGGGCCACAATTTCCGAGTCGAACCGGCCCATTTCCTTGATCAACGGCATTTGTCCCGTCATCTCAATTGCGAAGTTCTCCACGGATTTCCGACTAAGCGCATCGGCCACCACATTGGCTCTACCGGGGTGGTACAAGATGGTTAAGTCGTAATCCTTTATCAACTCCAACCATCTCCGTTGCCTCAAGTTCAACTCCTTCTAAGTGAATAAGTAATTTAAACTTTTATGGTCCGTGTACACTTCACAATGTTCCCCGTACAAGTAGTGTCTCCACAACTTAAGCGCGAAGACTACCGCTGCAAGCTCTAGGTCGTGGGTGGGGTAGTTCTGCTCATAGCTCTTCAGCTTACGAGAGGCATATGCTATCACTTGTCCTCTTTGCATAAGCACACACCCAAGACCGCGCCGTGATGTATCACTATACACCACAAAGCTCTCCCCCGCAACCGGCAAGGCGAGAACCGTGTAAGATAGGGGGTGCCCTAGGATCTATCTAGAGTATATCAATCACCTAGAGGGGGTTGAATAGGTGTATAAACAAAAATTACAAATCTCAATGCGATAAAGTAATGCGGAAAATAAAATCAGCACACCGAGATTTACGTGGGAAACTCCACCTTGGAGAAAAACCCACGGGACCAACACGCGAAAAAATAATCCACTAAGAGTAAAGAATTACAAGGTGATTACCGTCTCCACGGACTTAACCTCTCCTTTCTCTTCAGCGGATCACGCGCACCAATGGGTTGTCCACGCCCCACGTCCGAATCCACGGACGCCACGCCTCGAATCCACGAGATGCCCAACTTCGAATCCACGAAGCCTCCAACACGTCGAATCCACGACGCTCACTCGAATCAACGAGCGCACTCCATCCGGAGCAAGAACAATAAAAATGATGATGGTTTATTGCTTAGAATATCATTGAAGATCTGTGGGAATAGTCTCTAAGCAATTCTCAAATTGATTCTAAAAGAATATTAGGAATTAGGGCACCATGAATCAATTTGAGAGAAGCTTGATGTAGAAGATGAGGAAAACGGTTACCTACAAGCTTCTAGGGTTTCTAAAAAAATAATCTATGCTTAACCATGTTTTAGAGACACCCCCACATCTTATTTATAGGTTTAGAAGCAATCCGAAATAGATTAGGATTAAAAACAGTTTTTAGAAAGGTTTGGAAACAATCCAATTTCGACTAGGATTGAAAACAGATTTTAAAACGATTTGGAATCAAATAAGGATTGCAAAAGTGATTTTAAGAAATCTACCATCTTATTTTTAGGTTTGGGAGACATTAGAATCAGAGTAGGATTGAAAAAATAACTTTCCAAAAATTCGCGACGGGTCGGGGTCCGGACCTTGGATTGCAGGGTCCGGACTCTGAAACGTTTCAGCTTTTCATTGTCCGGACCGCAGCCATCAGGGTCCGGACCCGCTCTGCGAAATAGCCTGGAGTCCGGACCTCAGCTCTCAGGGTTCGGACCTCCGCCCTCAGGGTCCGGACCTCATCCCTCAGGGTCCGGACCCTCCCTGCGTGACAGCCAGGGAGGCGTACGGGTTCTGGACCTCACCACAGGGTCCGGATCCTGGAAGTTGGAAAACTCATTTTTTATATTTTAAATCAATTTTTATCCATTCTAATGTCTTCCAAACACTTGTAAATGTTTATAAATCATCATCAAGATTATTTAAACTTACCAAGCATCGTGAATTCAAACGTTGAGTCTTCGAGTCTTCAATCTTCGTCTTTTCTTCTTTGAACCTTCAAGACTCCGACTCACTTCACGAAATATGCCAATATAAAATCCGTAACAATCTCCCCCTTTGGCAATTTCGTGACAAAACCCAAAATTACATAAAACACTCACGATGCTCATCTCTCCAAAATTGAAATTCATTGCCATCACCAAAACAATGAACTTCTCACGTGAAAGATCCAAATAAAATTCAAAATTATAATTTTGTAACTCCTAAAAACAAACTCTATAACTTAGACAAACATGGAGTCTTGAAGTCTTGAAAGACCTGTAAAAAAAAACCTTTTCATTCTCCACGAACAAAGTTAGTAGAAAAAATATATCAAAATCTCTCCCCCTTTGTTCATGCGTCTAAGTTCATCACCTCTCTCCCCCTTTTTGTCAAAAATTGCCAAAAGAAAAACACCCAAAAATAGAGAGAGTTGAAAGAAATTAAATAAAACACAAGTTCAAAACATTTTTCAATTTTGAAACCACTTGTGATAAAAACGTCAAACATTGTTAGTGCATGAGGAGTATAAATTCACATTGAGGGCATGTTTGGTTCACCTATTTTAGACTATGGAATCGGAATGGGATTCATTGATTCCAATGATTGTTGTTTGTTTTAAAGGAATCGGATTCCAACTCCCATTCCACTTTGGAATCGGAATGACTAAATCTATTGATGGTCCAATCCGGCCTTGAATACCGGATTGGCCCATTCCCAAGTAAACTACTAAAAATTCTCTTCCACCAACACCTCCCCTCCTCTCCCTTCATCACTTTCCTCTCTCTTAATCAAAACACCCTCTAAAAAATTCTAGATTTCATTCCGATACCCATTCCATTAATGAACCAAACGTCTTGGGATGATTCGTCATTCCATTTCCCATTCCAAAGCAATCCAATTCCATTTCCTATTCCTATTCCAATCGCGAACCAAACATGCCCTGACTTCTTTCAATCCCTATTAATTTCATAAGAATTAAGAACTTTACTACACAATCACCATAATGTAGATAAAATATTACACGATTTCTTAATTCATATAAACTTTAAAATCAAGTTATCAAAAATAATCTAAAGGCTCAAAAGCTATCAAGATGTAAACGGATTATGAAGATGACTTAAGGGATTCATCAAAGAGACAGAAAATTTGTTGCATAAACGTTCAAATTTGAGATAAAATCAATAGCACAGGGGGTGGCTCTTTGAGCATCTTTCATGTATGTGGACCACCTTATAACTCCGAAAAATAAAATTTGTGACATTTTTCCTTTTGCATGCTTTTGCACTTATATATATATTTTTTAGATATGCAATTCAATTCTCATGTGGTAGCTGCACACACTAACCGGACGACCGGGGTGGTAGCTCTTTCCTCCATGTGGTGGTAGTTTTCACACTCCTTTAAGGATGCAACTCTTTCCACATCTTTCAAAGCATATGAGCATTTTTTTTTAAACATAATAATAACTCCCCCCCGCTTAAGCAATCTCTTAGTTGAAAGAACATGTGACAAATTTTAGTCCATAAGAGAATAACTATTCATCAAATTCAACACACACAACCGAGATAGGTTAAGCTCCTAGAGATTACACAAGATTACCTAAATTTGATGAATATAAGTATTAAGAATTCTCATAATAAATTATCTTCAAATATAATAAAAATAAAGTAAAATCGATAATTAATATGAGATTAATTAGGAGAGAATGAAAGTGAACCTATTGATGTTCAAGGCACTATTTAATATTCTAATCATTCAAAGAATCTAAAAATTATAACAATGAAAGCACCAAAACGTGTAATGCAATGATCAAGAGATATGCAATAAGAACCAATCAATGCACTACATAAAGTCAAAAACAAATTAAAACTTTAGAGAAGAAAAGATATTACCTTTTCGAACCCAAACTTGTCGGATTGTTGGTTGTCTTGGTTTGTTGCATTTGGGCACCGATTGTTTTGACTTTTGATCAACCTTTGGTCTCACCATCGCATTCCGCTTTGGAGTAGTTGGTTGTTGTGGCTTTGACTTTTGGTTGACCTTGGGTACTCGACCTTTTTGATGTTGCTTTTGAATCCGTGAGGGTTGTCGAGTGTTGGAAGATGCCGATAGATGTTGAGGAAATGCCGGATGATGTTTTTCTCTTTTTCTAGGGCATGTCTTCTTTATATGTCCTTTCTTCCCGCATCTATGGCATACTTTCTCTTTTACACTTGTTGAGACTTTGGGAATATAATTTTTTACCTTCAGAACAAATGTCCGCTCATATCCAAGTCCAAGTTTGCTTGTTTGACCCAATCCGAGCATATCATCAAGTTTTTTTGAACCGGAAGAGAATTTTTGTATGTCGGACTTGAGTTGATGGATTTGTTTGGTCAAGACTTGATTAGAAACATGAATTTCCTTGTATTGTAGTTCTAGAAAGCCAACCTTTTCTTGATGCGATTTGATCGTTATCTTCGATTGGTCTAGCTTCTCTTGGAGGATCTTATTACTTGTTAGAATTTGTTCCCTTTCCTCCGCAAGAGCTTTAGATGACTCTTTCAATTCAATGTTCTCACTTTCAAGCTCTAACATTTGCCTCCTTAGCTTCTTGTTAAGCTTAGCCATCTTTTTCGATTCAATAAGTAGTTGATTGTATGCAACGGCTAAGTCTTCATCATCGGACTCCTCCTCACTCGCGCCATCATCGCTCGATGTACCATGCACAGAGGAAGAAGCAAAAGGGTTAGCAATAATAGATGATAAACAAAAAGCAGAAGGAGAAGAAGAAACGTGTGAAGATAAGGCAATAGCATCATTGGTTTCTTCTTCACTAGAACTCGAATCATTGGAAGTAGAATCATCCCAAGTTCTAGCTTGTAAAGCCTTCTTTTTATAGGATTTTTTAGTGGGACAATCCGTGGTGACATGGCCGTAGCCTCTACACTTGTAGCATTGGATTTCCCCCTCAAGTTCATCCTTATCTTTAGGGAACTTGCAAGTTTCTTCTCTTTAGAGAATTTAGAATTTGAAGATCCTTTTGAAGAAGATTTGGATGTAGATCGATTTGTCTTGTTCTTCCGGAAATTCCGACGAAATTTTTTCGTGAGACGCGCCAATTGATGTTCAAAGTCGGCGAGCGAAATATCTTCGTCGGAATCAGAGTCATCGTCCTCCTCCTTAGTAGATTTGAGTGCAATACCTGTACTTTTAGAAGAAGACTTGGAAGAAGATTCATTAGTAGGAAAAGTCATTTCATATGTTTGTAAAGCGCCTACTAATTCTTCTACTTTCATCTCGTCCGGATGCTTGACGATTTTGATCGCCGCAACCTTTGCTCTAAAGCGTTCCGGAAGAGTTCGAAGAATCTTTCTTACAACCTTAGATTCTGGGATCTTCTCTCCTAAGTTAGCACATGTATTGATTATATCTTGAAGTCTAGTAAAATAATTAATAAACGATTCATGCTCCTCCATGCGAATAGAATCAAATTGACTCGTAAGCAAATTTGAAGCTTTTGTATTTTAACTAGACTTGTACCCTCATGTGTAACTTGTAAGGTATCCCAAATCTCTTTAGTCGTTTCACACGCCGAGACACGTGTAAACTCGGTTTGAGATAAAGCATTAAATAACGCATTAATACCCTTACCATTAAAAGAAGATAGATCGATTTCATCCTTCGACCACTTAGTCCGAGATTTAGGAACGGTCAAATCATTAACCACTTCGGTTGGATGTTTCCATCCAAGTTCAATGGTTTGCCATACTCGCTCATCAATTGCGATGAGGAAGGCTCTCATCCGAACTTTCCAATAGGCATAATTGGTTCCATCAAATAACGGTGGCCTAAATATATTACCTCCTTCACCCATTATGAAAGATAAAGCCTAGATCCCGCTCTCATACCAATTGTAAGATAGGGGGTGCCCTAGGATCTATCTAGAGTATATCAATCACCTAGAGGGGGGTGAATAGGTGTATAAATAAAAATCACAAATCTCAATGCGATAAAGTAATGCGAAAAATAAAATCAGCACACCGAGATTTACGTGGGAAACTCCACCTTGGAGAAAAACCCACGGGACCAACACGCGAAAAAACAATCCACTAAGAGTAAAGAATTACAAGGTGATTACCGACTCCACGGACTTAACCTCTCCCTTCTCTTCAGCGGATCACGCGCACCAACGTGTTGTCCACGCCCCACGTCCGAATCCACGGACGCCACGCCTCAAATCCACGAGACGCCCAACTTCGAATCCACGAAGCCTTCAACACGTCGAATCCACGGCGCTCACTCGAATCCACGAGCACACTCCATCCGGAGTAAGAACAATAAAAATGATGATGGTTTATTGCTTAGAATATCATTGAAGATATGTGGGAATAGTCTCTAAGCAATTCTCAAATTGATTCTAAAAGAATTTTAGAAATTAGGGCACCATGAATCAATTTGAGAGAAGCTTGATGTAGAAGATGAGGAAAACGGTTACCTACAAGCTTCTAGGGTTTCTAAAAAATAAGTTATGCTTAACCACGTTTCAGAGACACCCCCACATCTTATTTATAGGTTTAGAAGCAATCCGAATTAGATTAGGATTAAAAACAGTTTTTAGAAAGGTTTGGAAACAATCCAATTTCGACTAGGATTGAAAACAGATTTTAAAACGATTTGGAATCAAATAAGGATTGCAAAAATGATTTTAAGAAATCTACCATCTTATTTTTAGGTTTGGGAGACATTAGAATCAAAGTAGGATTGAAAAAATAACTTTCCAAAAATTCGCGACGGGTCGGGGTCCGGACCTTGGATTGCAGGGTCCGGACTCTGAAACGTTTCAACTTTTCATTGTCCGGACCGCAGCCATCAGGGTCCGGACCCGCTCTGCGAAACAGCCTTGGGTCCGGACCTCAGCTCTCAGGGTCCGGACCTCCGCCCTCAGGGTCCGGACCTCATCCCTCAGGGTCCGAACCCTCCCTGCGTGACAGCCAGGGAGGCGTACGGGTTCCGGACCGCACCACAGGGTTCGGATCCTGGAAGTTGGAAAACTCTTTTTTTATATTTTAAATCAATTTTTATCCATTCTAATGTCTTCCAAACACTTGTAAATGTTTATAAACTGTAGAGAACCGTAATTCGGAAGCATATTGAACTTTGGCCAAGTTGGACAAAGTTTAGTTCAAGAGTAAGTTGAACGTGTTTAGAATTGAGTTCCGAGGGTTTCGGAACGATTAGAAGTGGATTTGGTGAGTCCACGTTGTGTCCCGAAAGTGTTGGAATGATTAGGGAAAAGTTGGGAGAATTTTGAGATTACGATTGTATGTTGGAATATAATTATTCCGTAAGGGATAAACTATAATTCTCCAACTTAGGAAGTGTTCTTATGTGTAAAAGGGTTTCGGTTGTGTTGGATTTGATTTGGAGAGAAAACGGAATGAAAAACGGAGTTTTAGAGCGAAAATGAGAAGAAAAATAAAAAGGCTGAAAACACTGTTCACAGTGTCCGGGTCCGGACCGTGGGATTGGGGTCCGGACCCCAGCTGCGAAAATGCTGAAATTGCTTACGGGTTCCGGACCCGGGATGCAAGGTCCGGACCCCACTGACCCAGAAACTCCAGAATAGGGGTATTTTGGTCATTTCATGTGGTAGGCTTATGAGGGGAGGTTGGGGGCTTATCTTCTTCATTTTCCCCCTTCTTCCTCTACTTCTCCTCTCCCTCTCCTCTACTTTCTCTCTCTAGAGAGCTCTCCAAAGCTTGGAGAAAAGAGTGATTCAAGTTTGGAAAAGAAATCCAAGGTGGGAAAGAAGCTTCTTGGAGCAAGAATAAGCTAAAGGAGCTTGGGCAAGAGGTGAGTTCTTGATGATTTGGGTTTAAACCTTGGAATTGATCTCTTGTTTTGAGGTTTTTGGAAACCCTTGGCAATCTAGACCACAAATGGTGGGGATTGGCCATATGATTTGAGACTATTACATGCATGCATGTAAACCCTAAGTTGAAAGAGGGATTTTCTTATGGAGGAGTTTAAAAATATTTTGACCCCATAGAACCCTAGTTGGGGGTTAGTGGAACATGTGCAACTCTATTTTGAGTGATTCCAAGAGATGGGATCGTTATGAGTTCGACTCGGATTAACGAATCCTTCATGTGTGTTAGGGCAAGGAGCTTGAAGACTAAGCTTGAGGCCAAGGAAAAGAGCCTAATTGCAAGTGTCTACAAGCAATTAGGGATCTTTGTGAGGTGGGTTTGTGTTTACCGAAGTGATTAGGTCACTTCCATGTCGAAAGAGTAAAGTATATATTATTTTACTTGATGCATGTAATGGTAGGTTAATTGGCAAGTGGTATATATATATGAATGTGTAGATCATATGAGGTGAATACCATTACCTACCATAGATTGGAATTGTAGGCATGTGGATCACATAGTTACAAATGGACATGTGTATGCCTAGATGTGAACATAGCGGAGAGCTAGTTTCTCTACATGATAGAGAATTTGACATGAGGTCCAACAAGGGCTAGAGGCCATGTGAATTGAAAATCCTAGATATGGACAACTAGGATAAGAAAGAACTATAATGTGCATGTTGGCATTAGATATATGTATCAAGATGATTTGAGCCATGGGCTCACCTTGCATGTAAAAGAATCTAAGTATTCCATAATAATATATATACTTGAGAGATGATGCATGCATGTTAAACCTAGTGTTACTAAACATAGGTTGGAATGTGATGGTACATAACCTAGTGTTACTAAACATAGGTTGGAATATGTAATGAACCTAGTGTCATTGAACATAGGTTGAATGTGTAATGAACCTAGCGTCGTTGAACATAGGTTGGAATGTGTAATGAACCTAGTGTCATTGAACATAGGTTGGAACGTGAAATGAACCTAGTGTTATTGAACATAGGTTGGAATGTATGTGCACCTAGAGTTATTGAACCTAGGTTGAGATAACATAGTGATAGGAAGATCACTTAAACAGGACATTGAACCTAGTGTCATTGGACATAGGTTGGAAAACACAGTGGTAGGCTAACCACTTGGGCATGAGAATATGAACCTAGAAGAGGTTGATATCTTAGGGTAAAAGATGAACCCTTTGAGACTTTGCAATGGATTCCGGAATCCCTAGACTGATACTTGCAGGTATGTGTGGTTCTCCTCGCCTGGCAAGTGATTGTGGCTGCGGGTATGTGTGGTTCTCCTCGCCCGGCAGCAGATTACACTTGCGGGTATGTGTGGTTCTCCTCGCCCGGCAAGTGACTCATAACTGCGGGTATGTGTGGTTCTCCTCGCTCGACAGTGATTTGAGTAGCGGAGGTGTTTGTGGTATATCCCTCACCTGCCGAGTGGATTGTAGGCTGAGGTGTATGTGGCATGTTCATCTCCTCAGGCCTGGACATAGGCGGTAATCCGCTGATATTTGACTCAAGAGTGAGTCGGTGAAGGTTTGACTAAATAAGTAACCTTAGCTGGGCGGTGGCCCAAGGATATATGACTCAAGAGTGAGTCGGTGAAGGTTCACTAAATAAGTAAACCTTAGTTGGGCGGTGGCCCAAGGATGTTTGACTCTAGAGTGAGTCGGGTAAGGTTTGACTAAAATAAGTAAACCTTAGGAGGGTGGTAACCTGTTAATGATGAACTCGAGAGCGAGTCAAGTACGGCTTAGCTAAGGTAAATGAACCTTAGGAGCAGATTGATTATGAAATGGATAGTGGAATAGCAGTTAAAAATATATTGCATGGATTTCATTATCGCATTTGTTGAAGCATAGCATGTTTACTTTTCGTATATAGTAAAGTTATATGTTTGTAGGTTATGTATATGTACTAACCCATGCTCGTATGCTTCCTTTGGACCTGGTGGGTCGAGCTCCTCTCTTGGGTGGCCTTACCTACTGGGAACTATTTTAGATAGTTCTCATCCCACTATTTTTCAGGTCCTCACGTGAGCGGCGCGGCGGCGCGAGGGAAGGGCGTAACTCAGTAGTTAGCGTCCTACCACTGTGACCAGAATAGAAGTACCCTTTTACTGCATAGTATAGGGGTGTTCGAATGAATGAAAATGTAATAATAAATTGATTGTATTTGGAAAGATTGAACAAAGACAGAAAAATGTAACATATGGTTGTATTGCGAATGCTTGTAATAGCATAGTAGTTTATGATGCTTTCCTTATGCAATCTTTGTATGAATTCTGTTCCTGTTTGGAACCTCTTGAATTATACTGATTGTGACGCCTTGGACGTACAGGAGAAACTCTATCCGTTCGGCGGATCTGGGTCATGCGCCCGTGCGTTTTGTCCTTCCACCTACTTGGTGCTAAGGCACGGCGGGGCGTGATAGATTGAGGTGGTATCAGAGCGTAGAAACGGTCTAGGTGGACTCAAGGAATCCTAGGATGGAAAAAGACCCTAGGAGTGTAAACTCGTGAGAGACGAGGACTGGTGATGTGCGGCGAAAGGGTAATCGATTGGGTCGTGTATTGGTTATGCCTCTAATAGGATGTTAGAGGTAGATTTAAGGCGTGGTTTATTCTCAGCTAAGTGTGTTCATGTTGGCGCGCGACAACATGAACCCAAGGGATGAGAATAGGCGCCCTTGTGTGACTTTCGCCTAAATTGTGACCGTAATTTGAATCGTGTTTGTACTTGGCCTAAAAGGTCGAGGATGTTGACGGAAGTTGTCGTGTTTCAGGATACGATGGCGTCACGTGGACGATCTCCGACGAGATCAACGCGGGGTGGACCTAGTGGGGTCCCTGTGCAATCTGGGGCAAGTGGAGACCCGGAGCTTCGTGAACAGTTGGCCACACTCGTTGGAGTGGTGCAACAACAAGCTGAGATGGCACAGCGACAGCAGGAGGCTACCGTGCGCCAGGAAGAGCGGATCAGGAGACTCTATGAGGCCGTGGAGCGATTAGCACGTCGAGTACCATCAGGAGCCGCGGCGGGTACCTCGCAAATAGATGTTGGTGCCTGGGCCCCTGATTCTGTGGAATTGGAGGCGGAGAGGGAACGGGCTTTAGCTGCCCTCATGACGTTCAAGGAGTTCAATCCGCTTACCTTCGACGGGGAAGAAATGGACCCGTGGACCGTAGAAACGTGGATCGATTCTATGGAGTCCCTGTTTGAGGACTTGTACACCTTGGAGCGAGACAAGGTGCATTTTGCCGCACACTGCTTGCAAGGGTCGGCAAAGGCGTGGTGGAAGGGAGTCCGGCGAGACCGACCTTCTAGTCTCCCTCCGGCGACTTGGGAGGAATTTCGAGGACTGGTGTTCTCTGCCTACTTCCCTGATAGTGAGAAGAGAAAGCTTCAGGAAAAATTCAGGAAGCTGAAACAAGGTGATCGCTCGGTGAGAGAGTACGAGAGAGAGTTCTCTCGCATTGTAAATTGTATCCCTTATGTGATACGGGATGACAAGGACAAAGCTGATTGTTTCGTGCGCGGACTTCGGCCTGAGATTTTTAAGGTTGTGGTCTGTTACTACGATGCAAGTGTAATTGTAGCCGGGACCAAGGTTATGGGTAAGGATAGATACCCAGCTGTGCTCGTGTCATGGAGGCATGCATTGCCGCTGGAGCGGCTAGAGATTTTGATGAATACCGGCAAATTGAGGGTGTTGCGCCTAGTTGACGGCTTGAGGTAACAATGCTTGTAAGCGAGCTGACTCTCGATATTAGGGCAATGTGAGTAGCCAATTGCAAGAGTCGAGTTATGACGTTGGAGAACGTGTTAATAGTTCGCAGATCCCGAACATCGTTATGGTGGATCGATGACGGTTGTGAATTGATAAGGTGATCGCCAAGACGTGGCGAGTGGGCCTTGCTGTACCTCAAATTGAGGTAGGTTGTGGTACTCGCAATGCGAGTGAGCATAAGCGTGGTAGCTTAGTGCTTGTGGATAACGCGAATAAACATAGTAGCGTGGGACGCTCGGGTATAAGTGCTCGTGGAATATTGGTTCCTGGTTAGCCGAGAGGGTTTGTGGCAGTAGCACTTGGGCATTACTAGGTGTGAAGGAGGCCAAGAACCACTTGAGGGCTAGTGGCTCGCACTGGGTGCTTAGGAGCCGGTAGAGACTGTTGTCGCTTGGTATAGCGTGCGGGACACGTGTAGCGACTGTATCGGGTATTGCTTGGGGACGATCCGTGCCCGGACCATCGTGGACTATGGAGCCTGGGGCCTTATGGAGAGGCGCAGTCAGTTGTGTGTGACAGCAGCCCGAGACCTGAGGGTAGGGCAGAGACCTATGGTCGGGGCGGTAGTCCAAGCGATGACCCGAGAGCGTTGAATGCCACTTGTAAGACCATATGAATGGTAGTACACCGAGAGTGTGGATGTGACCCAACTCTAGGACTTAGTAGAGGTTTGGGGTCTTGGTTACTCCTGGTTGGAGTATGTGCGCAAAGTCCTAAGTGAGGACTCCGCTGGGTAACGATCGGATGTACGTTTGCGAACAAGAGATGTTACGCAACGTTGAGACGGGTTTAGGCAATAGGCCTACGTGAGAGCTTTGGTCTGTGGACCATCTGTTGTAAACCGAGATAAGCGGTTTGACCGACGGCTCTGGGAGTATAAGAGCATTGGTCATGTGTAAGAGAATTATGATTGTGACCTGAGAAGCAGAAGCTCGGTCATACCTTTCACCTGATTGGTGAAGTCACCAATTGCCAAGTTTGGCTTTGTCGGTGAAGTGAAATCGGGTTTACAAACAAAGTGTTCGAGCGGAAACATCGCGAAGATGATGTGATGTCGACCCCGTAAGGAAAAGCAACGGGACATACTCCTTACGGAATGTCGGGAAGATAAGACCCCGCGAATTATGGAGTGTACTCCTGAGTAAACAGGAACTAGAGAACGCGATGAAAAATGGATACCCTCATCTAATTGGTAAATAGATTTGAGGTGTGATCTTAGTTTCGCGGACGAAACTCCTTTTAAGGAGGGAGGAATGTAGAGAACCGCAATTCGGAAGCATATTGAACTTTGGCCAAGTTGGACAAAGTTTAGTTCAAGAGCAAGTTGAACGTGTTTAGAATTGAGTTCCGAGGGTTTCGGAACGATTAGAAGTGGATTTGGTGAGTCCACGTTGTGTCCCGAAAGTTTTGGAATGATTAGGAAAAAGTTGGGAGAATTTTGAGATTTACGATTGTATGTTGGAATATAATTATTCCGTAAGGGATAAACTATAATTCTCCAACTTAGGAAGTGTTCTTATGTGTAAAAGGGTTTCGGTTGTGTTGGATTTGATTTGGAGAGAAAACGTAATGAAAAACGGAGTTTTAGAGCGAAAATGAGAAGAAAAATAAAAAGGCTGAAAACACTGTTCACAGTGTCCGGGTCCGGACCGTGGGATTGGGGTCCGGACCCCAGCTGCGAAAATGCTGAAATTGCTTACGGGTTCCGGACCCGGGATGCAAGGTCCGGACCCCACTGACCCAGAAACTCCAGAATAGGGGTATTTTGGTCATTTCATGTGGTAGGCTTATGAGGGGAGGTTGGGGGCTTATCTTCTTCATTTTCCCCCTTCTTCCTCTACTTCTCCTCTCCCTCTCCTCTACTTTCTCTCTCTAGAGAGCTCTCCAAAGCTTGGAGAAAAGAGTGATTCAAGTTTGGAAAAGAAATCCAAGGTGGGAAAGAAGCTTCTTGGAGCAAGAATAAGCTAAAGGAGCTTGGGCAAGAGGTGAGTTCTTGATGATTTGGGTTTAAACCTTGAAATTGATCTCTTGTTTTGAGGTTTTTGGAAACCCTTGGCAATCTAGACCACAAATGGTGGGGATTGGCCATATGATTTGAGACTATTACATGCATGCATGTAAACCCTAAGTTGAAAGAGGGATTTTCTTATGGAGGGGTTTAAAAATATTTTGACCCCATAGAACCCTAGTTGGGGGTTAGTGGAACATGTGGGACAACTCTATTTTGAGTGATTCCAAGAGATGGGATCGTTATGAGTTCGACTCGGATTAACGAATCCTTCATGTGTGTTAGGGCAAGGAGCTTGAAGACTAAGCTTGAGGCCAAGGAAAAGAGCCTAATTGCAAGTGTCTACAAGCAATTAGGGATCTTTGTGAGGTGGGTTTGTGTTTACCGAAGTGATTAGGTCACTTCCATGTCGAAAGAGTAAAGTATATATTATTTTACTTGATGCATGTAATGGTAGGTTAATTGGCAAGTGGTATATATATATATGAATGTGTAGATCATATGAGGTGAATACCATTACCTACCATAGATTGGAATTGTAGGCATGTGGATCACATAGTTACAAATGAACATGTGTATGCCTAGATGTGAACATAGCGGAGAGCTAGTTTCTCTACATGATAGAGAATTTGACATGAGGTCCAACAAGGGCTAGAGGCCATGTGAATTGAAAATCCTAGATATGGACAACTAGGATAAGAAAGAACTATAATGTGCATGTTGGCATTAGATATATGTATCAAGATGATTTGAGCCATGGGCTCACCTTGCATGTAAAAGAATCTAAGTATTCCATAATAATATATATACTTGAGAGATGATGCATACATGTTAAACCTAGTGTTACTAAACATAGGTTGGAATGTGATGGTACATAACCTAGTGTTACTAAACATAGGTTGGAATATGTAATGAACCTAGTGTCATTGAACATAGGTTGAATGTGTAATGAACCTAGTGTCGTTGAACATAGGTTGGAATGTGTAATGAACCTAGTGTCATTGAACATAGGTTGGAATGTGAAATGAACCTAGTGTTATTGAACATAGGTTGGAATGTATGTGCACCTAGAGTTATTGAACCTAGGTTGAGATAACATAGTGATAGGAAGATCACTTAAACAGGACATTGAACCTAGTGTCATTGGACATAGGTTGGAAAACACGGTGGTAGGCTAACCACTTGGGCATGAGAATATGAACCTAGAAGAGGTTGATATCTTAGGGTAAAAGATGAACCCTTTGAGACTTTGCAATGGATTCCGGAATTCCTAGACTGATACTTGCAGGTATGTGTGGTTCTCCTCGCCTGGCAAGTGATTGTGGCTGCGGGTATGTGTGGTTCTCCTCGCCCGGCAGCAGATTACACTTGCGGGTATGTGTGGTTCTCCTCGCCCGGCAAGTGACTCATAACTGCGGGTATGTGTGGTTCTCCTCGCTCGACAGTGATTTGAGTAGCGGAGGTGTTTGTGGTATATCCCTCACCTGCCGAGTGGATTGTAGGCTGAGGTGTATGTGGCATGTTCATCTCCTCAGGCCTGGACATAGGCGGTAATCCGCTGATATTTGACTCAAGAGTGAGTCGGTGAAGGTTTGACTAAATAAGTAACCTTAGCTGGGCGGTGGCCCAAGGATATATGACTCAAGAGTGAGTCGGTGAAGGTTC
The DNA here is from genome assembly GCA_016920855.1 of Puya raimondii. Classification (NCBI taxonomy): domain Eukaryota; kingdom Viridiplantae; phylum Streptophyta; class Magnoliopsida; order Poales; family Bromeliaceae; genus Puya; species Puya raimondii. The sequence continues at coordinate 81,701,143 of JABWPP010000050.1, read as the reverse complement.
ACTAAATAAGTAAACCTTAGTTGGGCGGTGGCCCAAGGATGTTTGACTCTAGAGTGAGTCGGGTAAGGTTTGACTAAAATAAGTAAACCTTAGGAGGGTGGTAACCTGTTAATAATGGACTCGAGAGCGAGTCAAGTACGGCTTAGCTAAGGTAAATGAACCTTAGGAGCAGATTGATTATGAAATGGATAGTGGAATAGCAGTTAAAAATATATTGCATGGATTTCATTATCGCATTTGTTGAAGCATAGCATGTTTACTTTTCGTATATAGTAAAGTTATATGCTTGCAGGTTATGTATATGTACTAACCCATGCTCGTATGCTTCCTTTGGACCTGGTGGGTCGAGCTCCTCTCTTGGGTGGCCTTACCCACTGGGAACTATTTTAGATAGTTCTCATCCCACTATTTTTCAGGTCCTCACGTGAGCGGCGCGGCGGCGCGAGGGAAGGGCGTAACTCAGTAGTTAGCGTCCTACCACTGTGACCAGAATAGAAGTACCCTTTTACTGCGTAGTATAGGGGTGTTCGAATGAATGAAAATGTAATAATAATTTGATTGTATTTGGAAAGAATGAACAAAGACAGAAAAATGTAATATGTGGTTGTATTGCGAATGCTTGTAATAGCATAGTAGTTTATGATGCTTTCCTTATGCAATCTTTATTTGAATTCTGTTCCTGTTTGGAACCTCTTGAATTATACTGATTGTGACGCCTTGGACGTACAGGAGAAACTCTGTCCGTTCGGCGGATCTGGGTCATGTGCCCGTGCGTTTTTCCTTCCACCTAATTGGTGTTAAGGCACGGCGGGGCGTGACATAAACCATCATCAAGATTTTCGAGTCTTCAATCTTCGTCTTTTCTTCTTTGAACCTTTCTAACAAACCGGAGCCGAAGTCAACCTTTCTTTTAGCTACTTAAAGCTTTGGTCGCATTCCTCGCTCCAATCATATTTGGGTCCCTTGCGGGTAAGTGAGCGAGATTAGTGGACCGGAGATTTTTGAAAATCCCTCCACGAACCGCCGATAGTACCCTGAGAAGGGAAAAAGCTTCGTACTTCCGTGACATTGGTCGGGCGAGGCCAATCCTTGATTGCCTCAAAAAATAGGGTCCCCGATTCCCCTCGCTCACATGACCCAAGAAAGCGACCTCACGAATCCCAAAGTTCGCATTTCTTAACTTGGCGAACAACTTGTTCTCTCGAAGGTACCTGGTAGCACAATCCTTAGTTCTCTTTATGTTCCTCTTCACTCCGAGGAATTTCGTAAAACCACCACAAGATCTGGATTTCCAGATTCTGCCCCATCGCATTCCGGTATGTCACACTCCATACCGGAACTAATCGCTTCAGTACCGGTATGGACACATCCTACCGGTTTCCACTGCAACTTCACAATTGGCAGTTTTGACCGGATTGCAAATCAATCTTTGAATACACCCGAGACCCGTTTGCAACGATCAAACAGTCATCACAACGCCCCAACGGGTACTTGTTCTTGACGGTCACTTTATTCAACTCACGAAATCCATACATAACCTCGCATGCCACTTTCCCACCGGAACTCCACAATTTGAATAGAAGTTCCCCAAGGTACACACTTGAAGTTCAGTGTACTAAACATTTGTCCTCCAAGTCTTAATTGAGAGTTTTTAGCTGCGGGTGCCAAATCATGTACGGGGCCTGGACTCAGCGAAGAGGTAAGAAAATCGCTCCTTCATTGAGCTTTTCAATTCCCAAGTATCACGGTGGCTTCGTGATTCGGGTAACTCTGTACCGGACATACATAAGGAATTTCACGGTTCCTCAAATTTTTGTCATGCCCCGGGCCCTAGTAGGAGCCTACCAGGCACGTGCACAGACCCACCGTGCACACCAAAATAACACACAATGTACACAAGGCGTCTATGACAACAACAATCAAGTAGAAGAAGGAATACATCCTAAACAAGGTGATCAGAGCGAGAACATAATTCTACAACTGAAACAAGTTCAACACAACTAAAATCTCAAGATATACAATAAAATTTGCTTAATGTACATCTTAACAACACTAGGAGATCACTCTCCAAAAAACTATACACCTTTCGCTCAAAATACAAGAAAGGAAACCAGGGTCCATCTGTAATATCATCGTAGAGGCTCTAGCTAGCTGCTAACCCCTCACCTCGATCCCAAGCCTCTCCCGCTGCGGAAGGCTCTGAAACAAAAAAACCCAACAACCATGGGGGTGAGAACTCTTAAACAATAGTTCCCTGTGGGTAAGCCGCCGAGAGTGGCAAAATACACCACTAGGTCAACTGAGGCAAAGATAGTATAAGTTGAAACATAAGGCATAAAGCAATAAATACTAAGCAAGTAATTCTACTACTATCATGCCTCCAAATGATTATATCATTTCAACAAAATATGATTTCTACCACTACATGCATAGGTAGGTCCATTACCACAAATTTACATGTACTTGATTCCTTACAATCATATGCACAATTATGTCTTCCACCATAACCTACATGCATGTCCATTTATGCTATAAACATTAGTTAAAAAAATCTCTTTTTAAACATCATACATTCATGCCACTATACTAAACCAATGTGAGTATAGGCCTAATGCTACTATGGATGCCAATGTATGTAGTGACCAACTAATATGTCCAACTACAATGAATGCATCCCAATGGTGTCAAGCTAAGTAATGCCACAATATGCGACACACTACTATGTCCATACACTACATGTATATGCATCAAACAATGATGTACTATGTCCAATTTACTTAGCTTTTACCCAATCCACGAGGGGACTTACACAAGGTAACATCCCGGCTTGTGCCATGCCTAATGGTCCCGTGGTAGTCAAGGGGGGGGGGGGGGGGGGGGGGGGGGGGGGGGGGGGGGGGGGGGGGGGGGGGGGGGGGGGGGGGGGGGGGGGGCATTGCTCCGCAGACAATGAGACACTCTCCCACGGCGATCCACTTCGGCGCCCAATCCTGCACCGGCGATCAAACGTCGCGAAGGCTAACTCCGGAGTGCCGGCTTGTAGGGAGCTACCCTCACAAGCATGTGCGAATGAGCACAAGGGCAAACAAGCGCTGATCATAAGCATCGTATCCAAGGCCAACACATCTCAATCATCATGTGTAAAACATGGAATCACAACATCGACTCGAGGGTCGGAATCATGACACATAAGTCACACTTGTTCTCAATTCACATGTGGGTATATTTCTACCAATATGTAACATGTCTCTAACATGCAAGTGGTTACATCTCACTCTACCAATAGGAATGGATCTACGTCTCATTCTTGACCCCAATGGGTTACTATCATATGCTATAACCAAAGCCATACTCAATGCATTGTACTAATGCTATTTTCGATGCATTGTACTAATGCTATTTTCGATGCATTCTATAAATGCCATAATCCATGCATTATTCTAATGCCATAATTCATGCATTCTACAATGCTATAACCCATGCATTATTCTAATGCCATAATTCATGCATGCTATAAATGTCATATCCATGCATTACCTTAATGCCATATATCATGCATTCTACAAATGCCATATCCATGCATTATCCTAATGCCATATATCATGCATTCTACAATGCTAACTAAATCATCATTCATGATTTACACATGTCATACTACATGAACCTCCACTTTATGGAGTATAAGTCACCATGCAAAAATTCGATCCCTCACTTAACCAAGTAAACACATGCTTAGCCAATCACAATTATCAAATACAAAGAGAACCCCTTTCCTCATGTCTTAAACATGGAATCGCTCAACGATCAAAAGGTCGAGCTCAATGTCAACAATGCCCGTCATAGTTGCTCACCTAGATGAGGTGCAACATACTTGTTTTGTATTTTGTCATATCCTTTATTTTCTCTATAGCAAGCATACTTTAGTATGCGTAAGTAAATTTACTTATCCATCAACCAAGTAGTGTCTCATATGACACTCCTCACTAGCATGCATATCTTAAATAGCATTTCATGAATGCGTCATCACAATACTAGTGTAAGTACTCTAGCATGCTTATCATTCTCATAATACTCTACTATATGGAGTATGCCCCTTTTCACATGCAACATGTATATATCATGTGTTTACAATTTCTACCATGTCATAATTAGTACAATTATGCATCTAATCAATCCTATAATAAAATAGGAGACATAGGGGGAGTTCACCCATTTCGGTGAGGTCAGACCCACCGGATAACCATCGAAACCTCGCAGTACTTCAAAACAAAATTGTCCCCCGAGCTTCACATACCCTAAGATAATTTTCCAAGGGGTTAGGGGCTTCGAACAAGCTCACCACGAAATTCACCAAAATTCATGAAGAAAATATGTGAATAATATCTTAATCCAAGAAAAGCTTGTGCAAACTCCAACTCAACACATTGGAGCTTCAAATCCAACCTACAAGAGTGTTCTACACTCATCAATTCAACCCCAAGAGCTCTCAATCAAGAAACCCCAAATAAAATCCTAGTTTTCATGAAACTAGGTTTTCCCTCTAAATTCTAGCAATAACACAAATAGAGGTTGTAAAAGAGATTACCAACCTCAAATCAAGCGCTCAACCAAGCTCAAACATGCTAGGGTTGAAGCTAAGCCCACCAACAAGCTCCTCTCATCCATCCCGAGCTCCCCTCAAAGCCAAGAAGCACCTCCATGGAGAAAATGGAGAAAAAGAGAGATTAAAACCTCAAATCATGTTTTTGGGAGCAAGAAAACCAAGAGAGAAAGGAAGAGAACTCACCTCCTTCTTCTCTCAAGCCTCAGCAACACTGGGCAACAAGAGAGGGTTGAGGGGATATATTACATGATGTAACAATATCCCCTAAGGCCCCTCAAAACTAAGAAATTACAAAACTGCATGAAATCTGATTCTGCAGCACTGCGTACCGGTACACGAATTGGCTTACCGGTACTAATTAAATCAGTACCCGTATGCCAAAATCAGTACCCGAATGCAGTACAAATTCTGCACCTTTTGCATAATTTGATCTCCGGAGTCCGTTTTCGCCCTTTTTAAGCCACGAAAACACCTCAAAGCTCACCAAACTCAACCCAAAACTCCAGAATAGTATAAGGCACTATTCTCTCACTAGAACTCCACAATTTGCTAAAGTTCAGTGTGCTACATTCTCCCCTCCTAAAAAGGAGTTTCGTCCGCGAAACTACGGATCAACTATCGAACAACAAGTCTGAAGGAGATAAGAACATCGCCCTCGCAGTGAAGCCTCCAGCTCTCACAATGCATCGCATCCAAGATGTTGCTCCAAAGTACCTTGTAGTAGGAATAGTGATAATTCCAAATTCCTACATTCCGTAAAGTCCAATCCACAACAACTGCTCCTTGAAGTTTAGATCTTCATGTAGCTCTAATGAAGCGACATCCACCATCGGGGTAGAATCCAAATACTTGCTCGGAGCGTCAATAACTGAAATGCATCATATACCTTCAACGGGTCTGAGGTAAAACAAGTCAATACGCCACTTGGCCCATTCGTCTCAGGGCCTCAAACAATCCAATGAATCTAGGGCTTAGATTCTTCATATGCACAACTCTTGGATTTCCTTAACCAAGTATCACAATCAGATCATCTGATTTCAGGTGCAAAATCCTATCTCTTACCGAGAATCATCCATTTGACTCAAATTCCAAAACGATAGAGCTAGGCGCTCTACGCAGTCGCACAATTTATCAGGGTATACTTGTAGTACACTGAATTTCAGTGCATCGTACTGAACTTCTAAAAATTGTAGAGTTCTAGTGAGAAAATGGCATAAGAGGCTATGTGTGAGGCTTCGACCAAGTTTAGGACTTATGCGAAGTGTTTTCGGCGCAAAAGAGGCGTGAAAACGGACCTCGATAAGTTAAAACTGCATAATTGGTAAAGTCTGCACTGGATTCCGGTATGTGAACTCCAATACCGGAATTGGAGCTTGGTATACCGGTATGTGAGGAGGGTATACCGGAATGCCAGGAGAAACCGAGAAACCCAACTCTCGGGTTTGCGGGATTCCTTGAGGGTATACCGGTATGCGAAAATGGGATACCGGTATGTGATGTTCGAAACAGTGAGCCTTGCTCTCGGGTTTTGCGGAATCCCTGAGGTATACCGGAATGTGTACCCGTATACCGGTATGCAAAATGCACATACCGGTATACAGTGCCCAGAGTGGGCTGGGTGTTGTGTTTTGATTGGAGAAGGGCATTTAGGTCTTTTCACATGCCATGGGGTATTTGAAAGACAGGGAACACTCCCCCTTTCACAGGACCTTCTTCTCCACACTCCCCTCCCTCTCCTCTCACTTTCTCTCTCTAGAGATCTCTCCAAAAGCTTGGAGAAGTGGTGGATTGATCTTGGAAAAGGCTTCCAAAGGAGAAAAGAGGCTTCTTGGTGCAAGAAGAAGCTTGGAGATTTCGTGGTTAAGGTTAGTACCTCATGTTTTGGGTTCAAACCTTAGATTTTATTCTTTGAAAAGAGGTTTTTGGAAACCCTTGGCAATCTATATCACAAATGGTGGAAGATTGGCCACGAAATCTAGGGTTTGGCTTGCATGCATGCAAACCCTAGGTAGAATGAGGGCTTTTGCGATGAAGGGTTCTAAAAATATTTGGACCTTCGATAATTGCAATTGAGGCATAGGAAATCATGTTAGAACACTTGATTTCGTATTTTGAGATGGATTTAGGGTTCGTAATGAGTAACGAACCTTTTTCTTGTTGAAGCTTGGGTTGAAGCAAGAACTCCAAGCTTGGACACTTAGGAGCTTGAAGAACACAAGATTTGGAAGCTCTTGAGGTGGATTTTATGGTTACCGAAGTGATTAGGTCACTTCCATGTCTAGGGTAATTATCCATTTAAGAACAAAATGGTATATGTATGTGAACCCTAGGACTTGCATGTTGGCAATGGTAGAAATCATGATGGGTAGAACAATGAACTCCTATTGCATGATATGAATATTCAAGTATAATTCAATTATCTATACTTATTTTATGGTTGCATGTGAGAATCTAACCTAGTGTTGTTGAACATAGGTTGGAATATGTGAGATGTAAACCTAGTGTCATTGAACATAGGTTGGAACAAGTGACATTTAACCTAGTGTCATTGAACATAGGTTGGAATGTGTGAGAACTTAACCTAATGTTATTGAATATAGGTTGGAACATGTGAGATGTAAACCTAGTGTCATTGAACATAGGTTGGACATGTGATTGGAATCTAGAGTCATGGAACCTAGGTTGGTAAATGAGAAAGTAAGCCTAGTGTTATCAAACATAGGCGAGGCTTAGTGACTTGAACCTAAGATCATGAGATTTAGGTTGGCAAGTGAGAAATGTGAACAACGGGATGTGTGACGATTTTGCTATCCCGGGTAGGCGACGATTTCGCTACCATGCCATGAGTTGGCCATATTGAGACGGGATGTGTGACGATTTTGCTATCCCGGGTATGCGACGATTTCGCTACCATGCCACGAGTTGGCGGTGCCGACATGGATGTGCGACGATTTTGCTATCCCGGGTGTGCGACGATTTCGCTACCGCGCCATGGATTGGCGGTGTCGAAGGGGGTATGCGACGATTTCGCTATCCCGAGTATGCGACGATTTCGCTACTCGAATAGGAGGTGACGATTTCACTCCTCGAATGTTGAAACAACTATGGTGCGACGGCCATTCCGTAACCATAAGTAAATGACAAGTAAAAGAACTTAGTCAATGTGGAATATAGGATGAACCTAGGAGAGAATGATAAATTATGTTTCATTTTGGTTGCATCCTTTATGTTTATTTACTAAGCATGTAAATATTGTTGCATAGTTATATATATGATCTAACTTATGCATATGGTATTTCTTTGGACCTGGTGGGTCGAGCTCTTCCCTTGGGTGGCCTTACCCACTGGGAACTATGTTATAGTTCTCACCCCCCATTTTCCCAGGTCTTTCCGCGAGTGAGGCGGCGGAGCGAGACAAGGGTTTGGCTTTGTAGATAGCGACCCTTCCATTTTGGTGATACATAGAGTTGTACCCCGAGCTTTGGACTATGATAGCATAGGGGATTTGTATTACATGTATAAACTTTGTATATTCCATATTTTGGAACATGTTGTATGGAATGAAAAGAAAAAAAAAGTTAGCATGTATAATTGTGGAATGTGATGTAATAGAAGTAGAGCTTTTATGGTTGATGCTTTCCTTGTGCAACTCTTGTACTCCGTTCCTAGTTGGAACATTGTGGATAAGCTTGTGTTGTGACGCCTTGGGCGGGTAGAAAGGACTCTATCCGTTCGGCGGGTCTGGGGCATGCGCCCGTGCGGTTATCCTTTCCACCTAGTTGGTGTTAAAGGGCCGGCGGGGCGTGACAGACTGAGGTGGTATCAGAGAGTAGAAACGGTCTAGGTTGACCTAAGAAACCCTAGGATGGAAATGACCTAGGAGTGTAGGCTCGTGAGTGACGAGATCTTTGATGTGGCGAAAGATAAGTGATTGGGTTATGTCCTTATGCCTCTAGTTGGAAATAGAGGTAGATTCGAGGTGTGTCTTATTCTTCACAAAGTGTGTTCATGTTGGCGGCCGACAACATGAAAACCAAGTGAGGGGAATAAGGACCCTTGTGTGACTTTCGCCTAGATTGGGTTCACGTTTATTTTCGTGAAATGTTATGTCGCAAATGACTTTAAATGTCATGAAATGACCAAAGTTATTGTGTTTTCAGGATAATGGTACGAGGACGGCCTCCTAAGAAGACCGGACCCGCAGGATCGGGCGCGGTTCCCGAACAACTCGGGGAGGGCGAGAACTCGGCTCTTCGTAATGAGTTGACCGAGTTGATGGGCGTGGTTCGGCAACAGGCCGAAGCCATGCAACGACAGGAGGAGCAAATTAAAAGGCTCCAAGACGAGATGGCGCGGCAGACGGCTGCGACTAGGGAGGAGAGAACGGGAGTACCCCCGGCCTCTGCTTCGGCACCGGCCGTGGAGGTGACACCGACGCCAGCCGTGGTGCCACCTGCGCCACCGGTTGTAGCCGAGGGGTCGGGTGCCCCTATACCCGATTCCGACATGGAGGATACGGAGCGAGAGCGCGCGCTTGCGGCTCTAATAAGGTTCAAAAAGTTCAACCCGCCTATCTTTAGCGGGGAGAACGTAGATCCGTGGGACGTAGAGACATAGATCGACGCTATCGAGACGCTCTTCGAGGACCTTTATACCTTGGAGAGGGACAAGGTGCACCTCGCCGTTCATTGTCTAGAGCGGTCGGCGAAAGTGTGGTGGAAGGGGGTCCGACGTGATCGACTCTCTAGCCTTCCGCCACCATCGTGGGAAGAATTTCGGGGTATGGTGTTCGCCACCTACTTCCCCGATAGCGAGAAAAGAAAGCTACATGAGAGATTCCGCAAGTTAAAACAAGGGAACCGCTCGGTACGCGAGTACGAGAGGGAGTTCTCGTACATCATTAATTGCGTGCCGCACGTTGTTCGCGGGGAGCTAGACAAGGTTGATTGCTTCGTGCGCGGACTTCGACCAGATATCTTTCGGGCGGTGCACGCCCTTAAGTTGCGGACCTTCGCGGAGGTCTTGGACCGTGCTCTTTGGGTGGAGCACGGGAATGCTTGTGCGCGCGAAGAGCGCGATTCTTGGGAGAAAGAGAAAGAGAAAGAAAAAGGGAAGAAGCGACCGGCGGGTGGCTCGGGTGGGCAATCTAGCTCTAAGCGGCCCCCGAAGCACTCGCAATCCCAAAATCAGCCTCGTGGGTCCCGACGGAACCGACCCCCGACCCCGTGCCCGATTTGTAGCGGCCCCCACGCCCCTCAGCAGTGTGAACATCGTGAGGGCCGGTGCTACAAGTGCGGACAGCAAGGGCACCTGCGGTACAACTGTCCGATGGATGATGGCCGAGCACCGTCATCGGCATCGGCATTTGCATCCCCGAGGCAGCTTGCGGGCATCCCACCCGCGGCGATGTCGGCAGGCCGTGCACAGCCGCCGAGACCAGTAGAGGGCCAGCGGCCGGCACCTAGTGGACGGACGGGTGTTCGCCTCGCAGGTGGAGGAGCCTGCTACTCAGGAGGACGTCGTGGCAGGTATTGTGTTAATTAAAGGCATTCGATGTAGAGCTTTGTTTGATACTGGTGCATCGCATTCATTCATTGCTCGATCATTTGCTATAGCACATGGAATAGAAATCATAGATGCCACACATGCAAGAACGGTACAAGTACCCGAACACACTTTTTGTGTACATCACGCGTGTATGGGTTGTCCTGTGAGGATAGAAAATTGGATCATGCCGGCTGACTTGCTGGTATTAAATCGAATGAATGAATATGATTTGATCCTAGGAATGGATTGGCTCTCTAAGTATCACGCTACTATAGATTGTGAGAGTCGGATAGTGAAGTTTAAAGAGCCCGGACACAAAGAGTTTGTGTACCGTGGGTGTAGGAGCTCACTCTTTGCTTCGATGGTGTCCACGTCGCAAGCAAGAAAGCTCATTGCTAGTGGTTGCATTGCCTACTTGGCGACGGTAGTGGATGACCGAAAGGAAGTGTTGGGACTTGAGGACATTCCTATAGTCCAAGAGTTTCCGGATGTGTTTCCGACGGAGTTGCCCGGAATGCCACCGGATCGGGAAATAGAATTTGTGGTAGATTTGCTCCCGGGTACGGCGCCGATCTCTAAGGCCCCGTACAGGATGGCACCCGCGGAGTTAAAGGAATTAAAAGCACAATTGCAAGATTTGATGGACAAGGGTTTCGTGAAACCAAGTGTGTCACCTTGGGGAGCCCCTGTTCTATTTGTGCGGAAAAAAAAAAAAAAGGACGGTTCGCTGCGGTTATGTGTGGATTACCGCGAGTTGAACAAAGTGACCGTCAAGAATAAGTACCCGTTACCCCGAATTGATGACTTGTTCGATCAGTTGCAAGGGTCTCGGGTGTATTCAAAGATTGATTTGCAATCCGGTTATCACCAATTGAAGATCAAACCGGAGGATGTGCATAAGACCGCGTTTAGGACGCGGTATGGACATTATGAATTCACGGTTATGCCTTTTGGGCTTACCAATGCCCCGGCAGCGTTCATGGATTTAATGAACCGTGTGTTCAAACCACTATTGGATCAATTTGTGGTTGTGTTCATAGATGATATTCTTGTCTACTCTCGGAGTGAAGAGGAACATAAAGAGCACTTGAGGATTGTGCTTCAAGTCCTTCGAGAGAACAAGTTGTTCGCCAAATTAAAAAAGTGCGAATTTTGGATCCGTGAGGTCGCTTTCTTGGGTCACGTAATTTCCGCAGGAGGAGTAGCTGTGGACCCTATGAAAGTAGAGAGGCAGTCAAGGATTGGCCTCGCCCGACCAATGTCACGGAAGTACGAAGCTTTTTTGGGTCTTGCGGGGTACTATCGGCGGTTCGTGGAGGGATTTTCAAAAATCTCCGGTCCACTAACGCGTCTTACCCGCAAGGGAGCCAAATATATTTTTGGAGGAGCGAGCAATGCGACCAAAGCTTTAAGGAGCTAAAGGAAAGGTTGACTTCGGCTCCGGTCCTCGCCTTGCCGATTGCGGGGGAGGGTTTTGTGGTGTATAGCGATGCATCACGGCGTGGTCTTGGGTGTGTGTGCTTATGCAAAGAGGACAAGTTATAGCATATGCGCCTCTCGACAACTAAAGGATTATGAGCAAAAACTACCCCACCCACCCACGATTTAGAGCTTGCGGCGGTGGTTTTTCGCACTCAAGTTGTGGAGACACTACTTTATACGGTGAGCATTGTGAGGTCTACACGGATCACAAAAGTTTAAAATATTTGTTCACTCAAAAGGAGTTGAACTTGAGGCAGCGGAGGTGGTTGGAGTTGATAAAAGACTACGACTTAACCATCTTGTACCCCCGGTAGAGCCAATGTGGTGGCCGATGCGCTCAGTAGAAAATCCGTGGAGAACTTTGCAATTGAGATGACGGGACAAATGCCGTTGATCAAGGAAATGGGCCGATTCGATTTGGAGATCGTGGCCCCCCGGGGCGTTCCCGCTCAACTTATGAATCTCGAGGTGTGGCCGACCTTGTTGGAGAGAAATAAAGGAAAAAACAATCCGGTGATCCGGAGCTCCAAAAGGTGCGGGGGTACTATCGAGAGCGGGCATGCCGGTGTGATTTTCATGTAGATTCGATGGGCGCGATTCGATTTCGAAATCGATTGTGCGTGCCGAAGGTTGAGGACATTCGTAGGGAGATCTTGAAAGAAGCTCACACTTCTCCCTATGCGATTCACCCGGGCGGCACCAAAAATGTATAAGGATCTCAAATTGCATTATTGGTGGCCGGGGATGAAACTTGATGTTGGACGCTTTTGTGGCACAATGCTTAGTATGCCAACAAGTAAAGGCCGAGCGTCGCTTTCCGGCGGGGGGGAAAATTGCAAGGATTGCCCATTCCAGTTTGGAAATGGGAAAATATCGCGATGGACTTTGTCGTGGGGCTTACCTCGATCGCTAGGTGGCCACGATGCGATATGGGTGGTGGTGGATCGTTTGTCAAAGTCGGCACACTTTTTGCCAATCCACACACACTTTGGTCGGGGGACAAGTTGGCGCAAGTCTACCTCGACGAAGATTGTGCGGTTGCACGGGGGTTCCGACCTCGATAGTTTTCAGATCGAGACCCCCCGTTTTACATCGCACTTTTGGAAAAAGCTTGCAAGAAGCTTTGGGTACACGGCTCGATTTCAGTTCAGCATTTCATCCTCAAACCGACGGTCAATCGGAAAGGGAATTCAGATTTTGGAGGATATGCTACGAGCATGCGTGTTGGACTTCAAAGGTGCGTGGCCTACTCATCTACCGATGGCTGAATTTGCTTACAATAATAGCTATCAAGCTAGCATCGGTATGGCACCTTTTGAGGTTTGTATGGAAGAAAATGCCGCTCTCCTATTCATTGGAGTGAAGTCGGCGAGAGGAGGGTCTTAGGACCGGACGTGTTGCGTGAAGCGGAGGAAAAGGTCCGCTTGGCACGCGAACGCTTGTCGACGGCGCAATCTAGACAAAAGAGTTATGCCGATCGATCGACGTCGACGAGATTTGGAGTTCGCGGTAGGAGGAGATCCGCGTCTTCTTTCTTGAAAGTGTCACCCATGAGAGGGGTTTGAAGCGATTTGGTGTTCGGGGTAAGTTGAGTCCCCGTTATATCGGGACCTTATGAGGTTTTGGAGCGTGTGTGGGATCCGTGGCATATCGGCTAGCTTTGCCGCCAAAACTTGCGGGGGTACACAATGTGTTCCATGTATCGACCCTCCGCAAGTATGTATATGATCCGGCGCACGTCCTCGAGTATGTGCCTATGGAGTTCAGGATCGAGGATGTGACTTATGAGGAGTTTCCCTTGTGGATCATGGATCATGAGTGATTTGCTTCGGAAGGTGAATTGCCCGTTGCGTGGCTTTGGTAAGTACAATGGAATATCGTTCCGAGGCGCTTGTCAAATTTTGCGAACCGCTTGGAAAGCCGATGAAGGAGGGCGGCAAGAATGCTATGGAAATGGATTTGGGAAATGAGAATTGCGCTCGAAAAGCGCGGAGTGATCGAATCTGGTTATGTGAGTTTCGACGACTTTTATCACCTCAAGAGTTTAGTTAGATCGGTTAGATTTCGTCGAGACATCCGTATGAGTCTTTTGCAATTCGGATGAAAGACAATTGAGTTTTTGAGATGAATCGCATGCATGTTGAGTATGAGAGACTGTTTTTCGCTGAGACTTGTTTCTGGTTCAAAGGAGGTTATGGACCTTTTGAGGTTTTGGATGGGGGTTGCGTGAATGCCACTTGAGCGTTCGGCAAAGTTGTTCCGCTTGGGAAATTCATGGAAAGCTGTGCAGGTTTGGGATATTGGAAAAATGAGTCTGTTTCCTTACCGTGATATCGGAGTCCAGCAAAAATGAGGTATGAATTATGGGATTTTAGTGGATGTACGCGAGACTAAGTCGCCGACCCCCCTGGCTTTGTAAAGGTACCTTGGCGTTGGGTATCGAACGGACCGGAATTCCGCCAGTGCAATCGATGATTTACAAATGTGTTCCTACACTGTCCTCGAGAATTGGCGTGTGATCATGAAAATTCCTCGACTCCGGAATTGGAACCTTATAATGAGGAGGATCGTGAATTTGAAAATCGCGGTGAGTTTTGAGGAACCGTGAAATTTATGTGAAAGTACAATGGACAAATCACGGTGAGCGCGCGAGGCTACAATGGGAATTGGAAAGCTCGATGAAGGAGCGGTTTCCTTACCTCTTCGCTGAGTCCAGCTGAGGTATGATTTTAGTTTCGCGGCGGAAAAACTCTCTTTTAAGGGGGGTGGAATGTAGTACACTGAATTTTTCAGTGCATCGTACTGAACTTCTAAAAATTGTAGAGTTCTTCTAGTGAGAAAAATGGCATAAGAGGCTATGTGTGAGGCTTCGACCAAGTTTAGGACTTATGCGAAGTGTTTTTTCGGCGCAAAAGAGGCGTGAAAACGGACCTCGATAAGTTAAAACTGCAGAATTGGTAAAGTCTGCACTGGATTCCGGTATGTGAACTCCAATACCGGAATTGGAGCTTGGTATACCGGTATGTGAGGAGGGTATACCGGAATGCCAGGAGAAACCGAGAAAAAACCCAACTCTCGGGTTTGCGGGATTCCTTGAGGGTATACCGGTATGCGAAAATGGGGGATACCGGTATGTGATGTTCGAAACAGTGAGCCTTGCTCTCGGGTTTTGCGGAAATCCCTGAGGTATACCGGAATGTGTACCCGTATACCGGTATGCAAAATGCACATACCGGTATACAATGCCCAGAGTGGGCTGGGTGTTGTGTGTTTTGATTGGAGAAGGGCATTTAGGTCTTTTCACATGCCATGGGGTATTTGAAAGGCAGGGAAACACCCCCCCTTTCACAGGACCTTCTTCTCCACACACCCCTCCCTCTCCTCTCTCTCACTTTCTCTCTCTCTAGAGATCTCTCTCCAAAAGCTTGGAGAAGTGGTGGATTGATCTTGGAAAAGGCTTCCAAAGGAGGAGAAAAAAGAGGCTTCTTGGTGCAAGAAGAAGCTTGGAGATTTCGTGGTTAAGGTTAGTACCTCATGTTTTGGGTTCAAACCTTGGATTTTAATCTTTGAAAAGAGGTTTTTGGGAACCCTTGGCAATCTAGATCACAAATGGTGGAAGATTGGCCACGAAATCTAGGGTTTGGCTTGCATGCATGCAAACCCTAGGTAGAATGAGGGCTTTTTGCGATGAAGGGTTCTAAAAATATTTGGACCTTCGATAATTGCAATTGAGGCATAGGAAATCATGTTAGAACACTTGATTTCGTATTTTGAGATGGATTTAGGGTTCGTAATGAGTAACGAACCTTTTTTTCTTGTTGAAGCTTGGGTTGAAGCAAGAACTCCAAGCTTGGACACTTAGGAGCTTGAAGAACACAAGATTTGGAAGCTCTTGAGGTGGGTTTTATGGTTACCGAAGTGATTAGGTCACTTCCATGTCTAGGGTAATTATCCATTTAAGAACAAAATGGTATATGTATGTGAACCCTAGGACTTGCATGTTGGCAATGGTAGAAATCATGATGGGTAGAACAATGAACTCCTCCTTGCATGATATGAATATTCAAGTATAATTCAATTATCTATACTTGTTTTATGGTTGCATGTGAGAATCTAACCTAGTGTTGTTGAACATAGGTTGGAATATGTGAGATGTAAACCTAGTGTCATTGAACATAGGTTGGAACAAGTGACATTTAACCTAGTGTCATTGAACATAGGTTGGAATGTGTGAGAACTTAACCTAATGTTATTGAATATAGGTTGGAACATGTGAGATGTAAACCTAGTGTCATTGAACATAGGTTGGACATGTATTGGAACCTAGAGTCATGGAACCTAGGTTGGTAAATGAGAAAGTAAGCCTAGTGTTATCAAACATAGGCGAGGCTTAGTGACTTGAACCTAAGATCATGAGATTTAGGTTGGCAAGTGAGAAATGTGAACAACGGGATGTGTGACGATTTTGCTATCCCGGGTAGGCGACGATTTCGCTACCATGCCATGAGTTGGCCATATTGAGACGGGATGTGTGACGATTTTGCTATCCCGGGTATGCGACGATTTCGCTACCATGCCACGAGTTGGCGGTGCCGACATGGATGTGCGACGATTTTGCTATCCCGGTGTGCGCGACGATTTCGCTACCGCGCCATGGATTGGCGGTGTCGAAGGGGGTATGCGACGATTTCGCTATCCCGAGTATGCGACGATTTCGCTACTCGAATAGGAGGTGACGATTTCACTCCTCGAATGTTGAAACAACTATGGTGCGACGGCCATTCCGTAACCATAAGTAAATGACAAGTAAAAGAACTTAGTCAATGTGGAATATAGGATGAACCTAGGAGAGAATGATAAATTATGTTTCATTTTGGTTGCATCATTTATGTTTATTTACTAAGCATGTAAATATTGTTGCATAGTTATATATATGATCTAACTTATGCATATGGTATTTCTTTGGACCTGGTGGGTCGAGCTCTTCCCTTGGGTGGCCTTACCCACTGGGAACTATGTTATAGTTCTCACCCCCCATTTTCCCAGGTCTTTCCGCGAGTGAGGCGGCGGAGCGAGGCAAGGGTTTGGCTTTGTAGATAGCGACCCTTCCATTTTGGTGATACATAGAGTTGTACCCCGAGCTTTGGACTATGATAGCTTAGGGGATTTGTATTACATGTATAAACTTTGTATATTCCATATTTTGGAACATGTTGTATGGAATGAAAAGAAAAAAAAAGTTAGCATGTATAATTGTGGAATGTGATGTAATAGAAGTAGAGCTTTTATGGTTGATGCTTTCCTTGTGCAACTCTTGTACTCCGTTCCTAGTTGGAACATTGTGGATAAGCTTGTGTTGTGACGCCTTGGGCGGGTAGAAAGGACTCTATCCGTTCGGCGGGTCTGGGGCATGCGCCCGTGCGGTTATCCTTTCCACCTAGTTGGTGTTAAAGGGCCGGCGGGGCGTGACAATACTTGCGCGAAATTTCCTCGATCCAACCCAGGTGAATAGCTACTCCTATTCACAATCTCCCAACAATCATCATAACTAGCTTGGAAGCGAGAAAATCCAATTCCGGAGCCTCCGGTAATCCTCCTCTAATATACGAGGGTAGGTAGTCCATGCAACTTGTCGTTGGGAAAACGACGCTCATCCTTCACTTGTTGTTACATCCAACGTTACATCATAACTTTCCAGTGTCATTTCGTCCCTGGCACTGGTACGATCCATCAGGTCTATGTACCTTTGATTGCACCATTTACAAGTCGGGATCAAGGCTAACTTCCGTGATCCGATCCAAAGGATAGATATCAATTCATGTTACCCATCTCATTGATATCTCTACTACACCAACCTCTAACCTGTCTTCACTGCTTCAACTCATTTTCCTGATTGAAGAGACTCTCAAACATTCAGATCTAGGTGCACTTCACACCACTAACTATACATAAAATTACCATAGTTTCCAAGTAAACGCTATGGCGGCCAATTCCAAATCATGGGTTGGTGATTCTTCTTATATTCCCTCTATTACTGAAAGGTCAATACATACCTTTCTAATCTGCATCAAACACAGTTCAGTCCACTGAGAGGAATATAACGACAATTACATAACCCACCTTCGGGGCAGACAAGGTTGGCAGTCGTCAACCACACCAACGGTTTCAAGAAACTTCTCTCACACATATCTTTCCAAAAGGTTTAATCCCTTTATGTGTGAGTCAAGTGAAGGGAGTAGGCAACTTAGTAATCCCCCCACAATTATCCATAACATCCAATCAAACTAGGAAGTTTGAACTTCGATTACATCCGCTTGTCCAAATCAACTATGGATGGCTTGATTCCTTGAGATCTCCAATCATATCCACTTTGGCATCAACTGCCAAGGGATGCTAGTCCTCACAACCGAATTAGCACGTCTTCAACTTGAAGCACTTGTAGTCCTCATTCAAAGGAATCTTCATGGTCTCCATCACTTCATGGCTTCTAAAGTGTCGGCACATTCAGCGACAAGAATACCCTCAAGGGTCAGAGAATACAACAGAGCATCAACAGCTCGAATGACATCACGACAATTTCGTAATGTCTACACCGAGTGAACAAGTTACCCTCGGTCCAAACTCAAACTCAATCCAACGAGAGTAGTACTCAGATTGCAACTACCCTCGAGTAAATCCAGAATTCATGGAGCTGATCAGACAGATCAACAGATCTCGGCTACGGGTACATATCCTTGATCGTGACCTTACCGAGTTCACGATAGTCGACCCACAGTCGAAAGGACCCGTCCACTCAAAACAAATGAGATCGATGCTCCACAAGAGAAAATACTAGGCGAAAGAGGTCTCCAGACCAAGCCTTCGGTTCTCACCACACAACCGGGATTGCACAAGCAACTCCCTCACAAGAGACATCCTCACTTTTGAGGATTCTCAACTCTCACCAAGGATGCTGGCCTAAAGGCCACGCGCCCACTCAGCCAACAACTAGGCTTGGGCGGGTGAAACAATCATCGCAAATAGCGAACTTCCACGCCCTCTGAAAACATTATTTCATGTCCAGATTCCCAAGACACTACAGCTTGGCTCACTCAATCATCGGTAATCCGATACCCGAAGAGCCAGCCCAAGTTCAAATCAGAACTATACGCTCTCAGCCAAACAAAGCCAATCGCTTCGTTGGCGCACAGAAACATCCAATCCTAATGGAGTACAAGAACAGTACTCCCAAGTCCAAGCAATCAGGACCAACTCGTTCTGCAAGCAACAAGGAATGAGTCCCCTGCCATGCATTCGGCAAACAGTCGATCCAAAACTACAATCATCGCAATCATAACCAACAACAAACAACAACTAGCTCCAAAACCACGAGCTGCGAATAACCTCCATCATCGCTGCATCATCCTCCGCCTGTCATACAGGCACGCATTCATCCGGTGCCAGCCACGCGAAGTCGATACCAATATTGTCGACACTGTTCTCCTCAGACACTCCAACGGGGAATGGCCCACCTGGCCACGAAGAGAGCACCCGCCTCCACAACAAAGGCATCATCGGGAACATGCGGACTCCACCGCTCACACACCATAATAGTTGATGCCGATTTGACGTCCCTCTTTCATCCTGCTAAAGATTCACATTCTCGAGATCAATTTTTCTTTGAACACCTTGATTGTCCTCTTACATTAGACTTGCCACTCTTAGTAGCTTCTTTTGCCGTTTCAACGGTCTCCACGTCTCTTGCCCTTATCAAAGTACGATCCGCATTCTCATAAAATTTCTTGAGGTCGGCTACCAACTGGATCGACAAATCCTCCAGTCGCTTAATTCTCTCGTCTGCCGGCGCAAAGCCTCAACTTGGAGTAACATTGAAAATGTCTGCCGCTCCACCATGCTCGCTGTAATCGCTAGCTATCCTCTCAACTTCAGGATCTCACAATATCCGGAGGATGTAGGGTTCCCGTCTCGGCTGCCTCGGTCGCTATCAAGTGTGTCGTCCACAACTCAAGCTGCAACAAGCATCACATGCGCAGGTAAAACACCCCACGCCATCGCATCCCCACACGAAACTACAACCCCAATCATGCGAAAGTAATGAAGTGGACTCCCGCTATTCCCCGATGTCACGTTGTCGGCCGCCAACGTGACCCTCCAAGGGTATAGAAGTGGTTCACTCCGATCTAACTCCAACACTTTTGGAGCTTTAGAAATGACCCAATCATAATACTTTCGCCAATATGTCACAAGAGATCCCGTCTCTCACGTTCCTATTCCTTATCGTCCAACCTGCTTAAGGTTACTAGGTCCACTAAGACTCAACCCTAGGCTCTGATACCAAAATAATCTGTCACGCCCCGGGCCCTAGTAGGAGCCTACCAGGCACGTGCACAGACCCACCGTGTACACCAAAACACACTACAAGAAATATGTGTTTCAGTGGCATAAATTATTGTTGCTAAAAGAGATAAAATTGATGCTAAAATTATTAGCAACATTTAGTATTTACCATTGCCTATGCCCCTGTTGGTAAATCCTTTACCAACATTTGAATGAAATGTTGCTAATATTAAGCATAAGGAGGCACATAACAAGTGTTGTTGTAGAGGTAGATTTTGCAACATTTATTGTATGTTGCTATAAGTAATCATTCCCAACATTACTAAATGTTGCTAATCTTATTATAATTTAACCAATCCCAACAATTGTAAATGTTGCTAATGTTGATATAAATTAATCACCCCAATATTACTAAATGTTGCTAATATTGGTTTAAAGTAACCACTACCAACATTACTAAATATTGCAGTTTATAATTTAATATCCAACATTTAAATTTAAATGTCGCTAAAGACGGTCGATTCTAATTTTTAAATATTGAATAATATATAATGCAATAAAAAATATCAAATAATATTTTAGTTAATTATTATTTAATAATAAACTATTTACACATATAAAATCACAAAATCAATTAAAGTTATGATATATAAAAACACAATTCAACCGCACATCTCATAAATCACATATTTAACTTGTTTATATATCAAATATGCAAAATATTTAAAGACTATATTTGTTAAATACATATTCTTCAATACATAAGTAGTAACATATAAAAGTGATCATGACAAAATTATAATAAATGTGCTCCACGTCTTTTTGATTCCAACATGTTCAAAATATACGTCGCGAAGATGAACACAACATCATGCACTATTTGCGCTTAACCTGTAAAAAGAATAAAGAACAAATTAAACTTATATATAATATGCTATAAATGATGAAAGATAATTGAGAAGAAAAAATATGGTTGAGATAACTCATCCTTACAAAAAGTATATGGCGCGAAGATGAATATATCATCATACACTATTTGCACTTAACCTGTAAAAAGAACAAAGAGCAAATTAGACTTATATATAATATGTTATAAATGATGGAAGATAATTAGAAAAATAAAATATGGTTGAGATAATTCATCCCTATAAAAGTATATGGTGCGAAGATGAACACAACATCATGCACTATTTGCGCTTAACCTGTAAAAAGAATAAAGAACAAATTAAACTTATATATAATATGCCATAAATGATAAAAGATAGTTGAAAAAATAAAACATGATTGAGATAACTCATCCTTACAAAAGTATACGGCTTCAAAGCTAAAGAAAAACTCAAGTAAGAACTTTTCATTTTTTTTTTTTTCGGATTCCTTATTATGTGATTGACATAAGTTTTTATTTTCAGAATCTATGCTAATTTTTCTTCAGTTATAATCTCTAGTTTATATTTACAAGACAGTGATAGACTTAAATAACTCTCATTGACTAAAACTAGTTAGAAGACAATAATTGGAAGAGCTTTAAACTAGCATTGTTGCAATAGTAACTATAAGGGTGGATTTTGATATCCATGTGAAACTTTATAATTTACACTAGTTGTTAAGAAAATTCATCAGCAAAGTATCCTATTATAATCTATCCAGAAAATTTTTTATTTTCTTTCTTGTCTAATTAGTTGTATCAACGAAGCCAAAATAATGTAGTTCAAATTCCATAGCATGCTAATTTGCTAATATTTGCTTACCGACAATTTAGGATTTCTTCGAGGTCTGATGGCTCAGTTGCGATAAAGAAGTTGTCGTTCACAGCAAGGGCTCGAAGAGTTTGAAAATGAGATCACATTTACTGCCAAGCTCCAGCGCAGGAATCTCATCAGGCTCCTTAGTTACTACATCCAAAAATAAGAGAAAATATTGATATGTGAATATATGCCCAAGAAAAGATTGAATTTCTATATAGTTAGTTGCATTTCAAGTCCCTTATTGTAGTACACTGAATTTCAGTGCATCGTACCGAACTTCTACAAATTGTGGAGTTCCGATAGAAAAATAGCATGTGAAGCTATGTGTGAGGCTTCGGCCCTGTTTGAGACTTGTGCGAAGTATTTTCGGCGCAAAAGAGGCGTGAAAACGGACTTCGATAAGTTAAAATTGCAGATGTTGTAAATTCTGCATTTGGATTCCGGTATGTGAAGCTCATACCGGTACTGAAGTGATTAATACCGGTATGTGATGAGTATACCGGAATGCCATGTTGAAACCGAAAACCCAGCTCTCGGGTTTTGCAGAACTTTCCGGAGTATACCGGTATGTGAAGAGGGATATCGGTATGTGATGGTCGAAACAGTAAATCCAGCTCTCGGGTTCTGCGGAATCTCCGAGGTATACCGGAACCAACACTAGTATACCGGTATGCATATGCACATACCGGTATACAGTGCCCAGTTTGGGCTAGTTGAGAGTGTTAAGTGTAGAGAGGGGCAATTTGGTCTTTTCACACTCAAAGGAGGGTTTGAAAGGCAGGGAACACCCCCCTTTCTCAGTCACCTTCTTCTCCATTTCTCCTCTTCATCTTCTCCACTTTCTCTCTCTAGAGATCTCTCCAAAACTTGGAGAAAATGGTGGATTGATCTTGGAAAAGGCTTCCAAAGGAGAAAAGAAGCTTCTTGGTGCAAGAAGGAGCTTGGGGATTTCGTGATTAAGGTTAGTACCTCACGTTTTGGGTTCAAACCTTGGATTTAATCCTTTGTTATGAGGTTTTTGGAAACCCTTGGCAATCTAAACCACAAATGGTGGGAGATTGGCCATGAAATCTAGGGTTTGGCTTGCATGCATGCAAACCCTAGGTAGAATGAGGATTTTTGCAATGTGAGGTTCTAAAAATATTTGGACCTTCGATAATTGCAATTGAGGCATAGGAAATCATGTTGGAACACTTGATTTCATGTATTGAGTCGATTTAGGGGTTCGTAACGAGTAACGAACCGTTTTCTTGTAGAAGCTTGGGTTGAAGCAAGAACTCAAGGCTTGGACACTTAGGAGCTTGGAGAATACAAGGATTTCAAAGCTCTTGAGGTGGGTTTGTGTTTACCGAAGTGATTAGGTCACTTCCATGTCTAGGGTAAATATCCATTTAAAGATAAAATGGTATGTGTTGTGAATCCTAGAACTTGCATGTTGGCAAAGGTAAAATCATGATAGGTAGAGCAATGAGCTCCTATTGCATGACATAGAATTCAAGTGTATTTCAATTATCTATACTTGTTGCATGGTTGCATGTATGATTGGAACCTAGTGTTATTGAACATAGGTTGGAACATGTGAGAATAGAACCTAGTGTTATTGAACATAGGTTGGAACATGTGAGAATAGAACCTAGTGTTATTGAACATAGGTTGGAACATGTGAGAATGGAACTTAGTGTCATTGAACATAGGTTGGACATGAGGTTGGAACCTAGAGTCATGGAACCTAGGTTGAGAAAGAGAAAGTAAGCCTAGTGTTATTGAACATAGGCGAGACTTAGTGACTTGAACATAAGGTCATGAGACTTAGGTTGGCAAGTGAAAAATGTGAACAACGGGATGTGCGACAATTTTGCTATCCCGGGTAGGCGATGATTTCGCTACCATGCCACGAGTTGGCGGTGTCGACACGGGATGTGCGACAATTTTGCTATCCCGGGTATGTGACGATTTCGCTACCACGCCATGAGTTGGCGGTGTCGAGATGGGATGTGCGACGAGGTTGCTATCCCGGATATGCGACGAGTTCGCTATCCATGCCATGTGATGGCGGTGTTGAGACGGGGTATGCGACGATTTAGCTATCCCGAGTATGCGACGAGTTCGCTACTCGAACTAGGAGGTGCCGAGTTCACTCCTCGAATGTTGGGATAATTATGGTGAGACGGCGATTCCGAAACCATAAGTAATTGACTAGTAATTGAACTTAGTCAATGTGGAATATAGGATGAACCTAGGAGAGAATGATAAATTATATTTCATTTGGTTGCATCCTTTATGTTTATTTACAAGCATGTAAATAATTGTTGCATAGTTATATGTGATCTAACTTATGCATATGGTGTTTCTTTGGACCTGGTGGGTCGAGCTTCTCTCTTGGGTGGCCTTACCCACTGGGAACTATGTTTATAGTTCTCACCCCACGTTTTTCAGGTCCTTCCGCGAGTGAGGGGCGGAGCGAGGCAAGGGTTTAGCTCTCTAGATAGCGGCCCTTCCATTTTGGTGATACTTAGAGTGTACCCCTAGTTTTGGATTATGATGGCATAGGGGGATTTTCATTTTATGTATGCCACTTGTATATTCCATAATTTTGGAACATAATATATGGAATGAAAAAGAAAGAAAAGAAAAAATTTGGACATGTATATTGTGCCATGTGATGTAATAGAAGTAGAACTTCTTTATGTTGATGCTTTCCTTGTGCAACTCTTGTGCTCCGTTCCTAGTTGGAACATTGTGGATAAGCTTGTGTTGTGACGCCTTGGGCGGGTAGAAAAGACTCTATCCGTTCGGCGGGTCTGGGGCATGCGCCCGTGCGGTTATCCTTTCCACCTAGTCGGTGTTAAAGGGCCGGCGGGGCGTGACACTTATGTAAGGCCATATTTAATTGACACATTGTTTTGCAATATATAATACATACATATACATATATCTATATATATATATATATATATATATATATATATATTTCTTTTACATAAGGACTTCAACAGTGTATCAAACATTCAGGTAAAGAATGTTTCAAAGTTCATCTAAACTTGAAGACATTAAAATCAAAACGTACTCGAATCCTACAAAGTCATAGCATAATTATCTTTTTTGAATCTGACAAACCTCTTTAACTCAATTGGAGCTTTTGTATAAAACTTGTTTAAATTGATCTAGCTGAAGCGGCACTAACAGAAAAATTGAATTAGTTTCTTAGAGCTTTTACTTTTGGGCCTAAAAATTTATTTGGCTTCCCATCATAGCAAAAATTTTGAAACTTCTAATTGTCAGTGCTTGACTACCACTTCTTGGAGTGGCAAAACTTCTTTAGAAGCATTGACAAAATGGCGCAAGAAATCTAAGCTTGGCCAAAGAACAGTTTCTTAGTTCTAAATTAAATGCACACCGAATTTAAATTGGTTAGAAGAAAAGCAACAAATCATAAGAAAACTATTCAATTCGCAAACAAGAAAATACAACTCTCTCTGAAATAATTTACAAAAAAGGACAGCATAACTTGTCATCTAAATTTTGTGCACTTGAATCAATATGTATGCAATACACTTCCTACCATCCCTTTTGGAAAAATATCTACAGATAAAATCATGCGCTATTTTGAGGAATCGATTTCTTCAAAGTCATATGGGTACAGGGTATAGGAGGGAATTACTTGAGTGGAAAAATAATTAATTGTGTATATTAGTAGCATTGAGACCACAATTATGGCACCTACCAGAGTGAATTTCGGACTCGTCCATAACATGAGGTTGGACCTCTCTATTCTTTTGACGGGGTCGATTTCTTCAGACAATGGCTATTCGGTGCGCCGCGGGTTCCAGCTCACACACTTGTCCGACTTGAACTGCGAGAAAAGGGTTTTCTTGTCCTGCTTCCTGAAATTCGACCAAGCCTTGTCCCAAGCCGTAGAAAATCACTCACCTGAGGAATATAGTAAAAATGGGAAAATTTTTGCCATTTGTAAAGCAAGGTACTATTTCACAAATTCATATATAATCAAAATTCACATAAGAAGAATTTCAAAGCAGGAAGTTATATATATATCATATATGTTATAATTTGGTTTAGATTTGTAGTTATCTAAATTTTAAGTTAAATCCTAATCTAATTAGGATAAGATATAATTTAAATTTAATTTGACATATATGGATTAGAGATTTATTCTAATTGAATTAGAATTAGACTCTAGATTGAAGACATGTACGGCGCAAGGTGCATGGTGCGCATTGCATCAAGAGACTAGCTTCAGATCTAATTAAGGTGCAGCTCTAATTAAGCCGCATGTTGGAGAGAGTTCACCAAGCTTGTTGGTCCCTACGGGTCATGGAGCCGATCCGAGCCGAGATCTATTATACGGACGTGCTAAGGATGTGTCGATAACGCGCGTCGAATTATTTATTTTGATTTTCGGATTCTTTGAGAGATCTTTTTATTTTACTCCATCTTTCGACATTAATAAAATTATTTGCTCCGTTTTCGCCCGTGGACATCGGCCGTGGACATAGGCCGGTGGCCGAACCACGTAATCTTGGTGTGTTCTTTCCTTATCTTTTCTTTTCTTGCATCAATTATTTTTTTGGATCTATTTTTTGCCGTTCCGAATTTCTAACAATATATTCCTCAAGGACAGCAACTATCAAATGGTGGTAAGATACGAATATATATATGCCAATTTCTAACAATATATTCCTCAAGGACAGCAACTATCAAATGGTGGTAAGATACGAATATATATATGCCAATGTGATACTACTTTTGGGATGAACTTTTAACAAGTAGAATTTCTATGTATAATATACTGAAAAAAAATATATAGGTAACCATTCACTTACTTATGCAAGAAATTAATTTCTATGAAAGGAACCTAACACCAAATTTTAATTAATTCCTAAAAAAACTATGTGCAAAACTAGTTTAAAAAATTCTCAATATAATAGAGAAAAATTAAAAAAAAAATATATAGAGAAGAGGAAATGAAATACAGAAAAAAAATCATAGTGTACCAGTGCCAAAAAAGGTATGCATCAAAGTTGTAGATATTCTGAAGTATCGGTGCCGGAGTGGTCGCAAAACATATGGAGAGGTGGACGGCGATATTCACGACGGCGGCAAGTGGGCGCACGGCAAGGTCGACGGTGATGATGAGTTTACAGGCGATGCCGACGGCAAGTGGGCGCACGGCAAGGTCGACGGAGATGATGTGGTTGGAAGCGACGCCGACGGCAAGTGGGCGCACGGCAAGATCGACGGCGATGATGTGGTTAGAAGCGACGCCGACGGCAAGTGGGCGCACGGCAAGGTCGGCGGCGATGATGTGGTTAGAAGCGACGCCGACGGCAAGCGGGCACACGGCAAGGTCGGTGAGATAGAAGGCGATGGAGTCGGCGATGGGAAGATGCTCGCATAGTGGCTGGGAATAGCAAGGTGCAAGGTTGACGTGTTGAGTAGTTGCTTTTTTTTTTAATTAATACATTGTAATGATGGTGAGGTGAACTAGTTGAGGAGGTGTTAGGTGGTTGCGTGTGTGGGAAGTAAAGAAAAAGAGGCGCGGGAAGTGTGTATACCAAAGCAGTTACTAATTTGAAATTTTTAATTAAAATAATATATTAATTGTAACATTTATTATGATATGTTGGTAAATTATGGCAACATTTTAAAATAAAACTTGCTAATTCTTACCTTTAGCATTCTTATAGTCTAAATGTTGCTAAAACAATAGATTTAGTAATACTTATAAAATTTTGTTGCTAAAAATAATTTTTAGTGACATTTATATATATGTTTCAAATAATATGTCACTAAATTGTAAACTTGTTGTAGTGACAACACACAATGTACACAAGGCGTCTATGACAACAACAATCAAGTAGAAGAAGAAATACATCCTAAACAAGGTGATCAGAGCGAGAACATAATTCTACAACTGAAACAAGTTCAACACAACTAAAATCTCAAGATATACAATAAAATTTGCTTAATGTACATCTTAACAACACTAGGAGATCACTCTCTAGAAACAACTATACACCTTTCGCTCAAAATACAAGAAAGGTGTCAGGGTCTATCTGTAATATCATCGTAGAGGCTCTAGCTAGCTGCTAACCCCTTACCTCGATCCCAAGCCTCTCCCGCTGCGGAAGGCTCTGAAACAAAAAAACCCGACAACCATGGGGGTGAGAACTATTAAACAATAGTTCCCAGTGGGTAAGCCGCCGAGAGTGGCGAAATACACCACTAGGTCAACTGAGGCAAAGATAGTACAAGTTGAAACATAAGGCATAAAACAATAAATACTAAGCAAGTAATTCTACTACTATCATGCCTCCAAATGATTATATCATTTCAACAAAATATGATATCTACCACTACATGCATAGGTAGGTCCATTACCACAAATTTACATGTACTTGATTCCTTACAATCATATGCACAATTATGTCTTCCACCATAACCTACATGCATGTCCATTTATGCTATAAACATTAGTTAAGGAAAACCTCTTTTTCATTAACATCATACATTCATGCCACTATACTAAACCAATGTGAGTATAGGCCTAATACTACTATGGATGCCAATGTATGTAGTGACCAACTAATATGTCCAACTACAATGAATGCATCCCAATGGTGTCAAGCTAAGTATTGCCACAATATGCGACACACTACTATGTCCATACACTACATGTATATGCATCAAACAACCGTGATGTACTATGTCCGGTTTACTTAGCTTTTACCCAATCCACGAGGGGACTTACACAAGGTAACATCCCGGCTTGTGCCATGCCTAATGGTCCCGTGGTAGTCAACATTGCTCCGCAGACAATGAGACACTCTCCCACGGCGATCCACTTCGGCGCCCAATCCTGCACGGGCGATCAAACGTCGCGAAGGCTAACTCCGGAGTGTCGGCTTGTAGGGAGCGACCCTCACAAGCATGTGCGAATGAGCACAAGGGCAAACAAGCGCTGATCATAAGCATCGTATCCAAGGCCAACACATCTCAATCATCATGTGTAAAACATGGAATCACAACATCGACTCGAGGGTCGGAATCATGACACATAAGTCACACTTGTTCTCAATTCACATGTGGGTATATTTCTACCAATATGTAACATGTCTCTAACATACAAGTGGTTACATCTCACTCTACCAATAGGAATGGACCTACGTCTCATTCTTGACCCCAACGGATTACTATCATATGCTATAACCATAGCCATACTCAATGCATTGCACTAATGCTATTTTCGATGCATTCTATAAATGCAATAATCCATGCATTATTCTAATACCATAATTCATGCATTCTACAATGCTATAACCCATGCAT
The DNA here is from genome assembly GCA_016920855.1 of Puya raimondii. Classification (NCBI taxonomy): domain Eukaryota; kingdom Viridiplantae; phylum Streptophyta; class Magnoliopsida; order Poales; family Bromeliaceae; genus Puya; species Puya raimondii. Next base: position 81,672,082 of record JABWPP010000050.1, on the reverse strand, counting down.
TATTCTAATGCCATAATTCATGCATTCTACAAATGCCATATCCATGTATTACCTTAATGCCATATATCATGCATTCTACAAATGCCATATCCATGCATTATCCTAATGCCATATATCATGCATTCTACAATGCTAACTAAATCATCATTCATGATTTACACATGTCATACTACATGAACCTCCACTTTACGGAGTATAAGTCACCATGCAAAACTTCGATCCCTCACTTAACCAAGTAAACACATGCTTAGCCAATCACAATTATCAAATACAAAGAGAAGCCCTTTCCTCATGTCTTAAACATGGAATCGCTCAACGACCAAAAAGTCGAGCTCAATGTCAACAATGCCCGTCATAGTTGCTCACCTAGATGAGGTGCAACATACTTGTTTTGCATTTTGTCATATCCTTTATTTTCTCTATAGCAAGCATACTTTAGTATGCGTAAGTAAATTCACTAATCCATCAACCAAGTAGTGTCTCATATGACACTCCTCACTAGCATACATATCTTAAATAGCATTTCATGAATGCGTCATCACAATACTAGTGTAAGTACTCTAGCATGCTTATCATTCTCATAATACTCTACTATATGGAGTATGCCACTTTTCACATGCAACATGTATATATCATGTGTTTACAATTTCTACCATGTCATAATTAGCACAATTATGCATCTAATCAATCCTATAATAAAATAGGAGACATAGGGGGGAGTTCACCCATTTCGGTGAGGACAGACCCACCGGATAACCATCGAAACCTCGCAGTACTTCAAAACGAAGTTGTCCCCCGAGCTTCACATACCCTAAGATAATTTTCCAAGGGGTTAGGGGCTTCGAACAAGCTCACCACGAAATTCACCAAAATTCATGAAGAAAATAGGTGAATAATACCTTAATCCAAGAAAAGCTTGTGCAAACTCTAAATCAACACATTGGAGCTTCAAATCCAACCTACAAGAGTGTTCTACACTCATCAATTCAACCCCAAGAGCTCTCAATCAAGAAACCCCAAATAAAACCCTAGTTTTCATGAAACTAGGTTTTCCCTCTAAATTCTAGCAATAACACAAATAGAGGTTGTAAAAGAGATTACCAACCTCAAATCAAGCGCTCAACAAAGCTCAAACATGCTAGGGTTGAAGCTAAGCCCACCAACAAGCTCCTCTCATCCATCCCGAGCTCCCCTCAAAGCCAAGAAGCAGCTCCATGGAAAAAATGGAGGAAAAAGAGAGATTAAAACCTCAAATCAAGTGTTTGGGAGCAAGAAAACCAAGAGAGAAAGGAAGAGAACTCACCTCCTTCTTCTCTCAAGCCTCAGCAACACTGGGCAACAAGAGAGGGTTGAGGGAATATATTACATGATGTAACAATATCCCCTAAGGCCCCTCAAAACTCAGAAATTACAAAACTGCACGAAATCTAATTCTGCAGCACTGCGTACCGGTACACGAATTGGCGTACCGGTACTAAGTAAATCAGTACCCGTATGCCAAAATCAGTACCCGAATGCAGTACAAATTCTGCACCTTTTACAGAATTTGATCTCCGGAGTCCGTTTTCGCCCCTTTTAAGCCACGAAAACACCTCAAAGCTCACCAAACTCAACCCAAAACTCCAGAATAGTATAAGGCACTATTCTCTCACTAGAACTCCGTAATTTGCTAAAGTTCAGTGTGCTACAATTTTTCACCTCGCGATCCATGATACACAAGGGAAATTACTCGTAAGTCATATCCTCATGAAGCTCCATAGGCACATACTCGAGGACGTGCGTCGGGTCATACACGTACTTACGGAGTGTCGATACATGAAACACATTGTGTATCCCCGCAAGTTTTGGCGGCAAGGCTAGCCGATATGCCAAAGATCCCACGCGCTCCAAAACCTCATAAGGTCCAATGTAACGGGGACTCAACTTTCCCCGAACACCAAATCGCTTTACCCCTCTCATGGGCGATACTTTCAAGAAGACGCGGTCTCCTACCGCGAATTCCAAATCTCAAATCTCATCGACGCCTATCCGCATAGCTCTTTTGCCTGGATTGCGCCGTCGATAAGCGTTCACGTGCCAAGCGGACCTTTTCCTCCGCTTCACGCAACACATCCGGTCCTAAGACCCTTCTTTCGCCGACCTCGCTCTAATGAATAGGAGAACGACATTTCCTTCCATACAAGGCCTCAAACGGTGCCATACCGATGCTAGATTGATAGCTATTGTTATAAGCGAACTCAGCCATCGGTAAATGAGTAGGCCACGTACCCTTGAAGTCCAACACACACGCTCGCAGCATATCCTCCAAAATCTGAATTGTCCTCTCCGATTGACCGTCAGTTTAAGGATGGAATGCCGAACTAAAATCGAGCCATGTACCCAAAGCCTCTTGCAAGCTTTTCCAAAAATGCGATGTAAAACGGGGATCTCGATCTGAAACTATCGAGGTCGGGACCCCGTGCAACCGCATAATCTCGTCCAGGTAGACTTGTGCCAATTTGTCTCCCGACCAAGTGGTGTGGATGGGTAAAAAGTGTGCCGACTTTGTCAAACGATCCACCACCACCCAAATCGCGTCGTGGCCACCATGCGATTGAGGTAGGCCCACAACGAAGTCCATTGCTATGTTCTCCCACTTCCAAACTGGAATGGGCAACCTTGCAATTTCCCTGCTGGAAAGCGACGCTCGGCCTTCACCTATTGGCATACTAGACATTGTGCCACGAAGCGTCCAACATCAAGCTTCATCCCCGACCACCAATAATGCAATTTAAGATTCTTATACATTTTGGTGCCGCCCGGGTGAATCGCATAGGGAGATGTGTGAGCTTCTTTCAAGATCTCCCCACGAATGTCCTCGACTTTAGGCACGCACAATCGATTTCGAAATCGGAGGGCGCCCTTTAAATCCATATGAAAATCACCGGCACGCCCGCTCTCGACAGCACTCCACACCTTTTGGAGTTCTGGATCTTTGGATTGCTTTTCCTTTATTTGCTCCAACAAGGTCGGCCAAACCTCGAGATTCATAAGTGTGGCGGGGACGCCCGGGGCCACAATTTCCAAGTCGAACCAGCTCATTTCCTTGATCAACGGCATTTGTCCCGTCATCTCAATTGCGAAGTTCTCCACGGATTTCCGACTGAGCGCATCGGCCACCACATTGGCTCTACCGGGGTGGTACAAGATGGTTAAGTCGTAATCCTTTATCAACTCCAACCATCTCCGTTGCCTCAAGTTCAACTCCTTCTGAGTGAATAAGTACTTTAAACTTTTATGGTCCGTGTACACTTCACAATGTTTCCCGTACAAGTAGTGTCTCCACAACTTAAGCGCGAAGACCACCGCTGCAAGCTCTAGGTACTGGGTGGGGTAGTTCTGCTCATAGCTCTTCAGCTTACGAGAGGCATATGCTATCACTTGTCCTCTTTGCATAAGCACACACCCAAGACCGCGCCGTGATGTATCACTATACACCACAAAGCTCTCCCCCGCAACCGGCAAGGCGAGAACCGTGTAAGATAGGGGGTGCCCTAGGATCTATCTAGAGTATATCAATCACCTAGAGGGGGTTGAATAGGTGTATAAACAAAAATTACAAATCTCAATGCGATAAAGTAATGCGGAAAATAAAATCAGCACACCGAGATTTACGTGGGAAACTCCACCTTGGAGAAAAACCCACGGGACCAACACGCGAAAAAATAATCCACTAAGAGTAAAGAATTACAAGGTGATTACCGTCTCCACGGACTTAACCTCTCCTTTCTCTTCAGCGGATCACGCGCACCAATGGGTTGTCCACGCCCCACGTCCGAATCCACGGACGCCACGCCTCGAATCCACGAGATGCCCAACTTCGAATCCACGAAGCCTCCAACACGTCGAATCCACGACGCTCACTCGAATCAACGAGCGCACTCCATCCGGAGCAAGAACAATAAAAATGATGATGGTTTATTGCTTAGAATATCATTGAAGATCTGTGGGAATAGTCTCTAAGCAATTCTCAAATTGATTCTAAAAGAATATTAGGAATTAGGGCACCATGAATCAATTTGAGAGAAGCTTGATGTAGAAGATGAGGAAAACGGTTACCTACAAGCTTCTAGGGTTTCTAAAAAAATAATCTATGCTTAACCATGTTTTAGAGACACCCCCACATCTTATTTATAGGTTTAGAAGCAATCCGAAATAGATTAGGATTAAAAACAGTTTTTAGAAAGGTTTGGAAACAATCCAATTTCGATTAGGATTGAAAAACAGATTTTAAAACGATTTGGAATCAAAGAAGGATTGCAAAAGTGATTTTAAGAAATCTACCATCTTATTTTTAGGTTTGGGAGACATTAGAATCAGAGTAGGATTGAAAAAATAACTTTCCAAAAATTCGCGACGGGTCGGGGTCCGGACCTTGGATTGCAGGGTCCGGACTCTGAAACGTTTCAGCTTTTCATTGTCCGGACCGCAGCCATCAGGGTCCGGACCCGCTCTGCGAAATAGCCTGGAGTCCGGACCTCAGCTCTCAGGGTTCGGACCTCCGCCCTCAGGGTCCGGACCTCATCCCTCAGGGTCCGGACCCTCCCTGCGTGACAGCCAGGGAGGCGTACGGGTTCTGGACCTCACCACAGGGTCCGGATCCTGGAAGTTGGAAAACTCATTTTTTATATTTTAAATCAATTTTTATCCATTCTAATGTCTTCCAAACACTTGTAAATGTTTATAAATCATCATCAAGATTATTTAAACTTACCAAGCATCGTGAATTCAAACGTTGAGTCTTCGAGTCTTCAATCTTCGTCTTTTCTTCTTTGAACCTTCAAGACTCCGACTCACTTCACGAAATATGCCAATATAAAATCCGTAACAATCTCCCCCTTTGGCAATTTCGTGACAAAACCCAAAATTACATAAAACACTCACGATGCTCATCTCTCCAAAATTGAAATTCATTGCCATCACCAAAACAATGAACTTCTCACGTGAAAGATCCAAATAAAATTCAAAATTATAATTTTGTAACTCCTAAAAACAAACTCTATAACTTAGACAAACATGGAGTCTTGAAGTCTTGAAAGACCTGTAAAAAATTTTCATTCTCCACGAACAAAGTTAGTAGAAAAAATATATCTAAATCTCTCCCCCTTTGTTCATGCGTCTAAGTTCATCACCTCTCTCCCCCTTTTTGTCAAAAATTGCCAAAAGAAAACACCCAAAAATAGAGAGAGTTGAAAGAAATTAAATAAAACACAAGTTCAAAACATTTTTCAATTTTGAAACCACTTGTGATAAAAACGTCAAACATTGTTAGTGCATGAGGAGTATAAATTCACATTGAGGGCATGTTTGGTTCACCTATTTTAGACTATGGAATCGGAATGGGATTCATTGATTCCAATGATTGTTGTTTGTTTTAAAGGAATCGGATTCCAACTCCCATTCCACTTTGGAATCGGAATGACTAAATCTATTGATGGTCCAATCCGGCCTTGAATACCGGATTGGCCCATTCCCAAGTAAACTACTAAAAATTCTCTTCCACCAACACCTCCCCTCCTCTCCCTTCATCACTTTCCTCTCTCTTAATCAAAACACCCTCTAAAAAATTCTAGATTTCATTCCGATACCCATTCCATTAATGAACCAAACGTCTTGGGATGATTCGTCATTCCATTTCCCATTCCAAAGCAATCCAATTCCATTTCCTATTCCTATTCCAATCGCGAACCAAACATGCCCTGACTTCTTTCAATCCCTATTAATTTCATAAGAATTAAGAACTTTACTACACAATCACCATAATGTAGATAAAATATTACACGATTTCTTAATTCATATAAACTTTAAAATCAAGTTATCAAAAATATTTTGCATGCTTTTGCACTTATATATTTTTTTTTTTCGGATATGCAATTCAATTCTCATGTGGTAGCTGCACACACTAACCGGACGACCGAGGTGGTAGCTCTTTCCTCCATGTGGTGGTAGTTTTCACACTCCTTTTAAGGATGTAACTCTTTCCACATCTTTCAAACCATATGAGCATTATTTTCGCAATATAATAATAACTCCCCCTCGCTTAAGCAATCTCTTAGTTGAAATAACATGTGACAAATTTTAGTCCATTAGAGAATGACTATTCATCAAATTCAACACACACAACCGAGATAGGTTAAGCTCCTAGAGATTACACAAGATTACCTAAATTTGATGAATATAAGTATTAAGAATTCTCATAATAAATTATCTTCAAATATAATAAAAATAAAGTAAAACCGATAATTAATATGAGATTAATTAGGAGTGAATGAAAGTGAACCTATTGATGTTCAAGGCACTATTTAATGTTCTAATTATTCAAAGAATCTAAAAATCGTAACAATGAAAGCACCAAAACGTGTAATGCAATAAACAAAAGATATGCAATAGAAATCTATCAAAGCACTACACTAAGTCAAAACAAATTAAGACTTTAGAGAAGGAAAGATATCACCTTTCCGAACCCAAACTTGTCGGATTGTTGGTTGTCTTGGTTTGTTGACGTTGGGCACGGTTTGTTTTGACTTTTGATCAACCGGGGGTCTCACCATCGCATTCCGCTTTTGAGGATTTGCTTGTTGTGGCTTTGACTTTCGGTTGACCTTGGGTACTCGACCTTTTTGATGTTGCTTTTGAAACCGTGAAGGTTGTCGAGTGATGGAAGATGCCGATAGATGTTTAGAAGATGCCACTTGAGTTTTCTTTTTAAGGCATGTCTTCTTGATATGTCCTATCTTTCCGCATCTATGGCATATTTTCTCTTTTACACTTGTTGAGACTTTGGGTGCTGATTTTTTAACCTTCTCAACATGTTTTCGCTCATATCCAAGTTCAAGTTTGCTTGTTTGACCCAATCCGAGCATACTATCAAGCTTTTTCGAACCGGAGGAGAATTTTTATATGTCGGACTTGAGTTGATGGACTTGTTTGGTCAAAAATGGTTGGAAGCATAAATTTCCTTGTATTGTAGTTCTAGAAAGCCAACCTTTTCTTTATGCCATTTAATCGTTACTTCTGATTGGTTGAGCTTCTCTTGGAGGATTTTGTTGTTCTTCAATATCGACTTCCTTTCCTCCTCAAGAGCTTTAGATGTCTTCTTCAACATATTGTTTTCATCTTCAAGCTCAAGTAATCGCTTCTTTAGCCTTTTGTTATGCTTAGCCATCTTTTTTTATTCTTTAAGGAGTTGTTCATAAGCCTCGGCTAAGCCTTCATCGTCCGACTCTCCTTCACTTGTGCCATCGTCGCTCGACGTTTTATGGAAAGAAGGAGAAAGCAAATTATTAGAAATAGATGATAAACAAAGAACCGACGAGGAAGGTAAAGAAGTATGTGAACATAAAGCTATAGCATCATTCTTTTCTTCTTCACTAGAACTCGATTCATTAGAAGTAGAGTCATCCCAAGTTCTAGCTTGTAAAGCCTTTTTTTTATAAGACTTTTTCGTGGGACAATCCGTGGAGATGTGGCCGTAGCCTCGACACTTGTAGCATTGGATTTCCCCTTCAAAGTCATCCTTTTCTTTAGAAGACTTTACAATCTTCTTCTCTTTAGAAGATTTAGAACGTGAAGATCCTTTTGAAGAAGTTTTGGATGTAGATCGATTTGTCTCGTTCTTCCGAAAATTCCGACGAAATTTCTTCGTGAGACGCGCCAATTGGTGTTCAAAATCGGCAAGCGAAATTTCCTCGTCGGAATTCGAGTCATCGTCCTCCTCCTTAGTAGATTTGAGTGCAATACCTGTACTTTTAGAAGAAGACTTGGAAGAAGATTTATTAGTAGGAAAAGTCATTTTATATGTTTGTAAAGCGCCTACTAATTCTTCTACTTTCATCTCGTCCGGATGCTTAACGGTTTCGATCGCCGCAACCTTTGCTCTAAAGCGTTCCGGAAGAGTTCGAAGAATCTTTCTTACAACCTTAGATTTTGGGATCTTCTCTCACAAGTTAGCACATGTATTAATGATATCTTGGAGTCTAGTAAAATAATCAGTAAAAGATTCATGCTCCTCCATTCGAATAGAATCAAATTGACTCGTAAGCATTTGGAGCTTTTGAACTTTTACTAGACTTGTACCCTCATGTGTAACTTGTAGGGTATCCCAAATCTCTTTTGCCGTTTCACACACCGAGACGCGTGAAAACTCAGTTTGAGTTAGGGCATTAAATAAAGCATTTATTCCCTTTCCGTTGTAAGAAGAAGCCTCGTTCTCATCCCTCGACCACTTATTTCGTGGCTTCGGAACTGTTGCATCTCCGTTTAATTCGGTTGGATGTTTCCATCCGAATTCAACGGCTTGCCATACACGCTCATCAATTGTGATGAGGAAGGCTCTCATCCAGACTTTTCAATAGGCGTAATTGGTTCCATCAAATAACGGTGGCCTATTTATATTACCTCCTTCACCCATTATGAAAGATAAAACCTAGATCCCGCTCTGATACCAATTGAAAGATAGGGGGGAGCCCTAGGATCTATCTAGAGTATATCAATCACCTAAAGGGGGGTGAATAGGTGTATAAATAAAAATCACAAATCTCAATGCGATAAAAAAGTAATGCGGAAAATAAAATCAACACACCAAGATTTACGTGGAAAACTCCACCTTGGAGAAAACCCACGGGACCAACACGCGAAAACACAATCCACTAAGAGTAAAGAATTACAAGGTGATTACCGACTCCACGGACTTAACCTCTCCCTTCTCTTCAGCGGATCACGCGCACCAACGGGTTGTCCACGCCCCACGTCCGAATCCACGGACGCCACGCCTCGAATCCACGCGACGCCCAACTTCGAATCCACGAAGCCTTCAACACGTCGAATCCACGACGCTCACTCGAATCCACGAGCGCACTCCATCCGAAGCAAGAACAATAAAAATGATGATGGTTTATTGCTTAGAATATCATTGAAGATCTGTGGGAATAGTCTCTAAGCAATTCTCAAATTGATTCTAAAAGAACATTAGAAATTAGGGCACCATGAATTAATTTGAGAGAAGCTTGATGTAGAAGATGAGAAAAACGGTTACCTATAAGCTTCTAGGGTTTCTAAAAGATAATCTATGCTTAACCACATTTTAGAGACACCCCCACATTTTATTTATAGGTTTAGAAGCAATCCGAAATAGATTAGGATTAAAAATAGTTTTTAGAAATGTTTGGAAGCAAACCGATTTCGACTAGGATTGAAAAACTGATTTTAAAAAGGTTTGGAATCAAATTAGGATTGCTAAAAAGATTTTAAGAAATATACCATCTTATTTTTAGGTTTGGGAGACATTAGAATCAGAGTAGGATTGAAAAAATAACTTTCTAAAAATTCGCGACGGGTCGGGGTCCGGACCTTGGATTGCAGGGTCCGGACTCTGAAACGTATCAGCTTTTCATTGTTCGGACCGCAGCCATCAGGGTCCGGACCCGGTTTACGAAACAGCCTGACAGGCTTACGGGTTCCGGACCGCAGCTCCCAGGGTCCAGACCCCGTAGCATGAATTTTTTCGATTCGTTTATAAATCATTAAAAACCTATTCTAATGTCTTCCAAACACTTGTAAATGTTCATAAATCACCATCAAGATTATTTAAACTTACTAAGCATCGTGAATTCATACGTTGAGTCTTTGAGTCTTCAATTTTCGTCTTTTCTTCTTTGAACCTTCAAGACTCCGACTCACTTCACGAAATATGCCAATATAAAATTCGTAACAGTGACGACGCCGCCAGTTCATACTCCATCGACGAGGACGGTTCTATCGACAATGGTGACGGGAGCAAAACGGGAGCGGCTCATGAACTGTTTGAATGAGTTCCGAAAATGTAATCCCCGGATGTTTGATGGCGAGAAAGCGGATCACTGGATAGTTGAGAAGTGGATCCTTCATATGAAAAAGTTATTCCACGACATGTTCGTGGAGGAGTGGGATAAGGCGTGGTTGGCAACACACCATTTGGAAGGTGAGGCTTACCAATGGTGGGCTGACATTCGGGATAATCCCGATACCGATTTGGCGGCCATTACTTGGAAGAAGTTTAAGGAGCTTTTGTCATTGACCTACTTTCCTCAAAGTGTCAAACGACAAATGAAGCGAGACTTGCGCAATTTGCGCTAAGGAGATAAGACGGTGGCGGAATACGAGAGGGAGTTTTTCCGCCTGTTGCATCGTGTACCTTATGTGGTGAGAGATGATGAGGACAAGGCCCGCATATTTGAAATGGGCCTTCGACCGTCGATCTTTAGATTGGTTCAATCCGCTAATTTGAAGACCTACTGAGAGGTTGTGGATCGCGCCTTAATTATGGAGAAGGGCGCGAAAATTGCTAAGGAGGAGAGAGAAGCCTTGGATAGAGCGAGAGGTAAGAGGCAAGCGGCCGAGGGTAGTAGTGGTAAATCTAACTCAAGGAGGCCGCGAAGCACATGAGGAGCCAATTGCAGGGACGTGGCTCTTCTTCGTCCCGAGGAGCGCCAGATCGACGACGTCCGCCACGCTGTGTGATTTGCGGTGGCCCTCATGTACCGCCGTAGTGCTCTCAGCGTGGGGGCAAGTGTTATCTGTGTGGCCAAGAGGGCCACTTTCAATCAAAGTGTGTCACGCCCCGGCGTTCCTTTGAAAATCCTTTTTAGGAAAGAAAGCGGAAAACGTGTAAATTTTTTTTTAAAATTTTTTTTGAACACCTTTGAGAACACCCCGCGGATGCACACAGACCCGCCACATGGACAAAGGGTCCCCTATATAGACGGACAGAGTCTCCTTTGTACATGCACGGCGTAGCAACTCAAAATATAGTCAACCACACATGCAACCACAACACAAATAACATAATGATCATATGAAAACTATGATTCACATACATCAGTTATATTTAAACATTGCTAGGTAAAGAACTAAACTAATCCAACAGAATGATAGTCAACTTCAACAACAAACGGATCTGGAACGAAGCTATCAAGTATCGTCCTCACGCACCGTCCCAACCCTCACTGCCCGCATCACCTGAAAAATGGTGGGGGTGAGAACATGTAAATATGTCTCCCCTTCCAGTAGGTACCGCAAGCCGACGAAGGCGAGGCGTACTCACCGGTAAAGAAAGAGATAACCAAAGCAATAAACAGATATCGTAAGATTAGTAGCAATGAGATAATAACAGGTAATAAATGCGAAAAATACCGTTACTGAGCAGAAAACAACAACTAGGCATAACCAACAGGTGTACTGGAATAGTAGCAATAATGGCTAGGAAGGAACTACAACTTTCAATCAGTATATAGCTATCTGCTACTGTAACTAACCATAGAACGTACCAATGCACCAACTGGGTGAACGAAACCAACAACCAAAACCACTGCCGTATTGGTCGAAAGACTTTAGGCTAAACCACATCTAGCTCGCCCACCTGGCATATAACCCTAACAGGCACCTCGTAGGGCTCACGGGTCGGAAGTACGACCACTTTTTCGGAAAAGAACACCCTCTTGCGGTGGATCAGACCGCTGGTGTACGTGAAGATGCTCACGAGCTGTGGCAATCGATGCAATATGCTCAACGGCCAATAACGGCAACTAGCTGAAAGAGTAATCCATAAATGTCCGACCACACCAGGTCTACTGTTCTCGAAGAAAATGTCACCATGTCACTGACCTATCAGGTCTATATAGTCAAGTCACTATGCAACATATACGAAATATCACCAACCACCTAGTGATCAAGTCAAACTATGACAACTAACTACCATACATGCTACTCTACAACGAGATCATGATAATGATAAGATGGAAGCAACCGTAGAGTAGTCAAACGAAAAATCAAATGATGTCCAAAAGCTCAGTAAGCAAACATAGATATACTATGCAATCACAAAGGAGAAGAAGGGAAGAAGTCACCGAGCAGGCACCGCTGAACCAACTTCGGATCAAAGTACCCACCTGTGTCTGAAACTACACTTAGCTCCTGTGGTGCCCAGAACCGTCGACTGGACCCCGATCTGCATCGCAGCAGATTCATCCAACCAGTTGATGTGATCCGCCTCGACGTGATGAAGCTCGTGCTTCCTGTCCGGAGCGCGATCGACGGCCGGACGGCTTCGAAACAGCGGAAAAACCCTTCTCATTACATGCTCCGAGAAGCAGCCGAGTCCCACGCGCGCACCGGAGCTTCGTCGATCACAGCGGAGGTGACCACGGGTCTCCACAGGTCACCATGAGAGTCGTGCTCAGGTTTCGGTCAGTCGTCGAAGCCTCAGGTGGCCGGACACGGAGGCTCGGCCATGGCAGCCTCAGGAGTCCAACTTAGCAACAGAGGGGCAGAGCTAGGGCATCAAGATTCCTGCAGCCGGCGGGACGGCAGGGGGGAGCTCCAGCTAGGGGAGGGTTCGCTGCACTCCGGGGAGTCGGTCGGGACTCTTGGCCGGCGACAGGAGGCAGCGGTGGCACGGGGCGGCGGCGGCATTCCCACAAAGGCCTACGGCTAGGGCATCACAAATCGTCGTAGCCGTAGGTCGGGACGGCAAGCGGCGGCGCCGGTGGGCTCCCTGGAACCTCCGGCGTCGCCCGGTGGCGGCGCAGTGCGGCGGTGGCGGCCGAGTAGTCCCCCACGGCCGCGCACGCTCTGCGGCTTTGCCCTTGGCCGCGGCGGCTCCCCAAGGCACGGTGGCGTCGGGGAAACGTCGGGGATGGCCGCCCAGGACCCGGTGGTGACGCTGGCGGTGGTCTAGGTCGGCGGCGACTAGGCACAAGGGGGCTCGGGCTCCCCCTCCTCACAGCACACAATAAGAGAGAGAGAGAGAGAGAGAGAGAGAGAGAGAGAGAGAGAGAGAGAGAGAGAGAAGGAAAAAGAGGGAGATGGCTCCTTCCTCTTCTCCGGCGGCCGGCGGCGGCCACGACGGCGGTGGCTGATCCCCTCAGGTGGCCAAGGAGGAGAGGAGGGGGTTTAGGTCTAAGGTTTCATTCATCCATTCACTATATACATATACATATTATATATACATATACATATATAAAAATGGAGGATTTGCACATAAGTCCTCCTAACACCCCAGAATTCTGTACCCAGCCATTACCAGCAAAAGATATCATCATCATAGTCCCTCTCCATACCATCTTGTGTACTATGATACCCGAAATACTGCGTTTCAGTCCGAAAAGCCTCTCTATCACAAAACTCTCTCACGACTTCATCTCAATGCCATTTTGCAGAGGTAAGATCCTTTCTGAGTCTACTTTCATGTAGATCCCTCCGCTCACCAAAACTCCACAGTTTCTCACATAAAATGATAGCCCCATCGTCAAGTGCTCCATTTTCACAATTTGCAAAAATAGCAAATTAGCACTCAAATCTTAGAGTTTCATACCAAGAATTCATCAACATGTATATCATAGCCAGTGAGACCCTTCCAAGGATTTTCACGCAAAAAGGAGCACTGAAAGATTCTAAGAAAGCAACAACATCAAGTAGAAAAAGGCTAATCTGCGATAAAAGTAGATTTTCTCAAAAACCGTGCATCGAACGTAAAATCGGACAGTGCCATCACCTCTGGCATAGCCGAACCATTGAAAATGACCTATTGGGTCGTCCGAAACAGAGTCCGATTCACATCCGAAGCCGACATTAAGCCGAAGCCTCAAAATAAATCACAGGTTACTATTCACTTAAGTGAATAGTAACAGTCATCATACACTTTTAATATAACTCATTTTCTCTGAAACTAAACCAATAAATTCTAATATTAAAATACCTGAAAAACACTACTGGAAAGAACCAAATTACACCATAAAATCTCAGTTCTCACATCATCCCCTCCTTATAAAAATTTCGTCCCCGAAACTTGACCATGCACCTACCGTAATCAAATTTTGATATCATTCCACCGTTGTGCTTTCACCTTCGAGTATTGATCAATCACCTTGCCTTGAACCTGGAATGATCAAACTTCGAAGTAAGGGATCATGAGACATGCGGTTCCACCCTGGCGAGATGAGGGGAAACGTGTCAACCCAATCCTACGGACCAAAACCAACCAGGATCACCATTGTCCAATAACCCGCGAACTAATGTCGTACCGCAACCTAGACTATCCGACCCCACACCTGCCAAAACTTGAGCGATAAATGCTCACCGACCTGAAACTCCAGGTCAAACCAACCTTGGTCCACGTATCCTTATCCGACTCGATTATGTCGAAAGTTTAACACTTATTATCCCGAAAACAAACCGCGAGTCCCCCTACTAAGTCTAGCCCAGTTACCGAGCGCACACCGGCATCAACGCCCCTGCAACAACTTCAACGATCCAAGATGCGTGAAAGCAAACGCCCATGATTCTAGTCCAATACCTAAGTCTGGAGTATGTTTTCGAGAGCCGGAACGACACACCCCAACTAGCCAACATCGTCAACCAGCTCACTACGAGCGAATCCGTATCAATGCCTATAAACCTGTGCTAGCAATACTCGCCTCGGAGGCCACAGCCTTCTACCAGTCTGTAAAACAAACTGCCAAAGTCAAACCATTATCATCGAAGACCCACCTGCGCCTCTAGGTCCGAGACCTAACCTTCCGCTTGGGCCGAAAGGTCCAAGGCTACCACTATCAAATGAGCTCGACAATTTAGTCCGCTCAATTGCCCGTTCGGGTATGTTCGATTCTACAAACAAACCTTACAAGTCCGTCACTAGGTGAACAGGGTGCCAATCGCGACATGCGATCATAACCACCAGTGATATCCAACATCTATCTCTACGAGACCCTGTCGCTGCCGTCCCCGAAGGGACCCTAGCGATCGATGTTCCCAGCACACTAAAAAACTAGTCTCAAAGAGACTCAGGCGTACATGTCACCAAGTGACCAGAACAGCAATCCAATCCAAGGTATTCACAATAAGTCAAGTCGTATACCTTGTACGCTATCACATCTAGTGACATCTGAGCCAACCACCAGGTTCAAACCACTCACCATCCGAGATTCCAAACCTCCCGGCAAGAAGACCAAGATCACCAAACAAATCAAACCTTTTAGCTGTGTAAGGCACAACTACAGAGCTAATAAACAACCAGACCCAAACCGGAGTAAAAACCATATGCAGTGACGATAAATCAATTGCGCAAAACCTGTTAGGGAATAACTCAAGGTTCACTACGTGGTCAGAGATGACCACTACCCTAGCCTTTCCACAAGACGGTCTGAAGAGATTGTCTTGCAGAAACCACACCGACCCAATCCTGATAGTCTTAAGCGGGATAGGGTATTTTGTCCCAACTTTTGACACTACATTGTCTGCAGCCAGCGTACTTATCAAAAGAAAAGTGAAGTACCCGTAGATCCATCGCCAACAACAAGTTGGAGACGCGACAAATATACCAAGCCAACTAATACCCCTATGCTGAACCAAAGTTCACAAAAACACCATCGAATCATCAAATTTGTAAGCCGACTATCGAAACAAGATCTACCTTGAGCCAACTCCCTAGGAGTCCTACGGCTCCCAACATCCAAAAGCTGCCTACGACACTAGATCGCGAACCGCACTAACTAAAGCCTCAGAATACGATTTCTTTAATTGATTTCCGAACCACACCGAAGTAACACCCAATGCTCCGGGACCTCCAACAACTCCCTGGAGTATCTCGCGACAAGCCAGAAGCCTACTAGGACACCTGCTATCCCATAACACACTAATTTAGGTGCTATGACAGCCGCACACGATGTGTGCACCACCTGAGACATGACATCAAGGCTGTGTCTCAAACCAGTTCCAACACACACCAAATTGACGTGTGAACAAGCAGAAGGTCGAAAAACCTACACTGATGCTTCCACCAACAAAAACTTTTCAACAAAACCCACGAAAGCGAAACTTTGTATGCCCCTTCCGAAACATGAACGGGATACAGTTAACGAGTCAGGCGAACTCCCACTCGCACACCTACACCGCAGCTGCCCAAGCGGCTGCTACCGAAACCTCGGGCTCCACTCTAGCAGCCACCGTAATAGCCGCGACTGTAGCCGCTCCATGCCGTCTCCATAGAGATGTCCGTGGTGGCTCTCGTACTCTACGTGGGAAGTGGGGCCTGGGCCATAGCAGCTGAATCGACTGTATCAATCCAATAAGCACTGTCATCTGGCCCGTTAAGGCCACAATTAGTCAATAAGTAGCTACACCTGGTGAATCTCACCCTGCCACTCGATATCTGCCTGGTAAATCGCCACCACTCCCGGCAGAAGCACGAGTCTGCACCAACACCGTAATACATACACAAGGTAGAGAAGTAACCATATACCTGTAGCACAAAACACGGGGTAATAAAAGAACCATATACCTTGAGATTATAGAATCTCGACCCAAACACCGGGACTTAATCCCAACAACCCCGCGCTCTCACATGCCTAATTATCCTACAGGTCATCCTACAGTGGTTGATTGTGGTTGAAATTTGCTCTGATACCATCTTAATCTGTCACGCCCCGGGGTTCCTTTGAAAATCCTTTTTAGGAAAGAAAGCGAAAAATATGTAAATTTTTTTTAAAATTTTTTTTTTGAACACATTTGAGAACACCCCGCGGACGCACACAGACCCGCCACATGGACAAAAGGTCCCCTGTATAGACGGACATAGTCTCCCTTGTACATGCACGGCGTAGATACTCAAAATGTAGTCAACCACACATGCAACCACAACACAAATAACATAATGATCATATGAAAACTATTATTCACATACATTAGTTATATTTAAACATTGCTAGGTAAAGAACTAAACTAATCCAACCGAATGATAGTCAACATCAACAACAAACGGATCTGGAATGCAGCTATCTAGTATCGTCCTCACGCATCGTCCCAACCCTCACTGCCCATATCACCTGAAAAATGGTGGGGGTGAGAACATGTAAACATGTCTCCCCTCCCAGTGGGTATCGCAAGCCGACGAAGGCGAGGCGTACTCACCGGCAAAGGAAGAGATAACCAAAGCAATGAACAGATATCGTAAGGTTAGTAGCAATGAGATAATAACAGGCAATAAATGTGAAAAATACCGCTACTAACCAGAAAACAACAACTAGGCATAACCAACATGTGTGCTGGAATAGTAACAATAATGGCTTGGAAGGAACTACAACTTTCAATCAGTATATAGCTATCTGCTACTGTAACTAACCATAGAACGTACCAATGCATCAACTGGGTGAACGAAACCAACAACCAAAATCTCTGCCGTATTGGTCGAAAGACCTCAGGCTAAACCACATCCTGCTCGCCTACCTGGCATATAACCCTAACAGGCACCTCGCAGGGCTCACGGGTCGGAAGTACGACCACTTTTTCGGAAAAGAACACCCTCTTGCGGTGGATCAGACCGCTAGTGTATGCGAAGATGCTCACGAGCTGTGGCAATCGATGCAATATGCTCGACGGCCAACAACGGTAACTAGCCGAAAGAGTAATCCATAAATGTCCAACCACATCAGGTCCACTGTTCCCGAAGAAAATGTCACCATGTCACTGACCTATCAGGTCTATATAGTCAAGTCACCATACAACAGATAAGAAATATCACCAACCACCAAGTGATCAAGTCAAACTATGACAACTAACCACCATACATGCTACTCTACAACGAGATCATGATAATGATAAGATGGAAGCAACCGTAGAGTAGTCAAACGAAAAATCAAATGATGTCCAAAAGCTCAGTAAGCAAACATAGATATACTATGCAATCACAAAGGAGAAGAAGGGAAGAAGTCACCGAGCAAGCACCGCTGAACCAACTTCGGATCAAAGTACCCACTTGTGTCTGAAACTACACCTAGCTCCCGTGGTGCGCAGAACCGTCGACTGGACCCCAATCCGCATCGCAGCGGATTCATCCAACCAGTTGATGTGATCCACCTCGACATGATGAAGATCGTGCTTGCTGTCCGGAGCGCGATCGGCAGTCGGACGGCTTCGAAACAGCGGAAAAACCCTTCCCATTACATGCTCCCAGAAGAGGCCGAGTCCCACGCGCGCACTGGAGCTTCATTGATCACAGCGGAGGTGAGCACGGGTCTCCACAGGTCACCATGAGAGTCTTGCTCAGGTTTCGGTCAGTCGTCGAAGCCTCAGGTGGCCGGACAAGGAGGCTCGGCCATGGCAACCTCAGGAGTCCAACTTGGCAGCAGAGGGGCAGAGCTAGGGCATCAAGATTCCGGCAGCCGGCGGCACGGCAGGGGGGAGCTCCGGCCAGGGAAGGGTCGCTGCACTCCGGGGAGTAGGCCGGGACCCCTGGCCGGCGGCGGGAGACAGCGGCGGCACTCCCACAAAGGCCCAGGGCTAGGGCATCACAAATCATTATAGCCGCAGGTCGGGACGGCAAGCGGCGTCACCGATGGCTCCCTGGAACCTCCGGCGTCGCCCGGTGGCGGCGCAGCACGACGGCGGCAAACGAGTAGTCCCCCACGGCCGCGCACGCTCTGCGGCTTTGTACTTGGCCTCGGCGGCTCCCCAGGGCACGGTGGCGCCGGGGAAACGTCGGGGATGGCCGCCCGGGACTCGGTGGTGACGCCGACAGCACACAATAAAAGAAAGAGAGAGAGAGATAGAGAGAGAGAGAGAGAGAGAGAGAGAGAGAGAGAGAGAGAGAGAGAGAGAGAGAGAGAGAGAGAGAGAGAAGGAAAAAGAGGGAGATGGCTCCTTCCTCTTCTCCAGCGGCCGGCGGCGGCCACGGTGGCGGTGGCTGATCCCCTCAGGTGGCCAAGGAGGAGAGGAGGGGGTTTAGGTCTAGGGTTTCATTCATCCATTCACTATATACATATACATATTATATATACATATACATATATAAAAATGGAGGATTTGCACATAAGTCCTCCAAACACCCCAGAATTCTTTACCCAGCCCTTACCTGCAAAAGATATCATCATCATAGTCCCTCTCCATATCATCTTGTGTACTATGATACCCGAAATACTGCGTTTCAGTCCGAAAAGCCTCTCGATCACAAAACTCTCTCACGACTTCATCTCAATGCCATTTTGCAGAGGTAAACCTGAATTTCGTAAAATTTGAGACGTAAGATCCTCTCTGAGTCTACTTTCATGTAGATCCCTCCGCTCACCAAAACTCCATAGTTTCTCATATAAAATGATAGCCCCATCGCAAAGTGCTCAATTTTCACAATTTGCAAAAATAGCAAATTAGCATTCAAATCTTAGAGTTTCATACCAAGAATTCACCAACATGTGTATCATGGCCAGTGAGACCCTTCCAAGGATTTTCACGCAAAATGGATCTCCAAAAGAATCTAAGAAAGCAACAACATCAAGTTGAAAAAGGCCATTCTGCGATAAAAGTAGATTTTCTCGAAAACGGTGCATCGAACGTAAAATCGGACAGTGTGATCACCTCCGGCATAGCCGAACCATCGAAAATGACCTATTCGGTCGTCCGAAACGGAGTCCGATTCATATCCGAAACCAACATTAAGCCGAAGCCTCAAAATAAATCACGGGTTACTATTCACTTAAGTGAATAGTAACAGTCATCATACACCTTTAATATAACTCATTTTCCCCAAAAATAAACCAATAAATTTTAATATTAAAATACCTGAAAAACACTATTGGAAAGAACCAAATTACACCATAAAAATCTCAGTCCTCACAGAGTGTCCGAGAGGTTTCTCCCCAGCACCGTTATCTGCATCGGCAGCAGCTCTACCGAGTCAGAGTCAGGGGACTCCACCCACCCACTACAAGCAGGGCGATCACCAGCATCACGACAGTATGAGGGGTTGCAACAGGCACCGAAACGGCTTCCCGGGTTCCCGAAAAGTGCCGGTTTGACACCGGAACCCTTCGTCACTCATCCGCTGTCCTCGGAACTTCAGGACAGTGATGAGGAACAGCCAACAAGGCTAAATGACGAAGCCAAGTCACTCGCAAAAATAGCAAGTGAGTCGCAAGCACCAGCGGATAGGTAACGACGTCACGGAAACCGTGCTCACAGTCCCACAGCGACAAGACTAGTCGCAAGCCGGGAAATCCCACAAAAACAGCGAGCTCAAGCACGAAAGCAAGCGTAACTAAGGCCGATCAAGTGCTCCGCACGTCCGCACGACCTTCCGCAGGCACCAGCGGACAGGTATCGACGTCACGGATGCCGTGCTCACAGCCCCTCTGCGACAGGACAAGTCGCGAACCGGGAAAACCCATAAAAACAGAGCCACAAGCACACAAAAGACTCGACGAAGGCCGAACGACAAAACGGCTCGAGCAAAACCAAAACAGAGGTGAGCATGATGATCAGCGTGATGCCGTGATGATCGTGCTCTCCTTCTCGGACCTCGGGAAGCAACAGGGGTTCCAAACACCTCGGCGCGGCCAAAAACCATACAAAACAGACCCCGGCCGGAGCAACTAGCTCCGGCCGGCTGCCGGCGGGCATGCAAGGCCGGCGGCGGCCAAGGTCGGCCGAGAGGGTCACAAGGAAGGGGGAGCTCACCTTAGCCGGCGGCGGGAAGCGGCGGCGGCGGCGCAGGGAGCTCCAGAGCTCTCGGGTTGGCTAGGGCTCGTCGGCGCGGCAAGGAACGGCGGCGATGACCGGCGGGGACGCGAGCTCCGGCAAGAGGGGGTCGCCGGACACTGGTTGGCCGGTGACCGCGACAAAAACGGCGGCGGGTGGCGGCGGCGGAGCTGGCGCGGCCGCGGATGCCCTAGCGGCCCCACCGAAGCAAGCGGCGGCTACGGCGGCGCTCCGACGGTACGGCGACGGCCGGGGAAGAAGGGGGCGGCGCCGGAGCTCACGGGGGTGACGGTGCTCACCCACCTGAGCTGCGGGAGGCGGCGGGCGGCGGGAGAAGCGCATGGGCTCCCCAACCTCGGCCAGCTGCTGCTCCAGCAGTGGCCGCAGGAGCCTAGGCGGCGGCTCCCGGCGACTCCCGGCGGCAGGGCGACGGCGGCGGGGGTCGTGCCACCTCAGGGGAGCTCCTGCGTGGGTAACCCCTGGGTGCACACCTCCGGGAAGAAGAAGCAAAGAAGAAGAAGAAAAGAGAAAAGAAGGGAGAGAGAGATGGTCGAAGCTGTTTCCGGCCAGAGGGTGGTCGGCGGCGGCCGGAGAGGCTCTGGGGGCAGAGCCAAGGGGGCAGGGGGAGAGGGTGCTCTCGGTTGGGGCCGAGGAAAAAGAGAGGGAGAGTGAGGAGGAGGTTGAGTGTGAGAGGGGAAAAGAGAGGGGGTGGGTGAGGTGCATTAAACACTCTCACCTACCCTCTCAGCCTTGGTCCCCTCTCCCACAGCAGAAAAAAAAAACCCCCTTACACCCCTCCAAATTCGAATTCGCGCGAAACGGTGCGAAAAACGGGGTCCAAATCGCGAAATAATAAACGTGCATTTCGAACACTCAGCGAAAAAGATGTAATAACTTTCAATCCGTCCGTCGCACGTCGACACGGATCACGCCATCGCGTTCAGCACTGCCGAGACATCGAACCTACCATTTTGGATCGTCAGAATCGGACTCCGGATCGCACCGCTAAGCCGTTCTCTCTCCGCGACGAAAATCCAAAAACTATAAAATCCACTAAAACTCACTTATATACATATATATATATAAATACCTGTATATATATACGTATACTGAGCAGAAAGACAGTATCAGGGGAGAGGAACACATAATTCCAAATTTCCAAAATTCGAATTCTCACAAGGGTTAGCAATAGTAGATGATAAACAAAAAGCAAAAGGAGAAGAAGAAACGTGTGAAGATAAGGCAATAGCATCATTGGTTTCTTCTTCACTAGAACTTGAATCATTGGAAGTAGAGTCATCCCAAGTTCTAGCTTGTAGTGCCATCTTTTTATAGGATTTTTTAGTGGGACAATCCGTGGAGATATGGCCATAGCCTCGGCATTTGTAACACTGGATTTCTCTCTCAAACTCATCCTTTTCTTTAGAAGGCTTTGCAATCTTCTTCTCTTTAGAGAATTTAGAATTTGTAGATCCTTTTGAAGAAGATTTGGATGTAGATCGATTTGACTTGTTCTTCCGGAAATTTCGACGAAATTTCTTCGTGAGACGCGCCAATTGATGTTCAAAGTCGGCAAGCGAAATCTCTTCATCGGAATCCGAGTCATCGTCCTCCTCCTTAGTAGATTTGAGTGCAATACCTGTACTCTTAGAAGAAGACTTGGAAGAAGATTCATTAGTAGGAAAAGTCATTTCATATGTTTGTAAAGCGCCTACTAATTCTTCTACTTTCATCTCGTCCGGATGTTTTATAGTCTCAATGGCCGCAACCTTCGGACGAAATCTTTCGGGAAGAGTTCTCAAAATTTTTCTTACAACTTTAGATTCCGAGATTTTCTCTCCCAAGTTTGCGCATGTATTGACTATGTCTTGAAGACGAGTATAGTACTCGGTAAAGGTCTCATGATCGTCCATAAAAATTGAATCAAATTTACTTGTAAGCATTTGAAGTTTTTGGACCTTTACCAAGCTAGTTCCCTCATGCGTAACTTGGAGAGTATCCCAAATCTCCTTTGCCGTCTCACATGCCGAGACACGTGAGAACTCGGTTTGATTTAAAGAATTAAATAAGGCATTAATTCCCCTACCGTTGTAAGAAGATAAATCAATCTCTTTTCTACTCCATTTATTTCGAGGTTTAGGGACGCTAACATTATCGACGATTTGAGTGGGATGAGTCCATCCAAATTCTATGGATTGCCACACTCGTTCATCGATGGCTATTAGAAAAGCTCTCATGCGAACTTTCCAATAAGCATAGCTCGTGCCATCAAAGAACGGAGGTCGATTAATGTTACCACCTTCACCCATTATGAAAGATAAAGCGTAGATCCCGCTCTGATACCAATTGAAAGAAAGGGGGTAGCCCTAGGATCTATCTAGAGTATATCAATCACCTAGAGGGGGGTGAATAGGTGTATAAACAAAAATCACAAATCTCAATGCGATAAAGTAATGCGGAAAATAAAATCAGCACATCGAGATTTACGTGGGAAACTCTACCTTGGAGAAAACCCACGGGACCAACACGCGAAAAAATAATCCACTAAGAGTAAAGAATTACAAGGTGATTACCGACTCCACGGACTTAACCTCTCCCTTCTCTTCAGCGGATCACGCGCACCAACGGGTTGTCCACGCCCCACGTCCGAATCCACGGACGCCACGCCTCGAATCCACGAGACGCCCAACTTCGAATCCACGAAGCCTTCAACACGTTGAATCCACGACGCTCACTCGAATCCACGAGCGCACTCCATCCGGAGCAAGAACAATAAAGTTGATGATGGTTTATTGCTTAGAATATCATGAAAGATCTGTGGAAATAGTCTCTAAGCAATTCTCAAATTGATTCTAAAAGAATATTAGGAATTAGGGCACCGTGAATCAATTTGAGAGAAGCTTGATGTAGAAGATGAGAAAAACGGTTACCTACAAGCTTCTAGGGTTTCTAAAAGATAATCTATGCTTAACCACGTTTTAGAGACACCCCCACATCTTATTTATAGGTTTAGAAGCAATCCGAAATAGATTAGGATTAAAAACAGTTTTTAGAAAGGTTTGGAAACAATCCAATTTCGACTAGGATTGAAAACAGATTTTAAAACGATTTGGAATCAAATAAGGATTGCAAAAATGATTTTAAGAAATCTACCATCTTAAATTTAGGTTTGGGAGACATTAGAATCAGAGTAGGATTGAAAAAATAACTTTTCAAAAATTCGCGACGGGTCGGGGTCCGGACCTTGGATTGCAGGGTCCGGACTCTGTAACGTTTCAGCTTTTCATTGTCCGGACCGCAGCCATCAGGGTCCGGACCCGCTCTGCGAAACAGCCTGGGGTCCGGACCTCAGCTCTCAGGGTCCGGACCTCCGCCCTCAGGGTCCGGACCTCATCCCTCAAGGTCCGGACCCTCCCTGCGTGACAGCCAGGGAGGCGTACGGGTTCCGGACCTCACCACAGGGTCCGGATCCTGGAAGTTGGAAAACTCATTTTTTATATTTTAAATCAATTTTTATCCATTCTAATGTCTTCCAAACACTTGTAAATATTTATAAATCATCATCAAGATTATTTAAACTTACCAAGCATCGTGAATTCAAACGTTGAGTCTTCGAGTCTTCAATATTCGTCTTTTCTTCTTTGAACCTTCAAGACTCCGACTCACTTCACGAAATATGCCAATATAAAATCCGTAACAACAAGCATTTCCACGATGTTCCAATTAGGAACGGAGTACAAGAGTTGCACAAGGAAAGCATCAACATAAAGAAGTTCTACTTCTATTATATCACATTTGCACTTTTATACATGCCCAATTTTTCTTTTTCTTCGTTCCCATTCCATACATCAAGATCCAAAACTATGGAATTACAAGTTGTATACATTTAATAAAAACCCCTAGGCTACCATTGTCCAAAACTCGGGGTACAACTATACATGACACCAAAATGGAAGGGTCGCTATCTACAGAGCCAAAACGTTGCCTCGCTCCGCCGCCTCACTCGCGGAAGGACCTGAAAAATGTGGGGTGAGAACTATAAACATAGTTCCCAGTGGGTAAGGCCACCCAAGAGAGAAGCTCGACCCACCAGGTCCAAAGAAACACCATAAGCATAAGTTAGAATTTAATTAACTATGCATATAAATATTTACATGCTTGTAATTAAACATAAAGGATGCAACCAAATAAAATGACAACTTTTATTTTCTCCTAGGTTCATCATATATCTCACATTGTCCAAGTTCAACTACTTTTCATTTATTTATGGTGTCGGAATCGCCGCATCACCAATTTGGTTCTCAACCGAAGCGGAATCGCAGCAAGTATTGGGCACCGGGCAATGGAATCGCCATCCCCATCATGGTCCCAATCTCCAAAGAGTGAAATCGCCATCTCTTTATTCGGGTAGCGAAATCGCCGCATACACGGGGTAGCGAAATCGCCGCATACCCCAATGTGTTCACTTTACACAATATAGTGTTGGGCACCGGGAAATGGAATCGCCATCCCCATCATGGTCCCAACCTCCAAGGAGTGAAATCGTCATCTCCTTATTCGGGTAGCGAAATCGCCGCATACCCAGGATAGCGAAATCGCCACATACCCCAATTCGTTTCCGCCATCACGTGGCTCGGGTAGCGAAATCGCCGCATACCCGGGGTAGCGAAATCGCCGCATACCCCATTGTTCACATTTCACACTTGCCAACCTAAGTTCAATGGCCCTAGGTTCAAGTCACCAAGTCTCACCTATGTTCAATGACACTAGGTTCCAATCTCATGTTCCAACCTATGTTCAATGACACTAGGTTCCAATCTCATGTTCCAACCTATGTTCAATGACACTAGGTTCCAACTCATATGTGAAATCACATAACAAGTATAACTAATAATGAAATACTTGAATTCATTAACATGCAAGATGAGCCCATGGCTCAATTCATCATGATTCTCATTTTGCCAACATGCAAATTCTAGTGTTACATACTCTTACACCATTTTAATTCCAAATGGTTATTTACCCTAGACATGGAAGTGACATAATCACTTCGGTAAACACAAACCTACCTCAAGAGCTCCCAATTCTTGAATTCTTTGAGCTCCTAAGTCTCCAAGCCTTGAGTTCTTGCTTCAACCCAAGCTTCTACAAGGAAAATGGTTCGTTACTCAATACGAACCCTAAAATCCATTCGTTTCTAGAAATCAAGTTTTTCCACATAATTTCCTATGCCTCAATTATAATTCCCGAAGGTCTAAGTATTTTTAGAACATTCCATGGCAAAAGCCCCAAATCTACCTAGGGTTTGCATGCATACAAGTCAAACCCTAGATTTTATGGCTAATCTTCTACCATTTGTGATCAAGATTGCCTAGGATTTTCAAAAACCTCATATCAAAGGATTAAATCCAAGGTTTAAATCCTAAATCACAAGAACTCACCTCAACACCCAAGCTCCCTAGCTTCTTCTTGCACCAAGAAGCTCCAAATCCACCTTAGAAGCTTTTTTCCAAGGTCAAATCCTTCACTTCTCCAAGCTTTGGAGAGATCTCTAGAGAGAGAAAGTGAGGGAGAGGGGGAGGGGAAGTGAGGAAGATGAAGAGAAATGAGGGAGAGGGCTTCAACCCTCATTACATAGCTCCCCCACCATGCGAAATTACCAAACTGCCCTTTACTGGGCATTCTGCTTCAGCCGGGTCCGGATCCCACGAGCAGGGTCCGGATCTGGAGCCAGCTTCCACCCTGCAGACTACGCAGGCCGGGTCCGGACCCCACAGCCGGGTCCGGAACCCGTGAGCAACTCAGCTCAGAAAAAAGCTCGGGTCCGGACTCTAGCTGTTCCACAGGACTTCATTGTCCGAACCCCGAGAGCAACTTGGCTCCAGTTCGGGTTTTTCCAAAAATTCAAATTTTTGGTTTTTCGGGACTTTAACTCACTCCCGATCATTCCAAAACCCTCGGAACTCAATTTCACATTAGCCCTTACCAGCTTTCTCCGAACTTCATCCAATTCGGTAAAGTTCGGTATAGTGCACCGAAATTCGGAGTACTACATTCCTCTCCCCTTAAAGAGAGTTTCGGCCGCGAAACTAAAACCGTACCTCAGTTGGAACCAGCGAAGAGATAGGAAAAACGCTCCTTCATCGAGCTTTCAAGTTCCCACGTAGCTTCGCGCTCGTCATGATTCGTCTATTGTACCTTGACATAGGGAATCAGGCGGTTTCGCAATTTCTTCACCTCGCGATCCATGATACACAAGGGAAAGTCCTTACAGACTACGCAGGCCGGGTCCGGACCCCACAGCCGGGTCCGAAACCCGTGAGCAACTCAGCTCCGAAAACAGCTCGGGTCCGGACCTGGCGGTCCGGGTCCGGACTTTAGCTGTTTCACAGGACTTCATTGTCCGGACCCCAAGTCCCGGGTCCGGACCCCGAGAGCAACTTGGCTCCAGTTCGGGTTTTTCCAAAAATTCAAATTTTTGGTTTTTTCGGGACTTTAACTCACTCCCGATCATTCCAAAACCCTCGGAACTCAATTTCACATTAGTCATTACCAGCTTTCTTCGAACTTCATCCAATTCGGTAAAGTTCGGTATAGCGCACCGAAATTTGGAGTACTACAGGTTGATAGTGGTCCCCTAGGGTTGAGTGGGTGGTTGGTTGAATAGTATGATCTAACGGGTGGAAATAGGTAATGGGGTAGATCTAACGGTGGAAAACTCGATAGCACCAAACGCTTGGTACTATCGATAGTATAGTAGCCGGACTCTCTCTCTCTCTATATATATATATATATATATATATGAGCTAGGCTGGTATACTATCGGTAGCACGGAGGCCTCCGTGCTACCAAGTTGTTTTCGATGATGCGGCTTCCAAATCGACGATCGGCTCCGCTAGACTTGATCTACACTATTGAAAGTGTTTGGAAACTAAATTTCATAATTTTTCGATATCATTTACCTATCAAATGAGTAGTCAAAAAATGAACAGCTGAAAATAAAAATTTCATAAAAAATGATGATAAAAGACTTAAATTTAAGATCAGAGATACTGATCTTACTCTAAATAGTTCAAAAAATTTTCTATAAAAATTTCATCAGATTTGAATTGTTTTACACCGTTAAACTCACAAACGTATCTCATCTACCATTGAAATTGTCAATTTTTAGACCCTTTGATCACTAGCCAAATAATGTCGAAAAATTATGAAATTTAGTTTCCAAACACTTTTAATAGTGTAGATCAAGTCTAGCGGAGCCGATCGTCGATTTGGAAGCCGCATCATCGAAAACAACTTGGTAGCACGGAGGCCTCCGTGCTACCGATAGTATACCAGCCTAGCTCTATATATATATATATATATATATATATATATATATATATATATATATATATATATAGTCCGGCTACTATGATATCGATAGCACCAAGCACTTGGTGCTACCAAGTTTTCCGCCGTTAGATCTATCCCTTTGATCATTTTTCTCCATTATAATCATATTATTCAACCAACCACCCACTCAACCGTAGGGGACCACTATCATCCTAACCGCACATCTCCAAATCTAAGGGCCGAAAACCTAATAGCATCAATGACTTGGTGCTATTAATAGTATAGTAGCCTAATTCTATACATACATCTTGTTAGAATACTATCAATAGTGTGTGAGTAATACTTACTACCAATTTTTTGACCTTTAGGTGTCTAAAGTTTACTAATTGGTGGTGCCATTACATGAAGTGAAGAGCTAAAAAGTTGATGATTGGCAGTATTCACATACCATTAATATATTCTAGCTGACTTTGACATAGGATTTAATTCTAGTTTGAATTGATTTCTAAATTTTTGAAAAAAATATCAAATATTCTCTTTTTGGTTTATCACTTTTTTATTTTATTATTCTGTAGTTTTAACCGTATCATTTAAGTACCTATGATTTATGTTTTCGTTAACCCTTAGACCATCTGTTATCTTCTCCATTAAAGCGTCATGATCATCACAAATGTCCTACAATGATTGATAAAAACAATATGAAACCCTCCGAGAATAATCAGTGTTAAGTCTTAAAAAGATCAGATGTTGTTCTAATCAATCTTTGTAGAATTTTTTTGATGGTTACGTGCACGGCACATTATGACACCGCTAGAATTTAGAATAGTCCTATATATAAGATATAATAGAGCTAAACCGCTTAACCTGACTATAACATTGTAGTAGTTAGACCTTAAGAGGTTAAGAAAATTAAGCATGTTAGGACTAGAGTAGTTCTAGGATGGATAACTCTCTTTAGAAATGGGACACCACAGTTGGTATCAAACCCAATCACTAGCCAGAACTGTGAGATGAGTCTCAGCTGAGATAGGATAATACAGCAGGTAGAGTGCGGCTCTCCAACTGACAACCGTTGTCGGTGGAGCGTAGCTCCCACAAAGTCGCCTAAGATTAGCGGCTCCCCGTCTAACAACCGTTGTAGGTAAAGCGCGATTCCCCTACAAGATCGGCTAAGATTAATAAGACAAGTCTTATATCATCAGGTACTTATAAATGTGCTTAAAAAATTTGAATAATTATATATATATAAAATAAAATAAAGTTAAACTTTTTAACCTCACTACAATATTTGTGTGGTAGGTAGGCTCAAAGAGACTAAGATGATTAAGCATGTTAGAACTAATTCTAAAATGGATGACTCCCATTTTAACACCAAAAAATAAAAACAAAATAATTAAATAATACAACTAAAATAAAATAAAAATACTAATATATGCTAAGTTTTTTCTAAATTTTTTAATTTGTAACCAAACCAAAATTTTAAATCTAAAAAGTTCCCAAATTAAAATTAAACTGTTTATGAGCAAAACTAAACAAAATCAAATCAAAATTATCAATTTAGTTTAATTTCGTGGGGTTTTCAGTTCACTACCCACACCAACTAGAAATTGCTATTGCTGAATTCGATACAAACACATACTAACCATAGCTAAACAGACACTACACATTCAAAATTTTATTTATCGCATATATATACACGGGGGCAAGCCTAACAAGGCACAGGCATGAAAAAAAGAAAAAAGAAAAGCAAAACTATACACATAAGACTACTACAGAAACACTTCCACAACCAAAACCCCTCCTCTCCTCTCCATAACTTCATGACACTACGCACATAATCATCAAGCACTAGCTACCTTCTTCGCCTTCTTCGCCACAGCACTGCCGCCACGGGACTTGATGGACTTGGGCTGCTTGGGCTTAGGCTTGGGCTTCAGCGCTGCCGCCTTCTTCTTCGTCTTCTTCGCCGCCCTCGACAGCCTCAACGACGCCCTCTTCTCGGCTTCCCCTGTAGCCAAAGCCGCTGCTTTTCTCTTACTACCAGCAGCAGCAGCAGCAGCAGCAGCAGCAGCAGCAGAAGCCCTTCTAGGCTTTTTCGTCATATGCTCGGCATCCTCCTCGCCCTTTTCAGCTTCTGCTAGCTTGAACGAGGCCCTGACCTTGACGAGCTTCCCTTTGGCAGTAAAGTTCTTGAGCTGGACCGCGAGGACCTTCTTGTAGTTGGGAGGGAGCACTTCCCTGTGCTTCTCCTCAATATGCTTCGCAATGGCGTATGTGCTCGACCCGGTCTTGTCGTCGAGCGCCAAGATCGCGTCTTTGATCATCTAAACAACAAATCATACCGAAACCAAACTTGAACCACGGCACGAATCGAAATCGGGTACTCGAGAAATCAACGGATTAAGCAAGTAAAAGATCGGATTTTTAACCTGGAAATAGGGAGGGTGAGAAGGAGTTGAAGATTTCTTCGGCTTCGGCTTCGGCTTCGGCTTCTTGGTCCGCGGCCTCTTCTCCTTCTTTGGCATCTCTTCCGCGGTGTTGGGCTCCGCCGGAGCGACCTCGGCGGCGGCCGCGGCGGCGGAGTCTCCGGACACGGGCTCGGCGGCGGTCGCAGCTTCTTCGGTGGTCGACATGGTGAAGAAGAATAAGATAGGCCTTTTTTTCGTTTTTTTTCCTTTTCTCTCCGATCGTGTCGAGAGAAATCGGGATTTGGGTTGCCTTTTATAGTGAGGGATGGGAGTGGTGGAGAAGGAAAGAGTTAGAAAGGTTGTGGTTGGTTGGGATCGAAGCACACGGATCGGGGTACTTTTGTGGGCGCGATCTTGGCCGTCCATTTGTTCGGGGATGCGTCGGGAGCGACTTTGTGATTTCTTATTCGTCGGAGTGGACATTGGTGGTTTCATGGGTGGGTGGTGTTTTTGTGCGTGTTTTTGCTAGAACAAATGAAAGGACGAATGGAGATAGAAATTGGGGAAATTTTGATGGGATTTCGATTTGAGATTGAAGATGGGAAGCATAGTATTGAGACGAAACCGGAATGGGGAAGAACGGTTCCGTATCTAATGAGAATTGGGTGTTCAAAGTAATCCAAGGTTTGTTAGCGACTCAGTTTTGTGAAATGCTATCAGTAGTGTTATTGAGTTGGTGGTTCAATTCCGTTGTTTTTCTCTTTCATTAGAAGGGTTAACTTTTTTCATAATCTTCAAATTTTATATTATCAATGTCCTTCTGAACATACGAGAGGTTAGGATTTGTCCACATTCGAATCCACATGGAATAAGTAAATAATTTATAAGATAAATTTTATTTTGTTTAAATTTTTATTTTTGAAGGATCCAGTTAGAATTGGATTAGTATAAATATTTTCTTTATGGTCTATAAATATATAAGAAAAAATTAGAATAATCTCTCCAAATTCTCTATTTGGTACACTCGAAGGCACCATTAAAAATTTTAGGGATTTGGGCGGTGTGCTGCGATCGACTCTGATAGCCGGTTTGTGTCGAGAAAGATCAACTCTGCAGCAGAAGAAAAACATGCTAAAAATTGAGACAATTTTTAGGCGGATCAAAAAGTTCATAAAACAAGCCGAGATCACATCCGGATAATTGCAATTTAAATTTCGCAGCGAAAAGGTATATAAAAATCTATGTGATTTTTCATAATGAATTAGTTGATAATTCCCAACATTGGTATTAGAGCTATTATGATTTAATACAGTTCGGTGATTTGGGTTTCAAATGAGATGTGGAATTGTAGTGTTATGTTAGTTGGATGGAGACTTAATATAACACTCATCACTTTTAATTTTTCTCATTATTGATCGCACCAACCATTTTCTATATGAAGAGTAGAAGAAAATGATTTTTCTCGTTATTGATCGCACCAATCATTTCCCATATGAAAAGTAGAATGAAATAAAAGAATTTGGGACGAGAAAATATTTTAGATAAGTTTCAATGTTGAAGAATCTTAATATCTCCCACTCGTAAACATCCGATATCTATACTACTTACAAAAGCGTGAGTCTTATTTTTTTTTCTCTTTACGAAAATGCCTATATCTTTTTGAGTAATATTTTCATGTACATTTTGAACCATTCATTTCAAATGATTCTCAAATATAGAACTTAATTGTCACGCCCCGAATTACAGCAGAAGCCGAGTTACGTCAACAGACCCGCCGCATGCATAAGGATACATCTCATACATACGAAGCGTCAAAAAAATATGTTCCACAAAAACTAACTAAAATCTAACAATAGTAGGTATCAGAGTAAAATAAAAACTATTACTATAGCAATACTATAAATATACAATCATCACCACACCAGTCCTTAAAATGGTATAACATCTCTGACTACTCCAAACCTCAAAACACTATATAGGCTGCTATATACACTGATAGGTGGTCCAGCTACACACACAAAGAGGGTAGAAGATGCTAACTATCCGCGTTCCCGTTACCTCGATTAGTCGCTGGTACAGAAGGCTCTGAAATAAAATATTAATAAAGAGGGTATGAAAATTATAATCAATAGTCCCCAGTAGGTATGGTCTTCAACGCTGACGATTTACACCACTAAGTCCATAAGAGCCAGAAATAGTAAATAACTGAGCAGTAGAAATAAACAGGAACTGATGTGAATAATTGCTGAAATGAACTACTACTATCATGCCTTTATAATATAACTAAAAACTGTGAATCATGTATTTCATGCATCAATTAGATACTGAATAAAATAATACAATAATACCCAATCATAGTGACCGACTCAACAGTCAGGTCTAGCCTGCGCCGCCTCGTGTCCAGAACCCACCTATAGTGGTTCGCGACCACGCAGGCTACTGTCTAGCCCATGCCATAATAATATCTCATAGCCAACCTCCGGAGTGGCACTCGCGGGGCGCGACCCCAACCGAGTATAATATCACTGTCATGCTCAAAATAGCATGCAGACTGTAGTAAAATACGATGGTCAAACAGGTGATGATAATACTGTCATAGTGTCCCAAATACAGTTTATAAGCTCATACTATTTGTGACTCTCTATTGGCCTCCAAGGCAATATCACATAATACTAATAGTGAAAAATATGCATGTCTCAATAGACTCTACAGATATGTGTCAAAATACTATTATTATCTCAACTATGCCAATAGTTCATCTCATAGGCTAAATATTCTATTATGGACATAGAAATTAGTCCGCCAATTTTGACAACATGGAACCCACCTATATCACAAATTCCAAGGAACAGAACAAGAGTCGAGATAAGGAGATGATCCGCTACTGCTCTTCTAGCATGAACGGCAGCCACAAC
This sequence comes from Puya raimondii, assembly GCA_016920855.1. Classification (NCBI taxonomy): domain Eukaryota; kingdom Viridiplantae; phylum Streptophyta; class Magnoliopsida; order Poales; family Bromeliaceae; genus Puya; species Puya raimondii. Next base: position 81,638,886 of record JABWPP010000050.1, on the reverse strand, counting down.
ACCCTAGAGTGGCTCGAAAAATTCTTCGTGAAAATCATAGGAAATCAGCTCCTAAAAATTAGTTTCTAACTCTCAAATTCCACAAAAATCTCTAAAAAGAGTCTAAACGAAAAAATAATAATATTACGATACTAACCCCGACATCGAAATACCGAAAAACACGCGCGCGCCGATCGCGCGCTTTGAAGAACCCAACCTTGCTAACTTCTTCTTTTTTTCCTCGTAGCCGACTCAATCTCTTACTCTCTCTCTCTAAAGCCAACATAGAAAGAAAGGATAAGGATGGAGGGCTTACGTGGACTCCACTTCTAAAATAGCAAAAATACCATTAGGTCCCTCAAGATTTAGATATTTCAACTTTAGTCCCTCATAAGTTAAATCTTGAGTTTTGAGTTCCTTTTTGCGTCTGTTTCGTGCCAAAATATCCCCAACTCAGTCAAGCATTGTAGAAAAATTGCTAGCTAAAAATTCATCCTGCAACCCTGCCTATTTGTTAGGGCCATTATATTACATCCTCCCCTCCTTTAAAAAGTTTCGTCCTCAAAACTAAAAATATATCTCTAGTCGGCTGCTCAAATAAATAGGGATAAGATTCTTGCATCACATACTCAGGCTCCCAGATTGCCTCTTGCTTTTTTTAGTGACTTCATAATACCTTTACATAAGGAATAACTCAGTTTTGCAATTCTTTTATCATTCGTGCAAGAATTTGAAACGGTCGCTCAGTATAGCTCATCTCCTCAGTCACCTCCAGTGGAACATAATCTACTATATGTGATGGATCAAAGATATACTTCCTCAAAGCTGAGACATGAAATACATCATGTACGCATGCTAAATTCGGCGGCAAAGCTAACCGATATGCAACAGGTCCAACACGCTCGAGTATCTCAAAAGGTCCAATGAATCGTGGACTAAGCTTTCCACGCATTCCAAATCTCTTTATCCCCTTAGATGGCGAGACTTTGAGAAATACATGATCTCCAATCTGAAACTCTAAGTCTCGACGTCGTGTGTCAGCATAGCTTTTCTGTCGACTTTGGGCAGTCTGCAAATGTTGTCGAGCAATTCTAACATTTTCTTCTGTTTCTACTAAAATGTCTGGACCCAGAGTTTTTCTCTTGCCTACTTCACTCCAATATAGTGGCGATCGATATTTTCTTTCATACAATGCTTCAAATGGAGCCATTCTGATACTTATTTGATAACTATTATTATATGCAAACTCAACCATTACCATATAGCGATACCCTCCACCACCGTACTCGAGGACGCATGCTCTTAATATATCCTCCAAAATCTGAATCGTCTTCTCGGATTGTCCATCAGTCTGCGGATGAAAAGTTGTACTAAACTGTAGCTGAGTCCCCAAAGCTATCTGTAAAGCTTTCCAAAAGTGTGCTACAAACCTCGGATCTCGATCTGACATTATAGAGATAGGAACTCCATACAGTCTTACGATCTCATTCAGATATATTTGAATAAGTTTTTCTCTAGACCAGGTCACTTAAATTGGTATGAAGTGAGCATATTTAGTTAATCTGTCCACTATCACCCAGATCGCATCATGTCTATCCTGTGATCTTGATAAGCCAGTTACAAAATCCATAGTGATCCTATTCCATTTCCATTCAGGAATTGGAAGATTTTGCAGTCTGCCAGCAGGTACCCGACGTTCTGTTTTTACTTGTTGACAGACCAAATATTGTGATACAAATATTTCAATATCTCTTTTCATACCATTCCACCAATAATGTGTTTTTAAATTCTTATACATTTTCGTTCCTCCAGGATGTACAGTATAAGGAGAATTATGTGCTTCCTTCAATATCTCCTCGTGGATCTCAGTATCTATAGGGACACATAAACGATCCTGAAATCTCAATATCCCTGAGGCATCAATACTAAACTTTTTTGCTTGTCCAGTCTCTATTTCTGTCCGAATTTTTCCTAAATGCTGGTTAACACCTTATTTCTCTTTAATTTTTTCTAGAAGAGTGGGTTGCAAGATCATAGCCATCAGTCTTGCAGAACCTCCAGAGAGTACAACCTTCAATTCTAACCGCCTCATCTCCTCTAATAGTGGAGCCTAACTAGTGATCATCATACTCAAATTCTGCACTGATTTACGACTTAATGCATATGCTACCACATTAGCCTTACCAGGATGATAAAGTATTATTATATCATAATCCTTTAATAATTCTAACCATCGACGTTGTCTCAAATTCAACTCTTTCTGAGTAAACAAATACTTAAGACTTTTATGATCAGTGTAGATTTCACAATGTTCCTCATAAAGATAATGATGCCAAAGTTTTAATGCAAAAATTACGGCAGCTAACTCCAAATCATGAGTATGATAATTTTTCTCATATTCTTTCAACTGTCTAGAAGCGTAGACAATTACCATGTCATTCTGTATAAATACACAACCCAATTCATTTCGTGATGCATTATGATAAATAACAAATTCTTTATCCATAACAAGAAGGGCAAAGATAGGAGTTGACATCAATCTATTTTTTTTAAAAAAATTTCAAAGCTTTTTTGGCAATCCTCACTCCAAATATACTTAATGCCTTTTTGAGTAAGTTGAGTGAGAGGTACGGAAAGTTTTGCAAAACCTTTCACAAACGGACGATAATAACCAGCCAACTCTAGAAAATTCTGCACCTCAGAAACACTCGTCGGTCTAGGCCAATCTCAAATTGCTTTAATTTTTTTTGGATCAATCGCAATCCCATTAGCTGAAATCACATGCCCAAGAAAAGCAATTTTTCGTAACCAGAAGTCACACTTCTTTAGTTTAGCATAAAATTTCTTTTCCCTCAAAATCTGTAATACAATCCTCAAATAGTCCTCATGTTCAGCTACACTTCGAAAATATATTAAGATATCATCAATAAACACCACCACAAACCTATCTAAAAACGGCTGGAACACCCAATTCATCATATCTATAAACGTTGCTGGAGCATTTGTTCATCCAAATGGCATTACTGTAAATTCATAATGCCCATATCGTGTTCTGAATGCCGTTTTTGAAATGTCTTTAGGTTTACTCTTCAATTGATGATACCCTGACTACAAATCTATCTTGGAGTACACACAAGATCCTTGCAATTGATCAAATAAATCATCAATGCGCGGCAATGGATACTTATTCTTAACAGTCACCTTATTTAATTCTCTATAGTCTACACATAATCTTAGTGATCCATCTTTCTTCTTCACAAATAACGCTGGTGCTCCCTTAGGTGACACAATGGGTCGAATAAATCCTTTCTCCAATAAATCGTGCAGTTGTGCTTTTAATTCCTGTAATTCTGCGGAGCCATCCTGTAAGGTGCCTTTGAGATTGGCACAGTTCCTGGGACCACGTCAATCATAAATTCTATTTTCCTATCCGGCAGCATGTTAGACAACTCAGAAGGAAACACATCTGAAAACTCTCGAACTACAGGAATGTTCTCGAGTTTCGGTGATGCTATAGGGACTTCAACTACTGCTACCAAAAAGGCTACACATCTGTGGTTCATCAACTGTTTTGCCTTTGGTGTAGAACTCATCGTTGTAAATAAAGTACTCTGACAACCCCTATACACATACTCCTCCTGACTTGGCTCGCGAAATATCACTGTCCTATCCCCACAATCAATCGTCACATAATAGCAAGCCAACCAATCCATCCCTAACACAATGTCAAAGTCCTGCGATAGTCTCAAGACTAATAGGTCTACCGGCATAATTCCCTACTCGACAGCACTTCCCCACATCTCGATCTGTTCTTTCATTACTGTCGCACTAATCTCAACCCATAAAGCCATCTCAATCACCTAATCCAAAGTTTGAAGATGCTGCGACAGCACAAACTGATAAATCTATGGTCGCAGTTCTCTCTCTCAAATAAATATGCCTTGTGCCGCTCATCTCGTGCTGTAAAGGGTATGCAGTTTAGAATTTGAACAAACTCACTCGCATACTTCTGTACAAATCAATCTCCCTGTTTCATCTTCTTTATATCATCTTCAAGTTTTTCTTTCACACTATCAGAAAATAGGCCCCATATAATATCTCTTGAAACTCCTTCCAAGTCAGACTCTCAAACCTGTCTGTATGTGTCCTTTCCTGCTCTGCCTCTAACATCTCCTGCCTACCCTCTGCCATCATCCCAGTCAGTCTCAATCTCTCAGTAACAGTCTCTGATGGGGGTACCACTATTTTAGGAACATCTACCGGAACACCCAATGGTGGAGCATCCTTTACTGGCCTCTGCTGTGAAGTACTGACCTACTATGCTAACAACTCAAATAATCTCCCCATCATCCCTGTCATCCCAACCTTCTACTCTCGAAGCTCTCGTATCTCACTAGAACCACTCTGACCCTGCTCCTCTGGCTGTACTAAGGAAGATCCTGTAGGTGATTGTGATCGTCCCTCCATCCTGATCAACTGAAATCAAAATATAGATTAGTCACACTAAGTCTCGCAACTCGACCCAATCAAATGAAAGTCTAGAAAAACATCCCTTTTTCTCTGCGATATTATGCTGTCTGCAGCCAACATAATCATCTATAAGGGAAAAACACATCTCCTTTAATCACTCTTCAATTCTCTCTGAAGAGTTCACATAATTCAATCTATTGACTTTCGTTTTAAATCACGTCTCTCTCGTCCTATGTCCTGGGGATCTGTCCAGCCTAAAGTTTTCTATGCCAAACATCCTAAGCTCTCATACAACTTAATCTGTCATGATCCGGATTACAGCGGAAGCCCGAGTTATGTCAACAGACCCGCCGCATGCATAATGATACACCTCATACATACGAAGTGTCAAAAAAAATATGTTCCACAAAAATTAACTAAAATTTAACAACACTAGGTATCAGAGTAAAATAAAAACTATATACTACAGCAATACTATAAATATACAATCATCACCACACCAGTCCTCAAAATGGTATAACATCTCTGACCACTCCAAACTTCAAAACACTGTACAAGCTGCTATATACATTGATAGGTGGTCCAGCTACACACACAAAGAGGGTAGAAGATGCTAACTATCTACGATCCCCTTACCTCGATCAGTCGCTGGTACAGAAGGCTCTGAAATAAAATATTAATAAATAGGGTATGAGAACTATAATCAATAGTCCCCAGTGGGTATGGTCGTCAACGCAGACGGTTTACACCACTAGGTCCATAAGAGGCAGAAATAGTAAATAACTGAGCAGTAGAAATAAACATGAACTGATGTGAATAATTGCTGAAAGGAACTACTACTATCATGCCTCTATAATATAACTAAAAACTGTGAATCATGTATTTCATGCATCAATTAGATACTGAATAAAATAATACAATAATACCCAATCATAGTGACCGACTCAACAGTCAGGTCTAGCCTGCGCCGCCTCGTGTCCAGCACCCACCTATAGTGGTCCGCTACCACGCAGGCTACTGTCTGGCTCATGTCATAATAATATCTCATAGCCAACCTCCGGAGTGGCACTCACGGGGCGCGACCCCAACCGAGTATATATCACTGTCAAGCTCAAAATAGCATGCAGACTGTAGTCAAATGCGATGGTCAAACAGGTGATGATAATACTGTCATAGTGTCCCAAATATAGTTATAAGCTCATACTATTTGTGACTCTCTATTGGCCTCCAAGGCAATATCACATAATACTAATAGTGAAAAATATGCATGTCTCAATAGACTCTATAGATAGGTGTCAAAATACTATTATTATTTCAATTATGCCAATAGTTCATCTCATAGGCTAAATATTCTAATATGGACATAGAAATTAGTCCGCTAATTTTGACAACACGAAACCCACCTATATCGCAAATTTCAAGGAACAGAACGAGAGTCGGGATAAGGAGATGATCCGTTAATGCTCTTCTAGCCTGAACGGCAGCCACAACACCCGAGAGTGGCTCAGAAAATCCTTCGTGAAAATTATAGGAAATCAGCTCCTAAAAATCAGTTTCTAACTCTCAAATTCTACAAAATCCCTCAAAAGAGTCTAAACGAAAAAAATATAATATTACGATACTAACCCCGACGTCGAAATACCGAAAAACACATGCGCGCTCCGGTCGCATGCTTTGAAGAACCCAAGCTTGCTAACTTCTTTTTTTTTCCTCGTAGCCGACTCAATCTCTTACTCTCTATCTCTAAAGTCAACATAGAAAGAAAGGATAAGAATGGAGGGCCTACGTGGACTCCACTTCTTAAAAAGGAAAAAATGCCATTAGGTCCCTCAAGATTTAGATATTTCAACTTTAGTCCCTCACAAGTTAAATCTTGAGTTTTGAGTTCCTTTTTGCGTCTGTTTCGTGCCAAAATATTCCCAACTCAGTCAAGCACTATAGAAAAATTGCTAGCTAAAAATTCATCCTGCAACCTTGCCTATTTGTTAGGGTCCAATATATCACATTAATTTTTTGCCATTGGATCTCGTCCAAAGGTTAAAATTACAAGTATTTGTCACTTTTGGTGACAAAATTACTCTCGCATATAATATCTCCGCAACCCAATCTCCCCAATCTCCTTTCTCATGCGTAATACCCGCCGCATATCATCTCATCATAATGCTTATCTTTCCTCACACGTAATACCTATCATCTATGCGTTTCTCACGCGTAATACCCACCACCTATCACACGATAATACTTATCTTTTCTCACACGTAATACCGCCACCTACGAATTTTTTAAATATTTTCACTTTCAGCAGGCCTCTCAATATTCTTTCCATACATTTTTTCCTTCTTTTCCTTCCATACCTCCTCCGTCGCGGTCTACATATAAGTCGTCATCTCTTCCGGCACATCATTATCGTCGTCCTTGCCGGCAACAGCACATCGACGGCACATCGACAGTTGTAGAATTCTTTTTCGAGGGGGGTTGGTGGATCAACATTCTTCTTCTTTATTTTTTCCTATTAAGTTCCTTACTTGTGGCTCCCTTCTTTCTTTCTTCATCTGCGGCAAAAAAACTATTAATTTGTCAATGGGTTCAATTCCAGTCAGGTGAAACCTGATAGCTGCAACTAATTTTGCATATAATGATCCTGAGGCTCAATTGCTTAGTCAACTAGGTGGACATTCGGAAACACGTTCCTAACTCTCTTTTTTTCATTCGAACCACATGTATCAGTATTCCATTACATTTGAATTATACAATTTTGTAGAAGGTGATGTAAAACCTTCTGCCATTTAAAGAATTTTCATCATTCTCCAGTTTATGAGTTGATTTAACCTCTTTTTTTTAGTTTTTGTAATGAGTCGCCGGCCCTGGCACATCGACAGTTGGAGAGGTATTTTGGTCCTACTCGATTCATTTTGCAATAATAATATAGTTTCCCACCCGATCCGTTTTTATCACTTCATATGCAAAAAATAATATTAATAACAAATTTTTGGGATGAATTTGAAGCATAAATCAGATTAGATTGATCCTCTGGGACAAGATGGTGCTAACATACATTAGTATGTGGAGAGGTGTTATTGCAAATAATTTAGTTGTTATATCAACAGCAGTGTATGTTAATATCGATAATCGGGATAAATATACTTTTTAATATTTTATTCTTTTTATAATGTTTTGCTTTTTATAGTATTTTTAATTTATTTAACAGGATCAATTTACTTAGCAACGAGTTTTGCTAGTAAAATTGTGCTTAATCCACCTATTCCAGAAGCTGAAGAAATAAAACTAAGATAAAAAATTTTACTTACGTGAATCATTATAAAATTTCTATTCTTTTTGCTAACTTTATCTATTCTAATGATATAATACTAATGTTTACTTTATTATTTATCTCACTTTCAGTGTACTTGGATATAGGCAATGGCTGGGGGGAGATGAAATGCAGCACCCCGGTAGTGGAAGCACCACGGAGGTGTAACAGCTGCAGACCCGCCACATAACTTAAGATTGAAAGCTTAATTTTGTTCGGCGTTAATATCAATATCCTTATAACATAATAAAGTTTGTACAAACAATTCACAAATTTTAAACGTTCCGAATAGACTAATACAAATTGGTTATCATAATACCATACCATTTAACACAAATAAAACTTCTAAATGGGCTATACCCTCAACTTAACAAGTAACAAGAGACATGCTAGAGCATAGGATCAAATTCCATTGCATCATGAACCAAAGAATAAACAACGAGGGCATATGTTCTTAGAACAATAAATAAGCATGCAACAAGAATTATGAACATTCAATAGCAATATACATATGCATGCATGATACTAAGAGGACCACTAAGGTTCATCATCTATAGATAAGGATTCCATCTCAAAATAAGAAAAGGCCGATCTAAGACGTGGAAGGTTCGGCCGTGGAGCTCCGGCGTGCGCGTCCGAAGTACCTAACATGCAAATAATGAGTATCTCTATTAATCTTTTATCTTAATCTTAATCTTAAATGATTTAGACTTATTCAAATCCATCATTTCAACTACGATGCTCTATTCTCGGATTAGAACAAATGTCCCAATTTCGGGAGCCCATAACTTTCTCAAAATAGATAAAAACCTTAAAATAACTCATTCAAACCATATATAAGGGTTAGGGGTACTTAATTTTAGCAAATGGCACCATAATGAGATGTTTTTACCCTCCAAAAACTAGCCGGAAAAGTCCAACCCGAGAATAGCATCAATTGATCGAAATATTAACAAACTAAGTTTAAATTTGATTAAACAACTTAGTTCAATCATACATTCATGCCCAATATATTTGAACATGATTGACATCTCAAACTAAGGATTCTAAACCCTTAAAATTAACTACAAAAGCTTAATCTCGTAGTTGATCAAAATCCCAATTTTGGAGGTTCATAACATGCAAGTAACTCATCAAAACCTCTTAAAAATAAGGGCAATTCATATAATTATGCATTGGTCCCCAATTTCAAATAGAAATAACTAAACATTATTTATTAAAATCCTCATTTTGGGCTTTTAGGGTTCCAACCCTAAAATTAAAATCAAATCCCGTAATAGGGCAAAAATTCCCTATTTGGAGCTTCAACAAGTGAATATAATGCTACAAAATTTCCAAAAAACCATAGCCAAAGACTAGCTTGGGACCTTCAAAGAGAATGAAAAAATATACATGCAACTCACAATATTCATCTTTTCATATTCACAAAGTATAAAACCGAAAATCTACTTACTTTGCGCTCTAAAATGGGTTTCCTTGAAAATGGGTTTCCTTCTCCAAAAGTCTCCTCCTTAATCCCTTCAATTTGAAGGAAAGATCCTTCTTCTCATTGTTGAATAAAAGAGAGAAGAAAATAGGGTATTTGGAGAAGGGGCAAATGGAAAGAAGAGAAGGAGATGAGAAGAGAAGGGTTTTTCTCTTCTCATATTTAAACCAGCCCATTAAGGGCATTTCAGTCATTTTACTATACATTTTATTGGAAAAAATAAAGGTTGGACCAATAGTTAACCAGCTAAGTTGAAATGTTATATTTTTAATTAGCAAATTTACCAAACTGCACATGGCAATTGGTAAATTCCCAAACTAGCTCGCAGCTCAGGACTGTATCGACGACTGTTAGAAAAATTGTAATAACTCTTTTGTCCGTTATCCGTTTAAGATGATTCATGTTGCTTTAGAAATATAACGCAAAGATCTTTCCAACGAGACCAGTTTCGCCCTAATCGGATGTCGATAACTTAGTCAAAAGTTCTCCCAAAGTGGCTGGTTGTGCAATGGCAGATTAGACTCAACTGTTTTGACATTTTCGTCCTAAAACAATTCGTTTTGACTCAATTTGAGTTCAAATCATATGAAACTAGCCATCACACCTCTAAAATTATTTTTAAATCTTTTAAAATCTTTATAGCAAAATTTTGGGGCGTTACAGTTTCATCCCCCGTTAAAATAGTTTCATCCTCGAAACTAAAAACAAACCTTGATTCCAAACTTCGAATAGTTTCGGATATCGCCCTCGCATTTCATCCTCTAACTCCCACGTGGTTTAGCGCTCCTCATGGTTACTCCACTGAACCTTCACGTACTTGATACTACGGTTCCGGAGTGTTTTTTCTTTTTCTCCTAAAATGCGAACTGGGCACTCCGAATAACTTAAATCCTCGTGTAGCTCCACCGAGGAATATTCGATAACGTGGCTCGAGTCCGAAATGTACTTTCGAAGCATAGGAACATGAAAGACATTATGGATTCCCGAAAGGTTTGGAGGAAAAGCGAGCCGATATGCCACCGGGCCAACCCGTCCAATTATATCGAATGGCCCGATGAATCTCGGACTCAACTTTCCTTCGAGCCCAAACCTACGGATTCCCTTCATCGGTGAGACCCGAATGAAAACCTTGTCGCCCTCGCTAAATTCCAAGTCTCGACGACGACGATCAGCATAACTCTTTTGTCGACTTTGAGCAGCCAAAAGCCTCTGTCGGACTATTCGAACTTTATCCACAGTATCTTCAATCAAATCTGGCCCAATAATTCTCTGCTCGCCGACCTCGTTCCAGCAAATAGAAGATCGACACTTCCTTCCATATAGGACCTCATAAGGTGGCATGCCAATACTCGCTTGATGGCTATTGTTGTAGGCAAACTCAGCCAAGAGCAAGTATTTCTCCCAGCTGCCCCCAAAGTCCAAGACACAGGCTCGAAGTTATATCTTCCAGTATCTGAATAACTCGCTCCGACTGGCCATTGCTCTGTGGATGGTACGCAGTACTCAGGTTGAGCCGCGTACCCAAAGCTTGCTGCACGCTTCTCCAACAGTGAGAAGTAAAACGAGAATCCCGATCAGAAGTGATCGATACAGGTACCCCGTGAAGACGGACTATCTCGTCAATGTATAGCTGCGCCAACCTCTCGCCGAACCAAGTTGAGCTAATAGGTAAGAAGTGAGCCGACTTGCTCAAGCGGTCCACCACAACCCAAATAGAATCATGGCCCCGCTGTGTCCTGGGTAAACCCATTAGAAAGTTCGTTGTCACTTCATCCCACTTCCAAACCGGCACCGGAAGGCTCTACAACTTTCCGGCCGGTCGCTGATGCTCAGCCTTGACTGTTGACATATCAGGCATTGTGCCACATAAAGAGCTTCACTCTGGGCCACCAATAATGCGCCTTCAGATCCCGATACATTTTGTTTCCTCCGGGATGGATAGTGTAGGGCGAGAGGTGAGCCTCGTGGAGAATCTCTTGCCGAAGCTCAGAGTCATGCGGCACACAAAGCCGACCCTCGTAGTAGTATGTACTATCGTCTGTGATACAGAAACCCTTGGCCTTACCCAACGACATCTTGGCCTTGGTCTTAAGAAGAGAGCTATCTGTGGCCTGTTTCGCTTTGATCCTCTCGACTAATGTGGGTTGGACTGACATAGCCATAAGTTGTATTGTTGCACCAGTTGGTACAACCTCCAACTCGAGCCGACGCATCTGCACAAGTAGCTTAGGCTCCTCGGTGATCAACATGGATAATGTGGCTGTGGACTTAAGACTCAAGGCATCAGCTACTACATTAGCTTTGCCGAGGTGATAAAGAATAGTGACATCATAGTCCTTCAGTAATTCTAACCACCGCCGTTGTCTCAAGTTGAGCTCTTTTTGGGTGAATATATATTTCAAGCTCTTGTGATCGGTGTGTTAGATGTATGCCCTAGAAGCCAACTAGGCCGACACATGTATTCTTTTTAGGACATAAATTTGTATTTGATTTTAAATATTATGAATAAATATGGGTTCTTATTTCCATTCATGTTGTGTATGTGTCCATGAATCGTCCAAGGAATTAATAAGATGATGACATGTATTCTCAAGAGTTGAGAAATTAAGACATGTGTCATTGGTGGTTAATTCCTAAATGCTCCACCGACCGTCCCTAGCGCAAGTGGCAAAGGGCTTGGTGGTTGGTACCCGAGGTCTCGAGTTCGAATCCTAGTTGATTCACATTTCTAGCTAAATTTATTTCTATAAGAAATAAACGAAGCGGGTAGCGTGCTACCTTTCTCTCAAAAAAAAAAAATCCTAAATGCTCTTGATCGATGGATCATCACGGGGACGGTGATTGATCCAATGAGATTGGTGCACAGGTCGCTTCCCTTTTGGGTAGATGAGTCTCGAGTCAACAGTGTGGAGACACTGAAGCGAATGTGCAGGTGGTTGTTAGAGAACAAGGGTACCGAGCGTGACCAACGCGAGAAGTCACTTGGATGTGTACTCACTTGTCAGTGACTTACTCAATGTTGCATTAGTGTGACTGGACCTTTGATCTGCGGTGCCTCGGCTATTCACAATGAGGTTACTGTAGTTTGACTGTACATACACTTGGTCCCTAGCCATCCAGGTCCTTGCGGTGCATGTTGGCTACAGTAGGTTTGTTGTAGGAATAGGGTGTGTACCTATATGGAATCTATCTCCCTTGGTAGATAGGGGCGTTAGTCCTATGTGATTTATGAGACCGAGTTTAGAAGACCTTGGCCAAGGAAGAAAAAATAGCGGAAGGATTTTCGATATTAGAAACTCGAGTCGAATAAATTTGACATATGACAGACGATGAGGTTTGACGAGTTATTCCATGACCTCCGTATAGTCGGGACTCATGATAGAAGAACTGTATCACACGGTAACTGCACCAAGAGGTTCAGTATTCTATTCTACTTGAATGCCACTACATGCTGCTAGGCGTCACTGGTGGATTGTGAGACTCATGAGATTTATCTAGATGATCGATAATTCTCATTGAGCTGAGTTGGAATTGTTCCAACCCACTTAAAGGAGTTTCAGTGATATTGTTGATAATGATCAGAATATATCTTACTACCAAATAGAATAGAACCTATGAGGTCACACACATAAGAGGTAGTGACTGATCGGATAGCTAGAACGCAATTTTTGAATCGCCGAAGGATCTAATTGTCAATATGTTGATAATTGGACTAATTTGTAATTATTACAAATTAGTGGTATTAAAGTGTAAATGTTACAAGAGAGGACTTACTAACAGTTAGTAAATTGTGAGAGGGCTTATGTGCAAATGTTGCATGGTTAATTTGATATGATCAAATTAGGATAAAGTTCAAATCGAATCAAATTAGAATTTGATCGATCTAACCAATTAAAGAAAGGATAAATTTAAATCTAGATTTATTCTTATCCTTAATGGTTATTATATTATTAAAAAGGAGGATTATATCCCTCTATATAATATACGGGAGTTTTTAGAAAACCCTAGCCGTCAGCTCTCTCCTCTTCTCTCTTCTTGTTCTAGCAAGAAATACGTCCTTTGTAAGGGAGCTAGCACCCCGGTGAGGACATCGATCAGATCACCAATCTCGTGTGAACACCTATAGAGGCCGGACGCGTGTGCGGTTTCAAGAGAACCTAATTCCACGATCATCAAATTGCGGTGAAGAACTACCCGCGCAAAGGTGAAGATTAGATCTTCTTATCTCTTTAATCTAGAATAACATGAGGGTGTGCGGTTTCAAGAGAACCTAATTCCACGATCATCAAATTGCGGTGAAGAACTACCCGCGCAAAGGTGAAGATTAGATCTTCTTATCTCTTTAATCTTGAATAACATGAGGGATCCTAATTGCGTGTTTGTCACGCCCCGGATTACTCGTTTCCCCGGGCTCGCCAACAGATCCGCCGTATACATAGATATTTCTATGTATACGAAGCGATAGCTAACCTGTAAACAAACATACAAGCAACTACAAGAGATATAGAGCTGAAATAAAACATACTAATAACAAAAGCCACCTGTACATATAGGATCCAAAACACAACAGGTCCTCCACAACCAAAAATAGGAACAAATCCACACTATATGTACATGGCACAACTCAAAAAGAAACTATCTCCAGTAGGGTCCTCCTCTAGGAACAACAGGGACAGGTAGGGATCTAGCTCGCGACTCCCTTACCTCGATCCGCAGGGACAAGAGCAGCAGCCGCAACCGACGAAGGCTCTGCAAGAAAAGGTGGCAACAATGGGTGTGAGAACTACTATCAAAAGAAGTAGTCCTCGGTGGGTACCAATACCGACCTCAACGGTCCACCCACTAAGTCTACGAGACTAACAGTATAGCTGGTAGGTAAACAACAACAAAGTAAGCTGGAATAAACTCTACAGCTGTAATGCCACTACCCTACCACTATCCAAGTCAAACTCTCAAGTAAGCATCACCAAAGTGAAAGGTCACCCCTGACCCGATCTAACGGAACCGCCCAAACGGGCTCGTCCAGCCAACTGCCTAGCCACACCGCACACTACCAAAAAGGGTAGCCGGTCCAAATACCAGATCCAACTAATCTGTAGCAACATCAACGCAAAAGAGGCCTCACTCCGGAGCGGCACTCGGGGGAGCTACCCAACCGAGTTAAAAGCGTATCTCTGTCGAGCACAAACAGGCTCCGGCAGGCTATAATCAAATGGAAAGGGGTCAAAATGGGTCAAGACTCCAAGCTCACGTGCCCTCAGCACAAACAGAAGCTAAAACAAGAGTCTGGGTCCACCGTCAACCCCGACGGCACCCGAAAACACAAAACAGCCTAACCCTGCTGTAAATACAAGCTCGGCATCCAAGCACAAGCTTAAACTCATCCTACAACGAACTAAGTATCCACCTCGCACTAACAGCGGTGATACAAGAACAGAAACGGCTCCTAGAGCTAAATCTGATAATAGTTCGAAAAGTGACGGTTGTATGTTCGCGAGTTTTCTCCTAAGTCAAATCCCAGTTCAGCATGTGAAGTCATGTCTATAAATTATCAATTTATGCTCCAAATTCAGATTTCATAATAATACATGCAAATTCATGAATTCGAGCTACTAACATGATTTAACAGATAATAAAACAGCATGCTGCACTCTCTACAACTTAGGAGGAAATCCGGCGATTTCGGTAACATTAACCCACCTCAAAAGCTATCCAACAACGGCTAGGAGTCGAGTGGAAGGCCTCCAAACAACACCGGCTGAAATCGAGCTCAAATCTGAAACCTCGAGATTCGGACCCACCTGCTCAATGTTCTGGGCGCCCAGAACATCAGCCCAGAACTGCAGCCTGGCAGCATGACCAACATAGATTCAACATGCGATAAAATCCAAATCCTAAGTCCAAATACAGTGAAATTTGGCTCAACTCACCAGTAGGGGCTCAAGAACACACCCTCCAAATTTCAGCCAAAACGGAGTTCGACTCGATATCCAAAAGGTCCCCACACAGATTCGGATTCACTACTGGACCCTCCTGCACATGGATCCAGAAGTTCCAGCAACTAAGCAAAAATCACATTAAGCAAGAATTCTAGAATTCCAACGAATCTAGCCCATGGAAAAGGGTCACAAACCTCACAAATACAGTGATGGAACAATCCAAAACCTCTCCAAAGGTCCTCACAAAGATCTGGATTCACAAATCCAAGAAATCCATCAATTGACCCAAAAATTCAGCACTTAAGCAAATACTCCAAATCTGAGCTAGAACTCACCTTTGAATCCTCAATTCAGGTGGAAAGAACCTCCAAACCAGCAAGGAAAGTGGAAGGACCAATCTTCACTTCGAAATTCCAGCTCCCAAAAGATTTGGATCCATAAGATCAAAGGAAAACCCAAGTTTCAGCTCCAGAACACAAGGGGTCCAGTAAAATATCAACTGTAGCTTACATACCTGTCCAAAATGCGATTGGAAGGATTCCACATCTTTCTCTACGAGTCCTCTATCCAACAAACCAAGTTTCGTTGGATTTGGACACTCCCACACTGCACACGAGCACGAACACCACAGGTCGACATTGCAGTTTCAGCAGGAAACCAAGGTCTTCAATGGGGGAAGATGGAATTTGGGAGAGATAGGAGGGCTTCCTTGCAAAATCCTGGGTTCACCTTGAAGAGGGGAGAAAAGAGTCTCAGGGGAGGTCGTCCACCTCTTTTATAGACAAAGGATTTCGGTGCAATGGGCCTCAAGAACAGAAATGCCCTAACCTGTTTCTCAGCAGGAAATCCTCACAATCGGGCGCCCGAAACCCAAGAAGTGGGCGCCCGGTTTTTCAGCCTGCACAAGTCCAGAACATCGGACTCTCCGCCCGCGGTCCGGTGCGCCCTAACCTGGTCCGGCGGAGTTCACCAACCAACCAACACGTGTCAAGCAGATCGATATTCACGAGGTAGGATTTCCGGACTCACTTTCCGGGCGCCCGATACTGGATCCGAAATGACTTAGCAGTTTTCAGAAAACGAGCACTGAACAACTGGGCGCCCAAAACATAGCTTCCGGGCGCCCTAAATTCCCTACGCCCAAAACTTCAGTTTTGGCTTGTTTCGGTGCTCCGAGTCCGTTTTCGCGTCTATTTGACGCCGAAACGACACCGACTTGTCTCGACCTTCTCCAGAAGCGTCGAACAGTCTAGGATACTACAGTCATTCCGTCAGTTAGGCCCCAGGGATACTACATCCTCCCCCCCTACGGAAAGTTACGTCCTCGAAACTTAAACTCATACCTCAAGAAGGCAGCTCAAAAAGGTAGGGATAGGATTCCCGTATCACCGTCTCCGGCTCCCAAGTCGCCTCACGCTCCTCGTGATTACTCCGCTGCACTTTCACGTATGGTATGACTCGGTTGCGCAATTCTTTCGTCTCGCGAGCAAGAATCCGCACCGGTCGCTCCTCGTACCGCAGGTCCTCAGCCAACTCAAGTGGGGTGAAGTCAATCACGTGGGAGGGATCGAACACATATCTCCTCAGAGCCGAGACATGAAACACATCATGGACTCCAGAGAGTCGCGGTGGTAGGGCGATCCAATATGCTACCGGCCCCACTCGCTCCAACACTTCGAACGGGCCAACAAACCGTGGACTGAGCTTTCCACGAACTCCAAAACGGCGAATTCCTCTGGACGGCGAGACTTTCAGAAACACATGATCTCCAATCTGGAACTCCAAGTCTCGTCTCCTAGTATCCGCATAGCTCCTCTGTCGACTCTGGGCGGTCTCAAGACGTCGTCGAACCATCTTGACCTTCTCTTCCGCTTCCAAAAGGATATTGGGACCCAAAGTCTTCCTCTCACCCACATCACTCCAATGCAAGGGCGAACGACACTTGCGTCCATACAATGCCTCAAACGGAGCCATCTGGATGCTCGCTTGATAGCTATTGTTGTACGCAAACTCAACCAGTCCTAAGTGTCGATGCCACCCTCCACCAAAGTCTAGGACACATGCCCTCAACATGTCCTCCAGAGTCTGAATGGTCCGCTCAGACTGACCATCTGTCTGTGGATGAAAAGCCGTGCTAAACCGCAGCTGAGTACCCAGTGCTGTCTGTAGACTCCTCCAAAACTGTGAGACGAACCGTGTGTCTCGATCAGACACAATCGAGGTAGGCACCCCATGCAGTCTCACTATCTCGTCCAAATATAACTGAGCGAGTCTGTCCCTGGACCAAGTAGTCTGCACTGGTAAGAAGTGGGCAGATTTGGTCAGTCTGTCCACTATCACCCAAATGGCGTCGTAACCAGCCTGCGTCCTCGGTAATCCCACGACAAAGTCCATGGCGATCTGGTCCCACTTCCACTCGGGTTTTGGGAGACTCTGAAGCTTGCCAGCAGGTACTCGGTGCTCCGCCTTTACCTGTTGACAAGTCAAACACTGAGCCACAAATCTCCCAATATGCCGCTTCATTCCATTCCACCAGAAGTGTGCCTTCAAGTCCTTATACATCTTGGTTCCACCGGGGTGAACCGTATAAGGCGGGTAATGTGCCTCTCTCAAAATCTCCTCTCGGATCTCAGAATCCATAGGCACACACAGTCGGTCCCGGTACCGCAGTACTCCCGAACTGTCAACACCAAAATCCCCTGTCTGCCCGCTGGCAATTTGATCTCGAATCCCCATCAAATAGGGGTCCACACTCTGTTTCTCTCGGATCCTATCCAACAGAGTGGGTTGCAAAACCAAAGACATAAGTTTTGCAGTAACCCCAGGGGATACCACCTCAAGCTCAAGTCGCCTCAACTCCTCAAGTAATGGCGCCTGCTGAGTGATCATCATACTAAGGCTCTGCACTGATCTCCTGCTCAACGCATCTGCCACTACATTCGCCTTGCCGGGGTGATACTGGATGGTAATATCATAATCCTTCAACAACTCTAACCACCGGCGTTGCCTCAGATTCAATTCTTTCTGAGTGAACAGATACTTGAGACTTTTATGATCCGTGAAAATCTCACAGTGCTCACCATACAAGTAATGCCGCCACAGCTTCAGTGCAAACACTACAGCTGCCAGCTCCAAATCATACGTAGGATAATTCTTCTCATAATCCTTCAATTGCCGGGAGGCATAAGCAATTACCCTACCATGCTGCATCAACACACATCCCAAGCCACTGTGTGATGCATCACTATAAATCACGAATCCTTCCCCCATAACTGGAAGGGTAAGGATGGGAGCAGACATCAGTCTCTCCTTCAGCTCCTCAAAGCTATGCTGGCGTTCAGCACTCCAAACAAATCTAATCCCCTTCCTCGTCAGACGAGTGAGGGGTGTGGAGAGCTTCGCAAAGCCTTCCACAAATCGACGGTAATATCCAGCTAACCCGAGGAAACTCCTCACCTCGGTAACCGTCGTCGGTCTGGGCCAATCCCGCACAGTCTCAATCTTCTGCGGGTCCACCGCCACTCCAGTGGCTGATATCACATGGCCCAAAAAAGCTACCTCTCGAAGCCAGAATTCGCACTTCTTCAACTTGGCATACAACTTCTTCTCCCTCAGAAGTTGCAGCACTATCCTCAAGTGCTCCTCATGCTCAGCATCACTCCGAGAGTAGATCAGGATATCATCAATAAACACCACCACAAACCGGTCCAAGAACGGCTTAAACACTCGATTCATCAAATCCATAAACGCGGCAGGGGCATTAGTCAATCCAAACGGCATCACCGTAAACTCATAATGCCCGTACCGAGTCCTAAAAGCCGTTAGGGAATTAGGAATATCCTACCCAGTGATTGCGGACGCCCGGACGGAGGATCCGGTTTGAGCTGTTGACGTGGAGGGCCACGTGTCGCGACGCAGGACACGTGTCGATCGCCGGAGACACGCCGCCCCACCGCCTGATGACTATCGACCGGCCGCTTGACCGCGCGACGACACCTGTACGGCAGGATTTCCGGACGCCCGGAAATTGGGAAGTGGGCGCCCGAATGTGAACTTTTGGCAGCCTATAAATAGGCGAGCCCTGATGGTTTTTGGGGTAATTTCCACTTCGTGATTTCGTTTCTAGAGAGAGAGAAGCTAGTGTTTAGGGCCATGTGTTGGCATAGTTTGTGTGATCTAGCTTGTTCTCCTCTATCCTGCTGATCTGATCTGGTGCTGAGCCGTTTATTCTGCTGGAGTTAGCAGTTTCCTTGGAGGTTTTGACAGATCGGGGTGCTGCCGGAGTTCGTTATCTGGAGGGTTGGATCTGAGGCTTGTTCTTTCCCCACCGTGGTTGGATTAGCATTTGAGGTGGGTTGATGTTTGCCAGATTCAGTGGACTTCCTCCTACGTGTTTTATCTCATGTTAGCATAATATGATATGATGTTGTTTGGATTATGTTAGCATGATTGGATTATGATATGTGGATATTGGATTATGATATTGGGATTATGATAGTATGCCATGCTAAGATTATGTAGAGATGCCATGTTAGGGTGAGACTGATCTATAGACTGCATGGGCATGTTATGATCTTAGATGTGCTAATGATATGTATATGAGCATGCATTTCCTTGTATCCCTGTTGCATGATTGGACCTACACCTATTCTGTTGATTCCTTGTACCAGTTGTTGTGCATGTAGTGTAGGTGATCATGTTGTGGCTCGTGCTATGTTGTTGTACCTCCTCTTTGTGGTAGAGTCGAGAGCCTCCTCTTGTGTGATAGAGTTGAGATTGATTGTGAGCACTGGAGCATTGATTGTGCCGAGGGCACGGGGTACTTTGTGAGAGTATGGATTGGGTCACACTTGTTGATTATCCTTTGTGGTGCCAAGGGCACAGTGGATTGGGTCTTACCTGTTGACTATTCTTTGAGGTGCCGAGGGCACATGATCCTTTGTTGACCCAGTCGTGTCGATCATATACCTGCGGGTGCTTGGCGGTTACTATGGTTGTACTTTGCTCGGTTGGGTCGCTCCCACGAGTACCACTCTAGAGTTGGCATGTTCCGTACAGAGGGTTGTACGAGGGGCTAGTTACAGACGGGCTTCCTGTACTAGTTGGGCTCCCTGGAGGGTTGAGCAGCTCCCTGGAGGGTTGAGCGTGATCAGGCCGCAGGTATGGTATTGTATTGAGAGGTATTGTATGGCGAGAGCTAGGTACAGATGGGGTTCCTGTACTAGCTGGTTCGCAGGTATTGTATTGTGTATGATAGTCCTCATTTGGTATATTCAGTTCATTGGTATTCATACTGACAGTTGAGCTTTGTGCATAGTAGTGGTAGTATATCTCCTACTCTTTTATTGCTCTATTCATATCTCTTGAGATTGAGGACTTAGTGGGCAGACCGCTGAGGCTGGTGGCGGTACCCACTGAGGACTACTTGATTGATAGTAGTTCTCACACCCATTGGTGACATCTTTTTGCAGAGTCTTCTTCCCCAGTCGTGCATACTGAGCGCGGAAAGGAGACCGTCGGGTAGAGCTATTCCCCGGATATTTGGCTAGAGGTATACCCATTTTGGATAGATGGTTGAGTCTGTACATACTATGTGATGTTGATATCAGTCTGTATATGAGAGTTATATGTGAGAGTTATGGATGATGTATGTACAGTGATCTCTCTTTGATATATTTATATAGCAGCTCTGTTGATACCTTTAGCTCTGTGTGTTTGATTGTGGATGTTGTTTCGCTTCGTATACATGGTAGAGATACTGTGTATGCGGCGGATCTGGTCATGCGCCTGGGAAGAGGTAACCCGGGGCGTGACAGATTAAGTTGGTATCAGAGCTTAGGAATAGGTCAAGAGGGCCTAGGAAACCTAAGATAAACAGACCTAAGAATGACGTGAGAGACGTGATTGATCGCGAAAGTCAAAGATTGGGTTTTTGAATCCTTCCTTGTGTAGGAAGAGTGATTGAGGGATTATGCCTTCTCTTATCGGATGAATTATGTTGGCTGCAGACGACATAATAATCTGAGAAGAAAAGAAGTGTCCTTCTAGACTTTCGTTGGATTGGGTCGTGAGTTGTTTGTGGTCCTAATCGGGTATTCTGTTGCAGGTTGTTACTATGCCTCCTCGACGACCATCGACGCGAGCGCATCCGACGCCTTCGGATATGCCTGAGCAGACGGGACCTAGTGAACGGCCCGCTCTGCAGGAGCAGCTAGCAGATATAGCTGCAGTTGGAAGGCAGCAGAGTGCCTTGTTGCAAAAGATGTGTGATGCTTTCTCTACGCCTCGAGCTATGGAACCTCAGGCGGCAACTACTCCAACTACATCTCAACCTGGAGAAGGAAGTACTCAGCCTAGTCAAGTGCTTTCTGAAGAAGAGCAGGAGCGGATGGCGGATAGATTGGCTCGCTTCTGTAGGTTTGATCCACCACGATTCGATGGTAGTAGTATAGAACCGTGGGTGGTAGAAGCCTGGATTTGTGAAATGGAGAAGTTGTTCGAGGATCTTTATGTGCCAGCACGAGAGCAGGTGCATATGGCAGTGCATTGTTTATCTGGTGATGCACATGTCTGGTGGAGGAGGACCCGTGATCATAGGTCCTTGAATCCTCTACAGATGACTTGGAGTGAGTTTCGGGGGATTATGTACGGGGCGTATTTTCCTAGTAGCGTGGAAAATGAAGATAGAGGAAGACTTGAAGAACCTGAAGCAAGGGAATCGCTCGGTGCAGGAGTATGCGAGGGAATTTACTAGGTTGCTTAACTGTGTTCCCTCAGCGGCGAGAGATGAGATACAGAAGGTTTATCTGTATGAGAAGGGTTTGAGACCCGAGATCTTTCCATTTGTCCACTCGCAGAGACTTCAGACTTTGGATGCTACTATTGAGCAGTCTCTGTGGGTAGAGCGTGGGGCATTTGTGACGAGAGGACAGCATGTGGACCCAGCTCAAGGTCAGGAAAGGAAGCGCCCGGCGCCTGATGATGGAGGACAATCAAGTAGCAGACGGCCACCTAAACCTCCTCAGCAATCGCGTTTCCAGAGACGTGGATCTTTTAGTCGCCAGCAGTCTGGAGGATTTCGCCAGCAGTCTGGAGGATATCGCCAGCAGCGACAGCAGCAGCAGCAGCCGAGGGGACCTCCCCGATGTGTGATTTGTGGAGGACCTCATTTTGCTTATCTCTGTAATAGACGAGAAGGCCGATGTTATGAGTGTGGACAGCCAGGACACATCAGGAGGGCTTGTCCCAGACTTGTAGCAACTCCTTCTATGGCATCCGTACCTTTTACTCCACCGCAGTATTCTGGAGCTTCCCCGGTATTTTCTCAGGAGCGATCTTCTATGCCACGACAGCAGGATCGACGCCAGCCACCGGCGAGCGGGCGAGTTTATGCCGCTCAGATTGAGGATCCTACGATAGCTAATCGAGTGGTGGCAGGTATAGTTTTGATTTGTGGCATTAGATCGCGTACTTTATTCGATACTGGTGCATCGCATTCCTTTGTTAGTAGGACATTTGCATTGCATCATGGTCTAGAGATAGGATTGTTACCCCAGGCACAGGAGGTGCGGGTACCTGACCATAATTTGCAGGTGATTGAGGGTTGTGTAGGATGTCCTGTGCAAGTAGGACCTTGGATCATGTCTGTTGATTTATTAGTATTGATTGACAGTTGCAGGATTTTGATGTAATCCTAGGCATGGATTGGTTATCTCGATACTTTGCTACGATTGATTGTGGATCTAAGACGGTAATCTTTCGTGAGCCTGGACATGAGGAGTATGTTTATGAAGGTTGTAAGAGTTCACTGTTCGCAGTGACGATCTCTTCTTCTAAGGCCAGACAGATGTTAAATAGTGGATGTATGGCCTATTTAGCAACAGTGACTGAAGTGCCCACTGTTGTACCAGGACTCGAGGATATTCCTATTGTCCGTGAATTTCCGGACGTATTTCCTTCTGAGTTATCCTCGATGCCTCCTGATAGGGAGATTGAATTCGTGATTGATGTGGTACCAGGAACCGCGCCAATCTCGAAGACACCCTATAGAATGGCACCAGCTGAGTTGAGAGAGTTGAAGGCGCAATTGCAAGATTTGATGGATGGATAAAGGTTTTATTAGACCCAGTGTGTCGCCCTGGGGAGCGCCTGTACTATTTGTGAAGAAGAAGGATGGTTCACTTAGGTTGTGTGTGGATTATCGAGAATTGAACAAAGTGACCATCAAGAATAGATACCCCCTCCCACGTATCGATGACCTGTTCGATCAATTGCAGGGAGCGTGTGTCTTTTCTAAGATTGATCTTCAGTCCGGTTACCACCAGTTGAAGGTGAAGGCCGAGGATATTTCTAAGACTGCTTTTAGAACTCGGTATGGGCATTATGAGTTTACAGTCATGCCGTTTGGGTTGACTAATGCCCCTGCTGCATTTATGGATATGATGAACCGAGTCTTTAAGTCCTTCTTGGACAAGTTCGTGGTAGTCTTTATTGATGACATTTTGATATACTCCCGTGATGATGCGGAGCATGAGGAGCATCTGAGATTAGTGCTACAACTCTTGCGAGAGAAGAAGTTGTATGCAAAGCTGAAGAAGTGTGAGTTTTGGTTGAGAGAGGTTGCCTTTTTAGGCCATGTGATTTCAGCTTCGGGAATAGTTGTTGATCCTAAGAAGATTGAGGCAATTCGTGATTGGCCTAGACCGACGACCATTTCTGAGGTTCGGAGTTTTCTTGGTCTAGCCGGGTATTATCGACGATTCGTGGAGAGCTTTGCGAAACTCTCTACACCACTTACTCGGTTAACCAGGAAAGGGGTTAAGTATGTTTGGAGTAATGAGTGCCAAGAATGCTTTGATGAGCTTAAGCAGAGATTGATGACAGCCCCTATTCTTGCACTACCTGTGATGGGCGAAGGATTTGTCATTTATAGTGATGCTTCGCATAGTGGCTTGGGTTGCGTGTTGATGCAACATGGCAAAGTGATTGCATATGCTTCAAGACAACTAAAGGAATATGAGAAGAACTACCCCACTCATGATTTGGAGTTGGCGGCGGTAGTCTTTGCTCTGAAGCTATGGCGTCACTATCTTTATGGTGAGCATTATGAAGTGTATACAGATCATAAGAGTCTTAAGTATCTGTTTACACAGAAAGAGTTACGGCAACGGAGATGGTTAGAATTATTGAAGGATTATGACATCTCTATATTATACCATCCCGGTAAGGCGAACGTTGTTGCCGATGCTTTGAGTAGGAAGGCTGTGGCAACTTTGAGTTTGTGTATTACTCAACAGCCTGTCCTAGTGGAGGAGATGCGGAGGTTGTCCCTTGAAGTGGTTACTTCTGGGATGACGGCGAGACTGATGACTCTAATTTTGCAGCCCACTCTGTTAGACAGGATTCGAGAGAAACAGAGTGTGGATCCTTACTTGGTGAAGATTCGAGATCAACTGAAGAGTGGAGATCTTGAAGACTTTACTTGTGATGATGCTGAGACTCTTCGTTATAGAGGACGACTGTGTGTACCAGCAGATCAGGAGATTCGAGAGGAGATATTGAAGGAAGCACATTATTCTCCTTATTCTGTACATCCTGGAGGGACAAAGATGTACCAGGATCTGAAGACTCACTTCTGGTGGAATGGTATGAAGCGGGATATTGGTAGAGCTGTAGCTCAATGTTTGACATGTCAGCAAGTTAAGGCTGAACATCGTGTACCAGCTGGTAAGCTACAGAGTCTTCCAATACCTGAGTGGAAGTGGGATCATATTACGATGGATTTCATCGTAGGATTGCCGAGGACTTCGAGCGGCTGTGATTCTATTTGGGTGATTGTTGATAGGCTGACGAAGTCTGCTCATTTTCTGCCTATGCAGATTACTTGGTCACGTGAGCGACTTGCGCAGCTGTATATGGATGAGATATTGAGATTGCATGGAGTGCCAATCTCAATAGTATCTGATAGAGACCCAAGGTTTGTTTCTCATTTCTGGAAGAGTTTACAAACAGCTTTGGGGACTCAGCTTCGATTTAGCACTGCTTTCATCCCCAGACTGATGGTCAGTCCGAGCGCACTATACAGACACTCGAGGATATGTTGAGAGCTTGTGTCTTGGATTTTGGTGGAGGTTGGGATCGACATCTGAGATTGGTAGAGTTTGCGTACAACAATAGCTATCAAGCGAGCATTAAGATGGCTCCGTTTGAAGCATTGTATGGACGCAAATGTCGATCACCTCTGTATTGGGATGATGTTGGTGAAAGGAAGACGTTGGGACCAGACCTTTTGCTTGAAGCCGAAGAGAAAGTTAAGTTGATACGACGGCATATTGAGACGGCTCAGAGTAGGCAAAAGAGTTATTCTGATACTCGGAGGCGAGATCTAGAGTTTCATGTTGGTGATCATGTTTTCTTGAAGGTCTCACCATCGAAGGGCATACGGAGATTTGGGATTCGCGGAAAGCTTAGTCCGCGATTTATTGGTCCTTTTGAGATCTTAGAGAGAGTTGGACCCGTGGCTTATCGGTTAGCCCTTCCGCCTCGACTTGCAGGAGTGCACGATGTCTTTCATGTATCTGTTCTGAGGAGATACATGCATGATCCTTCCCATGTGATAGATTTTTCTCCACTGGAGCTTACTGAGGATTTGCAGTACGAGGAGCGACCGATACGAATTCTTGCTCGTGAGACGAGGGAATTGCGTAATCGGGTCATACCTTATGTTAAGGTACAGTGGGATTTTCATGATGATAGAGAGGCGACATGGGAGTTGGAGACTATTATGCAGAGATCTTATCCCCACCTGTTTGCATCTTGAGGTGAGTGTTTTACCTTAGTTTCGAGGACGAAACTATTTTAAGGAGGGGAGAGTGTAGTACTCGGGAAATTTTGAGATTTAGGGTTTCTGGACTTGGCAGGATTCGGGCGCCCGGAAGTGGCGAAGTGGACGCCCGAATGTTCCGGACCCCGTTGCACTTTGTGGATGATCCGGTTGTGGCCGACGGAGATCGGATCTGGATGCATGATTCGGACGCCCGGACGAGGATCCGGTTTGAGCTGTTGACGTGGAGGGCCACGTGTCGCGACGCCGGACACGTGTCGATCGCCGGAGACACGCCGCCCCACCGCCTGATGACTATCGACCGGCCGCTTGACCGCGCGACGACACCTGTACGGCGCATTTTCGGACGCCCGGAAGTTGAGAAGTGGGCGCCCGAATGTGAACTTTTGGCAGCCTATAAATAGGCGAGCCCTGTTGGTTTTTGGGGTTATTTTTCCACTTCGTGATTTCGGATTCTAGAGAGAGAAAGCTAGAGTAAGGGCCATGTGTTGGCATTAGTTGTGATCTAGCTTGTTCTCCTCTATCCTGCTGATCTGATCTGGTGCTGAGCTGTTATTCTGCTGGAGATAGCAGTTTCCTTGGAGGTTTTGACAGATCGGGGTGCTGCCGGAGTTCCTTATCTTGGAGGGTTGGATCTGAGGCTTGTTCTTTCCCCACCGTGGTTGGATTAGCATTTGAGGTGGGTTGATGTTTGCCAGATTCAGTGGACTTCCTCCTACGTGTTTTATCTCATGTTAGCATAATATGATATGATGTTGTTTGGATTATGTTAGCATGATTGGATTATGATATGTGGATATTGGATTATGATATTGGGATTATGATAGTATGCCATGCTAAGATTATGTAGAGATGCCATGTTAGGGTGAGACTGATCTATAGACTGCATGGGCATGTTATGATCTTAGATGTGCTAATGATATGTATATGAGCATGCATTTCTTTGTATCCCTGTTGCATGATTGGACCTACACCTATTCTGTTGATTCCTTGTACCAGTTGTTGTGCATGTAGTGTAGGTGATCATGTTGTGGCTCGTGCTATGTTGTTGTACCTCCTCTTTGTGGTAGAGTCGAGAGCCTCCTCTTGTGTGATAGAGTTGAGATGATTGTGAGCACTGGAGCATTGATTGTGCCGAGGGCACGGGGTACTTTGTGAGAGTATGGATTGGGTCATACTTGTTGATTATCCTTTGTGGTGCCAAGGGCACAGTGGATTGGGTCTTACTTGTTGACTATCCTTTGAGGTGCCGAGGGCACATGATCCTTTGTTGACCCAGTCGTGTCGATCATATACCTGCGGGTGCTTGGCGGTTACTATGGTTGTACTTTGCTCGGTTGGGTCGCTCCCACGAGTACCACTCTAGAGTTGGCATGTTCCGTACAGAGGGTTGTACGAGGGGCTAGTTACAGACGGGCTTCCTGTACTAGTCGGCTCCCTGGAGGGTTGAGCAGCTCCCTGTAGGGTTGAGCGTGATCAGGCCGCAGGTATGGTATTGTATTGAGAGGTATTGTATGGCGAGAGCTAGGTACAGATGGGGTTCCTGTACTAGCTGGTTCGCAGGTATTGTATTGTGTATGATAGTCCTCATTTGGTATATTCAGTTCATTGGTATTCATACTGACAGTTGAGCTTTGAGCTTTGTGCATAGTAGTGGTAGTATATCTCCTACTCTTTTATTGCTCTATTCATATCTCTTGAGATTGAGGACTTAGTGGGCAGATCGCTGAGGCTGGTGGCGGTACCCACTGAGGACTACTTGATTGATAGTAGTTCTCACACCCATTGGTGACATCTTTTTTTGCAGAGTCTTCTTCCCCAGTCGTGCATACTGAGCGCGGAAAGGAGACCGTCGGGTAGAGTTATTCCCCGGATATTCGGCTAGAGGTATACCCATTTTGGATAGATGGTTGAGTCTGTACATACTATGTGATGTTGATATCAGTCTGTATATGAGAGTTATTTGTGAGAGTTATTTGTGAGAGTTATGGATGATGTATGTACAGTGATCTTTTGATATATTTATATAGCAGCTCTGTTGATACCTTTAGCTCTGTGTGTTTGATTGTGGATGTTGTTTCGCTTCGTATACATGGTAGAGATACTGTGTATGCGGCGGATCTGGTCATGCGCCTGGGAAGAGGTAACCCGGGGCGTGACAGATTAAGTTGGTATCAGAGCTTAGGAATAGGTCAAGAGGGCCTAGGAAACCTAAGATAAACAGACCTAAGAATGACGTGAGAGACGTAATTGATTGCGAAAGTCAAAGATTGGGTTTTGAATCCTTCCTTGTGTAGGAAGAGTGATTGAGGGATTATGCCTTCTCTTATCGGATGAATTATGTTGGCTGCAGACGACATAATAATCTGAGAAGAAAAGAAGTGTCCTTCTAGACTTTCGTTGGATTGGGTCGTGAGTTGTTTGTGGTCCTAATCGGGTATTCTGTTGCAGGTTGTTACTATGCCTCCTCGACGACCATCGACGCGAGCGCATCCGACGCCTTCGGATATGCCTGAGCAGACGGGACCTAGTGAACGGCCCGCTCTGCAGGAGCAGCTAGCAGATATAGCTGCAGTTGGAAGGCAGCAGAGTGCCTTGTTGCAAAAGATGTGTGATGCTTTCTCTACGCCTCGAGCTATGGAACCTCAGGCGGCAACTACTCCAACTACATCTCAACCTGGAGAAGGAAGTACTCAGCCTAGTCAAGTGCTTTCTGAAGAAGAGCAGGAGCGGATGGCGGATAGATTGGCTCGCTTCTGTAGGTTTGATCCACCACGATTCGATGGTAGTAGTATAGAACCGTGGGTGGTAGAAGCCTGGATTTGTGAAATGGAGAAGTTGTTCGAGGATCTTTATGTGCCAGCACGAGAGCAGGTGCATATGGCAGTGCATTGTTTATCTGGTGATGCACATGTCTGGTGGAGGAGGACCCGTGATCATAGGTCCTTGAATCCTCTACAAATGACTTGGAGTGAATTTCGGGGGATTATGTATGGAGCGTATTTTCCTAGTAGAGTGAAAATGAAGATAGAGGAAGACTTGAAGAACCTTAAGCAAGGGAATCGCTCGGTGCAGGAGTATGCGAGGGAATTTACTAGGTTGCTTAACTGTGTTCCCTCAGCGGCGAGAGATGAGATACAGAAGGTTTATCTGTATGAGAAGGGTTTGAGACCCGAGATCTTTCCATTTGTCCACTCGCAGAGACTTCAGACTTTGGATGCTACTATTGAGCAGTCTCTGTGGGTAGAGCGTGGGGCATTTGTGACGAGAGGACAGCATGTGGACCCAGCTCAAGGTCAGGAAAGGAAGCGCCCGGCGCCTGATGATGGAGGACAATCAAGTAGCAGACGGCCACCTAAACCTCCTCAGCAATCGCGTTTCCAGAGACGTGGATCTTTTAGTCGCCAGCAGTCTGGAGGATATCGCCAGCAGTCTGGAGGATATCGCCAGCAGCGACAGCAGCAGCAGCAGCAGCATCGAGGGGACCTCCCCGATGTGTGATTTGTGGGGGACCTCATTTTGCTTATCTTTGTGATCGACGAGAGGGCCGATGTTATGAGTGTGGACAGCCAGGACACATCAGGAGGGCTTGTCCCAGACTTGTAGCAACTCCTTCTATGGCATCCGTACCTTTTACTCCACCGCAGTATTCTGGAGCTTCCCCGGTATTTTCTCAGGAGCGATCTTCTATGCCACGACAGCAGGATCGACGCCAGCCACCGGCGAGCGGGCGAGTTTATGCCGCTCAGATTGAGGATCCTACGATAGCTAATCGAGTGGTGGCAGGTATAGTTTTGATTTGTGGCATTAGATCGCGTACTTTATTCGATACTGGTGCATCGCATTCCTTTGTTAGTAGGACATTTGCATTGCATCATGGTCTAGAGATAGGATTGTTACCCCAGGCACAGGAGGTGCGGGTACCTGACCATAATTTGCAGGTGATTGAGGGTTGTGTAGGATGTCCTGTGCAAGTAGGACCTTGGATCATGTCTGTTGATTTATTAGTATTGAGACAGTTGCAGGATTTTGATGTAATCCTAGGCATGGATTGGTTATCTCGATACTTTGCTACGATTGATTGTGGATCTAAGACAGTAATCTTTCGTGAGCCTGGACATGAGGAGTATGTTTATGAAGGTTGTAAGAGTTCACTGTTCGCAGTGACGATCTCTTCTTCTAAGGCCAGACAGATGTTAAATAGTGGATGTATGGCCTATTTAGCAACAGTGACTGAGGTGCCCACTGTTGTACCAGGACTCGAGGATATTCCTATTGTCCGTGAATTTCCGGACGTATTTCCTTCTGAGTTATCCTCGATTGCCTCCTGATAGGGAGATTGAATTCGTGATTGATGTGGTACCAGGAACCGCGCCAATCTCGAAGACACCCTATAGAATGGCACCAGCTGAGTTGAGAGAGTTGAAGGCGCAATTGCAAGATTTGATGGATAAAGGTTTTATTAGACCCAGTGTGTCGCCCTGGGGAGCGCCTGTACTATTTGTGAAGAAGAAGGATGGTTCACTTAGGTTGTGTGTGGATTATCGAGAATTGAACAAAGTGACCATCAAGAATAGATACCCCCTCCCACGTATCGATGACCTGTTCGATCAATTGCAGGGAGCGTGTGTCTTTTCTAAGATTGATCTTCAGTCCGGTTACCACCAGTTGAAGGTGAAGGCCGAGGATATTTCTAAGACTGCTTTTAGAACTCGGTATGGGCATTATGAGTTTACAGTCATGCCGTTTGGGTTGACTAATGCCCCTGCTGCATTTATGGATATGATGAACCGAGTCTTTAAGTCCTTCTTGGACAAGTTTGTGGTAGTCTTTATTGATGACATTTTGATTTACTCCCGTGATGATGCGGAGCATGAAGAGCATCTGAGATTAGTGCTACAACTCTTGCGAGAGAAGAAGTTGTATGCAAAGCTGAAGAAGTGTGAGTTTTGGTTGAGAGAGGTTTGCCTTTTTAGGCCATGTGATTTCAGCTTCGGGAGTAGCTGTTGATCCTAAGAAGATTGAGGCAATTCGTGATTGGCCTAGACCGACGACCATATTCTGAGGTTCGGAGTTTTCTTGGTCTAGCCGGGTATTATCGACGATTCGTGGAGAGCTTTGCGAAACTCTCTACACCACTTACTCGGTTAACCAGGAAAGGGGTTAAGTATGTTTGGAGTGATGAGTGTCCAAGAATGCTTTGATGAGCTTAAGCAGAGATTGATGACAGCCCCTATTCTTGCACTACCTGTGATGGGCGAAGGATTTGTCATTTATAGTGATGCTTCGCATAGTGGCTTGGGTTGCGTGTTGATGCAAACATGGCAAAGTGATTGCATATGCTTCAAGACAACTAAAGGAATATGAGAGGAACTACCCCACTCATGATTTGGAGTTGGCGGCGGTAGTCTTTGCTCTGAAGCTATGGCGTCACTATCTTTATGGTGAGCATTGTGAAGTGTATACAGATCATAAGAGTCTTAAGTATCTGTTTACACAGAAAGAGTTGAATCTACGGCAACGGAGATGGTTAGAATTATTGAAGGATTATGACATTTCTATATTATACCATCCCGGTAAGGCGAACGTTGTTGCCGATGCTTTGAGTAGGAAGGCTGTGGCGACTTTGAGTTTGTGTATTACTCAACAGCCTGTCCTAGTAGAGGAGATGCGGAGGTTATCCCTTGAAGTGGTTACTTCTGGGATGACGGCGAGGTTGATGACCCTAGTCTTGCAGCCCACTCTGTTAGATAGGATTCGAGAAAAACAGAGTGAAGATCCTTACTTGGTGAAAATTCGAGATCAACTGAGGAGTGGAGATCTTGCAGGTTTTTCTTGTGATGATTCTGGAGTTCTCCGTTTTAGAGGACGTCTATGTGTACCAGCAGATCAGGAGATTCGAGAAGAGATATTGAAGGAAGCACATTATTCTCCTTATTCTGTACATCCTGGAGGGACAAAGATGTACCAGGATCTGAAGACTCACTTTTGGTGGAATGGTATGAAGCGGGATATTGGTAGAACTGTAGCTCAATGTTTGACATGTCAGCAAGTTAAGGCTGAACATCGTGTACCAGCTGGTAAGCTACAGAGTCTTCCAATACCTGAGTGGAAGTGGGATCATATTACGATGGATTTCATCGTAGGATTGCCGAGGACTTCGAGCGGCTGTGATTCTATTTGGGTGATTGTTGATAGGCTGACGAAGTCTGCTCATTTTCTGCCTATGCAGATTACTTGGTCACGTGAGCGACTTGCGCAGCTGTATATGGATGAGATATTGAGATTGCATGGAGTGCCAATCTCAATAGTATCTGATAGAGACCCAAGGTTTGTTTCTCATTTTTGGAAGAGTTTACAAACAGCTTTGGGGACTCAGCTTCGGTTTAGCACTGCATTTCATCCCCAGACTGATGGTCAGTCCGAGCGCACTATACAGACACTCGAGGATATGTTGAGAGCTTGTGTCTTGGATTTTGGTGGAGGTTGGGATCGACATCTGAGATTGGTAGAGTTTGCGTACAACAATAGCTATCAAGCGAGCATTAAGATGGCTCCGTTTGAAGCATTGTATGGACGCAAATGTCGATCACCTCTGTATTGGGATGACGTTGGTGAAAGGAAGACGTTGGGACCAGACCTTTTGCTTGAAGCCGAAGAGAAAGTTAAGTTGATACGACGGCATATCGAGACGGCTCAGAGTAGGCAGAAGAGTTATTCTGATACTCGGAGGCGAGATCTGGAGTTTCATGTTGGCGATCATGTTTTCTTGAAGGTCTCACCATCGAAGGGCATACGGAGATTTGGGATTCGCGGAAAGCTTAGTCCGCGATTTATTGGTCCTTTTGAGATCTTAGAGAGAGTTGGACCCGTGGCATATCGGTTAGCCCTTCCGCCTCGACTTGCAGGAGTACACGATGTCTTTCATGTATCTGTTCTGAGGAGATACATGCATGATCCTTCCCATGTGATAGATTTTTCTCCACTGGAGCTTACTGAGGATTTGCAGTACGAGGAGCGACCGATACGAATTCTTGCTCGTGAGACGAGGGAATTGCGTAATCGGGTCATACCTTATGTAAAGGTACAGTGGGATTTTCATGATGATAGAGAGGCGACATGGGAGTTGGAGACTATTATGCAGAGATCTTATCCCCACCTATTTGTATCTTGAGGTGAGTGCCTTAGTTTCGAGGACGAAACTATTGTAAGGAGGGGAGAATGTAGTACTCGGAAATTTTGAGATTTTAGGGTTTCTGGACTCGGCGGGATTCGGGCGCCCGGAAGAGGAGAAGTGGACGCCCGGAATGTTCCGGACCCCGTTGCACCTTGTGGACGATCCGGTTGTGACCGACGAGCTTCGGATCTGGACGCATGATTCGGACGCCCGGACGAGGATCCGGTTTGAGCTGTTGACGTGGAGGGCCACGTGTCGCGACGCAGGACACGTGTCGATCGCCGGAGACACGCCGCCCCACCGCCTGATGACTATCGACCGGCCGCTTGACCGCGCGACGACACCTGTACGGCAGGATTCCGGACGCCCGGAAATTGAGAAGTGGGCGCCCGAATGTGGGAGTTTTGGCAGCCTATAAATAGGCGTGTACCCTGTTGGTTTTTGGGGTAATTTCCACTTCGTGATTTCGGATTCTAGAGAGAGAAAGCTAGTTTAGGGCCATGTGTTGGCATTAGTTTGTGATCTAGCTTGTTCTCTTCTACTCTGCTGATCTGATCTGGTGCTGAGCTGTTATTCTGCTGGAGATAGCAGTTTCCTTGGAGGTTTTGACAGATCGGGGTGCTGCCGGAGTGCGTTATCTGGAGGGTTGGATCTGAGGCTTGTTCTTTCCCCACCGTGGTTGGATTAGCTTTTCAGGTGGGTTGATGTTTGCCAGATTCAGTGGACTTCCTCCTACGTGTTTTATCTCATGTTAGCATAATATGATATGATGTTGTTTGGATTATGTTAGCATGATTGGATTATGATATGTGGATATTGGATTATGATATTGGGATTATGATAGTATGCCATGCTAAGATTATGTAGAGATGCCATGTTAGGGTGAGACTGATCTATAGACTGCATGGGCATGTTCTGATCTTAGATGTGCTAATGATATGTATATGAGCATGCATTTCTTTGTATCATATTGTTGCATGATTGGACCTACACCTATTCTGTTGATTCCTTGTACCAGTTGTTGTGCATGTAGTGTAGGTGATCATGTTGTGGCTCGTGCTATGTTGTTGTTGTACCTCCTCTTTTTGATAGAGTCGAGAGCCTCCTCTTGTGTGATAGAGTAGAGATGATTGTGAGCACTGGAGCATTGATTGTGCCGAGGGCACGTGGTTCTTTGTGAGAGCATGGATTGGGTCATACTTGTTGATTATCCTTGGTGGTGCCGAGGGCACAGTGGATTGGGTCTTACCTGTTGACTATTCTTTGAGGTGCCGAGGGCACATGATCCTTTGTTGACCCAGTCGTGTCGATCATATACCTGCGGGTGCTTGACGGTTACTATGGTTTTACTTTGCTCGGTTGGGTCGCTCCCACGAGTACCACTCTAGAGTTGGCATGTTCCGTACAGAGGGTTGTACGAGGGGCTAGTTACAGACGGGCTTCCTGTACTAGTCGGCTCCCTGGAGGGTTGAGCAGCTCCCTGTAGGGTTGAGCGTGATCAGGCCGCAGGTATGGTATTATATTGAGAGGCATTGTATGGCGAGAGCTAGGTACAGATGGAGTTCCTGTACTAGCTGGTTCGCAGGTATTGTATTATGTATGATAGTCCTCATTTGGTATATTCAGTTCATTGGTATTCATACTGACAGTTGAGCTTTGTGCATAGTAGTGGTAGTATATCTCCTACTCTTTTATTGCTCTATTCATATCTCTTGAGATTGAGGACTTAGTGGGCAGATCGCTGAGGCTGGTGGCGGTACCCACTGAGGACTACTTGATTGATAGTAGTTCTCACACCCATTGGTGACATCTTTTTGCAGAGTCTTCTTCCCCAGTCGTGCATACTGAGCGCGGAAAGGAGACCGTCGGGTAGAGCTATTCCCCGGACATTTGGCTAGAGGTATACCCATTTTGGATAGATGGTTGAGTCTGTACATACTATGTGATGTTGATATCAGTCTGTATATGAGAGTTATTTGTGAGAGTTATGGGTGATGTATGTACAGTGATCTTTTGATATATTTATATAGCAGCTCTGTTGATACCTTTAGCTCTGTGTGTTTGATTGTGGATGTTGGGAGCTTTTTAATCTGTTCCTATCGCTGCATGTTGTGTCGGGTCCGCCAACACGAACCCGAGTTCTCGCCCTCCCTCCCCGACACTCGATGGCGAAGAATAAGAAAAACACAACGACTTTGGTCATTTCATGAAAGTCACGAAAATAAACTGACCCAATCTATTTCCTTATTCCCCTCAACTGTTGTCGGCCGCCAACACGAGGCGAAGAATAAGGACCTCTATTTCCAACTAGAGGCATAAGGACATAACCCAATCACTTATCTTTCGCCACATCAAAGATCTCGTCATTCACGAGCCTACACTCCTAGGGTCTTTTCCATCCTAGAGTTTTCTTAGGTCCATCTAGACCGTTTCTACGCTCTGATACCACCTCAGTCTGTCACGCCCCGCCGGGCCTTTAATACCAACTAGGTGGAAAGGATAACTGCACGAGCGCATGCCCCAGACCCGCCGAACGGATAGAGCCTCTTCTATCCGCCCAAGGCGTCACAACACAAGCTTATCCACGAGGTTCCAACTAGGAACGTAGTACAAGAGTTGCACAAGGAAAGCATCAACATAAAGAAGTTCTACTTCTATTACATCACATTGCACATTTATACATGCCCAAAATTTTCTTTTCTTTCTTTTCATTCCATACACCATGTTCCAAAATTATGGAATACATAAGTTTCATACATATAATGGAAATCCCCTATACTATCAAAGTCCAAGACTAGGGGTACAACTCTATGTATCACCAAAATGGAAGGGCCGCTATCTAGAGAGCCAAACCCTTGCCTCGCTCTGCCGCCTCACTCGCGGAAGGACCTGGAAAACGTGGGGTGAGAACTATAAACATAGTTCCCAGTGGGTAAGGCCACCCAAGAGAGAAGCTCGACCCACCAGGTCCAAAGAAACACCATATGCATAAGTTAGATCACAAATAACTATGCAACAATTATTTACATGCTTGTAAATAAATATAAAGGATGCAACCAAATAAAATGTAAATTATCATTCTCTCCTAGGTTCATCCTATATTTCACATTGACTAAGTTCAATTACTTGTCATTTACTTATGGTTTCGGAATCGCCGTCTTACCATAAGGGTTCCAACATTCAAGGAGTGAACTCGTCACCTCCTAGTTCGAGTAGCGAACTCGTCGCATACTCGGGATAGCAAAATCGTCGTATACCCCATCTCAACACCGCCATCACATGGCATGGGTAGCGAACTCGTCGCATACCCGGGATAGCAACCTCGTCGCACATCCCATCTCGACACTGCCAACTCATGGCGTGGTAGCGAAATCGTCGCATACCCGGGATAGCAAAATCGTCGCACATCCCGTGTCAACACCGCCAACTCATGGCATGGTAGCGAAATCGTCGCCTATCCGGGATAGCAAAATCGTTGCACATCCCGTTTCAACACCGCCAACTCATGGCATGGTAGCGAAATCGTCGCCTACCCGGGATAGCAAAATCGTCGCACATCCCGTTGTTCACATTTTTCACTTGCCAACCTAAGTCTCATGACCTTAGGTTTAAGTTACTAAGTCTCACCTATGTTCAATGACACTAGGTTTACTTTCTCATTCTCAACCTAGGTTCCATGACTCTAGGTTCCAATCTCATGTCCAACCTATGTTCAATGACACTAGGTTCCATTCTCACATGTTCCAACCTATGTTCAATAACACTAGGTTCCAAACATACATGCAACCATGCAACAAGTATAGATAATTGAATTATACTTGAATTCTATATCATGCAATAGGAGCTCATTGCTCTACCTATCATGATTTTACCTTTGCCAACATGCAAGTTCTAGGGTTCACAACACATACCATTTTATCTTTAAATGGATATTTACCCTAGACATGGAAGTGACCTAATCACTGCGGTAAACACAAATCCACCTTAAGAGCTTCCAAATTCTTGTATTCTTCAAGCCCCTAAGTGTCCAAGCCTTGAGTTCTTGCTTCAACCCAAGCTTCTACAAGAAAACGGTTCGTTACTCGTTACGAACCCATAAATCAACTCAATACTTGAAATCAAGTGTTCTAACATGATTTCCTATGCCTCAATTGCAATTCCCGAAGGTCCAAATATTTTTAGAACCTCCCATGACAAAAGCCTCAAATCTACCTAGGGTTTGCATGCATGCAAGCCAAACCCTAGATTTCATGGCCAATCTTCCACCTTTTGTGGTTAAGATTGCCTAGGGTTTCCAAAAACCTCTTCTTGAAGGATTAAATCCAAGGTTTAAACCCTAAATCACAAGAACTCACCTCGAAGCCCTAGCTCCCAAGCTTCTTCTTGCACCAAGAAGCTTCTTTGCACCTTGGAAGTCCTTTTCCAAGCTCCAATCCACCACTTCTCCAAGCTTTGGAGAAATCTCTAGAGAGAGAGAGTGAGGGAGATGGAGAGGGAATGAGAGGAAAGTGAAGATCAATGAGGGGAAAGACCTCAGCCCCTCCTACATAACCTATTCACCGCGAAATTACCAAAATACCCCTCACTGGGCATTCTGCCTCAGCCGGGTCCGGACCTTGCAAGTGGGGTCCGGACCCTGCACTGATAACTGACCAGCGCGCAGGCCGGGTCCGGACCTTGGTGTCCGGGTCCGGAACCCGTACGCACCCCAACTCGAAAACCAGCTCGGGTCCGGACCGTAACATCCGGGTCCGGACCGTGGCTGCCCGCGGACTTCATTGTCCGGACCCCAGCTTCCAGGGTCCAGACCCCGTGAGCAGTTTTGCTCCAGTTGGTTCTTTTTTTCAAATTTTTTTGATTTTCGGGTTTCCACTCGTACCCATAATGTTCCGAAATCTTCGGAACCCGATTCCACACCAGCCATTATCGGCTTCCATCGAACTTTATCAAATTTAGTAAAGTTCGATACAACGCACCGAAATTCAAGGTGCTACAACTCGCACATAAACGAATGCGAGGCACCGGTATCGAATAGCGCTCTAGCCCTGACTCCGCTAATGCATACAATACCTGCCACTGCTCCGTCGTCGGCGTGACTCCCCTGTTGTGGCTCGGGCTGGGCCATGGCATAAACTCGAGCACCGGTAGATGGCTGTTGATGTGACGCCTGTCCTCGTCCCACAGAGGTCGTGGCCGCAGGTGGCTGTGGTGTAAAAGGCGCTGACGCTGATGTCGGGGCTGGGTAGGCTCTCATCTTCGGGCATGCTGCCTGGTAGTGCCCGGGCTCCCCACAATTATGAAAATTGCCTATAATATTGCGGCGGCATTGATGGGTAGGATGAGTGCAGCCACAACGTCCGCACCTCGGGCCTCGAGAGCTACTACCTGATCTCTGCTGTTTCTGCTGTTGCTGCTATTAATTCCAAGGCCCCTTTTTCTTCGGATACTTCGGTGGTCGGGAAGAGGATGAAGCACCACCTTGGTCCTGAGGGGCACGCTTATAAACCCCCATATGCTGTTTTGCATCTGCTTCTACATTGCCCTGCTCGAAATTGCGTGCACACTCGACTATCTCGTCATATGTATCGAACCTCAAGCCCTGTATCTGCCGAAGTAACTGGGGATGTAGCCCTCATCGAAATTTATGGATCCGGTCCTTCTTGTCTCGAACGACATAAGTGACACAATTAGCGAGGCGGATAAACTCGTCCTCATACTCTGCCACCGTTCGGGTCCCCTGCTCGATGCTGCAAAGCTGTTTCTCCATACTAGTCTTGACACTCTCTGGAAAGAAAACATCAAAGAACATGGCTCTAAACTCCTCCCACATAATAGGAGGTGCATGCCTCGGTCTCCTGTTTAGAATCGACACCCACCAGTTATCGGCAGCCTCCTCTAAGTAGTGAGTAGCCAACATAACTCGATCCTCCTCCGTGGTGGCCAAACTCCGAAAGAGTTTCTCCATCTTTTGAACCCACACCTCGACGCGGCTCGGGTCCTTCTTGTACCCATCATATACTGGTGGATTGAACTTACGAAACTCTGCCAGCTTCGATTTGTTCACCGGAGGTTCGCCTGCGGCAGCCTCCCCTGCGGCGGGAATAGGATCGCGGTGTCCGGATAAAGGATCTATATGCTCATCATGCCCAGGGTGCTCGGGGTGCTCCTCGCCACGGGCAGCCGACGGTGCCTCCTGTACTCCAGCATGCTGAACTGAAGCCGCGTGGTGCTGCTGCTGAGGCTGTGATGCCTGCCTCAGCTCAAGTAAGAGCTGTCGTAGCTCTGCAAACTGCCGGTCTTGACGCTGAGTCAGGGCCAGCACCTGCTCCTGTAAATCCCTAACTTCAGGCGGGACAGAGGACTCCGCGCCCAGAGCAGGATCCTCATCATGAATATCAGATAATTGCCTAGTTCTCCGCGCCATATTCCCTGTACGACAATTTATTAGAATCGACTTAAGGGAAAAGAAGTATAAAATAAAACTAACCGACTCAGTTAAACGGAATAGACTATAGGATATTCATTCCCAGTCTTCAACATCACGCTGTCTGCAGCCAACGTGATCGTCAAAAGAAGAGAAAGAATAACACCCTTATTAGTAGCCAACAATCTGTTAGAAACAAGACATAACACTTATAAAGTCTATTGCGCATACTCTCACGTGCCTAGGTATTTCTATGGTGAGTTTTAAATGACTTAGCTTTATGTTTCATATATAAATGCTCTGATACCAACTCAATCTGCAGCACCCCGGTAGTGAAGCACCACGGAGGTGTAACAGCGTTAATATCAATATCCTTATAACATAATAAAGTTTGTACAAACAATTCACAAATTTTAAACGTTCCAAATAGACTAATACAAATTGGTTATCATAATACCATACCATTTAACACAAATAAAAGTTCTAAATGGGCTATACCCTCAACTTAACAAGTAACAAGAGACATGCTAGAGCATAGGATCAAATTCCATTGCATCATGAACCAAAGAATAAACAACGAGGGCATAAGTTCTTAGAACAATAAATAAGTATGCAACAAGAATTATGAACATTCAATAGCAATATACATATGCATGCATGATACTAAGATGACCACTAAGGTTCATCATCTATAGATAAGGATTTCACCTCAAAATAAGAAAAGACCGATCTAAGACGTGGAAGGTTCGGCCGTAGGAGCTCCGGCATGCGCGTCCGAAGTACCTAACATGCAAATAATGAGTATCTCTATTAATCTTTTATCTTTATCTTAATCTTAAATGATTTAGACTTATTCAAATCCATCATTTCAACTACGATGCTCTATTCTCGGATTAGAGCAAAAGTCCTAATTTCGGGAGCCCATAACTTTCTCAAAATAGATAAAAAGCTTAAAATAACTCATTCAAACCATATATACGGGTTTGGGATACTTAATTTTAGCAAATGACACCATAATGAGATGTTTTTACCCTCCAAAAACTAGCCGAAAAAGCCCAACCTGAGAATAGCATCAATTGATCGAAATATTAACAAACCAAGTTTAAATTTGATTAAACAACTTAGTTCAATCATACATTCATGCCCAATATATTTGAACATGATTGACATATCAAATTAAGGATTCTTAACCCTTAAAATCAACTACAAAAGCTTAATCT
The DNA here is from genome assembly GCA_016920855.1 of Puya raimondii. Taxonomy (NCBI): domain Eukaryota; kingdom Viridiplantae; phylum Streptophyta; class Magnoliopsida; order Poales; family Bromeliaceae; genus Puya; species Puya raimondii. Next base: position 81,598,038 of record JABWPP010000050.1, on the reverse strand, counting down.
CGTAGTTGATCAAAATCCTAATTTTGGAGGTGCATAACATGCAAGTAACTCATCAAAACCTCTTAAAAATAAGGGCAATTCATATAATTATGCATTGGTCCCCAATTTCAAATAGAAATAACTAAACATTATTTATCAAAATCCTCATTTTGAGCTTTTAGGGTTCCAACCCTAAAATTAAAATCAAATCCCGTAGTAGGGCAAAAATTCCCTATTTGGAGCTTCGACAAGTGAATATAATGCTACAAAATTTCTAAAAACCATAGCCAATCCATAAAGAATAGCTTGGGACCTTCAAAGAGAATGGAAAAATATACATGCAACCCACAATATTCATCTTTTCATATTCACAAGGTACAAAACCGAAAATCTACTTACTTTGCTCTCTAAAATGGGTTTCCTTGAAAATGGGTTTCCTTCTCCAAAAGTCTCCTCCTTAATCCCTTCAATTTGAAGGAAAGATCCTTCTTCTCATTGTTGAATAAAAGAGAGAAGAAAATAGGGTATTTGGAGAGGGGGCAAATGGAAAGAAGAGAAGGAGATGAGAAGAGAAGGGTTTTTCTCTTCTCATATTCAAACCAGCCCATTAAGGGTATTTCAGTCATTTTACTATACATTTTATTGGGAAAAATAAAGATTAGACCAATAGTTAACCAGCTAAGTTGAAATTTTATATTTTTAGTTAGCAAATTTACCAAACTGCCCATGGCAATTGGTAAATTCCCAAACTAGCTCGCAACTCAGGACTATATCGACGACTGTTAGAAAAATTGTAATAACGCTTTCGTCCTATATCCGTTTAAGGTGATTTATGTTTGTTTAGAAAGATAACTCGAAGAGCTTTCCAACGAGACAATATCGCCCTAATCGAATATCGATAACCTAGTCAAAAGTTCTCCCAAAGTGGCTGATTGTGCAATGGCAGATTAGACTCAACTATTTTGACATTTTCGCCCTAAAACAATTCATTTTGACTCAATTTGAGTTCAAATCATATGAAACTAGCCATCACACCTCTAAAATTATTTTGAAATCTTTTAAAATCTTTATAGTCAAATTTTGGGGTGTTACATGAAATTTTTCTGACGTAATGGTTAAAAATTAACGTTTTATTCCAACTTATCTGTTAAATAATGAGTGATGATGACATTTTCAGTTAGTTTAGTTATGAGTTCTGTCTTTTTTTTTTTTTAATGATACTGTGATTCTATTTCTTATTACTGTAATAATTTTGGTAGTGATGAAATACTATACATCAAAGTCATAGTATTGGGGCAGTTTCCTATATACCCCTATAAACTTCCCTCCTTTCATATGTACCCCTCATAGAATCAGTTGTCCAAAATACCCTTGAAAAAATTCAAATTTTTTCCAATACACCCTCAAATATGGGTATATAAGAAAGAAATAGAAACTTTTCAGGGGTATATTAGAAATTAAGGGGTAAAAAGAAAATATCACAAGTTTCCAAGGGCAAAAAAGTAATTATCTCTAAACTTAGAAAATTTTTATTTTTTGGTATTTTATGCGACGTGCATTGCACGTGCACTTAACTAGTTTTACAAAGTAAACGAGATGCGGAGTTGTAGTACTATGTTAATTGGATGGTGACTTAATATAACACTCTTTATTTTTGATTTTTTTTGGTTATTGCTCGCACCAACCATTTTTCGTATGAAGAGTTGAATGAGATGAGAAAATTATTTGGAATGAGAAAACATTTTAGATAAGTTCTAATGTTGACGAATCTTAAACTCTCCTACTTTTACACATTCAATATTTTATAAAGTTGCATCACTTGGTTTGAGGGAGCAAGTACCCAATCTCACTGCTATAGAGGTTGTGGGTTCAAATCCCACACCCAACATTTTATATATTTATTATTTATTATTTTAAATTAATTAAAATTGCAAGCCCACCCTGTAGGCTGGGCCTGCGGGTGCTCTCTTGCGTGTTGGGTTGCGAACGGTCCTAGCCCGCATGCTGAGCCTGCAGGGGCTCGCTCACACACAGGCCCTGGCCGCGCGTTAGGCCTTGGGTCCACACATTGGGCTTGCAGGGAGCCGCTCACACGTAGCCACATAGGCCTAGCCCGCGCATTGGACTATGCACGGGCTCAGCCCGCGTGCTAGGCCTAGCGCGGGCTGGGCCTACGGGTTCTATTTAATATAAAATAATAAATAAATAAAATGTTGGGTGTGGAATTTGAGTGAAGGTTTGGTACTTACCTCCGCTACCCAAGTGATGCAACTTTAACTTAAAAAAAAAATTAGATACCTCGGCTCTCCAAGAGGTGTAAGCATCAACCGAATGGAGAGTAGTTCGATCATACCTCGGCTCTCCATGAGGCGTATGTGCCAACCGATTAAGGAGTAGTTTGATCATTCTCAGCTCCCTTATGCCTCAAGGTAGGATAGTTCGTCATTCTCGGCCTCTCACGCCAATCGATTGGAAGAGTAGTTAGATCACTCTCGGCTCTCCTCGAGGTGTGGGCGGCAACCGAATGGAGAGTGATACGATCATACCTCGGCTCTCCACGGGGCATGTGTGTCAACCGATCGGAGAGTAGTACGATCTTTCCTCGGCTTTCCGTGAGGTGTAGGCATCAACCGACTGGAGAGTAGTCCGATCTCCCTCGGCTCACCATAAGGTCTAGTATGGAACAGAACCAAACCACGAGATGGTTACAAATAGAAGGTAGTCCGGGTAGACTTAGAACAAGCGTCATGGTGGCATCTCGGGTAAAAGAGGCATTGCAGTAGAAAGTTAATTACAACATTTCTAGTATAGAAATAATTATTGATATTACTAGCTATCTACTAATGCCTCCTGTGGACAAAGGGAGTGTAGAGCATTAGTCTCAGTGGTTGCACCCACTGAGAACTTTCAGTAGTTCTCACTCCCTGTGATTTACTCCTTTTCAGGTCCTAGCACTGCCGGTGAGGCACGTAACCACGGCAAGGGCGTTGCAGAGTAGAGGATCTAGCGAGGCCTAGATGTACCTACTTCAGTTTGAAAAACATAGTGTTGTAATATTTTGGAAACTGAATGATGTAAACTTAACTAAGTTTCATTCAAGTTGAATGTTCAATATAGTAGCTGTGCTCTGATATTCATGTACACATCATTTATGTTTGTACTGATTGTTGTATGTTACCTCTTCGTTCTAGTGGGGGAGGTCTTGCCTGTTCGGCGGGTCTGTGTGCGTGCAGGAGCGGACCCAAATTGGGCGGTGTCGGGGTATGACATAATCAAAATATGATAAAATATCAATTAAAAGGTAAAATTTAGGGAGTTCCGATGTCACTTAGTGTTAGATGTATGCCCTAGAAGCCAACCAGGCCAATACATGTATTCTTTCTAGGACATAAATTTGTATTTGATTTAAACTAATTCGGGTTCTTATTTCCATTCATGTTGAGTATGTGTCCATGAATCGTCCAAGAAATTAATAAGATGATGACATGTATTCTCAAGAGTTGAGAATTTGAGACATGTGACATTGATGGTTAATTCCTAAATGCTCCCGATCGAGGGATCATCACGGGGACGGTGATTGATCCGGTGAGATTGGTGCACAGGTCGCTTCCCTTTTTGGGTAGACGAGTCTCGAGTCAACAGTGTGGGGACATTGGAGCGAATGTGCAGGTGGTTGTTAGAGAACAAGGGTAACAAGCGTGACCAACGCGAGAAGTCACTTGGATGTCTACTCACTCGTCAGTGATTTACTCAATGTTGCAGTAGTGTGACTGGTCCTTTGACATGCGGTGCCTCGGCTACTCACAATGACGTTACTGTAGTTTGACTGTACATACACTTGGTCCCTAGCCATTCGGGTCCTTGCGGTGCATGTTGGCTACAGTAGGTTCGTTGTAGGAATAGGGTGTGTACCTATATGGAATCTATCTTCCTTGGTAGATAGGGGCGTTAGTCCTATGTGATTTATGAGACCGAGTTTAGAAGACCTTGGCCAAGGCAGAAAAAATAGCGGAAAGGGTTTCCGATATTAGAAACTCGAGTCGAACAAATTTGACATATGACAGACGATGGGGTTTGACAAGTTGTTCTATGACCTCCGTCTAGTCGGGACTCATGATAGAAGGACTGTATCATACGGTAACTGCACCAAGAGGTTCAGTATTTCATTCTACTGGAATGCCACTACATGCTGCTAGGCGTCACTGGTGGATTGTGAGACTCATGAGAATTATCTGGATGATCGATAATTCTTATTAGGCTGAGTTGGAATTGTTCCGACCCACTAAAAGGAGTTTCAGTGATATAGTTGATAGTGATCAGAATATATCTCACTACCAGATAGAATAGAACATATGGGGTCACACACATAAGAGGTTGTGACTGATCAGATAGCTAGATCGTGATTTTTGAATCGCCGGAGGACCTAATTGTCAATATGTTGATAATTGGACTAATTTGTAATTATTATATATTAGTGATATTAAAGTGTAAATGTTACAAGAGAGAACTTACTAACAATTAGTAAATTGTGAGAGGGCTTATGTGCAAATATTGCATGATTAATTTGATATGATCAAATTAGGATAAAATTCAAATCGAATCAAATTAGAATTTGATCGATCTAACCAATTAAGGAAAGGATAAATTTAAACCTATATTTATTCTTATCCTTAATGGTTATTATTGTCACGCCCCGGATTGCTCGTTATCCCGGGTTCGTCAACAGATCCGCCGTATACATAGAATTTTTTATGTATACGAAGCGATAGCTAACCTGTAAAAAAAAAAAGCATACAAGTAACTGCAAGAGATATAGAGCTGAAAAGATCATACTAATAAAACAAAAGCCACCTGTACATATAAGATCCAAAGTACAACAGTTCCTCAAAAGCCAAAATAGATACAAGTCCATCTCTCACAGGAATAACAAGTTCACATTATATGTACATGGCACAGCCCAAAATAAAACTATCTCCAGTAGGTCCTCCTCTAGGATAAGACTGGGGAATGGCAGGGATCTAGCTCGCGACTCCCTGACCTTGATCAACAGGAGCAGAAACAGCAGCCGCAACAGTCGAAGGCTCTGCAAAAAAAAGGTGGCAACAATGGGCGTGAGAACTACTATCAAAAGAAGTAGTCCTCAGTGGGTACCGCTATCGACCCCAACGGTCCACCCACTAAGTCTACGAGACTAACAGTACATAGCTGGTAGGTAAAGAAATAGTAAAGTATGATGGAATAAACTCTACAGCAGATGCCACTACCCTACCACTATCCAAGTCCAAACTCTACAAGTGAAAGTGTCACCAATGCAACTAAGCCCCCTGACCCAATCTACAGGAACCGCCGAAAAAGGCTCGTCCAGCCAATGCCTAGCCATACCGTACACTACCTGAGGGTAGCCGGTCACAGGATCTTATCCAAATCGAACTGCAGCGACATCAACGCATGAGAGGCCTCACTCCGGAGCGGCACGCAGGGGAGCTACCCAACCGAGTTAGTAAGCGTATCTCTGTCGAGCACAATCAGGCTCCGGCAAGCTATAATCATAATAAAAATAGGTCAAATGGGTCAAAAACTCCAAGCTCATGTACCCTCGGCACAATCTGATACTAAAACAAGAGTCTGGGTCCACCGTCAACCCCGACGGCACTCGGCAGTATAGAACAGTCTAACCCTGCTGTATACATAAGCTCGGTATCTCAGCACGAGCGTAAACTCGTTCTACAACAATTTAAGTATCCACCTTGCACTAACAGTGGTGATACAAGAACAGAAACGGCTCCTAGAGCTAAATCTGATAACAGTTTCGAAAAGTGACGGTTGTAGGTTCACGAGTTTTCTCCTAAGTCAAATCCCAGTTCAGCATGTAAATCATGTCTAGAATCATTAAGTTATGCTCCAAATTCAGTTTTTATGAGAGGACATGCAAATTCATGAATTTGAGCTACTAACATGAAAAATCTGATAATAAAACAACATGCTGCATTCTCTACAACTTAGGAGGAATTTCGAAGCTTTCGGCAACATCAACCCACCTTAAACGCTAGTCCAACCACGGCTAGGAGTCGAGTAGAAAGCCCTCGCACGAAATCAACCGAAGCTGAACTCAATCCAGCTGAAAAATAGGATTCGGACCCACTCTGCAGCACTTCTGGGCGCCCATAATCTGAGCCCAGAACTGCAACCTGGCAGCACGACAGGCATGAGTTCAACATGCGATAAAATCCAATTCCAAAGTCCAAATGCAGTGAAAATTTAACCAACTCACCAGGAGAGGTTCAAGAACAATCCCACCAATTCTCAGCCAAAAGCAAGTTCGAATCGATCACCAAAAAGCCTTTGCAAGGATTCGGATCCAACTTCTGGATGCCCAGAACCTGCATCCAGAAGTTCAGCACAAGAGCAAATGCTTGTTCTAGCTCAAATCTGAGAATCCCTGCTTGTAAAACCAGTGGAGTAGGGTCACAAACCTCTCAAAAGGGGTGAGGAATCAATCCAAATCTTCTCCAAAGCTTCCAAACAAAATCTGGATTCAAAAATCCAAGAAAATCATCAACTTCCACAAATTTCAGCACTTAAGCTTAAATCTTAAAATCTGAGCTAAAACTCACCTTTGAAATCTCAAATCCAGGTGGGAAGAACTTCCAAATCAGCAAGGGGTGAGGGAAAACTAGTCCTCACTTCAAAAATCCAGCTCCATAAAGATTTGGATCCATAAGACCAAAGGAAAACCCAAATTTCAGCTCAAGAACACAAGAGGTCCAGTAAAACAGCAACTGTAGCGTACATACTTGTCCAAATTGCGATTGGAAGGTTTCCACACCTTTCGCTACGAGTCAATAATCCAATAAACCAAGTTTCATAGGATTTGGACACTTCTACACTGCACACGAGCTGAAACGCCACAGGTCGACGCTGAAATTCTGCTGGAAATCTCAAGCCTTCAATGGAAAAAGATGGAATTTGGAGGAGTTTGAGGGGTTTCCTGCAAATTTCCAGAGCTCACCGTGAAAGGGAAGCAAAACGGCTTCAGGGGGTTCGTCCTCCTCTATTTATAGCCGAAGGAAGGGATACAAAAAGCCTCAAGAACATATGCTGCTAACCTGTCCCATGCTGAAAATCCAACATTCGGGCGCCCAAAACCCAAGAACCGGGTGCCCAGATCTTCCAGCCTGTACTGAACAGCCCTCAAATTCTCCGCCTAGCGGTCTGGTGTGCCTTAACGTGGTTCGGCGGATCTCACCTACCACAGCACACGTGTCAGCACGATCGATACTCACGAGGTGAACTTCCGGACTCACTTTCCGGGCGCCCTAATCTGGATCCGAAATGACTCAGTAATTTCAAAGGGCTAGCACTCAACATCTGGGCGCCCTAAACCCAACTTTCGGGCGCCCTAATCTAGCAAACATCTAAAACTTCAGTTTTGGCTAAGTTTCGTGCTCCGAGTCCGTTTTCGCGTCTATTTCGCGCCAAAACGACTCCGACTCATCCCGACCCTCTCCAGAAGTGTCGAACAGTCTAGAATACTGCAGTCATTTCGTCAGTTAGGCCCCAGGGGTATTACATCCTTCCCACCTACAAAAAATTTCGTCCTTGAAACTTAAACTCATACCTCAAGTAGAACTCTCGAAAAGGTGGGGATAGGATTCCCGCATCACCGTCTCCGGCTCCCAAGTCGCCTCACGCTCCTCGTGATTACTCCACTGCACTTTCACGTACGGTATGACCCGGTTGCGTAATTCTTTCGTCTCGCGAGCAAGAATCCGCACCGGTCGCTCCTCGTACCGCAGGTCCTCGGCCAACTCAAGTGGAGTGAAGTCAATCACGTGGGAGGGGTCGAACACATATATCCTCAAGGCCGAGACATGAAACACATCATGGACCCCGGAAAGTCGAGGTGGTAGGGCAATCCTGTACGCTATCGGCCCCACTCGCTCTAACACCTCGAACGGGCCAATGAACCGTGGACTAAGCTTTCCATGAACTCCAAATCTGCGAATCCCTCTGTACGGCGAGACTTTCAGGAACACATGATCTCCAACCTGAAACTCCAAGTCTCTTCTCCTAGTGTCCGCATAGCTCCTCTGTCGACTCTGGGCGGTCTCATGACGTCGTCGAATCATCTTGACCTTTTCTTCCGCTTCCAACAGGATGTCAGGACCCAAGGTCTTCCTTTCACCCACATCACTCCAATGCAAGGGCGATCGACACTTGCGTCCATACAACGCCTCAAACGGAGCCATCTGGATGCTCGCTTGATAGTTGTTGTTGTACGCAAACTCAACCAGTCCTAAGTGTCGATGCCACCCTCCACCAAAGTCTAGGACACATGCTCTCAACATATCCTCCAGAGTCTGAATGGTCCGCTCAGACTGACCATCGGTCTGTGGATGAAATACCGTGCTAAACCGGAATTGAGTACCCAATGTTGTCTGTAGACTCTTCCAAAACTGCGAGACGAATCGAGGGTCTCGATCTGACACAATCGATGTAGGCACTCCATGCAACCTCACTATCTCGTCCAAATACAACTGAGCGAGTCGATCTCTGGACCAAGTAGTCTGCACTGGTAAGAAGTGAGCAGACTTAGTTAGTCTGTCCACTATCACCCAAATGGCATCGAAACCAGCCTGCGTCCTCGGTAATCCCACGACAGTCCATGGTGATCTGCTCCCACTTCCACTCAGGTATTGGGAGACTTTGAAGCTTGCCAGCAGGTACTTGGTGCTCTGCCTTTACCTGTTGACAAGTCAGGCACTGAGCCACAAATCTCCCAATATCCCGCTTCATTCCATTCCACCAGAAGTGAGCCTTCAAATTCTTATACATCTTGGTTCCACCAGGGTGAACCGTATAAGGCGAGTAATGAGCCTCTCTCAAAATCTCCTCTCGGATCTCTAAATTCATAGGCACACACAGTCGGTCCCTGTACCGCAGTACTCCTGAACTGTCCACACTAAAGTCCTCTGTCTGCCCACTGGCAATCTGATCTCGAATCTTCATCAAATAGGGGTCCACACTTTGTTTCTCCCGGATCCTATCCAACAGAGTGGGCTGCAAAACCAAGGACATCAGTCTTGAAGTAACCCCAGGGGACACCACCTCAAGTTCAAGCCGCCGCAACTCCTCAAGTAATGGCGCCTGCTGAGTGATCATCATACTAAGGCTCTGCACTGACTTTCTGCCATCTGCCACCACATTTGCCTTGCCGGGGTGATACTGGATGCTAATATCATAATCCTTCAACAACTCCAACCACCGGCGTTGCCGCAAGTTTAATGTGAGAATTCAAATTTTGAATTTTAAATTGAATTTGAATTCAGTATTTTCCCTCCCTCTACCTTGTATTTGTATTGGTATATATATATATATATATATATATATATATATATATATATATATATATATATATATATATATATATATATATATGTATAGGTGTATATATATATATGTGTATATATAGTATTTTTATGTTTTTTATAGTTTTGAGTTTTGTTGGCGGAGAGAGGATGGATTGTGACGCTATTCGGAGTTCGTTTTTGACGATCCAAAATGGTAGATTCGATGTCTCGGCAGTGCTGAACGCGATGGCGCAATTTGTTCTTACATGCGACGGTCGGATCGTGAGATATTGCGAGTTCTTCGCTGAGAGGTCGTTTTGCATTTTTGATCATTTCGCGATTTGGACCCTGTTTCACGCACCGTTTTGTGTGAGATCGAGTGTGGACGGGTGTCTGGGCATTTTGTGCATGCTGTGAGGGACCCGGGACTAAATTCCCAGGTTGCGAGGGGGCTTTTTGTATTTTGTGCTTGTGTATTTGTGTGTGTGTGTGTGTGAGTGGAGAAGGAGAGAGGTTTTTTGTTCTTTTTCTTCTCCCTCAGCTCCCTGCAGGGTGCCACCCTCTTCCTCAGCTCCCCTGCCTTCCCCCTGAGCGCCGCCGACCGCCGCCTACCTCCCATGGCCGGCGGGGAACTCCGGCAACCCTTCTCTCTCTCTTTTCTTCTTCTTTTCTCCTTCTTCTTCCTTCTTCTTCTTCCCTGCAGTGTGCACCCAGGGTGTACCCACGCCTTAGGTCACCCTGAGGTGGCTCAGCTATCGGCGACCTGCCCCGCCGCCGGGAGCCGCTGCCGAGCGCCGCTGAGCCGCAGCTAGCTGCTGCTAGGGTTGCTGTAGGCCGAGGGGGTTGGACCCGAGCCGCCGCCGCCTCCAGCCGGCGCAGCACCCTCCGGCCAGCTCCGGGAAGACCTTCGGCGCCGTCGCCTTCCTCCCCGGCCGCCCCCGTGCCGCCGATGCGCCGCCACAGTCGCCACTACCGCAGCTTGGGCTGCTAGGGCAGCCGCGGCCGAGCGCCCAGCGCCGCCGCCGCCGCCGGTCTTTGTTGTCGCGGTCACCTCCCACCCGACGTTCGGCGACCTCCTCTTGCCGGTGCTCGCGTCGCCGCCGGCCGCCGTCGTCGTTTGTTGCCGGCGCCGCCGTGCCCTAGCCACCCGAGAGCAGGTGTTCTCCCCGCGCAGCCGCCGCCGCTTCCTGCCGCCAGTTGAGGTGAGCTTCCCCTTCCTCACCTCCCCCGCGTCCAACCCTGGCCGCCGCGTGCGCTGCATGCCGGCCGGCAGCCGGCCGGAGCAAGCTGCTCCGGCCAAGGTGCTTTTTGGCTTTGTTTTGGCTGCATGCTTGGTTCTGGCCTCCCTGTTGCCTCCCGAAGCTCGGGAAGGTGAGCACGATGATCGCGTCGACGCGCTGATCACCATGCTCACCTTAGTTTCCTGTTTTGGCGCGCCGCTTCGCTGTTTTTACTTGTCGAGCCCTTTTAATGTATGTTATCCCTATTTTTATGGGTCGTTTGAGCCAGCGACTGGTCCTATCACAGTGGGGCTGTGAGCATGGTCTCCGTTACGTCGTTACCTATCCGCTGTTGCTTGCGGAAGGTCGTGCGGACGAACGGAGTGCTCAAACGGCATTCTTTATGCTTAAATTAATGTGTTTGTAGCTCGTTTTAGGGCTTTAGTGATTGTGGCAGCGTTGCGATGCTGCGGGCAGCGTTGCGATGCTGCGGGCAGCAAGGGCATGACCCTTGAGGCCCTGTGGACTGGTTGTCCAGCCTCTTCGCCCTTCGCGGAGACCCGGATTTAATTCCGGTGCGTTTTTCGATGAAATAGTCGGCGGAACGCGTGTTTTAATCGTGCGACTCACTTGCTGGTTTCGCGAGTGACTTGGCTTTGTCGTTTAGCCTCGTTGGCTGTTCCTCATCGCTGTCCCGAAGTTTCGAGGACAGCGGATGAGTGACGAAGGGTTCCGGTGCCAAATCGGCATTTTTCGGGAACCCGGAAAGCTGTTTTGGGTGCGTTTGTGTTCGTGGCACCCCGAGCTTGTGCTTGCTGTCCTGTCACCTTGTTGTTGTGTGTTTGGGGACAGCGGAGGACCTGGTTTGGTTGTTGGTACCCCTGTGGGGCTTAGTGTGGTTTCGGGATCGTCCCGGTGGGTTTTTCGGACGATCCGTCAGTTTCGGGTTGTGAGCGCTTTGTGTTTAGTGTCGACTTGGTGGACCTTGACCTTGTGAGTCTTTCGTAGGTCCTGTCGTGGTTCCCGAGAGCCGTCGGTGTTAGGCTCTATCGTTTCGACAGGTGGGTACTTCGATCCGGAGTCGGTTCAGTGGACTACGGTGATACCTTTCTATCCCTTCTCTTGCATTTCGTTATTAGTTCACTTGACTCCTGTTGACTCTACATATGTGTGCTTGCCTTAGTAGAGTAGTTGTTGGTTGCATGATTATTGAGATGACCTCGTTGGTCGGTGTTGATCGCCTGTTGTTCCGAGCGATCCTCGTATATTAGCTTATCAGTTGCTTCACGGCTCGTTGCCGTTCTGTGGATTGAGCATGCGCATCGATCATCACAGCTCTTCTAGCACCTCACGTATGCCAACGGTCTGATCCACCGTATGGTCTTCTTTTCCGGAAAAGGTCGTGTGTGTGACCGACCCGTGAGCCTCGACGCAGTGCGTCTGTGTCACGCCCCGGGCCCTAGTGGGAGCCTACCAGGCACGTGCACAGACCCGCCGTGTACACCAAAACAACACACAATGTACACAAGGCGTCTATGACAACAACAATCATGTAGAGAAGGAATACATCGTAAACAAGGTGATCAGAGCGAGAACATAATTCTACCACTAAAACAAGATGACATAAAGCCACAATCTCAAGATGTACAATAAAATTATACATCTTATGTGCTAACAGATCAACTAGCTAACACAACTATACAACTTTCATACAAAATAAAAGAAAGGCATCAAGGGTCCATCTAAAACATCATCGTCGCGGCTCTAGCTAGCTGCTAACCCCTCACCTCGATCCCAAGCCTCTCCCGCTGCGGAAGGCTCTGAAACAAAAACCCAACAACCATGGGGGTGAGAACTATTAAACAATAGTTCCCAGTGGGTAAGCCGCCGAGAGTGGCGAAATGCACCGCTAGGTCAACTGAGGCAAAGATAGTATAAGTTGAAACATAAGGCATAAAGCAATAAATACTAAGCAAGCAATTCTATTACTATCATGCCTCCAAATGATTATATCATTTCAATAAAATATGATTTCTACCACTACATGCATAGGTAGGTCCATTACTAAAAATTTACATGTACTTGATTCCTTACAATCATATGCACGATTATGTCTTCCACCATAACCTACATGCATGTCCATTTATGCTATAAACATTAGTTAAGGAAAACATCTTTTTCATTAACATCATACATTCATGCCACTATACTAAACCAATGTGAGTATAGGCCTAATGATACTATGGATGCCAATGTATGTAGTGACCAACTAATATGTCCAACTACAATGAATGCATCCCAATGGTGTCAAGCTAAGTATTGCCACAATATGCGACTCACTACTATGTCTATACACTACATGTATATGCTCAAACAACCGTGATGTACTATGTCCGGTTTACTTAGCTTTTACCCAATCCACGAGGGGACTTACACAAGGTAACATCCCGGCTTGTGCCATGCCTAATGGTCCCGTGGTAGTCAATATTGCTCCGCAGACAATGAGACACTCCCCCACGGCGATCCACTTCGGCGCCCAATCCTGCACGGGCGATCAAACGTCGCAAAGGCTAACTCCGGAGTGTCGGCTTGTAGGGAGCGACCCTCACAAGCATGTGTGAATGAGCACAAGGGCAAACAAGCGCTGATCATAAGCATCGTATCCAAGGCCAACACATCTCAATCATCATGTCTAAAACATGGAATCACAACATCGACTCGAGGGTCGGAATCATGACACATAAGTCACACTTGTTCTCAATTCACATGTGGGTATATTTCTACCAATATGTAACATGTCTCTAACATGCAAGTGGTTACATCTCACCCTACCAATAGGAATGGACCTACGTCTCATTCTTGACCCCAACGGGTTACTATCATATGCTATAACCAAAGCCATACTCAATGCATTGTACTAATGCTATTTTCGATGCATTCTACAAATGCCATAATCTATGCATTATTCTAATGCCATAATTCATGCATTCTACAAATGCCATATCCATGCATTATCTTAATGCCATATCCATGCATTTTCTTAATGCCATATATCATGCATTCTACAAATGCCATATCCATGCATTATCCTAATGCCATATATCATGCATTCTACAATGCTAACTAAATCATCATTCATGATTTACATATGTCATGCTACATGAACCTCCACTTTATGGAGTATAAGTCACCATGCAAAAATTCGATCCCTCACTTAACCAAGTAAACACATGCTTAGCCAATCACAATTATCAAATACAAAGAGAACCCCTTTCCTCATGTCTTAAACATGGAATCGCTCAACGACCAAAAGGTCGAGCTCAATGTCAACAATGCCCGTCATAGTTGCTCACCTAGATGAGGTGCAACATACTTGTTTTGCATTTTGTCATATCCTTTCTTTTCTCTATGGCAAGCATACTTTAGTATGCGTAAGTAAATTCACTAATCCATCAACCAAGTAGTGTCTCATATGACACTCTTCACTAGTATCTTAAATAGCATTTCATGAATGCGTCATCATAATACTAGTGTAAGTACTCTACATTGCTTATCATTCTCATAATACTCTACTATATGGAGTATGCCACTTTTCACATGCAACATGTATATATCATGTGTTTACAATTTTTACCATGTCATAATTAGCACAATTATGCATCTAATCAATCCTATAATAAAATAGGAGACATAGGGGGAGTTCACCCATTTCGGTGAGGTCAGACCCCACAGGATAACCATCGAAACCTCGCAGTACTTCAAAATGAAGTTGTCCCCCGAGCTTCACATACCCTAAGATAATTTTCCAAGGGGTTACAAGTTTCGAACGAATAAATTCGAAAACTACCAAAATTCATGAGGTAAATGGGTGAAAAATACCTTTGAGCAAGTAGAACTTGTTCTAAGTCCAAATCAAGGTTAGGGATCTTCAAATTCAACCTACAACGACATTCTACACCCATCAATTCAACCCCAAGAGCTCTCAATCAAGAAACCCCAAATAAAACCCTAATTTTCATGAAACTAGGTTTTCCCTCTAAATTCTAGCAATAACACAAATAGAGGTTGTAAAAGAGATTACCAACCTCAAATCAAGCTCCCAACCAAGCTCATACATGCTAGGGTTGAAGCTAGGCCCACCAACAAGCTCCTCTCATCCATCCCGAGCTCCCCTCAAAGCCAAGAAGCAGCTCCATGGAGAAAATAGAGAGAAAAGAGAGATTAAAACCTCAAATCAAGTGTTTGGGAGCAAGAAAACCAAGAGAGAAAGGAAGAGAACTCACCTCCTTCTTCTCTCAAGCCTCAGCAACACTGGGCAACAAGAGAGGGTTGAGGGGATATATTACATGATGTAACAATATCCCCAAAGGCCCCTCAAAACTCAGAAATTGCAAAACTGCACGAAATCTGATTCTGCAGCACTGCGTACCGGTATACGAATTGGCGTACCGGTACTAATTAAATCAGTACCCGTATGCCAAAATCAGTACCCGAATGCAGTACAAATTCTGCACCTTTTGCAGAATTTGATCTCCGGAGTCTGTTTTCGCCCTTTTTAAGCCACGAAAACGCCTCAAAGCTCACCAAACTCAACCCAAAACTCCAGAATAGTATAAGGCACTATTCACTCACTAGAACTCCGCAATTTGCTAAAGTTCAGTGTGCTACAGTCTGGTAGGTTTTTGTGCCGAGAGTTGAGCAGGTTGTGACAGTGCCAGGGATCCGCCCCGGTGGCTTATGGATTGGGTATACTTTGTGGTTATCCTTGTTGATGCATATACTATTTGCTTACAGTAGCATAGTTGTTCAGTAGTATGTCAGCCTCATACTTATTTGTGCTACTGTTTACCTTATCTATCTATTTGTTGACCCTCGTGCCGGTGTGTACACCTCGCCTTCGTCGGCTTGCGGTACCCACTGGGAGGGGAGACATGTTTACATGTTCTCACCCCCCGCCATCGTTGTTGTTTTCAGGTGAGCAGGGTGGTGGGAGTCGGGACGCAGCGAGGCACGCTTAGTTAGTGGTACTAGAGGTCCCGACTTGTGAGGTTCCTCCCTTCAGATTGGTTATCGCCTTTCTCCCTTTATCAGTTAGTTGTGGATGTGGTTCAGTTACACTTTGGTTGTTTTGTCTTGCATGTTTGGACCTCGTGGTTTTGGTTCAGTTTCTATGTGTTGATTGCATGCTTAGACATTATGGATGACTTTGCCTACTAGATCCCTATTTTGGTTTATTTATGGCTTTATATTGTGTATCTTGATTTTCTACCCCTCGTGGTAGCATTTTTTAAATAAAGGTTTCCGTGTGGGAAACAGTTTTCAAACCGTTTTCGATTGGTCGGCTTTTGGGATTTCAAAAGAGAGTTCTCGTGTGGAGAACGGTTTTCAAAGGATCTTTAGATGATTGAGATTAGGGTTTCAAATAAAGCTTCTGGGTAAGGAGCAGTTTTCTAGAATGATCTGTTGTTTGTGCATCGTATCATCCTTCGCCTAAGGACTTGCTTAGATTCATACAGGTTTAAGGACTGTTAGCTGTATGAATCTTATTGTGTTGTTGTGGTTTGTGTGATGAATGAATGGTGGTTGTGATCCTGTTTGTATGTTGTGTATGCCGTGCAAATACAGGGGAGGCTCTGTCCGTGTGGACAGTGGGCCCTATATTTGTGGCGGGTCTGTACGTGGCGCAAGCTAGGCTTTCAAAAAAAAAAAAAAGATTGGCACGTTTTTCCGCTTCTAAAACTAGCCCGGGGCGTGACAGATTGAGATGGTATCAGAGCGTAAAGGGTACAAACACTCATTCATTCATAAACTTGTAACTGAACCATTGGTTAGGCTGACCCATGGGAAGACCTAAGATGTATAGGTGCGCGAGTTCGAGGGGGTTATTTTTCGGCTTGTGTTTTGTGGGAGTTGCCGACCTCTTTCTCTTGCGCAGGTTTCTGTGTTTTGCAGATGGCTCGTGGTCGTGGTAGACCTCCCCGTCCTGGTCGTGATGGTAGGCGTGCGCCTGCGGAGCCGTCTGCTGGTGTTCAAACTCGGGCTACTGCGGCTGGTTCGAGTAAGGAGCCGGCAGGAGGTGAGCAGCCTGCTGTTGACCGTACCCTGTTGCTTGAGGCTGAGGTGGCCGAGGTGAGGGGTCAGCTGACGGCCCTCTTCGGCATGTTCCAGCGGTTCTTGCAGCAGCAGGCTACGGCGACTGCCGCTCCAGCCCCTCCTTCTCCTTCGCCGAGTGCCCCGATGACTGCAGACCCTCCTGTGGCACCCACGCCGTCGTGGCCACGACCGCGACGACGACAGTGACTACGTCGGCTGTTTCGCGTGTGGACGCCGACCCCGTGATTGGGGGTGGTGGCCACATCCGAGCACGTTTGGCGGATTTCTAGATGTTCGATCCGCCCTTGTTCGCAGATTCGTGCTTCTACTAGAAGTGGTGGTGGTATACCAGGCAGATACCAAGTGGCAGGGTGTTTTCCCCTTTGCGTAACCACCCGTTGGCAGGTGGTGGCCCTATCGGGCTAGGTGACGTCACTTGGTGGATCTGTGTTGTCGTTTGGGCTGTTCTTGCCCTGGCCCCACTTTCTGTGTAGAGCACGAGAGCCACTGCGAGCGTCTCTACGGAGACGGTACTTTGAGCGGTTTCGATTGCAACTTGGTGTTACCTTTCTGTTTTGTTGGGTAGGGCGGTGAAGCCGACCCCTCTGACGTTTTGTTGGTGGAATCGTCAGTGTTGGTCTTTTGACCTTTAGCTAGTTCCTGCGTCAAACTGACGTGTACTAGACTGAGTGGACACTGTTTGGTTTCAGGTTTTTGTTGGTGCCTACATCGTTTGACGTTGGTTAGACGACGCTGGAAATTATTTTTCCTTCGCCTTGGTTCGTGTGGTTGGCGACCCTACGTCGCATGCGGTCGTCGGTTTGTTGTTGGAAGTCGAAGACTCCTAAGGAGTTGGCTCAGGGCAGACCTTGTTTTGTGGGTTGGTTTGCATTTCCGTTAATTCGGTGATTCTTCCGTGAATTTGGTCCAGCTTTTGTGTTGGTTGACCTGGTACCTTTGTGGTGTTGCCAACTTGTTGTTGGCATTTGATCTTCAGATATTTCGTTTTTCCTTTGATAAGTACGTTGGCTACAGACAACGTAGTGTCAAAAGTTAGGACGGAATACCCTATCCCTCTTGGGACTTTCAGGATTGGGTCGGTGTTTTCTCTTGCAAGACAATCTCTTTACGTCATCTTGTGGGAAAGCTATGTGGTGGTCATCCCTGATCACGTGGTGAGCCTTGAGCTAATCCTTGTGTGGTGATCTCGGTTTTGCCAGGAGTTTTGGTGCCTTGGTGACCTTATGTCGGGAGCCTGGTTGTTGGCTCCGAGGTCTCTGTGCGTGTGTTGGCTTACAAGGTTTTCGTCGCGGCTTTTGTGCAGTCTTGGTTTGGATTGCGTGTCCGATCACTTGGAGACAGGTGTTTGGCCTCACTGGTGATTTTATCGCTTGTTGCGATTGGCAACCCTGTGCACCAGAGTGATGGACTCGCAAGGATATTTACGTTGGTTTGATTGTGAGTTCTAGCTCAACGAGATGACGGTGAAGATTAAGTACCCTCTACCGCGGATCGACGATCTCTTCGATCGGCTTCAGGGAGCCTCGGTATTCTCGAAGTTTGATTTGCAGTCAGGTTATCATCAGCTCGAGATCAAGGCCGAGGACGTGGCAAAGACGGCCTTCCAGACTCGTTACGGGCATTACGAGTTCACGGTTATGCCGTTCGGTTTGACGAACGCCCCGGCAGCTTTCATGGATTTGATGAACAGGGTTTTTCGGCAGTTTTTGGATCAATTTGTCGTGGTCTTCTTTGACGACATACTGATCTATTGAGGAGCGACGTGGAGCATGATGATCACCTTCGGCGAGTTCTCCTGACGCTTTGAGAGCATAAGCTTTATGCTAAGCTCAAGAAGTGTGAGTTTTGGCTTCGGGAAGTTTCCTTCTTGGGTCATATCGTGACGCAGTCTGGTATCGCGGTGGACCCAAGGAAGGTGGACTCTGGGGTGGTTTGGCCTGTTTCGACTTCTGTGGCGGAGATTAGGAGCTTCCTCGGCTTGGCGGGTTATTACGGGCGATTTGTTGAGGGTTTCTCAAAGATCGCCACCCCTTTGAGCAAGCTGACGAGGAAGGGCGAGAAGTTTCTGTGGACTCCAGCTTGTCAGATGAGCTTCCAGGAGCTGAAGGATAGACAGACTCGTGCCCCTATCTTAGCATTGCCGCAGCCTGGTGAGGATTTTGTGGTCTACTGCGATGCGTCTCGGATAGGATTGGGGTGCGTGCTCATGCAGCAGGAGAAGGTCATCGCGTATGCTTCGCGCCAGTTTAAGGACTACGAGAAGAACTATCCGACGCACGATCTCGAGCTAGCAGCAGTGGTGTTCGCTCTCAAGCTTTGGAGACACTACCTGTACGGAGCGCATTGCGAGATGTTCACGGATCATCAGAGTCTGAAGTACCTCTTCACTCAGAAGGAGCTGAACCTCAGACAGAGACGGTGGCTTGAGCTTTTGAAGGATTACGACATCTCCATCCTGTACCATCCGAGCAAGGCGAACGTTGTGGCAGACGCCTTGAGCCGAAAACAGCCTTCGGCGGAGCTGTCTCTCATTATCACCGACCTGGAGCGCTTGGTGGAGGAGTTTCATCGACTAGAGTTGGAGATCCTACATTCTGGAGCTACCGAACAGTTGTTGACCTTGGTGATGCAGCCCACCTTGGCAGATCGGATTTCCAGTGGGCAGCTGATGGACCCGCACTTGCAGAGAGTGCAAGCAGAGGCCGAGCAGGGCAGAGATGGTGACTTCACGATTCACGCTGATGTTTTCCTTCGTTTTCGAGGACGGAGGTGTGTGCCCAGTGATCGGAATTTGAGGCGAGAGATTTTAACTGAGGCACACCGGTCGCCGTACACCGTTCATCCTGGAGGGACGAAGATGTACCGCGACCTGAAGCAGAGTTTCTGGTGGCCTGGCATGAAGATGGACGTAGCTCTGCATGTGGCACAGTGTCTGGTTTGTCAGCAGGTGAAGGCTGAGCATCAGCGACCAGCAGGGAAGCTTCAACCGTTGCCTGTACCAGTATGGAAGTGGGAGCAGATCACCATGGATTTCGTCACCGGGTTGCCTCGTTCTCAGCGAGGTTATGATACGATCTGGGTTATTGTGGACCGACTGACGAAAGCAGCTCACTTCCTACCAGTACACCCGACTTGGTCTCGGGATCGACTGGCGCAGCTCTACTTGGATGAGATCGTCAGGCTGCATGGAGTGCCAGTATCGATCGTTTCTTATAGGGATTCTCGCTTCGTATCTCAGTTCTGGAGGAGCTTGCAGCAGGCTCTGGGAACGAAGCTCAACTTCAGCTCAGCTTACCACCCTCAGAGTGATGGGAAACAGTTTTCAAACCGTTTTCGATTGGTCGGCTTTTGGGATTTCAAAAGAGAGTTCTCGTGTGGAGAACGGTTTTCAAAGGATCTTTAGATGATTGAGATTAGAGTTTCAAATAAAACTTCTGGGTAAGGAGCAGTTTTCTAGAATGATCTGTTGTTTGTGCATCGCATCATCCTTCGCCTAAGGACTTGCTTAAATTCATATAGGTTTAAGGACTGTTAGCTGTATGAATCTTATTGTGTTGTTGTGGTTTGTGTGATGAATGAATGGTGGTTGTGATCCTGTTTGTATGTTGTGTACGCCGTGCAAATACAGGGGAGGCTCTGTCCGTATGGACAGTGGGCCCTGTATTTGTGGCGGGTCTGTACGTGGCGCGGGCTAGGCTTTCAAAAAAAAAAAAAATTGGCACGTTTTTCCGCTTCTAAAACTAGCCCGGGGCGTGACATTTAATTCCTTCTGGGTGAACAGATACTTGAGACTTTTATGATCAGTAAAAATCTCGCAGTGCTCACCGTACAAGTAATGCCGCCACAGCTTCAGTGCAAACACTACAGTTGCCAGCTCCAAGTCATGCGTAGGGTAATTCTTCTCGTAATCCTTCAATTGTCGGGAGGCATAAGCAATTATCCTACCATGCTGCATCAACACACATCCGAGGCCTCTGAGAGATGCATCACTAAAGATTATGAATCCTTCTCCCATAACAAGAAGGGCAAGGATGGGAGCAGACATCAGTCTCTCTTTCAGCTCCTCAAAGCTACGCTGGCACTCATCACTACAAACAAATCTGATCCCCTTCCTCGTCAGACGAGTGAGGGCTGTAGAAAGCTTCGCAAAGCCTTCCACAAACCGACGGTAATATCCAGCCAATCTAAGGAAACTCCTCACCTCGGTAACCGTCGTCGGTCTGGGCCAATCCCGAACAACATCAATCTTCTTCGGGTCTACAGCCACTTCAGCGGCCGAAACTACATGGCCCAAGAAAGCTACCTCCCGAAGTGAAAACTCGCACTTCTTCAACTTGGCATACAACTTCTTCTCCCTCAGAAGTTGCAGCACAATCCTCAAGTGCTCCTCATGCTCAGCATCACTCTGAGAGTAGATCAAGATATCATCAATGAACAACACTACAAATCTATCCAAGAACGGCTTGAACACTCGGTTCATCAGATCCATAAATGCGGCAGGGGCATTAGTCAATCCAAACGGCATCACTGTAAACTCATAATGCCCGTACCGTGTCCTGAAGGCCGTCTTGGGAATGTCCTCAGCCTTCACCTTCAATTGGTGGTGACCGGACTGTAGATCAATCTTCGAGAAGACACAAGATCCTTGCAGCTGATCGAACAAATCATCGATGCGCGGCAAAGGATACTTGTTCTTGATGGTCACTTTATTCAACTCTCGATAATCCACGCAAAGTCTAAGTGAACCATCCTTCTTCTTCACGAATAACACCGGCGCTCCCCAAGGCGATACACTGGGTCTCACAAACCCCTTGTCCATCAAATCCTGAAGCTGCGCCTTAAGCTCTCTCAGCTCAGCCAGTGCCATTCGGTAGAGTGCCTTCGAGATTGGCGCAGTTTCTGAAACTATGTCAATCACAAACTCAATCTCCCTGTCCGGTGGCATAGCTGTCAACTCAGGGAGAAACACATCCGGGAACTCGCGGACTATAGGGATATCCCCGAGTCCCAGTGCCACCGTAGGCACCTCTACAACAGTCGCAAGGAAAGCAATGCATCCTCGACTCATCATCTGTCTCGCTCTCGCCGACGAAATCCAAGTCACGAATAGCGTACTCCTGCAGCCTCTAAAGACAAACTTCTCCTGGCCTGGCTCGCGAAACGTCACTGTCCTTGCGCCACAGTCGATCGTCGCAAAATAACGTGCCAGCCAATCCATGCCGAGCACCACATCAAAATTCTGCAATCGCCCTAAGACCAACAGGTCTGCGGGCATAACCCAACGCCCAAGCTGCACTAGACAAGCCCAACAACACTCCGCAACATGCAAGACATGATCGGAAATCTGCACCTCTCGTGCATGTGATAACGGCCCTATCTCTAGTCCATGCAGTGATGCAAATGCTCGACTAATAAATGAATGTGATGTACCGGTATCAAATAATGCACGAGCTCTAATGCCAGAAATTAAAATGATACCTGCCACCACATGATCTGCTGCCGTGGAGTCCTCAACCTGAGCTGCATATACCTTGCCGCTCTGCGCCTGCTGTCGCCGCTCAACCGGGCGTGGCACTGAAGCCCGGTCTGTCTGGCTATGAGTCGGTGGAGCTCCATATGGCTGCTGATAAACTGGGGGTGCTGATGCTGTGGATGGTGCTAGCGATGCTGCTCGGGGACAAGCTGCCCGTAGATGTCCTGGCTGACCACACTAAAAACACTGGTCCTGACTCTGCTCGCACTGCTTAGGCCAGTATGGACCTCCACAGATGACACATCTCGATGCTCCCCTCTGTTGCCGTCCCTGCTGACGGGATCCACCAGACCTCTGTCGCCCCGAAGACCCACGACCCTGGGAACGTGATCGTGGAGGCCTCGGCGGGCGTTTGCTGCTGGTCTGTCCTCCGTCGTCTGGAGCCGGGCGCTTCCTATCCAGACCCTGACTCAGTGCGGCCACCCGCTCTCTCGTTGTCAAGGCTCCTCGCTCGACCCACAGTGCTTGCTCAATCAACGCATCCAAGGTCTGCAACCTCTGCGCCTGAACCAAAGTGAAAATCTCCTGCCTAAGTCCCCGCTCGAACAAGTAAACCTTGTGAGCCTCGTCTCTCGTTGCAAATGGTACACAGTTCAGGAGTCTGGTGAACTCTCGAGTATACTCATGCACTGTGCGGTCTCCCTGTAGTAGATTCTTCAGATCCTCCTCGAGTTTCTGCTTCACGCTGTTTGGGAAATAGGACCCGTACAGCATCCCACAAAACTCGTCCCAACTCAACTGCAGTGCATCCAACGACCTGCTCTGTCTCATCCTCCTCCACCAGATACGTGCGTCACCCGTCAAGCAATGAACCGCCAAGTGAACCTGCTCCCGCTCTGGTATGAAGAGATCCTCGAATAACTTCTCCATCTCACACACCCAGGCCTCTACCACCCATGGCTCGGTGTGGCTACCATCAAAGCGAGGCGGATCAAACCGGCAAAAACGAGCCAGCCTCTCAGTCATCCGCTCCTGCTCAGCCTCTGACATCTGTCCACCTGACCGCGAAGCATCGCCAATCGGCGCGGCCGGAACTGTTGCTGATGGGGGTGCGGCTGTAGCTGGAAGATCCACTGGTGTAGAAGAAGGTGGCCCCTTCGACTCTGTCGCTCTAGGTGCTGTACTCGGCTGCTGAGTAAAAGTATCGCACACCCTCTGCAAAAGCGCACCCAGCTGCCTAGATGCCTCAGCTAGGGCAGCCAACTGCTCTCTCAAATCTGGGGGTGCACTAGGTCCTACCTGCTCTGGCACCTCAGAAGGCGCGGGGGTAGCCCGCGTCGGGGGTCGACCTCGGCGTCGGGGAGGCATCATAACCACCTGCAACAACACACACATCAGTCACTTACCACAAATAGCTCTTGACCCAATCAAGCGAAAGTCTAGAAGGTCGCCTCTTTTCCCCCACTGCTTGACGTCATCTGCAGCCGACGCAAGTTCGCGGCAGGAAAGGACACACGCCTTCGATCACTCCCTCCACTTAAGGATGAGTTCAACAGTCAAATCGATGACTTTCGCAGCAAGTCACATATCTCACGTCGTGCATTCCTAGGGTCTGCCAAAGCCTAGGGTTTACTAAGTCCCAACGACCTATTCCTAAGCTCTGATACCAACTTAATCTGTCACGCCCCGGATTGCTCGTTATCCCGGGCTTATCAACAGATCTGCCGTATACATAGAATTTTCCATGTATACGAAGCGATAGCTAACCTATAAAAAAAAAGCATACAAGTAACTACAAGAGATATAGAGCTGAAAAGATCATACTAATAAAATAAAAGCCACCTGTACATATAAGATCCAAAATACAACAAGTTCCACCAAAGCCAAAATAGATACAAGTCCACCTCTCACAGGAACAACCATATCACACTATATGTACATGGCACAACTCAAAATAAAACTATCTCCAGTAGGGTCCTCCTCTAGAAAAAATTAGGAATGGTAGGGATCTAGCTCGCGACTCCCTTACCTCGATCCGCAGGAACAGAAGCAGCAGCCGCAACAGTCGAAGGCTCTGCAAGAAAAGGTGGCAACAATGGGTGTGAGAACTACTATCAAAAGAAGTAGTCCTCAGTGGGTACCACTACCGACCTCAACGGTCCACCCACTAAGTCTACGAGACTAACAGTATAGCTGGTAGGTAAAGAAACAACAAAGTAAGCTGGAATAAACTCTACAGCTGTAATGCCACTACCCTACCACTATCCAAGTCATACTCTCAAAGTATATGCATCACTAATGTGAATAATCACTCCTGACCCAATCTACAACTTGGCATACAACTTCTTCTCCCTCAGAAGTTGCAGCACTATCCTCAAGTGCTCCTCATGCTCAGCATCATTCCGAGAGTAGATCAGGATATCATCAATAAACACCACCACAAACCGGTCCAAGAACGGCTTAAACACTCGATTCATCAAATCCATAAACGCGGCAGGGGCATTAGTCAATCCAAACGGCATCACCGTAAACTCATAATGCCCGTACCGAGTCCTAAAAGCCGTCTTGGGAATATCCTCGGCTTTCACCTTCAGTTGGTGGTAACCTGACTGCAAGTCAATCTTCGAGAAGACACAAGATCCTTGCAGCTGATCAAACAGATCATCAATACGCGGCAAAGGATACCTGTTCTTGATGGTCACTTTATTCAACTCTCGGTAATCCACACAAAGTCTAAGTGAACCATCATTCTTCTTCACGAATAACACCGGCGCTCCCCAAGGCGATACGCTGGGTCTCACAAACCCTTTATCCATCAAATCCTGAAGCTGCGCCTTAAGCTCTCTCAGCTCAGCCGGTGCCATTCGGTAGGGTGTCTTTGAGATTGGCACAGTTCCTGGGACTACGTCAATCACAAACTCGACCTCCCTGTCTGGTGGCATCTCAGTCAACTCCGGGGGAAACACGTCCGGGAACTCGCGGACTACAGAGATGTCCTCGAGCTCCGGTGCCACCGCAGATACCTCAACAACAGTCGCAAGAAATGCGGTACATCCTCGACTCATCATCTGTCTCGCTCATGCCGACGAAATCCACGTCGCAAACAACGTGCTCCTGCAGCCTCGATACACGTACTCCTCCTGGCCTGGCTCGCGAAACGTCACGGTCCTCTCGCCGCAGTCGATCGTCGCGAAGTAGTGGGCCAGCCAATCCATGCCGAGCACCACATCAAAATCCTGCAATCGCCCCAAGACCAACAGGTCTGCGGGCATCACCCAAGGTCCAAGCTGCACAGGGCAAGCCTGACAACACTCCTCCACAAGCAACACGTGCTCGGGAATCTGCACCTCTCGTGCACAGGGTAACGGCCCTAACACTAGCCCATGCAAAGATGCAAATGCTCGACTAACAAAAGAATGTGATGCGCCGGTATCAAATAATGCACGAGCTCTAATGCCAGAAATTAAAATGATACCTGCCACCACATGATCAGCCGCCGTGGAGTCCTCCAGTTGAGCCGCGAAGACTCTGCCGCTCTGTGCCTGCTGTCGCCGCTCACCTGGACGTGGTATAGAAGCCCGATCCATCTGGCTATATGTCGGTGAAGCTCCATAGGTCTGCTGATGAACAGGGGGTGCCGATGCGATCGATGGTACATGCGATGCTGCTCGGGGACAAGCTACCCGCAGATGTCCGGACTGACCACACCCAAAACACCGGCCCTCTCGCTGCTCGCACTGCCTAGGCCAGTGTGGTCCTCCGCAGATGACACATCTCGGTGCTCCCCTCTGCTGCCGTCCCTGCTGACGAGATCCACCAGACCTCTGTCGCCCCGAAAACCCACGACCCTGAGAACGTGATCGTGGAGGTCTCGGCGGGCGTCTGCCGCTGGTCTGTCCTTCGTCGTCTGGAATCGGGCGCTTCCTATCCAAACCCTGACTCAGAGTGGCCGCCCGCTCACTCGCCGTCAAGGTTCCACGCTCCACCCATAGCGCCTGCTCGATCGACGCGTCCAAGGTCTGCAACCTCTGCGCCTGAACTAAGACAAATATCTCATGTCTCAATCCTCGCTCGAACAAATAAACTCTGTGAGCCTCATCTCTCGCAGCAAAAGGAACACAATTCAGGAGTCTGGTAAACTCCCGGGTATACTCCTGCACTGTGCGATCTCCCTGCAGTAACTTCTTCAGATCCTCCTCGAGTTTCTGCTTCACGCTGTTAGGGAAATATGACCCATACAGCATCCCGCAGAACTCGGCCCAACTCAATCGCAGCGCATCCAGCGACCTGCTCGATCTCGTCCTCGTCCACCAGATGCGTGCATCACCCGTCAAGCAGTGAACTGCCAAGTGAACTCGCTCCCGCTCTGGCACGAAGAGATCCTCGAATAATTTCTCCATCTTGCCTACCCAGGCCTCCACCACCCATGGCTCGGCGTGGCTACCATCAAAACGGGGTGGATCAAATCGGCAAAAACGAGCCAGTCTCTCGGTCATCCGCTCCTGCTCAGCCTCCGACATCTGTCCACCTGACCGGGAAGTGTCGCCAACCGGTGCGGCCGGAACTGCCGCTGCTGGGGGCACTGCTGCAGCTGGAACGTCAGCTGGAATAGCAGGAGGTGGCTCCTGCGACTCCGTCGCTCTAGGTGCTGCACTCCACGTGTGAGTAATGGTATCACACATCCTCCGCAAAAGTGCACTCTGCTGCCTAGCTGACTCGGCTAGCGCAGTCAACTGCTCACACACATCAGGGGGTGCACTAGGTCCCGCCTGCTCAGGCACCACAGAAGGCGCGGGGGTAGCCCGCGTCGGGGGTCGACCTCGGTGTCGGGGAGGCGTCATGCTCACCTGCGCAACACACAGATCAGTCAACACACAAACAACTCAAGACCCAATCATGCGAAAGTCCAGAAGGTCGTCTCTTTTCCCTCGCTGCTTGACGTCGTCTGCAGCCAACGCAAGTTCGCGACAGGAAAGGACACACGCCTTCGATCACTCCCTCCACTTAAGGATGAGTTCAACAGTCAAATCGATGACTTTCGCGGCAAGTCACGTCTCTCACGTCTTGCATTCCTAGGGTCTGCCAAAGCCTAGGGTTTACTAAGTCCCAACGACCTATTCCTAAGCTCTGATACCAACTTAATCTGTCACGCCCCGGATTACTCGTTTCCCCGGGCTCGCCAACAGATCCGCCGTATACATAGATTTTTCTATGTATACGAAGCGATAGCTAACCTGTAAACAAACATACAAGCCACTACAAGAGATATATAGAGCTGCAATAAAACATACAGATAAAACAGAAGTCACATGTACATATAGGATCCAAAATACAACAGTCCCTCCAGAACCAAAATAGGAACAAGTCCACAGTATATGTACATGGTTCAACTCAAAAATAAACTATCTCCAGTAGGGTCCTCCTCTAGGAACAACAGGGACAGGTAGGGATCTAGCTCGCGACTCCCTTACCTCGATCCGCGGAAAAACAGGCGCAGCAGCCGCAACAGAAGAAGGCTCTGCAAGAAAAAGTGGCAACAATGGGTGTGAGAACTACTATCAAAAGAAGTAGTCCTCAGTGGGTACCAATACCGACCTCAACGGTCCACCCACTAAGTCTACGAGACTAACAGTATAGCTGGTAGGTAAACAACAACAAAGTAAGCTGGAATAAACTCTACAGCCGTAATGCCACTACCCTACCACTATCCAAGTCACACTCTCAAGTAAGCATCACCAAAGTGAAAGGTCACCCCTGACCCAATCTAACGGAACCGCCCAAACGGGCTCGTCCAGCCAACTGCCTAGCCACACCGCACACTACCAAAAGGGGTAGCCGGTCCAAATACCAGATCTAACTAATCTGTAGCGACATCAACGCAAAAGAGGCCTCACTCCGGAGCGGCGTTCGGGGGAGCTACCCAACCGAGTTAAAAGCGTATCTCTGTCGAGCACAAACAGGCTCCGGCAGGCTATAATCAAATGGAAAGGGGTCAAAACGGGTCAAGACTCCAAGCTCACGTGCCCTCAGCACAAACAGAAGCTAAAACAAGAGTCTGGGTCCACCGTCAACCCCGACGGCACCCAAAAATACAAAACAGCCTAACCCTGCTGTAAATACAAGCTCGGCATCCCAGCACAAGCGTAAACTCGTCCTACAACGAACTAAGTATCCACCTCGCACTAACAGCGGTGATACAAGAACAGAAACGGCTCCTAGAGCTAAATCTGATAATAGTTCGAAAAGTGACGGTTGTATGTTCGCGAGTTTTCTCCTAAGTCAATTCCCAGTTCAGCATGTGAAGTCATGTCTATAAATTATCAATTTATGCTCCAAATTCAGATTTCATAATAATACATGCAAATTCATGAATTCGAGCTACTAACATGATTTAACAGATGATATAAAACAGCATGCTGCACTCTCTACAACTTAGGAGGAAATCCGGCGATTTCGGTAACATTAACCCGCCTCAAAAGCTATCCAACAACGGCTAGGAGTCGAGTGGAAGGCCTCCAAACAACGCCGGGTGAAATCGAGCTCAAATCTGTAACCTCGAGATTCGGACCCACCTGCTCAACGTTCTGGGCGCCCAGAACATCAGCCCAGAACTGCAGCCTGGCAGCACAACCCACATGGATTCAACATGCGATAAAATCCAAATTCTAAGTCCAAATGCAGTGAAATTTGGCTCAACTCACCAGTAGGGGCTCAAGAACACACCCTCCAAATTTCAGCCAAAACGGAGTTCGACTCGATGTCCAAAAGGTCCACACACTGAACCGGATTCACTTCTGGACCCTCCTGCACGTGGATCCAGAAGTTCCAGCACTTAAGCAAATCTCAAAAACAGCAAGAATTCAGGGATTCCAACGAATCTAGCTCATGGAAAAGGGTCACAAACCTCCCAAATACAGTGATGGAACAATCCAAAACCTCTCCAAAGATCCTCACAAAGATCTGGATTCAAAAATCCAAGAAATTCCATCAATGACCCAAAAATTCAGCACTTAAGCAATTACTCAAAATCTGAGCTAGAACTCACCTTTGAATCCTCAATTCAGGTGGGAAGAACCTCCAAACCAGTAAGGAATGAGGAAGGACCAATCTTCACTTCGTAATTCCAGCTCCCAAGAGATTGGATCCAAAAGATCAAAGGAAAAACCCAAGTTTCAGCTCAAGAACACAAGGGGTCCAGTGAAACATCAACTGTAGCTTACATACCTGTCCAAATCGCGATTGGAAGGGTTCCACGTCTTCCTCTACGAGTCTTCTATCCAACAAACCAAGTTTCGAAGGATTTGGACACTCCCACACTGCACACGAGCCAGAACACCACGGGTCGACGATGCAGTTCCAGCAGGAATCCAAGGTCTTCAATGGAGGAAGATGAAATTTGGGAGAGAAGAGAGGGTTTCCTTGCAAAATCCTGGGTTCACCATGAAGAGGGGAGAAAAAGCCTCAGGGGAGGTCGTCCACTTCTCTTATAGACAAAGGATTTCGGTGCAATAAGCCTCAAGAACAGAAATGCCCTAACCTGTTTCTCAGCAGGAAAACATCACAATCGGGCGCCCGAAACCCAAGAAGTGGGCGCCCGGTTCTTCAGCCTGCACAAGTCCAGAACATCGGACTCTCCGCCCGCGGTCCGGTGCGCCCTAACCTGGTCCGGCGGATTTCACCAATCAATCGACACGTGTCAAGCGGATCGATAATCACGAGGTACATTTCCGGATCCACTTTCCGGGCGCCCACAACCTGGATCCGAAATGACTTAGCAGTTTCAGAAAACGAGCACTCAACATCTGGGCGCCCAAAACAAGACTTCCGGGCGCCCTAAAGTTCAAAAGCCCAAAACTCCAGTTTTGGCTTACTTCGGTGCTCCGAGTCCGTTTTCGCGTCTATTTGACGCCGAAACGACTCCGACTTGTCTCGACCTTCTCTAGAAGCGTCGAACAGTCTGGGATACTGCAGTCATTCCGTCAGTTAGGCCCCAGGGGTACTACATCCTTCCCCCCTACGGAAAGTTTCGTCCTCGAAACTTAACTCATACCTCAAGAAGGCAGCTCGAAAAGGTAGGGATAGGATTCCCGCATCACCGTCTCCGGCTCCCAAGTCGCCTCACGCTCCTCGTGATTACTCCACTGCACTTTCACGTACGGTATGACTCGGTTGCGCAATTCTTTCGTCTCGCGAGCAAGAATCCGCACCGGTCGCTCCTCGTACTGCAGGTCCTCAGCCATCTCAAGTGGGGTGAAGTCAATCACGTGGGAGGGGTCGAACACATATCTCCTCAGGGCCGAGACATGAAACACATCGTGGACTCCAGAGAGTCGCGGTGGTAGGGCGATCCTATATGCTACCGGCCCCACTCGCTCTAACACTTCGAACGGGCCAACAAACCGTGGACTGAGCTTTCCACGAACTCCAAAACGGCGAATTCCTCTGGATGGCGAGACTTTCAGAAACACATGATCACCAATCTGAAACTCCAAGTCTCGTCTCCTAGTATCCGCATAGCTCCTCTGTCGACTCTGGGCGGTCTCAAGACGTCGTCGAACCATCTTGACCTTCTCTTCCGCTTCCAACAGGATATCGGGACCCAAAGTCTTCCTCTCACCCACATCGCTCCAATGCAAGGGCGAACGACACTTGCGTCCATACAATGCCTCAAACGGAGCCATCTGGATGCTCGCTTGATAGCTATTGTTGTACGCAAACTCAACCAGTCCTAAGTGTCGATGCCACCCTCCACCAAAGTCTAGGACACATGCCCTCAACATGTCCTCCAGAGTCTGAATGGTCCGCTCAGACTGACCATCTGTCTGTGGATGAAAAGTCGTGCTAAACCGCAGCTGAGTACCCAATGCTGTCTGTAGACTCCTCCAAAACTGTGAGACAAATCGGGTGTCTCGATCAGACACAATCGAGGTAGGCACTCCATGCAGTCTCACTATCTCGTCCAAATATAACTGAGCGAGTCTGTCCCTGGACCAAGTAGTCTGCACTGGTAAGAAGTGGGCAGACTTGGTCAGTCTGTCCACTATCACCCAAATAGCGTCGAAACTAGCCTGCGTCCTCGGTAATCCCACGACAAAGTCCATGGCGATCTGGTCCCACTTCCACTCGGGTATTGGGAGACTCTGAAGCTTGCCAGCAGGTACTCGGTGATCCGCCTTTACCTGTTGACAAGTCAAACACTGAGCCACAAACCTCCCAATATGCCGCTTCATTCTATTCCACCAGAAGTGTGCCTTCAAGTCCTTATACATCTTGGTTCCACCGGGTGAACCGTATAAGGCGAGTAATGTGCCTCTCTCAAAATCTCCTCTCGGATCTCAGAATCCATAGGCACACACAGTCGGTCCCTGTACCGCAGTACTCCCGAACTGTCAACACCAAAATCTCCTGTCTGCCCGCTGGCAATTTGATCTCGAATCCTCATCAAATAGGGGTCCACACTCTGTTTCTCTCGGATCCTATCCAACAGAGTGGGTTGCAAAACCAAAGACATAAGTTTTGCAGTAACCCCAGGGGATACCACCTCAAGCTCAAGCCGCCTCAACTCCTCAAGTAATGGCGCCTGCTGAGTGATCATCATACTAAGGCTCTGCACTGATCTCCTGCTCAACGCATCTGCCACTACATTCGCCTTGCCGGGGTGATACAGGATGGTAACATCATAATCCTTCAACAACTCTAACCACCGACGTTGCCTCAGATTCAATTCCTTCTGAGTGAACAGATACTTGAGACTTTTGTGATCTGTGAAAATCTCACAGTGCTCACCATACAAGTAATGCCGCCACAGCTTCAGTGCAAACACTACAGCTGCCAGCTCCAAATCATGCGTAGGGTAATTTTTTTCATAATCCTTCAGTTGCCGTGAGGCATAGGCAATTACCCTACCATGCTGCATCAACACACATCCCAAGCCACTGTGTGATGCATCACTAAAAATCACGAATCCTTCCCCCATAACTGGAAGGGTAAGGATGGGAGCAGACATCAGTCTCTCCTTCAGCTCCTCAAAGCTATGCTGGCACTCAGCACTCCAAACAAATCTAATCCCCTTCCTCGTCAGACGAGTGAGGGGTGTGGAGAGCTTCGCAAAGCCTTCCACAAATCGACGGTAATATCCAGCTAACCCGAGGAAACTCCTCACCTCGGTAACCGTCGTCGGTCTGGGCCAATCCCGCACAGTCTCAATCTTCTGCGGGTCCACCGCCACTCCAGTGGCTGAAATCACATGGCCCAAGAAAGCTACCTCTCGAAGCCAGAATTCGCACTTCTTCAACTTGGCATACAACTTCTTCTCCCTCAGAAGTTGCAGCACTATCCTCAAGTGCTCCTCATGCTCAGCATCACTCCGAGAGTAGATCAGGATATCATCAATAAACACCACCACAAACCGGTCCAAGAACGGCTTAAACACTCGATTCATCAAATCCATAAACGCGGCAAGGGCATTAGTCAATCCAAACGGCATCACCGTAAACTCATAATGCCCGTACCGAGTCCTAAAAGCCGTCTTGGGAATATCCTCGGTTTTCACCTTCAGTTGGTGGTAACCTGACTGCAAGTCAATCTTCGAGAAGACACAAGATCCTTGCAGCTGATCAAACAGATCATCAAAACGCGGCAAAGGATACCTGTTCTTGATGGTCACTTTATTCAACTCTCGGTAATCCACACAAAGTCTAAGTGAACCATCCTTCTTCTTCACGAATAACACCGGCGCTCCCCAAGGCGATACGCTGGGTCTCACAAACCCCTTATCCATCAAATCTTGAAGCTGCGCCTTAAGCTCTCTCAGCTCAGCCGGTGCCATTCGGTAGGGTGTCTTTGAGATTGGCGCAGTTCCTGGGACTACGTCAATCACAAACTCGACCTCCCTGTCTGTCTGGCATCTCAGTCAACTCCGGGGGAAACACGTCCGGGAACTCGCGGACTACAGAGATGTCCTCGAGCTCCGGTGCCACCGCAGATACCTCAACAACAGTCGCAAGAAATGCGGTACATCCTCGACTCATCATCTGTCTCGCTCGTGCCGACGAAATCCACGTCGCAAACAACGTGCTCCTGCAGCCTCGATACACGTACTCCTCCTGGCCTGGCTCGCGAAACGTCACGGTCCTCTCGCCGCAGTCGATCGTCGCGAAGTAGCGGGCCAGCCAATCCATGCCGAGCACCACATCAAAATCCTGCAATCGCCCCAAGACCAACAGGTCTGCGGGCATCACCCAAGGTCCAAGCTGCACAGGGCAAGCCTGACAACACTCCTCCACAAGCAACACGTGCTCGGGAATCTGCACCTCTCGTGCACAGGGTAACGGCCCTAACACTAGCCCATGCAAAGATGCAAATGCTCGACTAACAAAAGAATGTGATGCGCCGGTATCAAATAATGCACGAGCTCTAATGCCAGAAATTAAAATGATACCTGCCACCACATGATCAGCCGCCGTGGAGTCCTCCAGTTGAGCCGCGAAGACTCTGCCGCTCTGTGCCTGCTGTCGCCGCTCACCTGGACGGGGTATAGAAGCCCGATCCATCTGGCTATAAGTCGGTGAAGCTCCATAGGTCTGCTGATGAACAGGGGGTGCCGATGCGATCGATGGTACAGGCGACGCTGCTCGGGGACAAGCTGCCCGCAGATGTCCGGACTGACCACACCCAAAACACCGGCCCTCTCGCTGCTCGCACTGCCTAGGCCAGTGTGGTCCTCCGCAGATGACACATCTCGGTGCTCCCCTCTGCTGCCGTCCCTGCTGACGGGATCCACCAGACCTCTGTCGCCCCGAAAACCCACGACCCTGAGAACGTGATCGTGGAGGTCTCGGCGGGCGTCTGCCGCTGGTCTGTCCTCCGTCGTCTGGAATCGGGCGCTTCCTATCCAAACCCTGACTCAGAGTGGCCGCCCGCTCACTCGCCGTCAAGGCTCCACGCTCCACCCATAGCGCCTGCTCGATCGACGCGTCCAAGGTCTGCAACCTCTGCGCCTGAACTAAGACAAATATCTCATGTCTCAATCCTCGCTCGAACAAATAAACTCTGTGAGCCTCATCTCTCGCAGCAAAAGGAACACAATTCAGGAGTCTGGTAAACTCCCGGGTATACTCCTGCACTGTGCGATCTCCCTGCAGTAACTTCTTCAGATCCTCCTCGAGTTTCTGCTTCACGCTGTTAGGGAAATAGGACCCATACAGCATCCCGCAGAACTCGGCCCAACTCAATCGCAGCGCATCCAGCGACCTGCTCGATCTCGTCCTCGTCCACCAGATGCGTGCATCACCCGTCAAGCAGTGAACTGCCAAGTGAACCCGCTCCCGCTCTGGCACGAAGAGATCCTCGAATAATTTCTCCATCTCGCCTACCCAGGCCTCCACCACCCATGGCTCGGCGTGGCTACCATCAAAACGGGGTGGATCAAATCGGCAAAAACGAGCCAGTCTCTCGGTCATCCGCTCCTGCTCAGCCTCCGACATCTGTCCACCTGACCGGGAAGTGTCGCCAACCGGTGCGGCCGGAACTGCCGCTGCTGGGGGCACTGCTGCAGCTGGAACGTCAGCTGGAATAGCAGGAGGTGGCTCCTGCGACTCCGTCGCTCTAGGTGCTGCACTCCACGTGTGAGTAATGGTATCACACATCCTCCGCAAAAGTGCACTCTGCTGCCTAGCTGACTCGGCTAGCGCAGTCAACTGCTCACACACATCAGGGGGTGCACTAGGTCCCGCCTGCTCAGGCACCACAGAAGGCGCGGGGGTAGCCCGCGTCGGGGGTCGACCTCGGTGTCGGGGAGGCGTCATGCTCACCTGCGCAACACACAGATCAGTCAACACACAAAAACAACTCAAGACCCAATCATGCGAAAGTCCAGAAGGTCGTCTCTTTTCCCTCGCTACTTGACGTCGTCTGCAGCCAACGTAAGTTCGCGACAGGAAAGGACACACGCCTTCGATCACTCCCTCCACTTAAGGATGAGTTCAACAGTCAAATCGATGACTTTCGCGGCAAGTCACGTCTCTCATGTCTTGCATTCCTAGGGTCTGCCAAAGCCTAGGGTTTACTAAGTCCCAACGACCTATTCCTAAGCTCTGATACCAACTTAATCTGTCACGCCCCGGATTACTCGTTTCCCCGGGCTCGCCAAGAGATCCGCCGTATACATAGATTTTTCTATGTATACGAAGCGATAGCTAACCTGTAAACAAACATACAAGCCACTACAAGAGATATATAGAGCTGCAATAAAACATACAGATAAAACAGAAGTCACATGTACATATAGGATCCAAAATACAACAGTCCCTCCAGAACCAAAATAGGAACAAGTCCACAGTATATGTACATGGCTCAACTCAAAATAAACTATCTCCAGTAGAGTCCTCCTCTAGGAACAACAGGGACAGGTAGGGATCTAGCTCGCGACTCCCTTACCTCGATCCGCGGAAACAGGCGCAGCAGCCGCAACAGAAGAAGGCTCTGTAAGAAAAAGTGGCAACAATGGGTGTGAGAACTACTATCAAAAGAAGTAGTCCTCAGTGGGTACCAATACCGACCTCAACGGTCCACCCACTAAGTCTACGAGACTAACAGTATAGCTGGTAGGTAAACAACAACAAAGTAAGCTGGAATAAACTCTACAGCCGTAATGCCACTACCCTACCACTATCCAAGTCACACTCTCAAGTAAGCATCACCAAAGTGAAAGGTCACCCCTGACCCAATCTAACGGAACCGCCCAAACGGGCTCGTCCAGCCAACTGCCTAGCCACACTGCACACTACCAAAAGGGGTAGCCGGTCCAAATACCAGATCTAACTAATCTGTAGCGACATCAACGCAAAAGAGGCCTCACTCCGGAGCGGCACTCGGGGGAGCTACCCAACCGAGTTAAAAGCGTATCTCTGTCGAGCACAAACAGGCTCCGGCAGGCTATAATCAAATTGAAAGGGGTCAAAACGGGTCAAGACTCCAAGCTCACGTGCCCTCAGCACAAACAGAAGCTAAAACAAGAGTCTGGGTCCACCGTCAACCCCGACGGCACCCGAAAACACAAAACAGCCTAACCCTGCGGTAAATACAAGCTCGGCATCCCAGCTCAAGCGTAAACTCATCCTACAACGAACTAAGTATCCACCTCGCACTAACAGCGGTGATACAAGAACAGAAACATCTGATAATAGTTCGAAAAGTGACGGTTGTATGTTCGCGAGTTTTCTCCTAAGTCAATTCCCAGTTCAGCATGTGAAGTCATGTCTATAAATTATCAATTTATACTCCAAATTCAGATTTCATAATAATACATGCAAATTCATGAATTCGAGCTACTAACATGATTTAACAGATGATAAAACAGCATGCTGCACTCTCTACAACTTAGGAGGAAATCCGGCGATTTCGGTAACATTAACCCACCTCAAAAGCTATCCAACAACGGCTAGGAGTCGAGTGGAAGGCCTCCAAACAATGCCGGGTGAAATCGAGCTCAAATCTGAAATCTCGAGATTCGGACCCACCTGCTCAACGTTCTGGGCGCCCAGAACATCAGCCCAGAACTGCAGCCTGGCAGCACAATGCACATGGATTCAACATGCGATATAATCCAAATTCTAAGTCCAAATGCAGTGAAATTTGGCTCAACTCACCAGTAGGGGCTCAAGAACACACCCTCCAAATTTCAGCCAAAACGGAGTTCGACTCGATGTCCAAAAGGTCCACACACTGAACCGGATTCACTTCTGGACCCTCCTGCACATAAATCCAGAAGTTCCAGCACTTAAGCAAATCTCAAAAACAGCAAGAATTCAGGGATTCCAACGAATCTAGCTCATGGAAAAGGGTCACAAACCTCCCAAATACAGTGATGGAACAATCCAAAACCTCTCCAAAGATCCTCACAAAGATCTGGATTAAAAAATCCAAGAAATTCCATCAATGACCCAAAAATTCAGCACTTAAGCAATTACTCAAAATCTGAGCTAGAACTCACATTTGAATCCTCAATTCAGGTGGGAAGAACCTCCAAACCAGTAAGGAATGAGGAAGGACCAATCTTCACTTCCTAATTCCAGCTCCCAAAAGATTGGATCCAAAAGATCAAAGGAAAAACCCAAGTTTCAGCTCAAGAACACAAGGGGTCCAGTGAAACATCAACTGTAGCTTACATACCTGTTAAAATCGCGATTGGAAGGGTTCCACGTCTTCCTCTACGCGTCTTCTATCCAACAAACCAAGTTTCGAAGGATTTGGACACTCCCACACTGCACACGAGCCAGAACACCACGGGTCGACGATGCAGTTCCAGCAGGAATCCAAGGTCTTCAATGGAGAAAGATGAAATTTGGGAGAGAAGAGAGGGTTTCCTTGCAAAACCCTGGGTTCACCATGAAGAGGGGAGAAAAAGCCTCAGGGGAGAAAGATGTGCATTTCTTGGGACTTCCTTGGTGACATCTGTAAAGAAGGACTGGGGGCAGAATCATGTTCTGTCCACTTCAAATCGTTTCGCTATTCTTGCAAAAGAGATGCGGTCTTCTTGTTGCAAAGGGGTGAACGCCAAATATTGCACTTTCGCTCGATCTCAAGAAAGGAACATTCGACGGACGAGAGATCGCCTCCGTCGTCGTCAGGAGGTAGATCAATTGTTTATGAAATATGAAGAGGTAAAACTTTCGAAAGAAAAGAAAGGAATGCTTCTGGCACGAGTTTCGCCTACCATTGGGAATGACGAATCCTTTCTACATTTTGTTGCGAAGAACAAATATAATGTGCGAGGGATTTATTCTAGTGTGAAACCAAAGCCACTGAATGGAAGATCAGAACTCCCACGAAAGGTCGCGCCTCATCGAGGTAAAACAACTTCAATAACATTTTCATGTATGATGAAAGGAACAGGTCCTAGCAGGGGGCAAGGTGAGGAGAAGAATCCTTATTCAACTTGTCCCGGCACCAAAAATTATCAAGCCCTTCCAGAAGGTCCATATGAACTTCAACAGCTGGCTCAAAGAACCAGAGCCAACACAAGATTGAAATCAGCGGCGATGAGTTGTGTAGCGGCTGATGAGTCTAGCAGAGAGCAAGACTTAACGCCTCATCTACCTCTCGACTTTGAAAATAAAGAAGCGGAAGACGCAGGAGATGAAGAAGCTGTTGCTCCTTCTGCTATGCCATCAGAATCTCCACTTCATGGAGTAAGTCCTACAACAAATATGGCAGATCAAGTCGCCATCGAGGAGTTGATGCGCCGCATTGAAGGGAGGGATGATCAAATTGACCAGATGGCTACTCAGATGAGCACTTTGATGAATGCCATGAATACACTTCTGCAACAACAACAACAAAAACAACTACGACAACAAACTCATCATCAATCAGCTCGATATTCGCAACCTACCGAACAAGCTGCTGACGTAAATCCTCAGAATATGGAGCATCAACACTCTCCGAATCTGCAGAATCCTGTTGTTAGTGAACCAGCAGCTTCTCACGAGGTACCTATATCATCAATGACTCCTTCGGCTCTTCAACAACTAATAGACAATATTGTTTTGTCTAAAGTTAAACAATTGTATCAAGATAAAGAGCCATTGCTAACAGAAGGTGACAAGCCATATCCAATATGGCACGATCATGTCCCGTATCCTCCTAATTACAATCGTCCAAGGTTTCAAATATTTGATGGAACCGGTGATGTACGAGAACATTTGGTTCATTTTGAGGCGGCATGCGGGGACGTTGCTACAAACCCATCATTGCTTCTTCGACAATTCTCGCTTTCATTAAAAGGAGCTGCTTTTCATTGGTATAGTAAGCTTGCCCCAGGGTCTGTTCTCGATTGGGATATGATGAAAGCTCTTTTCAAAGCACATTTTATTTCAGTCAAGAGAGACATCTCTCTCGGTGAGCTTGCCGAATTGAAGCAAGAGAGAGACGAAAATGTTGAAGATTATGTTGTTCGATGGAGAAACACGAGCATCTTATATCCTGATGAGTTGAAACCAACTCAAGCAGTAGAGCTCTGTACCAAAAGGATGCAATCATGGTATTCAATGGAGGTATCCAGGTACAAGCCAAATAATATCACTGAGCTGATGATAGCAGCAGGAAAAGTGGAGCTCGAATACCAAAGATCTCCAGAAATACTTGCACTGTATAAGAATGCAAAGGCAATTGGTAATTCAAGAGAAGTGCTTCCACACTGCGATGAGTAGAAGCAGAGGAAGATATCAAGGAAGCACACTCTAGATTGTGCGGCGTACACACTCCGGGACCATTGAAGCTTATGGGTTACTTCTCGCCAACTATGGTAAATAAATAAAAATTAAAAAAAAAAATAAAAAAAAAAGCATCGAGTTTCATTCTTTACTTTCATACATCGGGTTTCACCCGATCGCCACCTGCATCCCCAGATAGATAGCAGTAACGGCATCCTTATTTCTATACATCGAGTTTCACTCGATCGCCACCTGCATCCCCAGATGGATAGCAGTGACGGCACCTATACTTCATACATCGGGTTTCACCCGATCGCCACCTGCATCCCCAGATGGATAGTAGTGACGGCATCTGTATACATCGGGTTTCACCCGATCGCCACCTGCATCCCCAGATGGATAGTAGTGACGGCATCTGTATACATCGGATTTCACCCGATCGCCACCTGCATCCCCAGATGGGATAGTAGTGACGGCATCTGTATACATCGGGTTTCACCCGATCGCTACCTGCATCCCCAGATGGATCGCGGTGACGGCACTTTCACCCCTTACTTCGGCGTTGGTTCAGCATACTGGCACAAGTGGTACACCCAGATGTTCCTGCCCGAGTGGTCAGCGTGTTCTTCTTCGTGACAACGTTGCGGCCCATATAGCTGTTGAGTCACTTCGAGCTGGTCTACGGTACACTCTTCGGTAGTCCCTGCCCGATCATGTTCAACCTCAGCGTACTGGCACAAGTGGTACACCCAGATGTCCCTGCCCGAGTGGTCAGTGTGTTCTTCTTCGTGGCAACATTGCGGCCCATATAGCCGTTGAGTCACTTCGAGCTGGTCTACGGTACACTCTTCGGTAGTCCCTGCCCGATCATGTTCAACCTCAACATACTGGCACAAGTGGTACACCCAGATATCCCTGCCTGATTGGTCAGTGTGTTCTTCTTCGTGGCAACATTACGGCCCGTATAGCCGTTGAGTCACTTCGAGGTGGTCTTCGGTACACTCTTCGGTAGTCCCTACCCGATCATGTTCAACCTCAACATACTGGCACAAGTGGTACACCTAGATGTTCCTGCCTGAGTGGTCAGTGTGTTCTTCTTCGTGGCAACATTGCGGCCCATATAGCTGTTGAGTCACTTCGAGCTGGTTTGCGATACACTCTTCGGTAGTCTCTACCTGATCATGTTCAACCTCAGCATACTGGCACAAGTGGTACACCCAGATGTTCCTGCCCGAGTGGTCAGTGTGTTCTTCTTCGTGGCAACATTGCGGCCCATATAGCCGTTGAGTCACTTCGAGATGGTTTGCGATACACTCTTCGGTAGTTTCTACCCGATCATGTTCAATCCCAACATACTGGCACAAGTGGTACACCCAGATGTCCCTGCGCGAGTGGTCAGTATGTTTTCTTTAGTTGCAATATTGCCGCTCATACAACCATTGAGTCGTTTTAAAACAGTGTTATTAAAAAAAAAAAAAAAAAAAAAAAAAAAAGAAAGAGAAAAAAAAAAAGAAAAAGAAAAAAAAATATAGATATATAAAAAAATGGAGCGCTCACCGGATCGAGTGTTTTGCCTTGCTTCACACCCAATCCGGTGGGGGGCATTTGTTGGGCCTGCCTAAAATAGAAAAAGCCCAAAGAAAGCCCACACAAAAAAATGAAGAAAAAAAAAAGAAGAAAAGAAAAGATAAGAAAAGAAAAGAAAAAAAAAAGAAAAAGAAAAAAAGAAAAGGAAATTTAAAAAAAATAAAATAAAATAAAGAGAGAGAGAAGGGGGCAAAACTGCCCCCCTTCTCCTTCGTTTCCCCACGGCAGCGCCCCCCAAGCCCGAGGAGGTCGTCGGCAAGCTCAAGATCCCGGAGATCCTGCCTCGTCGCCGTCACTTCAAGTGGATCTCGAGATCCCAGAAATCCCGCGTCATCCCCGTCACCTCAAGCCGATCTCGAGATCCCGCGAATCCCGTCACCCCGTACGCGAATCCCGGAGATCACGCCCGCCGCCGTCAGTCGCGCCGGCAAATCTCGAGGATCCCGCCGGAAATCTCGCTGTCGCCGTCGCATCCCGCGAATCCCGCGGCATCGTCGTACGTAGATCCCGCGAATCGCGCCTCGTCTTGTCGCCGTCGATCGCCGGCAGGAAGCCCGGACCTTGGTCCCCCGGAGGCCTATAAAAGGGGAGCTCAGAGGGGGGGAATCCAGAGCCCACATATACACGACCCATCCGCACACATACAAAAAAGAGAGAGAGAGAGAGAGAGTAACAGAGGAAGAAGAAGAAGGAAAGGAAGTGTTTTTTTTTAAAAAAAAAAGAGAAGAGAAGCTCGGCCTTGTTCACCACGGCGGTGCCCGCACTTGTCACTGCCTCCATCAACGATCCCGGCACCACCCATCGAAGCTACAGCCGCCTCGGGGGGGCAAAGACAAGAGCACAGGAATAGAGCATTTCCTTTCTTGAGTATATGCAATTGTACCCCTAATTAGGCATTCCAGTCACCTCCCTAATTAATCTACTGTTGAATCACATCTAGGGTCATGATCTGGTAGGGTTTGTTGGGTATGGGTAATATCAACTTCATATAAAAAGTTGCATGTGATTTATTTGTCTTATTCATTTCCTCTCTCTTATATATATATATATATATATATATATATATATATATATATATATATATATATATATATATATATATATATATATATAGACACACATATATATAAAATTCTCCAAATCTGATTCAGTTAAATTTTTAATTTGACTACTTTGCTTCGTATTTCTATCTAATTACTTAGAGGAGGGATATTCTAATAATGACCAGCTTAATCGGAGGTGGCCCGAATGTAGTAAAGGGGGCGTAATTAACCGGGTACCTGCGGGTACCCGGGAAGTATGAACCTTTTAATCTCTGATCTTTTTCAAGTCTTTTCAGACTAATAAATGGCAACATTTTATCTATCTATTTATTTGTTTAAAATTTCTCGTTTTTTTCCGTTATTCACTTTTTGTGGGAAAACAAGTTTCAAAAAAGAGCACTCAACATCTGGGCGCCCAAAACAAGACTTCCGGGCGCCCTAAAGTTCAAAAGCCCAAAACTCCAGTTTTGGCTTACTTCGGTGCTCCGAGTCCGTTTTCGCGTCTATTTGACGCCGAAACGACTCCGACTTGTCTCGACCTTCTATAGAAGCGTCGAACAATCAGGGATACTGCAGTCATTCCGTCAGTTAGGCCCCAGGGGTACTACACCTACTTTCCAAGCAGCGTGAAGCAAAAACTCGAAGAGGATCTGAAAAATTTGCAGCAGGGAGATCAATCAGTTCAGGAGTACATCCGAGAGTTTACTAAACTGCTGAACTGCGTGCCTTTCATAGCGAGAGACGAGGCTCACAAGGTTTATTTGTATGAGCGAGGATTGAGGCCGAAGATCTTTACACTGGTACAGGCGCAGAGGTTGCAGACCTTGGATGCGTCGATCGAACAGGCACTGTGGGTCGAGCGAGGAGCGACAGTGGTCAGGGATCGGGCGGCTATGACAGGACAGAGTCAGGAGAGGAAGCGTTCGGTCGCTGATGACGGGGGACAGACCAGTGGCAGACGTCCGCCGAGGCCTCCACGATCACACTCTCAGGGTCATTTGTCGGGGACCACACGGGCCACGACAGTGCGAGCAGAGAGAGGGCCGATGTTTTGGATGTGGTTAGCCAGGGCATCTACGGGCAGCTTGTCCCCGAGCAGCAGCGCCAAACCTTCGACAGCATCGGCTCCTCCTGTACCCCAGCAGACATTCGGAGCTCCACCAACTTATAGCCAGGCAGATAGGGCTTCAGTGTCACGACAGGCAGAGCGGCGACAGCAGGCACAGAGCGGCAGGGTCTATGCAGTTCTGGTCGAGGACGGCCATGGCAGCAGATCATGTGGTGGCATGTATCATTTTGATTTCTGGCATTAGAGCTCATGCATTATTTGATACCGGTGCATCGCATTCATTTATTAGTCGAGCATTTGTATCACTGCATGGATTAGAGGTAGGGCCATTACCATATGCGCGAGAGGTGCAGATTTTCGGTCATGTTTTGCATATGGCGGAATGTTGTTTGGCTTGTCCAGTGCAGTTGGAGTCTTGGATGATGCCTGTAGACCTGCTGGTCCTAGGTCAGTTGCAGGATTTTGATGTAGTGCTCGGTATGGATTGGCTGACGCACTACTTCGCGACGATCGACTGTGGAGCTAGGACCGTGACGTTTCGCGAGCCAGGCCAGGAGAAGTTCATCTTAGAGGCTGCAGAAGTACACTATTCACCACCTGGATTTCTTCCACGAGGGCCCGACAGATGATGAGTTGAGAATGCATTGCCTTTCTGACGACTGTTGCAGAGGTGCCTATGGCGACACCGGGACTCAAGGATATCCCTATAGTCCGCGAGTTTCCGGATGTCTTCCCCCTGAGTTGATGATTATGCCGCCGGACAGGGAGATTGAGTTTGTGATTGACGGGGTTCCAAAAACTGTGCCAATCTCGAAGGCACCTTACCGAATGGCACCGGCTGAGCTAAGAGAGCTTAAGGCGCAGATTCAGCATCTAATGGATAAGGGGTTTATAAGACCCACTTGTCTGCCACCACGAATGACGCACCTCGCACGGTTCGATGAATTTCCCGTGGGGTAGTATTCATGATTCAGATTTGTATTTATATGTATGTGGGGATCAGGTATTGCGGATCCATGGCTTCCAATAGACGCAAGCATCTACTGTTAATTACCCCCTGAAGATTGGGGCA
This sequence comes from Puya raimondii, assembly GCA_016920855.1. Classification (NCBI taxonomy): domain Eukaryota; kingdom Viridiplantae; phylum Streptophyta; class Magnoliopsida; order Poales; family Bromeliaceae; genus Puya; species Puya raimondii. The sequence continues at coordinate 81,553,918 of JABWPP010000050.1, read as the reverse complement.
CCTTCGATTAAGAGACCTTCATAGGGAGGATGGAATGAATCGCATCTCAATGATTGATTGAATCCTAAATATATGTATCAGGATTCAGTTGGATATGAAGTTGACTAGGTCCTAAGTGTATGTATTAAGACCTAATCGTCATTAGAGTATATGTATTAGAGTCTAATTGGCTCTAAGTATATGTTTTAGAGTCCAATTATATTTGATTTCATCTTAGTTGTATGTTCCGAGATGAAGACGTGACCAAACCCCAAGTATATGTATTGAGGTAGGTCGGATTTGATGTTATCCGAGGGTAAAGGGTGGCTAATTCCTGAGTGTATGTATCAGGATTAACCGAGTTTAATATATTTTTTACTCTAGTTATATGTGCTAGAGTGAGGATCTGACTAAGCCCTAAGGTATCGCATTAGGGTTCGTCGGATTTGATTTGAATGAACTCTAAGTATATGTATTAGAGCTCGATTGGATATGGATTTCACTTTAGATAGATATGCTAGAGCAAAAAGGCTGACTAGACCCTAGGTATATGTGTTAGGGTTAGTCGGGCTTTGAATGAACTCTAAGTATATATATTAGAGCTCGATTGCATATGAATTTGACAGAGTTCCAAGTATATAGTTTAAAACTCTGTCAGTTTGGAGATGATTTTGCCTTAGTTATATGTGCTAAGGCGGTGGGGTTGACTTAGCCCTAAGTATATATATTAGGATTAGTCGATTTTGTACTTAATTTTCACTCTAGGTATATGGGCTAGAGCAAAAGATAGAGATTCATGATGAGGTTGGGCTTAGTTTATGAACTTGGCCCGTAGAAAACGTCATATGAACTTGGTGTATGGTTCATAAGAGTTGGGTATGATTTGGTTCATGAGCTTGGCGTATGGTTTATGAAATTTGGATATGATGAGGTTTGGGTATGGTTCATGAGATTTGGTGTATGGTTAATGACATTTGGTGTATGGCTCATGAGATTTGGTTCATGAACTTGGGTATGGTTCATGAGATTTGGTGTATGGTTCATGAGATTTGATATATGGTTCATGAGGTTTGATATATGGTTCATGATGTTTGGTTCATGAACTTGGTGTATGGCTCATGGAATTTGATGTATGGTTCATGAGGTTTGGTGTATGGGATTTGGTGTATGGCTCATGGGATTTGGGTATGGACTTGATTTATGGCTCATGGGGTTTGGCATATGGTTCATGAGATTTGGTTCATGAACTTGGTGTATGGGATTTGGTATATGGTTTATGGTTTATGAGATTTGGTTCATGAACTTGGTGTATGGACTTGGTTCATGATCCATAAAATTTGGTTCATGGCTCATGAGGTTGGTATATGGTTTTTGGAATTGGTGTATGGTTCATAGGATTTGGTGTATGGTTCATGAGATTTGGTCCATGAACTTGGGCATAAGATTTGGTATAATTCATGAGATTTGGTGTATGGGATGGAATTTGGTGTATGGTTCATGAGATTTGGTTCATGAACTTGGGCATAAGATTTGATGTATGATTCATGAACTTGGTGTATGAGGTTTGGTGTATGGGATTTTGTTCATGGCTCATGAGATTTGAGTATGGGATTTGGTTCATGATCCATGAGATTTGGGTATGGAATTTGGTTCATGGTCCATGTGATTTGGGTATGGAATTGGTTCATGATCCATGAAATTTGGTTCAGGCTCATGAGGTTTGGGTATGGGATTTGGTTCATGATCCATGAGATTTGGGTATGGAATTTGGTTCATGGTCCATGAGATTTGGGTATGGAATTGGTTCATGATCCATGAAATTTGGTTCATGGCTCATGAGGTTTGGGTATGGGATTTGGTTCGTGATCCATAAAATTTGGTTCATGATCCATGAAATTTGGTTCATGGCTCATGAGGTTTGGTATGGGATTTGGTTCATGATCCATAAAATTTGGTTCATGATTCATGAGATTTGGGTATGGTGGACTAGATTGAGTTTGATGCTCTTTGGGCCTTAGTGGTTTTATGGGTTGGGTTTTATTTGTCGACTAGATTGGGTTGGGTTAGATTGGGTTAGACATTTATTGTGGACTAGACGTAGGTTGGATTTTTATTGTGGACTAGAATGAGTTTGGATTTAGATGGGTTTGGGTTTTCATTGTGGAGTAATTGGGTTTGGTTTAGATTTTATGGTTGATTGGGTTTAGGTTTGGGTTTTCATTTTGGGCTAGAATAGGTTTGGGTTTGGGTTTGGATTTTATTTGGGTTTTCATGAGAGGGTTTGATTGGGTTTAGGCATGGATTTGGATTTTTATGTAGACTTGGTTATGGATTCTTATGTGGACTTGGGTTTGAATTTTTATGTGGGTTTGGTTTGGATTTTTTTTATGTGGACTAGGTTGTGGGCCCGTATGTGGACTGGGCTTCATCTTCATGTGGATTGAATTCTGAGCCCGTTGTGGGCTGGGTTCTATTTTCATATGAACCAAATTCAGGTCTGTATGTGGATTGGGCCTCATCTTCATGTGGACTGAATTTTGGGCCCGTATGTGGACTGGGTTCTATTTTCATATGAACCAAATTCTGGCCCGTATGTGGACTGGGCCTCATCTTCATGTGGACTGAATTTTGGGTCCGTATGTGGACTGGGCTTGTATTGAAGCCCGTATGTAATTGTGGGCTGTCTTGCATACTCCGAAAAAGGCCTCTTTAGACATATGCAAATTTGAATTTAGGATCTGAAGAAATTCCTTTTTTGAATTTATTTGCAATTTTATTTTGGGGTCCGCAGAAATTCCCTTTGTAAAATTACGATTTTGATTTTGGGGTCCGAAGAAATTTCCTTTAAAAATTATTTGCAATTTTGATTGAGGGTCCGAAGAAATCCCCTTTTCTAAAATTGTGATTTTAATTTTGGGGTCTGAAGAAATTCCCTTTAAAAATTATTTACAATTTTGATTAGGGGTCCGAAGAAATTCCCTTTGAAAATTATTCGCAATTTTATTTTGGGGTCCGATGAAATCTCCTTTAAAATTATTCGCAATTTTATTTTGGGGTCCGAAGAAATCCCTTTTTAAAATTACGATTTTGAATTTGGGGTCCGAAGAAATCCCCTTTTTAAATTATTCGCAATTTTATTTTAGGATCCGAAGAAATCCCCTTTTTAAAATTACGATTTTGAATTTGGGGTCCGAAGAAATTCCCTTTAAAAACTTTATTTGCAATTTTGATTAGGGGTCCGAAGAAATCCCCTTTAAAATTATTCACAATTTTATTTTGGGGTCCGAAGAAATCCCCTTTTTAAAATTGTGATTTTGATTGAATTGAGCCGAATTCCAGATGTCCGAAGAAATCATCTGAACCGGTTTGGATTAAAATGAATGAACCTTGAGTATGGAATTTCATGGTTGTTTTGCGGCGATCTTGACTCGACGTTCTCGAAAGGAGTTGAAGGGTTCGAAGAAGCGGGGAACCATTGATTCCCCTCCCTTCTTCTTTCTAAAAAGACAAGTCAAGGTTGAAGGCGGTTGCGACGACGTGACAGGGAACCACCCGTCCCATTAATTAACAACTTTGAATGGGGTGGAGGGGTCCGAAGAAACGGAGGATCGGCGATCCTCCTCTCCTCTCCCATCGAAGTCGTCAAGATGGGATTCGGCGGTGACGGCGCGGATGGCGACGGCGGCGTGACACGTGCGGGGCAAAAAAAGGAAAAGAAGAAGTAGATTTTTTTTTTAATTTTTTTTTTTTGAGGGCAAGATTTTTTTTTAAATTTTTTTTTTAGCCGTACGGCTAAGGGGGGAGGGAGTTTCTTTTTTTTTTTAATTTTACCTGTGATCGGATCGGGGGAAAGATCGGATAAGGGACTGAATGGAGCGATGCGATGGGAAGATCTCTCCTTTTCTTTTTGAATTTTTTTTTTGGCACATAGAAGTGTGTGGCCCTCTCCTCTTTTTCTTTTTTTTTTTCTTATGCTAATTCTCTCTATTTTTTTTTTTGCTATCTTATCTTCCCTTTTTTTTTTACCTTCCCTATTTATAACCAGGATGGTTGAGGAATTCGTGGGATTGGTTACGGATTCAAAATTCAAATTTATAACCAGGATGGTTGAGGAATTCGTGGGATTGGTTACGGATTCAAAATTCAAATTTGAATTTTTAATCCGGTTGTTGAGAATTGATTGGGGTTTGGTTGAGAATTTTGAATTTTGAAGGATTGGTTAAGGAATGGGTTGAGAAATGGTTGGGGATTGGTTGAGAAGTGGTTGGGGATTTAAAATTCAAAATTTTGAATTTCGAATGATTGGTTGAAAGATGGGTTGAGAAATGATTGGGAATTTAAAATTCGAAATTTTGAATTTCGAATGATTGGTTGAAGGGTGGGTTGAGAAATGATTGTGGATTGGTTGAGAATTTAAAATTCGAAGGGCATGCATGAGGTTGAGGGATATTTTTTAATTAGTTGGAAATTCAAAATTTTAAAATCAAAATTTTGAATGAGTTTAGAGATATTTTGGAAATTGGTTAGGAAGTTGGTTGGGGATTCAAAATTGAATTTAAATGGTAAAGAGTGTGCATGAGGTTGAGGAATATTTTCTAATTGGTTGGAAAAAAATTTGAAATTGAATTCAAATATTCGAAATTAAATTTCGCACGCGGGTGTAGTATTTGAAATTCAAAATTGAATTTCCAGATATGGGCTGTCATCCCAAGGGTTGGGCTGAGATTGGGCCCACTTTGGTGTAGCCTGTTGTGTCACGCCCCGCCGGGCCTTAAACACCAACTAGGTGGAAAGGATAACCGCACAGGCGCATGCGCCAGACCCGCCAAACGGATAGAGTCCTTTCTATCCGCCCAAGGCGTCACAACACAAGCTTATCCACAATGTTCCAACTAGGAACGGAGTACAAGAGTTGCACAAGGAAAGCATCACATAAAGAAGTTCTACTTCTATTACATCACATGGCACAATATACATGTCCAAATTTTTCTTTTCTTTCTTTCATTCCATACACTATGTTCCAAAATTATGGAATATACAAGTTTCATACATATAATGAAAATCCCCTATGCTGTCATCGTCCAAAGCTAAGGGTACACTCTATGTGTCACCAAAATGGAAGGGCCGCTATCTAGAGAGCTAAACCCTTGCCTCGCTCCGCCGCCTCACTCGCGGAAGGACCTGGAAAATGTGGGGTGAGAACTATAAACATAGTTCCCAGTGGGTAAGGCCACCCAAGAGAGAAGCTCGACCCACCAGGTCCAAAGAAACACCATATGCATAAGTTAGATCACATATAACTATGCAACAATTATTTACATGCTTGTAAATAAACATAAAGGATGCAACCAAATGACATATAATTTATCATTCTCTCCTTGGTTCATCCTATGCCTCACATTGACTAAGTTCATTTACTTGTCATTTACTTATGGTTTCGGAATCGCCGTCTCACCATAATTGTTCCAACATCCAAGGAGTGACATTGTCACCTCCGAGTTCGAGTAGCGAAGTCGTCGCCTACTCGGGATAGCAAAATCGTCGCATACCCCGTCTCAACACGGCCACCGCATGGCATGGGTAGCGAACTCGTCGCATACCCGGGATAGCAACCTCGTCGCACATCCCATCTTGACACCGCCAACTCATGGCGTGGTAGCGAAATCATCGCCTACCCGGGATAGCAAAATCGTCGCACATCCCGTGTCAATACGGCCAACTCATGGTATGGTAGCGAAATCGTCGCCTACCCGGGATAGCAAAATCGTCGCACATCCCGTCTCAATACGGCCAACTCATGGCATGGTAGCGAAATCGTCGCCTACCCGGGATAGCAAAATCGTCGCACATCCCGTCTCAATATGGCCAACTCATGGCATGGTAGCGAAATCGTCGCCTACCCGGGATAGCAAAATCGTCGCACATCCCGTTGTTCACGTTTTTCACTTGCTAACCTAAGTCTCATGACCTTAGGTTCAAGTCATTAAGTCTCGCCTATGTTCAATAACACTAGGCTTACTTTCTCATTATCAACCTAGGTTCCATGACTCTAGGTTCCAATCTCATGTCAAACCTATGTTCAATGACACTAGGTTTAATCCTCATGTCCAACCTATGTTCAATAACACTAGGTTTAATCCTCATGTCCAACCTATGTTCAATAACACTAGGTTTAACCATACTTGCAACCATGCAACAAGTATTAATATTTGAATTATACTTGAAATATACATCATGCAATAGGATCTCATTATTCAACCTATCATGATTTTTACCTTGCCAACATGCAAATTCTAGGGTTCACAACCATTTTATCTTTAAATGGATATTTACCCTAGACATGGAAGTGACCTAATCACTTCGGTAAACACAAACCCACCTCAAGAGCTTTCGAATTCTTGTATTCTTCAAGCTCCTAAGTGTCCAAGCCTTGAGTTCTTGCTTCAACCCAAGCTTCTACAAGAAAACGGTTCGTTACTCGTTACGAACCCTAAATTCAACTCAATATGTGAAATCAAGTGTTCTAACATGATTTCCTAGGCCTCAATTGCAATTCCCGAAGGTCCAAATATTTTTAGAACCTCTCATTGCAAAAGCCCCAAATCTACCTAGGGTTTGCATGCATGCAAGCCAAACCCTAGATTTCATGGCCAATCCTCCACCATTTGTGGTTTAGATTGCTTAGAGTTTCCAAAAACCTCATTTCAAAGGATTAAATCCTAGGTTCAAACCCTAAATCACAAGAACTCACCTCAAAGCCCTAACTCTCAAGCTTCTTCTTGCACCAAGAAGCTCCAAATCCACCTTAGAAGCTTTTCCCAAGGTCAAATCCTTCACTTCTCCAAGCTTTGGAGAGATCTCTAGAGAGAGAAAGTGAGGGAGAGAGAGAGGGAAGTGAGGAGAAATGGAGGAGTAATGAGGAGAGGGACCCCAGCCCTCTATATATAGCCTATCCCCCACGAAATTACCAAAATATCCCTCACTGGGCATTCTGCACCAGCCGGGTCCGGACCTTGCGGGTAGGGTCCGGACCCCGCACTGTTAACTGGTCAGTGCGCAGGCCGGGTCCGGACCTTGGTGTCCGGGTCCGGAACCCGTACGCACCCCTACTCGGCATTCGGCTCGGGTCCGGACCGTGACATCCGGGTCCGGACCGCAGCCGGCCACAAACTTCATTGTCCGGACCCCAGTTTCTAGGGTCCGGACCTCGTGAGCATTTTTGCTCCACTTGGTCCTTTTTCTTCAAATTTTTGATTTTTGGGTTTCCACTCGTACCCATAATGTTCCGAAAAATTCGGAACTCAATTCCACACCAGCCATTACCGGCTCTTTCCGAATTTCCTCAAATTTAGTAAAGTTCGGAACAACGCACCGAAATTCAAAGTGCTACATTCCTCCCCCCTTAAAAAGAGTTTCGGCCGCGAAACTAAATCATACCTCAGCTGGACTCAGCGAAGAGGTAAGGAAACCGCTCCTTCATCGAGCTTTCCAATTCCCACGTGGCCTCACGTTCACCGTGATTCGTCTATTGTACCTTTACATAAGGAATTTCACGGTTCCTCAAACTTTTCACCTCGCGATCCATGATACACAAGAGAAATTCCTCATAAGTCATATCCTCATGAAGCTCCATATGCACATACTCGAGGACGTGCGCCGGATCATACACGTACTTGCGGAGCGTCGATACATGGAACACATTGTGTATCCCCGCAAGTTTTGGCGGCAAAGCTAGCCGGTACGCCACGGATCCCACACGCTCCAAGACCTCATAAGGTCCGATGTAACGGGGACTCAACTTACCCCGAACACCAAATCGCTTCACCCCTCTCATGGGTGATACTTTCAAGAAGACGCGGTCTCCTACCGCAAATTCCAAATCTCGTCGACGTCGATCCGCATAACTCTTTTGTCGAGATTGCGCCGTCGATAAGCGTTCGCGTGCCAAGCGGACCTTTTCCTCCGCTTCACGCAACACTTCCGGTCCTAAGACCCTTCTCTCGCCGACTTCGCTCCAATGAATAGGAGAGCGGCATTTCCTCCCGTACAAGACCTCAAAAGGTGCCATACCGATGCTAGCTTGATAGCTATTATTGTAAGCAAATTCAGCCATCGGCAAATGTGTAGGCCATGCACCCTTGAAGTCCATCACACACGCTCGCAGCATATCCTCCAAAATCTGAATTGTCCTTTCCGATTGACCGTCAGTTTGAGGATGAAAAGCTGAACTGAAATCGAGCCGTGTACCCAAAGCTTCTTGCAAGCTTTTCCAAAAATGCGTGTGAAACGGGGATCTCGATCTGAAACTATCGAGGTTGGGACCCCGTGCAACCGCACAATCTCGTCCAGGTAGACTTGTGCTAACTTGTCTCCCGACCAAGTGGTGTGGATTGGTAAAAAGTGTGCCGACTTTGACAAACGATCCACCACCACCCAAATCGCGTCGTGGCCACCTAATGATCGAGGTAAGCCCACAACAAAATACATCGCGATATTTTCCCACTTCCAAACCGGAATGGGCAATCCTTGAAATTTTCCTGCCGGAAAGCGACGCTCGGCCTTCACTTGTTGGCACACTAAGCATTGTGCCACAAAGCGTCCCACATCAAGTTTCATTCCCGGCCACCAATAATGTAGTTTGAGGTCCTTGTACATTTTGGTGCCGCCCGGGTGAATCGCATAGGGAGAAGCGTGAGCTTCTTTCAAGATCTCCCCACGAATATCCTCGACTTTTGGCACGCACAATCGATTTCGGAATCGAATTGCGCCCTTCGAGTCTACATGAAAATCACCGGCGCGCCCGCTCTCGATAGCTCCCCGCACCTTTTGGAGTTCCGGATCACCGGATTGCTTTTCTTTTATTTGCTCCAACAAGGTCGGCCATACATTGAGATTCATAAGTCTAGCGGGGACGCCCGGGGCCACGATCTCCAAGTCAAATCGGCCCATTTCTTTGAGCAACGGCATTTGTCCCGTCATCTCAATTGCGAAGTTCTCCACGGATTTTCTACTGAGCGCATCGGCCACCACATTGGCTCTACCTGGGTGGTACAAGATGGTCAAGTCGTAATCTTTTATCAACTCCAACCACCTCCGCTGCCTCAAATTCAACTCCTTTTGAGTGAATAAGTACTTTAAACTTTTGTGATCCGTGTAAACCTCACAATGCTCCCCGTACAAGTAGTGTCTCCACAACTTAAGTGCGAAGACCACCGCCGCGAGTTCTAAGTCGTGGGTGGGGTAATTTTGCTCATAGCTTTTCAACTGTCGAGAGGCATATGCTATTACTTGTCCTCTTTTCATAAGCACACACCCAAGACCACGTCGTGATGCATCACTATACACCACAAAACCCTCCCCCGCCATCGGCAAGGCGAGAACCGGAGCCGAAGTCAACCTTTCCTTTAGCTCCTTAAAGCTTTGGTCGCATTCCTCGCTCCAAACATATTTGGCTCCCTTGCGGGTAAGACGCGTTAGTGGACCGGAGATTTTTGAAAATCCCTCCACGAACCGCCGATAGTACCCCGCAAGACCCAAAAAGCTTCGTATTTCCGTGACATTGGTCGGGCGAGGCCAATCCTTGATTGCCTCAACTTTCGTAGGGTCCACCGATACTCCTTCCGCGGAAATTACGTGACCCAAGAAAGCGACCTCACGGATCCAAAATTCGTACTTTTTCAACTTGGCGAATAACTTGTTCTCTTGAAGAACTTGAAGCACAATCCTCAGGTACTCCTTATGTTCCTCTTCACTCTGAGAGTAGACAAGAATGTCATCAATGAACACCACCACGAATCGATCTAGTAGTGGTTTGAACACACGGTTCATTAGGTCCATGAACGCTACCGGGGCATTAGTAAGCCTAAAAGGCATAACCGTGAATTCATAATGTCCATACCGCGTTCTAAACGCGGTCTTATGCACATCCTCCGGTTTGATCTTCAATTGGTGGTAACCGGATTGCAAATCAATCTTCGAATACACCCGAGACCCTTGCAACTGATCGAACAAGTCATCAATTCGGGGTAACGGGTACTTATTCTTGATGGTCACTTTATTCAACTCGCGGTAATCTACACATAACCGTAGCGAACCGTCCTTTTTCCGCACAAATAGAACAGAGGCTCCCCAAGGCGACACACTTGGCTTTACGAAACCCTTGTCCATTAAATCTTGTAATTGTGCTTTCAATTCCTTCAGTTCCGCGGGTGCCATCCTGTACGGGGCCTTAGAGATCGGCGCCGTACCCGGGAGTAAATCGATCACGAATTCTATTTCCCGGTCCGGTGGCATTCCGGGGAACTCCGTCGGAAATACATCCGGGAACTCTTGGACTATAGGAACGTCCTCAAGTCCCAGCACTTCCTTCCGGTCATCCACTACCGTCGCCAAGTAGGCAATGCATCCCCTAGCAATAAGCTTCCTTGCTTGCGACGTGGACACTATCGACGCAAAGAGCGAACTCTTACACCCACGGTACACAAATTCTTTGAGCCCGGGTTCTTTAAACTTCACTATCCGGCTCTTACAATCGATAGTAGCATGATACCTCGAGAGCCAATCCATTCCTAGGATCAAATCATATTCATTCATTCGATTTAATACCAGCAAATCAGGTGGCATGATTCAGTTCTCAACCCTCACGGGGCAATCTACACACGCGTGATGTACGCAAAAAGTGTGTTCCGGTACTTGCACCGTTCTTGCATGTGTGGCATCTATAATTTTTATTCCATGTGCAGTAGCAAATGATCGAGCAATGAATGAATGCGATGCACCAGTATCAAACAAAGCTCTACATCGGAGAGGCGAAGGTTCCTCCACCTGAGAGGCGAATACCCGTCCACTGGGTGCTGGCCGCTGGCCCTCCACTGGTCTCGACGGCTGTGCACGGCCTGCCGACATCGCCGCGGGTGGGATGCCCGCGAGCTGTCTCGGCGATGCGAATGCCGATGCCGATGACGGTGCTCGGCCATCATCCATCGGACAGTTATACCGCATGTGGCCCGGCTGTCCGCATTTGTAACACCGGCCCTCGCGATGCTCACATTGTTGAGGGCCGTGGGGACCGCCACAGATCGGGCACTGGGTTGCGGGTCGATTCCGTCGGAACCCCCGTGATTGGTTTTGCGACTGCGAGTGCTTCGGGGGCCGCTTAGACCTAGACTGTCCACCCGAGCCACCCGCCGGTCGCATCTTTCCTTTCTCTTTATCTTTTTCCTTCTCCCAAGACTCGCGCTCCTCGCGCGCACATGCATTCCCGTGCTCCACCCAAAGAGCACGGTCCAAGACCTCCGCAAAGGTCCGAAGCTTGAGGGCGTGAACCGCCCGAAAGATCTCCGGTCGAAGTCCGCGCACGAAACAATCGACCTTGTCCAACTCTCCGCGGACAACGTGCGGTACACAGTTTATAATGTACGAGAACTCTCTCTCGTACTCACGCACGGTGCGGTTCCCTTGCTTCAATTTCCGGAACCTTTCTTGCAACTTCCTTTTCTCGCTATCGGGGAAGTAGGCGGCAAATACCATACCCCGAAATTCCTCCCATGTCGGTGGCGGAAGGCTAGGGAGTCGATCACGCCGGACTCCCTTCCACCACACCTTCGCCGATCGCTCCAAGCAATGAACGGCGAGATGCACTTTGTCCTTCTCCAAGGTGTATAGATCCTCGAAGAGTGTCTCCATGGCATCAATCCATGTCTCTACATCCCATGGATCCACGTTCTCCCCGTTGAAGATAGGCGGGTTGAACTTTTTGAACTTCATGAGAGCCGCAAGTGCGCGCTCTCGCTCCGCATCCTCCATCTCGGAATCGGGCATAGGAGTACCCGACCCACCGGCTACAATCGGTGATGCCGGTGGCGCCACAGCCGGCGCCGGTGTCACCTCCTCTGCCGGTGCCGAAGCAGAGGCCGGAGGTACTCCCGTTCTCTCCTCCCTAACCGCAGCCGCTTGCTGCGCCATCTCGTCTTGGAGCTTTTTAATTTGCTCCTCCTGTCGTTGCATGGCTTCGGCCTGTCGCCGAACCACGCCCATCAACTTGGTCAACTTATTACGAAGACCCGAGTTCTCGCCCTCCCCGAGTTGTTCGGGAGCCGCGCTCGCTCTCCCGAGCCCAGCCCTCAAAGGAGGCCGTCCACGTACCATTATCCTGAAAATACCATGACTTTGGTCATTTCGTGACATTCAAAGTCATTTGTAACATAACGTTTCACGAAAATAAACGTGAACCCAATCTAGGCGAAAGTCACACGAGGGTCCTTATTCCCCTCACTTGGTTTTCATGTTGTCGGCCGCCAACATGAACACACTTGGTGAAGAATAAGACACACCTCGAATCTACCTCTATTTCCAACTAGAGGCATAAGGACATAACCCAATCTCTTATCTTTCGCCACATCAAAGATCTCGTCACTCACGAGCCTACACTCCTAGGGTCTTTTCCATCCTGGGTTCTTAGGTCAACCTAGACCGTTTCTACGCTCTGATACCACCTCAGTCTGTCACGCCCCGCCGGGCCTTAAACACCAACTAGGTGGAAAGGATAACCGCACAGGCGCATGCGCCAGACCCGCCGAACGGATAGAGTCCTTTCTATCCGCCCAAGGCGTCACAACACAAGCTTATCCACAATGTTCCAACTAGGAACGGAGTACAAGAGTTGCACAAGGAACGCATCACATAAAGAAGTTCTACTTCTATTACATCACATGGCACAATATACATGTCCAAATTTTTCTTTTCTTTCTTTCATTCCATACACTATGTTCCAAAATTATGGAATATACAAGTTTCATACATATAATGAAAATCCCCTATGCTGTCATCGTCCAAAACTAAGGGTACACTCTATGTGTCACCAAAATGGAAGGGCCGCTATCTAGAGAGCTAAACCCTTGCCTCGCTCCGCCGCCTCACCGAAATTCAAAGTGCTACATGTTGGGCATAAATAATAATATTCGTTGGGCTGAAATGAGGCCCGAATTATTAAATAGGCTCAAAAATTTAATGGGCTTTCATGAGGCCCACAAGCTTATGTTCATAAATGGGGCCTATTAAGAGGGCCTAAATCTGTTGGGCCCAAATTATGCCTGGGCTCATATGAGGCCTATTAGAATTAAAAATATATAGAAACCAAGAAAATAAGCCCAAATATTAGGCCAACCATAATCTTTCCCCTTTTTATTCTTTTTTTTTTAATTTTTTTTTTAACACCAACAAAATGCTCCCAGCTTTTCGTCGTACGAGTCACGAGTACGGTGAAAAGATGCATGTTCAATTTCACATCATTACTTTTATCTGCTCCCCATTTTTCACAAATATTTTTTTCTTTTTTCTTTTTTTTTTTACTCCCTCCTTTTTTTTAAGATCATCACCGCACTATAGGCATTCAATGGCGGTCAGTTGGATTGGATACTCAGTTTAACGACATGGCAGTCGATAGAAAAGTTCTCAGTTTAGTGACATGATGGTCGATTGAATATGGGTCGCTCAATTTAACGACATGGCGGTCGATATAAAAGTGCTCAGTTTAGTGATATGGCGGTCGATTGAATATATGTTGCTCAGTTTAAGGACATGGCGGTCAATATAAAAGTACTCAGTTTAGTGACATGGCGGTCGATTGAATATGGGTTGCTCAGTTTAACGACATGGCGGTCAATATAAAAGTGCTCAGTTTAGTGACATGGCGGTCGATTGAATATGGGTTGCTCAGTTTAACGACATGGCGGTCAATATAAAAGTGCTCAGTTTAGTGACATGATGGTCGATTGAATATGGGTCGCTCAATTTAACGACATGGCGGTCGATATAAAAGTGCTCAGTTTAGTGATATGGCGGTCGATTGAATATATGTTGCTCAGTTTAAGGACATGGCGGTCAATATAAAAGTACTCAGTTTAGTGACATGGCGGTCGATTGAATATGGGTTGCTCAGTTTAACGACATGGCGGTCAATATAAAAGTGCTCAGTTTAGTGACATGGCGGTCGATTGAATATGGGTTGCTCAGTTTAACGACATGGCGGTCAATATAAAAGTGCTCAGTTTAGTGACATGGCGGTCGATTGAATATGGGTTGCTCAGTTTAACGACATGGCGGTCAATATAAAAGTGCTCAGTTTAGTGACATGGCGGTCGATTGAATATGGGTTGCTCAGTTTAACGACATGGCGGTCAATATAAAAGTGCTCAGTTTAGTGACATGGCGGTCGATTGAAATGTGCTCAGTTTAGTGACATGGCGGTCGATTGAAATGTGCTCAGTTTAGTGACATGGCGGTCGATTGAATATGGGTTGCTCAGTTTAACGACATGGCGGTCAATTAAAAGTGCTCAGTTTAGTGCGGTCGATTGAAATGTGCTCAGTTTAGTGACATGGCGGTCGATTGAAATGTGCTCAGTTTAGTGACATGGCGGTCGATTGAAATGTGCTCAGTTTAGTGACATGGCGGTCGATAGGATATGAGTTGCTCTTAACGACATGGCGGTCAATATAAAAGTGCTCAGTTTAGTGACATGGCGGTCGATTGAATATGGGTTGCTCAGTTTAACGACATGGCGGTCAATTGTATATGGGTTGCTCAGTTTAACGACATAGCGGTCGATTGGATATAGGTTGCTCAGTTTGACGACATGGCGGTAATTGTATATGAGTTGCTCAGTTTAACGACATAGCGGTCGATTGGATATAGGTTGCTCAGTTTAACGACATGGCGGTCAATATAAAAGTGCTCAGTTTAGTGACATGGCGGTCGATTGAATATGGGTTGCTCAGTTTAACGACATAGCGGTCGATTGAATATGCGTTGCTCAGTTTAACGACATGGCGGTCAATTGGATATAGGTTGCTCAGTTTAACGACATGGCGATCAATATAAAAGTGCTCAGTAGAACTTGATTTAGGAAGAACTAAATCAACCTGACAATGGGTTCTGGGTATTGTGGGGTATGGATTTATTTTGCCTCGAGAAGCAATCGAAATTGCCGCGCATAACTGACCATAAGGTGAGTTAGCATTCCGTCATAGGCAAAATATTTCTTGGGTAGTCTGGCGCCCATAAGGGTTTTCACCAGATACTTTTGCCTGCGAGCCTCGAAAGGTTTTCTCACAGCGGGGATCCTAATTTTGCCTGTGGAGTTATACCACAGTCGGGATTTTTTTTATTTTATTTATTTATTTATTTATTTATTTTGGAATGTGGATTTATTTTGATTTTATTTTGCCTCGAGAAACAATCGAAATTGCCGCGCATAATCGACCCTAAGGTGAGTTAGCATTCCGTCATAGGCAAAATATATCTTGGGTTTTCGCCAGGTACCTTTCCCTAACTTTTGCCTGTGAGCCTCGAAAGATTTTCTCACAGCGGGGATCCCAATTTTTCCTGTGGGGGTTATACCACAGCCGGGATTTACTTCTCTCAATTTTTTTTTAAATTGGATTTATTTTGATTTATTTTGCCTCGAGAAGCAATCGAAATTGCCGCGCATAACCGACCCTAAGGTGAGTTAGCATTCCGTCATAGGCAAAATATTTCTTGGGTAGTCTGGCGCCCATATGGGTTTTCGCCAGATACCTTCCCCTAACTTGTCACGCCCCGCCGAGCCTTAAACACCAACTAGGTGGAAAGGATAACCGCACGGGCGCATGCACCAGACCCGCCGAACGGATTGAGTCCTTTTTATCCGCCCAAGGCGTCACAACACAAGCTTATCAACAATGTTCCAACTAGGAACGGAGTACAAGAGTTGCACAAGGAAAGCATCAACATAAAGAAGTTCTACTTCTATTACATCACATGGCACAATATACATGTCCAAATTTTTCTTTTCTTTCTTTTTCATTCCATACACTATGTTCCAAAACGATGGAATATACGATTTCATACATATAATGAAATTCCCCTATGCTGTCGTAGTCCGAAACTAGGGGTACACTCTATGTGTCACCAAAATAGAAGGGCCGCTATCTAGAGAGCTAAACCCTTGCCTCGCTTCGCCGCCTCACTCGCGGAAGGACCTGGAAAATATGGGGTGAGAACTATAAACATAGTTCCCAGTGGGTAAGGCCACCCAAGAGAGAAGCTCGACCCACCAGGTCCAAAGAAACACCATATGCATAAGTTAGATCACATATAACTATGCAACAATTATTTACATGCTTGTAAATAAACATAAAAGATGCAACCAAATAAAATATAATTTATCATTCTCTCCTAGGTTCATCCTATGTCTCACATTGACTAAGTTCATTCACTTGTCATTTACTTATGGTTTCGGAATCGCCGTCTCACCATAATTATTCCAACATTCGAGGAGTGAACTCGTCACCTCCTAGTTCGAGTAGCGAACTCGTCGCATACTCGGGATAGCAAAATCGTCGCATACCCCGTCTCAACACGGCCACCGCATGGCATGGGTAGCGAACTCGTCGCATACCCGGGATAGCAACCTCGTCGCACATCCCATCTTGACACCGCCAACTCATGGCGTGGTAGCGAAATCGTCGCCTACCCGGGATAGCAAAACCTTCGCACATCCCGTGTCAATACGGCCAACTCATGGCATGGTAGCGAAATCGTCGCCTACCCGGGATAGCAAAATCGTCGCACATCCCGTCTCAATACGGCCAACTCATGGCATGGTAGTGAAATCGTCGCCTACCCGGGATAGCAAAATCGTCGCACATCCCGTTGTTCACATTTTTCACTTGCCAACCTAAGTCTCATGACCTTAGGTTCAAGTCACTAAGTCTCGCCTATGTTCAGTAACACTAGGCTTACTTTCTCATTATCAACCTAGGTTCCATGACTCTAGGTTCCAATCTCATGTCAAACCTATGTTCAATGACACTAGGTTTCAATCTCACATGTTCCAACCTATGTTCAATAACACTAGGTTTAATCCTCATGTCCAACCTATGTTCAATAACACTAGGTTTAACCTCATGTCCAACCTATGTTCAATAACACTAGGTTTAACCATACATGCAACCATGCAACAAGTATTAATATTTGAATTATACTTGAAATATACGTCATGCAATAGGATCACATTGTTCAACCTATCATGATTTTTACATTTGCCAACATGCAAATTCTAGGGTTCACAACACATACCATTTTATCTTTAAATGGATATTTACCCTAGACATGGAAGTGATCTAATCACTTCGGTAAACACAAACCCACCTCAAGAGCTTCCAAATTTTTTTATTCTTCAAGCTCCTAAGTGTCCAAGCTTTGAGTTCTTGCTTCAACCCAAGCTTCTACAAGAAAACGGTTCGTTACTCATTACGAACCATAAATTCAACTCAACAAGTGAAATCAAGTGTCCTAACATGATTTTCTATGCCTCAATTGTAATTCCCGAAGGTCCAAATATTTTTAGAACCTCTCATTGCAAAAGCCCCAAATCTACCTAGGGTTTGCATGAATGCAAGCCAAACCCTAGATTGCATGGCCAATCTCCCACCACTTGTGGTTTAGATTGCCTAGGGTTTCCAAAAACATCATTTCAAAGGATTAAATCCTAGGTTCAAACCCTAAATCACAAGAACTCACCTCAAAGCCCTAGCTCCCAAGCTTCTTCTTGCACCAAGAAGCTCCAAATCCACCTTAGAAGCTTTTCCCAAGGTCAAATCCTTCACTTCTCCAAGCTTTGGAGAGATCTCTAGAGAGAGAAAGTGAGGGAGAGGGAGAGGGAATGTGAGGAAGATGGAGGAGTAATGAGGAGAGGGACCCCAGCCCTCTATATATAGCCTATCCCACACGAAATTACCAAAATACCCCTCACTGGGCATTCTACACCAGCCGGGTCCGGACCTTGCGAATGGGGTCCGGACCCCGCACTGATAACCGACCAGCGCGCTGGCCGGGTCCGGACCTTGGCATCAGGGTCCGAAACCCGTACGCACCCCAACCTAGCACGCGGCTCGGGTCCGGACCTCAAGTCCCGGGTCCGGAACCCGTACGTTCCCCATCTCGGACATCGGCTCGGGTCCGGACCGTGGCATCCGGGTCCGGACCGCAGCCGGCCAAAAACTTCATTGTCCGGACCCCAGTTTCCAGGGTCCGGACCCCGTGAGCAGTTTTGCTCCAGTAGGTCCTTTTCTTCGAAATCTTCGATTTCTGGGTTTCCACTCGTACCCATAATGTTCCGAAACCTTCGGAACCCAAATCCACACTAGCCATTACCGGATCTCTCCGAACTTCATCAAATTTAGTAAAGTTCGAGACAACGCACCGAAATTCAAAGTGCTACATAACTTTTGCCTGTGAGCCTCGAAAGATTTTCTCACAGCGGGGATCCCAATTTAGCCTGTGGGGGTTATACCACAGCCGGGAGTTACTTCTTTTTTTGTTTTTCTTTTTTTTTTGTGGTGGTAATCTAATGCCCTGATGGGTTTTCACTAGACAGCCTCCCCTAACTTTTGCCTGTGAGCCTCGAAAGATTTTCTCACAGCGGGGATCCCTATTTTGCCTGTGGGGGTTATACCACAGCCGGGAGTTGCTTCTTTTTTTCTTTTTTTCTTTTTTTCTTTTTTTTTCTTTTTTTTTTGTGGTGGTAATCTAATGCCCTGATGGGTTATACCGCAACCGCACAATCTCGTCCAGGTAGACTTGTGCTAACTTGTCTCCTGACCAAGTGGTGTGGATTGGCAAAAAGTGTGCCGACTTTGACAAACGATCCACCACCACCCATATCACGTCGTGGCCACCTAATGATCGAGGTAAGCCCACAACAAAATCCATCGCGATATTTTCCCATTTCCAAACAGGAATGGGCAATCCTTGCAGTTTTCTCGCCGGAAAGCGACGCTCGGCCTTCACTTGTTGGCACACTAAGCATTGTGCCACAAAGCGTCCCACGTCAAGTTTCATCCCCGGCCACCAATAATATAGTTTGAGGTCCTTGTACATTTTGGTGCCGCCCGGGTGAATCGCATAGGGAGAAGTGTGAGTTTCTTTCAAGATCTCCCTACGAATGTCCTCAACTTTCGGCACGCACAATCAATTTCGAAATCGAATTGCGCCCTTCGAATCTACATGATAATCACCGGCGCGCCTGCTCTCGATAGCACCCCGCACCTTTTGGAGTTCCGGATCACCGGATTGCTTTTCTTTTATTTGCTCCAACAAGGTCGGCCATACATTGAGATTCATAAGTCTAGCGGGGACGCCCGGGGCCACGATCTCCAAGTCAAATCGGCCCATTTCCTTGATTAACGGCATTTGTCCCGTCATCTCAATTGCGAAGTTCTCCACGGATTTTTTACTGAGCGCATCGGCCACCACATTGGCTCTACCGGGGTGGTACAAGATGGTTAAGTCGTAATCTTTTATCAACTCCAACCACCTCCGCTGCCTCAAGTTCAACTCCTTCTGAGTGAATAAGTACTTTAAGCTTTTGTGATCCGTGTAAACCTCACAATGCTCCCCGTACAAGTAGTGTCTCCACAACTTGAGTGCGAAAACCACCGCCGCAAGCTCTAAGTCGTGTGTGGGGTAATTCTGCTCATAGCACTTCAGCTGTCGAGAGGCATATGCTATTACTTGTCCTCTTTGCATAAGCACACACCCAAGACCACGCCGTGATGCATCACTATACACCACAAAACCCTCCCCCGCAATCGGCAAGGTGAGTACCGGAGCCGAAGTCAACCTTTCCTTTAGCTCCTTAAAGCTTTGGTCGCATTCCTCGCTCCAAACATATTTGGCTCCCTTGCGGGTAAGACGCGTTAGTGGACCGGAGATTTTTGAAAATCCCTCCACGAACCGCCGATAGTATCCCACAAGACCCAAAAAGCTTCGTATTTCCGTGACATTGGTCGGGCGAGGCCAATCCTTGACTGCCTCTACTTTCATAGGGTCCACAGATACTCCTCCTGCGAAAATTACGTGACCCAAGAAAGCGACCTCACAGATCCAGAATTCGCACTTTTTCAATTTGGCGAATAACTCGTTCTCGCGAAGAACTTGAAGCACAATCCTTAGGTGCTCTTTATGTTCCTCTTCACTCCGAGAGTAGACAAGAATATCATCTATGAACACAACCACAAATTGATCCAATAGTGGTTTGAACACACGGTTCATTAAATCCATGAACGGTGCCGGGGCATTGGTAAGCCCAAAAGGCATAACCGTGAATTCATAATGTCCATACCGCGTTCTAAACGCGGTCTTATGCACATCCTCCGGTTTGATCTTCAATTGGTGATAATCGGATTGCAAATCAATCTTTGAATACACCTGAGACCCTTGCAATTGATCGAATAAGTCATCAATTCGGGGTAACGGGTACTTATTCTTGACGGTCACTTTATTCAACTCGCGGTAATCTACACATAACCGCAGCGAACCGTCCTTTTTCCGCACAAATAGAATAGGGGCTCCCCAAGGTGACACACTTGGCTTCACGAAACCCTTGTCCATCAAATCTTGCAATTGTGCTTTTAATTCTTTCAGTTCCGCGGGTGCCATCCTGTACGGGGCCTTAGAGATCGGCGTCGTACCCGGGAGCAAATCGATTACGAATTCTTTTTCCCGGTCCGGTGGTATTCCGGGCAACTCCGTCGGAAACACATCCGGGAACTCTTGGACTATAGGAACGTCCTCAAGTCCCAGCACTTCCTTCCAGTCATCCACTACCGTCGCCAAGTAGGCAATGCATCCCCTAGCAATAAGCTTTTTTTGCTTGCGACGTGGACACCATCGACGCAAAGAGCGAACTCTTACACCCACGGTACACAAATTCCTTATGCCCGGGTTCTCTAAACTTCACTATCCGGCTCTCACAATCAATAGTGGCGTGATACTTCGAGAGCCAATCCATCCCTAGGATCAAATCATACTCATACATTCGATTTAATACCAGCAAATCAGCTGGCATGATCCAGTTCTCAACCCTCACAGGGCAATCCATACACGCATGATGTATACAAAAAGTATGTTCAGGTACTTGCACAGTTCTTGCATGCGTGGCATCTATAATTTCTATTTCATGTGCAATAGCAAATGATCGAGCAATGAATGAATGCGATGCACCGGTATAAAACAAAGCTCTACATCGAATGCTTTTAATTAACACAATACCTGCCACGACGTCCTCCTGGGCAGAAGGCTCCTCCACCTGAGAGGCGAATATCCGCCCACTGGGCGCTGGTCGCTGGCCCTCCACTGGTCTCGGCGGCTGTGCACGGCCTGCCGACATCGCCGCGGGTGGGATGCCCGCGAGCTGTCTCGGCGATGCAAATGCCGATGCCGACGACGGTGCTCGGCCATCATCCATCGGGCAGTTGTACCGCATATGCCCTTGCTGTCCGCATTTGTAGCACCGGCCCTCACGATAGTCACATTGCTGAGCGTGGTGGGGGCCGCTACAAATCGGGCACTGGGTTGCGGGTCGATTCCTTCGGAACCCCCGTGATTGGTTTTGCGACTGCGAGTACTTCGGGGGCCGCTTAGAGCTAGACTGCCCACCCGAGCCACCCGCCGGTCGCTTCTTTCCTTTCTCTTTATCTTTTTCTTTCTCCCAAGACTCGCGCTCCTCGCGCGCACATGCATTCCCGTGCTCCACCCAAAGAGTACGGTCCAAGACCTCCGCAAAGGTCTTTAGCTTGAGGGCGTGAACCGCCCGAAAGATCTCCGGTCGAAGTCCGCGCACGAAACAATCGACCTTGTCCAACTCTCCGCGGACAACGTGCGGTACGCAATTTATAATGTACGAGAACTCCCTCTCGTACTCGCGCACGGTGCGGTTCCCTTGTTTCAACTTACGGAACATTTCTTGAAGTTTCCTTTTCTCGCTATCGGGGAAGTAGACAGCAAATATCATACCCCGAAACTCCTCCCACGTCGGTGGCGGAAGGCTAGGGAGTCGATCACGCCGGACTCCCTTCCACCACACCTTCGCCGACCGCTCCAAGCAATGAACAGCGAGATGTACTTTATCCCTCTCCAAGGTATATAGATCCTCGAAGAGTGTCTCCATCGCATCGATCCATGTCTCTACATCCCATGGATCCACGTTCTCCCCGTTGAAGATAGGCGGGTTGAACTTCTTGAACCTCATGAGAGCCGCAAGTGCGCGCTCTCGCTCCGCATCCTCCATCTCGGAGTCGGGCATAGGAGTACCCGACCCACCGGCTACCATCGGTAATGCCGGTGGCGCCACAGCCGGCGCCGGTGTCACCTCCTCGGCCGGTGCCGAAGCAGAGGCCGGAGGTACTCCCGTTCTCTCCTCCCTAACCGCAGCCGCTTGCTGCGCCATCTCGTCTTGGAGCTTTTTAATTTGCTCCTCCTGTCGTTGCATGGCTTCGGCCTGTCGCCGAACCACGCCCATCAACTCGGTCATCTCATTACGAAGACACGAGTTCTCGCCCTCCCCGAGTTGTTCGGGAGCCGCGCTCGCTCTCCCGAGCCCAGCCCTCAAAGGAGGCCGTCCACGTACCATTATCCTGAAAACACAATGACTTTAGTCATTTCGTGACATTCAAAGTCATTTGTAACATAACGTTTCACGAAAATAAACGTGAACCCAATCTAGGCGAAAGTCACACAAGGGTCCTTATTCCCCTCACTTGGTTTTCATGTTGTCGGCCGCCAACATGAACACACTTGGTGAAGAATAAGACACACCTCGAATCTACCTCTATTTCTAATTAGAGGCATAAGGACATAACCCAATCACTTATCTTTCACCATATTAAAGATCTCGTCACTCACGAGCCTACACTCCTAGGGTCATTTCCATCCTAGGATTTCTTAGGCAACCTAGACCGTTTCAATGCTCTGATACCACCTCAGTCTGTCACGCCCCGCCGGGCCTTAAACACCAACTAGGTGGAAAGGATAACCGCACGGGCGCATGCATCAGACCCGCCGAACGGATTGAGTCCTTTCTATCCGCCCAAGGCGTCACAACACAAGCTTATCCACAATGTTCCAACTAGGAACGGAGTACAAGAGTTGCACAAGAAAAGCATCAACATAAAGAAGTTCTACTTCTATTACATCACATGGCACAATATACATGTCCAAATTTTTCTTTTCTTTCTTTTTCATTCCATACACTATGTTCCAAAACGATGGAATATACGATTTCATACATATAATGAAATTCCCCTATGCTGTCGTAGTCCAAAACTAGGGGTACACTCTATGTGTCACCAAAATGGAAGGGCCGCTATCTAGAGAGCTAAACCCTTGCCTCGCTCCGCCGCCTCACTCGCGGAAGGACCTGGAAAATGTGGGGTGAGAACTATAAACATAGTTCCCAGTGGGTAAGGCCACCCAAGAGAGAAGCTCGACCCACCAGGTCCAAAGAAACACCATATGCATAAGTTAGATCACATATAACTATGCAACAATTATTTACATGCTTGTAAATAAACATAAAGGATGCAACCAAATGAAATATAATTTATCATTCTCTCATAGGTTCATCCTATGTCTCACATTGACTAAGTTCATTCACTTGTCATTTACTTATGGTTTCGGAATCGCCGTCTCACCATAATTATTCCAACATTCGAGGAGTGAACTCGTCACCTCCTAGTTCGAGTAGCGAACTCGTCGCATACTCGGGATAGCAAAATCGTCGCATACCCCGTCTCAACACGGCCACCGCATGGCATGGGTAGCGAACTCGTCGCATACCCGGGATAGCAACCTCGTCGCACATCCCATCTTGACACCGCCAACTCATGGCGTGGTAGCAAAATCGTCGCCTACCCGGGATAGCAAAACCTTCGCACATCCCGTGTCAATACGGCCAACTCATGGCATGGTAGCGAAATCGTCGCCTACCCGGGATAGCAAAATCGTCGCACATCCCGTCTCAATACGGCCAACTCATGGCATGGTAGCGAAATCGTCGCCTACCCGGGATAGCAAAATCGTCGCACATCCCGTTGTTCACATTTTTCACTTGCCAACCTAAGTCTCATGACCTTAGGTTCAAGTCACTAAGTCTCGCCTATGTTCAGTAACACTAGGCTTACTTTCTCATTATCAACCTATGTTCCATGACTCTAGGTTCCAATCTCATGTCAAACCTATGTTCAATGACACTAGGTTTCAATCTCACAGGTTCCAACCTATGTTCAATAACACTAGGTTTAATCCTCATGTCCAATCTATGTTCAATAACACTAGGTTTAACCTCATGTCCAACCTATGTTCAATAACACTAGGTTTAACCATACATGCAACCATGCAACAAGTATTAATATTTGAATTATACTTGAAATATACGTCATGCAATATGATCACATTGTTCAACCTATCATGATTTTTACTTTTGCCAACATGCAAATTCTAGGGTTCACAACACATACCATTTTATCTTTAAATGGATATTTACCCTAGACATGAAAGTGATCTAATCACTTCGGTAAACACAAACCCACCTCAAGAGCTTCCAAATTCTTTTATTCTTCAAGCTCCTAAGTGTCCAAGCTTTGAGTTCTTGCTTCAACCCAAGCTTCTACAAGAAAACGGTTCGTTACTCATTACGAACCCTAAATTCAACTCAACAAGTGAAATCAAGTGTCCTATCATGATTTCCTATGCCTCAATTGTAATTCCCGAAGGTCCAAATATTTTTAGAACCTCTCATTGCAAAAGTCCCAAATCTACCTAGGGTTTGCATGCATGCAAGCCAAACCCTAGATTTCATGGCCAATCTCCCACCACTTGTGGTTTAGATTGCCTAGGGTTTCCAAAAACATCATTTCAAAGGATTAAATCCTAGGTTCAAACCCTAAATCACAAGAACTCACCTCAAAGCCCTAGCTCCCAAGCTTCTTCTTGCACCAAGAAGCTCCAAATCCACCTTAGAAGCTTTTCCCAAGGTCAAATCCTTCACTTCTCCAAGCTTTGGAGAGATCTCTAGAGAGAGAAAGTGAGGGAGAGGGAGAGGGAATGTGAGGAAGATGGAGGAGTAATGAGGAGAGGGACCCCAGCCCTCTATATATAGCCTATCCCCCTGTCACGCCCCGCCGGCCCTTTAACACCAACTAGGTGGAAAGGATAACCGCACGGGCGCATGCCCCAGACCCGCCGAACGGATAGAGTCCTTTCTACCCGCCCAAGGCGTCACAACACAAGCTTATCCGCAATGTTCCAACTAGGAACGGAGTACAAGAGTTGCACAAGGAAAGCATCAATCATAAAGAAGTTCTACTTCTATTACATCACAAGGCACCATATACATGTCCAAATTTTTCTTTTCTTTCACTTTCATTCCATACATCATGTTCCAAAACTATTGAATATACAACATTCATACAAGAATGAAAATCCCCTATGCTATCATAGTCCAAAATAGGGGTACAACTCTATGCATCACCAAAATGGAAGGGCCGCTATCTAAAGAGCCAAACCCTTGCCTCGCTCCGCCGCCTCACTCGCGGAAGGACCTGGAAAATGGGGGGTGAGAACTATAAACATAGTTCTCAGTGGGTAAGGCCACCCAAGAGAGAAGCTCGACCCACCAGGTCCAAAGAAACACCATATGCATAAGTTAGATCATATATAACTATGCAACAATTATTTACATGCTTAGTAAATAAACATAAAGGATGCAACCAAATGAAATATAATCTATCATTCTCTCCTAGGTTCATCCTATGTCTCACAATGACCAAGTTCTTTCACTTGTCGTTTACTTATGGTTTCGGAATCGCCGTCTCACCATATTTGTTCCAACATTCAAGGAGTGAGCTTGTCACCTCCTAGTTCGAGTAGCGAAATCGTCGCATACTCGGGATAGCGAAATCGTCGCATACCCCGTCTCAACACCGCCATCATATGGCATGGTAGCGAAATCGTCGCATACCCGGGATGGCAAAATCGTCGCACATCCCCCTCGACACCGCCAACACGTGGCGCGGTAGCGAAATCGTCGCCTACCCGGGATCACGAAATCGTCGCCTATCCCATGTCGGCACCGCCAACTCGTGGCATGGTAGCGAAATCGTCGCATACCCGGGATAGCAAAATCGTCGCACATCCCATTCATCACATTACTTGCCAACCTAAATCTCATGATCTTAGGTTCAAGTCACTAAGTCTCGCCTATGTTTGATAACACTAGGCTTACTTTCTCATTGCCAACCTAGGTTCCATGACTCTAGGTTCCAATCACATGTCCAACCTATGTTCAATAACACTAGGTTTCAATCTCACATGTTCCAACCTACGTTCGATAACACTAGGTTTAAATCTCACATGTTCCAACCTATGTTCGATGACACTAGGTTTAAATCTCACATGCAACCATACAACAAGTATAAATAATTGAATTGTACTTGAAATATCCATCATGCAATAGGAGTTCATTGTTCTACCTATCATGATTTTACCTTTGCCAACATGCAAAATGCTAGGGTTCTCAACACATACCATTTTATTTTTAAATGGATAATTACCCTAGACATGAAAGTGACCTAATCACTACGGTAAACACAAACCCACCTCAAGAGCTTTCAAATCCTTGTATTCTTCAAGCTCCTAAGTGTCCAAGCCTAGAGTTCTTGCTTCAACCCAAGCTTCTACAAGAAAACGGTTCGTTACTCGTTACGAACCCTAAAATCAACTCAATATATGAAATCAAGTGCTCCAACATGATTTCCTAAGCCTCAATTGCAATTATCGAAGGTCCAAATATTTTTAGAACCTCACATTGCAAAAGCCCTCATTCTACCTAGGGTTTGCATGCATGCAAGCCAAACCCTAGATTTCATGGCCAAACACCCACCATTTGTGGTTTAGGTTGCCAAGGGTTCCCAAAAACCTCATTTCAAAGGATTAAATCCAAGGTTTGAACCCAAAACGTGAGGTACTAACCTTAATCACGAAATCCCCAAGCTCCTTCTTGCACCAAGAAGCTTCTTTTCTCCTTTGGAAGCTTTTTCCAAGATCAATCCACCTTTTCTCCAAGTTTTGGAGAGATCTCTAGAGAGAGAAAGTGGGAGAGATGGAGAGGAGAAGTGGAGAAGATGATCTCTGTGAAAGGGGAGTGTTCCCAGCCTTTCTAATACCCCCACGCATGTGAAAAGACCAAAATACCCCTCTCCACAAACAACACAACAATCAGCCAAAATCTGGACATTGTATACCGGTATGTGCATTTGCATACCGGTATACGGGTGCTGATTCCGGTATACCTCAGGGATTCCGCAGAACCCGAGAGCTAGGTTCACTGTTTCGACCAACGTATTCCGGTATACCATTTCTCATACCGGTATACCCCGAAGAATTCCGCAAACCCGAGAGCTGGGTTTCTCGGTTTAACACAGCATTCCGGTATACTATTTCACATACCGGTATACCAAGCTCCAATTCCGGTATTAGAGTTCACATACCGGAATCCAGTGCAGACTTCCCAAGTTCGCAGTTTTTAACTTCTCGAAGTCCATTTTCGCGCCTCAATTGCGCCGAAAACAATTCGCACAGTCCCGAACTTGGCCAAAGCCTCACATATAGCCTCTCATGCCATTCTCTCACTAGAACTCTACAATTTGTAGAAGTTCAGTACGATGCACTGAAATTCAGTGTACTACATTCCACCCCCCTTAAAGAGAGTTTCGGCCGCGAAACTAAAATCATACCTCAGCTGGACTCAGCGAAGAGGTAAGGAAACCGCTCTTTCATCGAGCTTTCCAATTCCCACGTAGCTTCGCGTTCACCGTGATTCGTCCATTGTACTTTTATATAAGGAATCTCACGGTTCCTCAAGCCTTTCACCTCGCGATCCATGATACACAAGGAAAACTTCTCATAAGTCATATCCTCATGGAGCTCTATAGGCACATACTCGAGGACGTGCGCCGGATCATGCACATACTTGCGGAGGGTCGATACATGAAACACATTGTGTATCCCCGCAAGTTTCGGCGGCAAGGCTAGCCGATATGCCACGGATCCCACACGTTCCAAAACCTCATAGGGTCCAATGTAACGGGGACTCAACTTACCCCGAACACCAAATCGCTTCACCCCTCTCATGGGTGATACTTTCAAGAAGACGCGGTCTCCTACCGCGAATTCCAAGTCTCGTCGACGTCGATCCGCATAACTCTTTTGTCTAGATTGCGCTGTCGATAAGCGTTCGCGTGCCAAGCGGACCTTTTCCTCCGCTTCACGCAACACGTCTGGTCCTAAGACCCTTCTCTCGCCGACTTCACTCCAATGAATAGGAGAGCGGCATTTTCTTCCATACAAAACCTCAAAAGGTGCCATACCGATGCTAGCTTGATAGCTATTATTGTAAGCAAATTCAGCCATCGACAAATGAGTAGGCCATGCACCTTTGAAGTCCAACACACACGCTCGTAGCATATCCTCCAAAATCTGAATTGTCCTTTCCGATTGACCGTCAGTTTGAGGATGAAATGCTGAACTGAAATCGAGTCGTGTACCCAAAGCTTCTTGCAAGCTTTTCCAAAATGCGATGTGAAACGGGGATCTCGATCTGAAACTATCGAGGTCGGAACCCCGTGCAACCGCACAATCTCGTCCAGGTAGACTTGGGCTAACTTGTCTCCCGACCAAGTGGTGTGGATTGGCAAAAAGTGTGCCGACTTTGACAAACGATCCACCACCACCCATATCGCATCGTGGCCACCTAGCGATCGAGGTAAGCCCACGACAAAATCCATCGCGATATTCTCCCACTTCCAAACTGGAATGGGCAATCCTTGTAATTTTTCCGCCGGAAAGCGACGCTCGGCCTTTACTTGTTGGCATACTAAGCATTGTGCCACAAAGCGTCCCACATCAAGTTTCATCCCCGGCCACCAATAATGCACTTTGAGGTCCTTATACATTTTGGTGCCGCCCGGGTGAATCGCATAGGGAGAAGTGTGAGCTTCTTTACGATTTCCCTACGAATGTCCTCAACTTTCGGCACGCACAATCGATTTCAAAATCGAATTGCGCCCATCGAATCTTAATGATAATCACCGGCGCGCCCGCTCTCGATAGCACCCCGCACCTTTTGGAGTTCCGGATCACCGGATTGCTTTTCTTTTATTTGCTCCAACAAGGTCGGCCATATCTCGAGATTCATAAGTCTAGCGGGGACGCCCGGGGCCACGATCTCCAAGTCAAATCGGCCAATTTCCTTGATTAACGGCATTTGTCCCGTCATCTCAATTGCGAAGTTCTCCACGGACTTTCTACTGAGCGCATCGGCCACCACATTGGCTCTACCGGGGTGGTACAAGATGGTTAAGTCGTAATCTTTTATCAACTCCAACCACCTCCGCTGCCTCAAGTTCAACTCCTTCTGAGTGAATAAATACTTTAAGCTTTTGTGATCCGTGTAAACCTCACAATGTTCCCCGTACAAGTAGTGTCTCCACAACTTAAGTGCGAAGACCACCGCCGCAAGCTCTAGGTCGTTGGTGGGGTAATTTTGTTCATAGCTCTTTAGCTGTCGAGAGGCATATGCTATTACTTGTCCTCTTTGCATAAGCACACACCCAAGGCCATGACGTGATGCATCACTATACACCACATAACCCTCCCCCGCAATCGGCAAGGCGAGTACCGGAGCCGAAGTCAACCTTTCCTTTAGCTCCTTAAAGATTTGGTCGCATTCCTCGCTCCAAATATATTTGGCTCCCTTGCGGGTAAGACGCGTTAGTGGACCGGAGATTTTTGAAAATCCCTCCACGAACCGCCGATAGTACCCCGCAAGACCCAAAAAGCTTCGTACTTCCGTGACATTGGTCGGGCGAGACCAATCCTTGACTGCCTCAACTTTCATAGGGTCCACCGATACTCCTCCTGCGGAAATTACGTGACCCAAGAAAGCGACCTCACGGATCCAAAATTCGCACTTTTTCAATTTGGCGAACAATTTGTTCTCTCGAAGAACTTGAAGCACAATCCTCAGGTGCTCCCTATGTTCCTCTTCACTCCGAGAGTAGACAAGAATATCATCTATGAACACAACCACAAATTGATCCAATAATGGTTTGAACACACGGTTCATTAAATCCATGAACGCTGCCGGGGCATTGGTAAGCCCAAAAGGCATAACCGTGAATTCATAATGTCCATACCGCGTCCTAAACGCGGTCTTATGCACATCCTCCGGTTTGATCTTCAATTGGTGATAACCGGATTGCAAATCAATCTTTGAGTACACCCGAGACCCTTGCAACTGATCGAACAAGTCATCAATTCGTGGTAACGGGTACTTATTCTTGACGGTCACTTTGTTCAACTCGCGGTAATCCACACACAACCGCAGCGAACCGTCCTTTTTCCTCACAAATAGAACAGGGGCTCCCCAAGGTGACACACTTGGCTTTACGAAACCCTTGTCCATTAAATCTTGCAATTGTGCTTTCAACTCCTTCAGTTCCGCGGGTGCCATCCTGTACGGGGCCTTAGAGATCGGCGCCGTACCCGGGAGCAAATCTACCACAAATTCTATTTCCCGATCCGGTGGCATTCCGGGCAACTCCGTCGGAAACACATCCGGGAACTCTTGGACTATAGGAATGTCCTCAAGTCCCAACACTTCCTTTCGGTCATCCACTACCGTCGCCAAGTAGGCAATGCAACCACTAGCAATGAGCTTTCTTGCTTGCGACGTGGACACCATTGAAGCAAAGAGCGAACTCTTACACCCACGGTACACAAACTCTTTGTGCCCGGGTTCTTTAAACTTCACTATCCGGCTCTCACAATCGATAGTAGCATGATACTTAGAGAGCCAATCCATTCCTAGGATCAAATCATATTCACTCATTCGATTTAATACCAGCAAATCAGCTGGCATGATCCAATTTTCAACCCTCACGGGGTAATCTACACACGCGTGATGTACGCAAAAAGTGTGTTCAGGTACTTGCACCGTTCTTGCGTGTGTGGCATCTATGATTTCTATTCCATGTGCAATAGCAAATGATCGAGCAATGAATGAATGCGATGCACCAGTATCAAACAAAGCTCTACATCGAATGCCTTTAATTAACACAATACCTGCCACGACGTCCTCCTGGGTAGCAGGCTCCTCCACCTGAGAGGCGAATACTCGTCCACTGGGCGCTGGTCGCTGGCCCTCCAATGGTCTCGGCGGCTGGGCACGGCCCGCCGACATCGCCGCGGGTGGGATGCCCGCAAGCTGCCTCGGTGGCGCAAACGCCGACGCCGACGATGGTGCTCGGCTATCGTCCATCGGGCAATTGTACCGCATATGGCCCGGCTGTCCGCATTTGTAGCACCGGCCCTCACGATGGTCACATTGTTGAGGGCCGTGGGGGCCGCCACAAATCGGGCATTGGGTCGAGGGTCGGTTCCGTTGGGACCCTCGGGATTGATTTTGCGGCTGCGAGTGCTTCGGGGGCCGCTTAGAGCTAGATTGCCCCCCCGAGCCACCCGCCGGTCGCTTCTTTCCCTTCTCTTTATCTTTTTCTTTCTCCCACGATTCGCGCTCCTCGCGCGCACATGCATTCCCGTGCTCCACCCAAAGAGCACGGTCCAAGACCTCCGCAAAGGTCCTAAG
Organism: Puya raimondii; assembly: GCA_016920855.1. Taxonomy (NCBI): domain Eukaryota; kingdom Viridiplantae; phylum Streptophyta; class Magnoliopsida; order Poales; family Bromeliaceae; genus Puya; species Puya raimondii. The sequence goes on along the minus strand of JABWPP010000050.1, from coordinate 81,522,414 downwards.
TTTGAGGGCGTGCACCGCCCGAAAGATATCCGGTCGAAGTCCGCGCACGAAACAATCGACCTTGTCCAACTCTCCGCGGACAACGTGCGGTACGCAATTAATGATGTACGAGAACTCCCTCTCGTACTCGCGCACCGAGCGGTTCCCCTGCTTCAACTTGCGGAACCTTTCTTGAAGCTTCCTTTTCTCGCTATCAGGGAAATAGGTGGCGAACACCATACCCCGAAACTCTTCCCACGATGGTGGCGGAAGGCTAGAGAGTCGATCACGTCGGACCCCCTTCCACCACACCTTTGCCGACCGCTCTAGACAATGCACGGCGAGGTGCACCTTGTCCTTCTCCAAGGTATAAAGGTCCTCGAAGAGCGTCTCGATAGCGTCGATCCATGTCTCTACATCCCACGGATCCACGTTCTCCCCGCTAAAGATAGGCGGGTTGAACTTTTTAAACCTCATTAGAGCCGCAAGCGCGCGCTCTCGCTCCGTATCCTCCATCTCGGAGTCGGGCATAGGGGCACCCGACCCCTCGGCCACAGCCGGTGGCGCGGGTGGCACCACGGCTGGCGCCGGTGTCACCTCCTCGGCCGGTGCCGAAGCAGAGGCCGGAGGTACTCCCGATCTCACCTCCCCAGTCGCAGCCGCCTGCTGCGCCATCATATCCTGGAGCCTTTTAATTTGCTCCTCCTGTCGCTGCATGGCTTCGGCCTGTTGCCGAACCACGCCCATTAGCTCGGTCAACTCATTGCGAAGAGCCGAGTTATCGCCCTCCCCGAGTTGTTCGGGAGCCGCGCCCGATCCTCCGGGCCCGGTCTTCGCAGGAGGCCGACCACGTACCATTATCTCCTGAAAACACAATGACTTTGGTCATTTCATGACATTCAAAGTCATTTGCGACATAACATTTCACGAAAATAAACGTGAACCCAATCTAGGCGAAAGTCACACAAGGGTCCTTATTCCCCTCACTTGGTTTTCATGTTGTCGGCCGCCAACATGAACACACTTGGTGAAGAATAAGACACACCTCGAATCTACCTCTATTTCCAACTAGAGGCATAAGGACATAACCCAATCACTTATCTTTCGCCACATCAAAGATCTCGTCACTCACGAGCCTATACTCCTAGGTCATTTCCATCCTAGGGTTTCTTAGGTCAAACTAGACCGTTTCTACGCTCTGATACCACCTCAGTCTGTCACGCCCCGCCGGCCCTTTAACACCAACTAGGTGGAAAGGATAACCGCACGGGCGCATGCCCCAGACCCGCCGAACGGATAGAGTCCTTTCTACCCGCCCAAGGCGTCACAACACAAGCTTATCCGCAATGTTCCAACTAGGAACGGAGTACAAGAGTTGCTCAAGGAAAGCATCAATCATAAAGAAGTTCTACTTCTATTACATCACAAGGCACCATATACATGTCCAAAATTTTCTTTTCTTTCACTTTCATTCCATACATCATGTTCCAAAACTATGGAATATACAACATTCATACAAGAATGAAAATCCCCTATACTATCATAGTCCAAAATAGGGGTACAACTCTATGCATCACCAAAATGGAAGGGCCGCTATCTAAAGAGCCAAACCCTTGCCTCGCTCCGCCGCCTCACTCGCGGAAGGACCTGGAAAATGGGGGGTGAGAACTATAAACATAGTTCCCAGTGGGTAAGGCCACCCAAGAGAGAAGCTCGACCCACCAGGTCCAAAGAAACACCATATGCATAAGTTAGATCATATATAACTATGCAACAATTATTTACATGCTTAGTAAATAAACATAAAGGATGCAACCAAATGAAATATAATCTATCATTCTCTCCTAGGTTCATCCTATGTCTCACAATGACCAAGTTCTTTCACTTGTCGTTTACTTATGGTTTCGGAATCGCCGTCTCACCATATTTGTTCCAACCTTCAAGGAGTGAGCTTGTCACCTCCTAGTTCGAGTAGCGAAATCGTCGCATACTCGGGATAGCGAAATCGTCGCATACCCCGTCTCAACACCGCCATCATATGGCATGGTAGCGAAATCGTCGCATACCCGGGATGGCAAAATCGTCGCACATCCCCCTCGACACCGCCAACACGTGGCGCGGTAGCGAAATCGTCGCCTACCCGGGATCGCGAAATCGTCGCCTATCCCATGTCGGCACCGCCAACTCGTGGCATGGTAGCGAAATCGTCGCATACCCGGGATAGCAAAATCGTCGCACATCCCATTCATCACATTACTTGCCAACCTAAATCTCATGATCTTAGGTTCAAGTCACTAAGTCTCGCCTATGTTTGATAACACTAGGCTTACTTTCTCATTGCCAACCTAGGTTCCATGACTCTAGGTTCCAATCACATGTCCAACCTATGTTCAATAACACTAGGTTTCAATCTCACATGTTCCAACCTACGTTCGATAACACTAGGTTTAAATCTCACATGTTCCAACCTATGTTCGATGACACTAGGTTTAAATCTCACATGCAACCATGCAACAAGTATAAATAATTGAATTGTACTTGAAATATCCATCATGCAATAGGAGTTCATTGTTCTACCTATCATGATTTTACCTTTGCCAACATGCAAAATGCTAGGGTTCTCAACACATACCATTTTATTTTTAAATGGATAATTACCCTAGACATGGAAGTGACCTAATCACTTCGGTAAACACAAACCCACCTCAAGAGCTTTCAAATCCTTGTATTCTTCAAGCTCCTAAGTGTCCAAGCCTAGAGTTCTTGCTTCAACCCAAGCTTCTACAAGAAAACGGTTCGTTACTCGTTACGAACCCTAAAATCAACTCAATATATGAAATCAAGTGCTCCAACATGATTTCCTAAGCCTCAATTGCAATTATCGAAGGTCCAAATATTTTTAGAACCTAACATTGCAAAAGCCCTCATTCTACCTAGGGTTTGCATGCATGCAAGCCAAACCCTAGATTTCATGGCCAAACACCCACCATTTGTGGTTTAGGTTGCCAAGGGTTCCCAAAAAATCTCATTTCAAAGGATTAAATCCAAGGTTTGAACCCAAAACGTGAGGTACTAACCTTAATCACGAAATCCCCAAGCTCCTTCTTGCACCAAGAAGCTTCTTTTCTCCTTTGGAAGCTTTTTCCAAGATCAATCCACCTTTTCTCCAAGTTTTGGAGAGATCTCTAGAGAGAGAAAGTGGGAGAGATGGAGAGGAGAAGTGGAGAAGATGATCTCTGTGAAAGGGGAGTGTTCCCAGCCTTTCTAATACCCCCACGCATGTGAAAAGACCAAAATACCCCTCTCCACAAACAACACAACAATCAGCCAAAATCTGGACATTGTATACCGGTATGTGCATTTGCATACCGGTATACGGGTGCTGATTCCGGTATACCTCAGGGATTCCGCAGAACCCGAGAGCTAGGTTCACTGTTTCGACCAACGTATTCCGGTATACCATTTCTCATACCGGTATACCCCGAAGAATTCCGCAAACCCGAGAGCTGGGTTTCTCGGTTTAACACAGCATTCCGGTATACTATTTCACATACCGGTATACCAAGCTCCAATTCCGGTATTGGAGTTCACATACCGGAATCCAGTGCAGACTTCCCAAGTTCGCAGTTTTTAACTTCTCGAAGTCCATTTTCGCGCCTCAATTGCGCCGAAAACACTTCGCACAGTCCCGAACTTGGCCAAAGCCTCACATATAGCCTCTCATGCCATTCTCTCACTAGAACTCTACAATTTGTAGAAGTTCAGTACGATGCACTGAAATTCAGTGTACTACACCCCCACGAAATTACCAAAATACCCCTCACTGGGCATTCTGCACCAGCCGGGTCCGGACCTTGCGAATGGGGTCCGGACCCCGCACTGATAACCGACCAGCGCGCAGGCCGGGTCCGGACCTTGGCATCAGGGTCCGGAACCCGTACGCACCCCAACCTAGCACGCGGCTCGGGTCCGGACCTCAAGTCCCGGGTCCGGAACCCGTACGTTCCCCATCTCGGACATCGGCTCGGGTCCGGACCGTGGCATCCGGGTCCGGACCGCAGCCGGCCAAAAACTTCATTGTCTGGACCCTAGTTTCCAGGGTCTAGACCCCGTGAGCAGTTTTGCTCCAGTAGGTCCTTTTCTTCGAAATCTTCGATTTCTGGGTTTTCACTCGTACCCATAATGTTCCGAAACCTTCGGAACCCAAATCCACACTAGCCATTACCGGCTCTCACCGAACTTCATCAAATTTAGTAAAGTTCGAGACAACGCACCGAAATTCAAAGTGCTACATAACTTTTGCCTGTGAGCCTCGAAAGATTTTCTCACAGCGGGGATCCCAATTTTGCCTGTGGGGGTTATACCACAGCCGGGAGTTACTTCTTTTTTTGTTTTTCTTTTTTTTTTTGTGGTGGTAATCTAATGCCCTGATGGGTTTTCACTAGACAGCCTCCCCTAACTTTTGCCTGTGAGCCTCGAAAGATTTTCTCACAGCGGGGATCCCTATTTTGCCTGTGGGGGTTATACCACAGCCGGGAGTTACTTCTTTTGTTCTTTTTTTCTTTTTTTTTCTTTTTTTTTTTGTGGTGGTAATCTAATGCCCTGATGGGTTTTCACTAGACACCCTCCCCTAACTTTTGCCTGTGAGTCTTGAAAGATTTTCTCACAGCGGGGATCCCAATTTTGCCTGTGGGGTTATACCACAGCCGGAATTTTTTTTTTTTTTTGTGTGGTGGTAATCTAATGCCCTGATGGGTTTTCACTAGACAGCCTCCCCTAACTTTTGCCTGTGAGTCTAGAAAGGTTTTCTCACAGCGGGGATCCCATTTTTGCCTGTGGGATTATACCACAGCCGGGATTTGCTTCTCTCCTTATTTTTTTAATTGGATTTATTTTGATTTATTTTTCCTCGAGAAGCAATCGAAATTGCCGCGTATAACCGACCCTAAGGTGAGTTAGCATTCCGTCATAGGCAAAATATATGTTGGGTAGTCTGGCGCCCATATGGATTTTTACTAGATAGCTTCCCCTAACTTTTTCCTGCGAGTCTCGAAAGGTTTTCTCACAGCGGGGATCCCAATTTTGCCTGTGGGGTTATACCACAGCCGGGATTTACTTCTCTCTATTTTTTTTTAAATTGGATTTATTTTGATTTATTTTGCCTCGAGAAGCAATCGAAATTGCCGCGCATAACCGACCCTAAGGTGAGTTAGCATTCCGTCATAGGGAAAATATTTCTTGGGTAGTCTGGCGCCCATATGGGTTTTCACCAGATACCTTCCCCTAACTTTTGCCTGTGAGCCTCGAAAGATTTTCTCACAGCGGGGATCCCAATTTTGCCTGTGGGGGTTATACCACAGCCGGGAGTTACTTCTTTTTTTGTTTTTTTTTTTTTTTTTGTGGTGGTAATCTAATGCCCTGATGGGTTTTCACTAGACAGCCTCCCCTAACTTTTGCCTGTGAGTCTCGAAAGGTTTTCTCACAGCGGGGATCCCAATTTTGCCTGCGGGGTTATACCACAGCCGGGAACTTCTTTTTATTTTTATTTTATTTTATTTATTATTATATTATTTTTTTAGAATATGGATTTATTTTGATTTTATTTTGCCTCGAGAAGCAATCGAAATTGTCGCGCATAACCGACCCTAAGGTGAGTTAGCATTCCGTCAAAGGCAAAATATATCTTGGGTAGTCTGGCGCCCGAATGGGTTTTCGCCAGGTACCTTCTCCTAACTTTTGCCTACGAGCCTCGAAAGGTTTTCTCACAGCGGGGATCCCAATTTTGCCTGTGGAGTTATACCACAGCTGGGATTATTTTTTTTTATTTTTTTTTATTTTTTTTATTTTTTTTTTGGAATGTGGATTTATTTTGATTTTATTTTGCCTCAAGAAACAATCGAAATTGCCGCGCATAACCGACCCTAAGGTGAGTTAGCATTCCGTCATAGGCAAAATATATCTTGGGTAGTCTGGCGCCCGAATGGGTTTTCGCCAGGTACCTTCCCCTAACTTTTTCCTGCGAGTCTCGAAAGGTTTTCTCACAGCGGGGATCCCGATTTTGCCTGTGGGGGTTATACCACAGCCGGGAGTTACTTTTTTTTTTTTTTTTTTTTTTTTTTTTTTTTAGACCAATTGAGAGACGATATGTCTTTCAATTATATGGTCTAGGGAGTATGCCCCCACTGTACATGTCAGTCTCATTTTTGTCGGCTATGTTTGCTCAGTTTTGGACGTTATTGTCCTTGCCCCCAGTAACCTTTCCTTCGTAGAGTTGGCGGCGACTATTCCTCTTAAAAGATGTTCTGGTCGAAGAAAAAGTAATCGTCGCGTTATTAGAAGGTGCTAGCCTATCGAATACCGACGTTTTTTTGCATCCGGTCCATTGGAAATATGAGCCTTCCTTCGGACACCATTCTTTTGGATGCAGAGAGATAGGTGGGTCGTTCGCCTGCGGTCGGCGAGAAGGGTTGGGGATGAGCACATTGGGTCGTCTTCCTCGAGATGGCAGGCGAGGAATGACAACATTGCGTAAATCCTGAGAAGGGGCGGCAGGAGTGATCATGCCCCCGGCAGCAGTGGCAGTTTGAGCCATGACATCAGTAGGAGTGATCATGCCCCCAGCAGCAGCAAAAGTTTGAGCCATAACAGCAGCTCGGACAGCTTCTGGAATGGTCCCGAATTGAATTAAGGCACCTGTAGCTCCAAAAGTCAGAACGAATGTGGGCAAGCAGACTCTCGAACCCGCCTCCAATATCATTGAATTGGTTGGTGTAGTGACAACGTTCTTTGATGTTGGAGCCATTTTCTGTTGCAAAAAGATAGAAGTTAGAATCATTTTCACTTTTTTTTTTTTTTTTTAAGAGGTCTCGAAGATGGAAGGAAAAGCCATGTCCCACCGAGCGTGCCATTTTGTCTGCCACCACGAATGACGCACCTCGCACGGTTCGATGGATTTCCCGTGGGGTAGTATTCATGATTCAGATTTGTATTTATATGTATGTGGGGATCAGGTATTGCGGATCCATGGCTTCCAATAGACGCAAGCATCTACTGTTAATTACCCCTTGAAGATTGGGGCACCTTCGATTAAGAGACCTTCATAGGGAGGATGGAATGAATCGCATCTCAATGATTGATTGAATCCTAAATATATGTATCAGGATTCAGTTGGATATGAAGTTGACTAGGTCCTAAGTGTATGTATTAAGACCTAATCGTCATTAGAGTATATGTATTAGAGTCTAATTGGCCTTAAGTATATGTTTTAGAGTCCAATTATGTTTGATTTCATCTTAGTTGTATGTTCCGAGATGAAGACGTGACCAAACCCCAAGTATATGTATTGAGATAAGTCGGATTTGATGTTATCCGAGGGTAAAGGGTGGCTAATTCCTGAGTGTATGTATCAGGATTAACCGAGTTTAATATATTTTTTACTCTAGTTATATGTGCTAGAGTGAGGATCTGACTAAGCCCTAAGGTATCGCATTAGGGTTCGTCGGATTTGATTTGAATGAACTCTAAGTATATGTATTAGAGCTCGATTGGATATGGATTTCACTCTAGATAGATATGCTAGAGCAAAAAGGCTGACTAGACCCTAGGTATATGTGTTAGGGTTAGTCGGGCTTTGAATGAACTCTAAGTATATATATTAGAGCTCGATTGCATATGAATTTGACGGAGTTCCAAGTATATAGTTTAAAACTCTGTCGGTTTGGAGATAATTTTGCCTTAGTTATATGTGCTAATGCGGTGGGGTTGACTTAGCCCTAAGTATATATATTAGGGTTAGTCGATTTTGTACTTGATTTTTACTCTAGGTATATGGGCTAGAGCAAAAGATAGAGATTCATGATGAGGTTGGGCTTAGTTTATGAACTTAGCCCGTAGAAAACGTCATATGAACTTGGTGTATGGTTCATAAGAGTTGGGTATGATTTGGTTCATGAGCTTGACGTATGGTTTATGAAATTTGGATATGATGAGGTTTGGGTATGGTTCATGAGATTTGGTGTATGGTTAATGACATTTGGTGTATGGTTCATGACATTTGGTGTATGGTTCATGAGATTTGGTTCATGAACTTGGATATGGTTCATGAGATTTGGTATATGGCTAATGAGATTTGATATATGGTTCATGAGGTTTGATATATGGTTCATGAGGTTTGGTTCATGAACTTGGTGTATGGCTCATGGAATTTGATGTATGGTTTATGAGGTTTGGTGTATAGGATTTGGTGCATGGCTCATGGGATTTGGGTATGGACTTGGTTTATGGCTCATGGGGTTTGGCATATGGTTCATGAGATTTGGTTCATGAACTTGGTATATGGGATTTGGTATATGGTTTATGGTTCATGAGATTTGGTTCATGAACTTGGTGTATGGACTTGTTCATGATCCATGAAATTTGGTTCATGGCTCATGAGGTTGGTTTATGGTTTTTGGAATTGGTGTATGGTTCATAGGATTTGGTGTATGGTTCATGAGATTTGGTCCATGAACTTGGGCATAAGATTTGGTATAGTTCATGAGATTTGGTGTATGGGATGGAATTTGGTGTATGGTTCATGAGATTTGGTTCATTAACTTGGGCATAAGATTTGATGTATGATTCATGAACTTAGTGTATGAGGTTTGGTGTATGGGATTTTGTTCATGGCTCATGAGATTTGAGTATAGGATTTGGTTCATGATTCATGAGATTTGGGTATGGAATTTGGTTCATGATCCATGAGATTTGGGTATGGAATTGGTTCATGATCCATGAAATTTGATTCATGGCTCATGAGGTTTGGGTATGGGATTTGGTTCATGATCAATAAAATTTGGTTCATGATCCATGAGATTTGGGTATGGAATTTGGTTCATGGTCCATGAGATTTGGGTATGGAATTGGTTCATGATCCATGAAATTTGGTTCATGGCTCATGAAGTTTGGGTATGGGATTTGGTTCGTGATCCATAAAATTTGGTTCATGATCCATGAGATTTGGATATGGAATTGATTCATGATCCATGAAATTTGGTTCATGGCTTATAAAGTTTGGGTATGGGATTTGGTTCATGATCCATAAAATTTGGTTCATGATCCATGAGATTTGGGTATGGTGGACTAGATTGAGTTTGATGCTCTTTGGGCCTTAGTGGTTTTATGGGTTGGGTTTTATTTGTGGACTAGATTGGGTTGGGTTAGATTGGGTTAGACTTTTATTGTGGACTAGACGTAGGTTGGATTTTTATTGTGGACTAGAATGAGTTTGGATTTAGATGGGTTTGGGTTTTCATTGTGGAGTAATTGGGTTTGGTTTAGATTTTATGGTTTGATTGGGTTTAGGTTTGGGTTTTCATTTTGGGCTAGAATAGGTTTGGGTTTGGGTTTGGATTTTATTTGGGTTTTCATGAGAGGGTTTGATTGGGTTTAGGCTTGGGTTTGGATTTTTATGTAGACTTGGTTATGGATTCTTATGTGGACTTAGGTTTGAATTTTTATGTGGGTTTGGTTTGGATTTTTTTTATGTGGACTGGGTTGTGGGCCCGTATGTGGACTGGGCTTCATCTTCATGTGGATTGAATTCTGGGCCCGTTGTGGGCTGGGTTCTATTTTCATATGAACCAAATTCTGGCCCGTATGTGGATTGGGCCTCATCTTCATGTGGACTGAATTTTGGGCCCGTATGTGGACTGAGTTCTATTTTCATATGAACCAAATTCTGGCCCGTATGTGGACTGGGCCTCATCTTCATGTGGACTGAATTTTGGGTCCGTATGTGGACTGGGCTTGTATTGAAGCCCGTATGTAATTGTGGGTTGTCTTGCATACTCCGAAAAAGGCCTCTTTAGACATATGCAAATTTGAATTTAGGATCCGAAGAAATTCTTTTTTTGAATTTATTTGCAATTTTATTTTGGGGTCCGCAGAAATCCCCTTTGTAAAATTACGATTTTGATTTTGGGGTCCGAAGAAATTCCCTTTAAAAATTATTTGCAATTTTGATTCGGGGTCCGAAGAAATCCCATTTTCTAAAATTACGATTTTGATTTTGGGGTCCGAAGAAATTCCCTTTAAAAATTATTTACAATTTTGATTCGGGGTCCGAAGAAATCCCCTTTTCTAAAATTGCGATTTTGATTTTGGGGTCCGAAGAAATCCCCTTTGAAAATTATTTACAATTTTGATTAGGGGTCCGAAGAAATCCCCTTTGAAAATTATTCGCAATTTTATTTTGCGGTCCGATGAAATCCCCTTTAAAATTATTCGCAATTTTATTTTGGGGTCCGAAGAAATCCCCTTTTTAAAATTACGATTTTGAATTTGGGGTCCGAAGAAATTTTCTTTTTAAAATTATTCACAATTTTATTTTAGGGTCCGAAGAAATCCTCTTTTTAAAATTATGATTTTGAATTTGGGGTCCGAAGAAATCCCCTTTAAAAACTTTATTTGCAATTTTGATTAGGGGTCCGAAGAAATCCCCTTTAAAATTATTCACAATTTTATTTTGGGGTCCGAAGAAATCCCCTTTTTAAAATTGTGATTTTGATTGAATTGAGCCGAATTCCAGATGTCCGAAGAAATCATCTGAACCGGTTTGGATTAAAATGAATGAACCTTGAGTATGGAATTTCGTGGTTTTCTTTTTTTTTGTTTTGCGGCGATCTTGACTCGACGTTCTCGAAAGGAGTTGAAGGGTCCGAAGAAGCGGGGAACCATTGATTCCCCTCCCTTCTTTTTTCGAAAAAGTCAAGTCAAGGTTGAAGGCGGTTGCGACGACGTGACAGGGAACCACCCGTCCCATTAATTAACAACTTTGAATGCGGTGGAGGGATCCGAAGAAACGGAGGATCGGCGATCCTCCTCCCCTCTCCCATCGAAGTCGTCAAGATGGGATTCGGCGGTGACGGCGCGGATGGCGACGGCGGCGTGACACGTGCGGGGCAAAAAAAGGAAAAGAAGAAGGAGATTTATTTATTTATTTATTTATTTATTTATTTGAGGGAAGAGAGAGAGGAGATCTCCCTCTCCCCCTTTTAGCCGTACGGCTAATGGGGGAGGGAGTTTCTTTCTTTTTTTAAATTTTACCTGTGATTGGATCGGGGGAAAGATCGGATAAGGGACTGAATGGAGCGATGCGATGGGAAGATCTCTCCTTTTATTTTTGAATTTTATTTTTGGCACATAGAAGTGTGTGGCCCTCTCCTCTTTTTCTTTTTTTTTTCTTATGCTAATTCTCTCTATTTTTTTTTTGCTATCTTCTCTTCCCTTTTTTTTTTTTTTACCTTCCCTATTTACAACCAGGATGGTTGAGGAATTCATGGGATTGGTTACGGATTCAAAATTCAAATTTAAAATTTGAATCCGGTTGTTGAGAATTGATTGGGGATTGGTTGAGAATTTTGAATTTTGAAGGATTGGTTAAGGAATGGGTTGAGAAATGGTTGGGGATTGGTTGAGAAGTGGTTGGGGATTTAAAATTCAAAATTTTGAATTTCGAATGATTGGTTGAAAGATGGGTTGAGAAATGATTGGGAATTTAAAATTCGAAATTTTGAATTTCGAATGATTGGTTGAAGGGTGGGTTGAGAAATGGTTTGGGATTGGTTGAGAATTTAAAATTCGAAGGGCATGCATGAGGTTGAGGGATATTTTCTAATTAATTGGAAATTCAAAATTTTAAAATCAAAATTTTGAATGAGTTAAGAGATATTTTGAAAATTGGTTAGGAAGTTTGTTGGGGATTCGAAATTGAATTTAAATGGTAAAGAGTGTGCATGAGGTTGAGGAATATTTTCTAATTGGTTGGAAAAAAATTTGAAAGAATTCAAATATTCGAAATTAAATTTCGCACGCGGGTGTAGTATTTGAAATTCAAAATTGAATTTTAGATATGGGCTGTCATCCCAAGGGTTGGGCTGAGATTGGGCCCACTTTGGTGTAGCCTGTTGGGCATAAATAATAATATTCGTTGGGCTGAAATGAGGCCCGAATTATTAAATAGGCTCAAAAATTTAATGGGCTTTCATGAGGCCCACAAGCTTATGTTCATAAATGGGGCCTATTAAGAGGGCCTAAATCTGTTGGGCCCAAATTATGCCTGGGCTCATATGAGGCCTATTAGAATTAAAAATATATATAACCCAAGAAAATAAGCCCAAATATTGGGCCAACCATAATCTTTCCCCTTTTTATTCTTTTTTTTAAATTTTTTTTTTTTTTAACACCAACAAACTGTGTCGCCTTGGGGAGCGCCGATGTTATTCGTGAAGAAGAAGGATGGTTCGCTTAGACTTTGTGTGGATTACCGAAAATTGAATAAAGTGACCATCAAGAACAAGTATCCTTTACCACGCATTGATGATCTTTTTGATCAGCTGCAAGAATCTTGTGTCTTCTCGAAGATTGATCTGCAGTCGGGTTACCACCAGCTAGCTGAAGGTGAGGGCCGTGGACATTCCCAAGATGGCTTTTCGGACACGGTACGGGCATTATGAGTTTACAGTAATGCCTTTTGGATTAACTAATGCCTCTGCCGCCTTTATGAATTTAATGAATCGGGTGTTTAAGCCGTTTTTTGATAGATTTGTAGTGGTGTTTATTGATTATATTTTGATTTACTTCCGGAGTGATGCGGAGCACGAGGAGCACTTGAGGATTGTATTATAGCTTCTGAATGAGAAGAAGTTGTATGCCAAGTTGAAAAAGTACGAGTTTTGGCTTCGGGAGGTTACTTTCTTGGGCCACATGATTTCAGTCACTGGAGTGGCAGTTGACCTGAAGAAGATTGATGCGATTCGAGATTTTTCTAGACCGACGATGATTACTGAGGTGAGGAGTTTCCTTGGATTAGCAGGATATTACCGTCGGTTTGTGGTAGGCTTTGCGAAGCTTTCCACACCCCTCACTCGATTAACTCGAAAGAGAATCAAGTTTATTTGGAGTGAGGACTGCCAGAGGAGCTTCGAAGAGTTGAAGCAGAGGCTGATGTCAGCTCCTATCCTTACCCTTCCAGTTATGGGGGAAGGATTTGTGATCTACAATGATGCGTCACACAGCGATTTGGGTTATGTATTGATGCAGCATGGTAGGATAATTGCTTATACTTCACGAAAATTGAAGGATTATGAAAAGAGTTACCCTATGGATGATTTAGAGCTTGCCGCTGTGGTACTCGCACTGAAGTTATGGCGTCACTACCTGTATGGGGAGCACTGTGAAATTTTTACTGATCATAAAAGCCTCAAGTATCTATTCACCCAGAAGGAATTGAACCTGAGGCAACGCCGGTGGTTGGAGTGGTGGTTGGAGTTATTGAAGGATTATGATATCAGCATCCAGTATCACCCCGGCAAGGCAAACGTGGTGGCAGATTAATTGAGCAGGAAGTCGGTGCAGAGCCTTAGTATGATGATTACACAGCAGCCGCCATTGTTGGAGGAGATGCGGAGGTTGAGACTCGAGGTAGTGTCCCCTGGGGCCACTGCGAGACTTATGTCTATGGTCTTGCAGCTCACTCTGTTGGACAGGATCAGGGAGAAACAGAGTGTAGACCCTCACCTGATGAAGATTCGAGACCAAATTGAGAGTGGTCAGATAGGGGACTTTGGAGTTGATAGTTCGGGAGTACTACGGTACAGGGACCGACTATGTGTGCCTATGGATTCAGAGATCCGAGAAGATATTTTGAGAGAGGCTCACTACTCACCTTATAGCATTCATCCTGGTGGAACTAAAATGTATAAGAATTTGAAGGCACACTTTTAGTGGAACGGAATGAAGAGAGACATTGGTAGGTTGTGGCTCAGTATTTAACTTGTCAGCAAGTAAAAGCGAAGCATCAAGTACTTACCAGAAAGCTTCACAGCCTTCCAGTGCCAGAGTGGAAGTGGGATCAGATCACTATGGATTTCGTCGTCGGGTTACTGAGGGTGTAGGGTGGATTTGATGCCATATGGATGATAGTGGACAGACTAACCAAGTCTGCTTACTTCTTACCAGTGCAGACTTCTTGGTCAGGGATCACGTATTCTTGAAAGTCTCGCCATCAAAGGGGATACGCAGATTTGGAATTCGTGGAAAGCTTAGTCCACGATTTATTGGCCCTTTTGAGGTTTTGGAGCGGGTCGGGCCGGTGGCTTACAGGATTGCACTACCACCGCGACTTTCCGGGATTCACGATGTGTTTCATGTCTCGGCTTTGAGGAGATATATTTTTGACCCCTCACACGTAATTGACTTTACTCCGCTTGAGTTGGGTGAGGACCTGAGGTACGAGGAACGACCGGTGCAGATTCTTGCTCGTGAGATGAAAGAATTGCGCAAACGGGTCATACCGTACGTGAAAGTGCAATGAGTAATCACGGGGAACGCGAAGCGACGTGGGAGCCGGAGTCGGTGATGCGGGAGCCCTACCCCTACCTTTTCGAGGAGTCGGCGTGAGGTATGAAACTATGTTTCGAGGACGAAACTTTTTGTAGTGGGGGAGGATGTAGTGTTTCAAATTAAGTTAGATGCAAAATTGACATCATAAATAAATCCGAATCTAGATTTATTCTCAGCTGGAACTTGATAGTGGGTTTAATAGGCCATGGGCACAACTTATCCCACCCCAACTACCCTTAATTGGAGTTTTGTCCTCATTTGAGCCAGCTGGTATCTCTCCATTATATGTTTCTTCTCCTCTCTATTCTTCCTCTTCACCATCCCTTCTCTTTTCTCCTTCTCCTCCATTCCTCTCTGTGTGCTGCAGCAAGGAGGTTGTATGCTGATTGTAGCTTGCATGTTGTTGGCAGCTTGCAGTCTAGCATTCTGCAGCAGCAGCAGTGCTGCCAGTTGATGTTCCAGCAGGGGCCACAACTAGTAGAGACTTCAATTTCGAAATGGGACTTGTTGTGAACTTGAAGGAGATGTTGGGGAGCAATTCTATCATCCTTAATTTCAGGTTAGTGAGATTAGTTTGCTGAAATTAACTGGAATTTGAGTTCTTGAGCTAATTTTTTAGATTTTGTTGGATTTCTTGAGTCTGAATCCTCTTGCAGCCTGTTTTTTTGAAGTTGGATTGGTTTTCCTCCTTCCTTGCTGCTTTAGAAGCTTTCCCCACCAGAAATTTCAGATTGAAAAGGTGAGTTCAGTTCAGATTTTTAGTAGTTGTTGAATAGGTGCAGTTTTGACACTTATATGAATTTTGTTGAGCTTTTTGAGTCCAGATTTTTGGTAGATGAGCAATTGCTGGTTGATATTGGATTTACTCTTCTTCCCCCACAAATTTGGACATGTTTCCACTGAGACTATAGTGTAATTAACTCAGTTTTTAGCTCAATTGAGGTACAAGTTGGTTATTGCTGATTTTTCGACTGGTTTGGGCCAACTTCGGAATTTGATAAAATTCGTTTGAATTTCTTTTTGGAGCTGAACTTTGGAAGGGTTGGGAGTGATTTTGACTTCATCCTCTTGTGGTTAGACACTTGTTTGGACCAATTTGGATGTAAGATGAGCAAGAATTTCAGTTTTCATTGAGGTCGAAAACTGAAAAACTGATTTCAGCATTCTTCGCATTCTTGACTTTTAATCACCTTTGCATGGGAATTTCGTAGTGATCAAGTGAGTTTTCTGATGGATTAGAATCTTGAGCACACACTTTAGAGTATGTTAGTGTTCCTCATTGCCTTGGTTACCCCGTGGATCAGCTGAAATAGCCACAGTAGCCTCAAGAACTCAGCTATAGCAGCAGCCTTGAAGCAGGGACAGCAGCAAGTATTTTTAGAAATTAGTTTTGATTTGGACCTTGTTGCTGCGATTTGATGCTTCTAGGGTGTTCCTGAGGAAGAGAGGAACCTGCGAATTAAGTTTCAACTATTGGTTTGAGGTGAGTAATGCTGAATTTCAGTTTTTCTGAACCGAATCGACATTTGATGGATTTTTTATTCGATTTTTGATTCAACTCAATCCAACAGGGATTTGTTGGATTTTTTTATACTTCTTGGTGAGTTGGGACTGAAGGCGCGTGACCGCTGAGTTTCACCTTGATCTGTGGTCGGATTCACCTGCTAGGTGGGTTAATGTTGACCGAATACTTCGGAATTTCTCCTAAGTTATAGAAAATTTCAGCATGCTTCTATTTGCACTATAGTCTCATGTTAGTAGTTCGAATTCATGGATTTGCATGTTTTTATATGAAATCTGAATTTGGAGTATAATATAATGATTTTAGATAAACTCTATACGCTGAACTGAGATTTGACTTAGGAGAAAACTCGTTAAACCTACACATATCACTTTTCGAAAAGTTAACAGATTTAGCTTCAGGAACTGTTTTTACCTTTGTATCGCCGCTGTTAGCGCATCGTGGATACTTAGCTTAGTGTAGGTTGAGATTACGCTCGTGCTGTGATGCCGAGTGAGTTTTTACGGCAGAGTTTAGGCTGTTCCGTACAGTCGGGTGCCATCAGGGTTGACGGTGGACCTAGATCTTTACTTCTTACTGTAGATTGTGCCGAGGGCACGTGTGCCTTTGTTGTTAGACCAGTTTGACCTATTTGTATTGATTGTAGCCTGCATGAGCCTGATTGAGCTCGACAGAGACACGCTTGCATACTCGGTTGGGTTGCGCCCACGAGTGCCACTCCGGAGTCTGGCTATCTTGCGTTGATGTCGTAGTAGTCCAAGTTGGACTTTTGCTCTCCACCGGCTGCCCTCCGGATAGTGTATGGTGTAGCTTAGACAGGCGGGACGGGCGTATCGCAGTCCCTGTGGATTGGGTCAGTGAGGGCTGTTTTATTAGCTAGTGATGCATGTCTACAGAGATCTTGATGTGCATAGTGGTAGGGTAGTGTCATAGTAGCCGTAGAGTTTTATTTCAGCTTATCTTATTGTTTCTTTACATACCAGCTATATTGTAGGCTCGTAGACTTAGTGGGTAGGCCGTTGGGGTCGGTGACGGTACCCACTGAGAACTACTTTGTTTTATAGTAGTTCTCACACCCGCTGTTGTCACTTTTCTTACAGAGCCGCCGGTTGCCGCTGCTGCTTCTGATCGAGGTAAGAGAGTCGCGAGCTAGATCCCTATCTACCCCGGTCATCATGCTAGAGGAGTACCCCTGCTAGAGATAGCTTTTGAGAGTTGCCATGTACATACTGTTGTATATATTTACGCATACCATGATGAGGTGGTATCTTATATGTTGGATTAACAGATATGCATTTTGGGAACTTGTATATACAGTGGGCTCTCTTTATACATATGTTTCAGTTTTAGCAGCTCTGTACTTCTTGTAGTTGCACTTATCTTTTTGCAGGTTCAGCTATCGCTTCGTATACATGAAAATTTTCTGTGTATACGGCGGGTCTGTTGGCGAGCCCGGGAAACATGGTAATCCGGGGCGTGACACATCCAATCTTACTCTACATATCATATGTCTAACAATAATAATGTCCATACATAATAATCATGAATTATGTGAAAAGATAAACGATAGTATGCCAACATGTAGAGTAACTAAGTATGAAAGATGCCATGATAACTGATATAAGCCGCTCTACCAATCAAGAACCATCCAATAATTATGCCATAATGATAATTAAAGCTGAAAGGTAGAGTAAATAACATGAATAATAAGGAAGTAGATAAAACCGGTCTACTCAACAAGATACATAATAGAAGCATGCATGATAGGAGTAACTGAGTAGAACATCACTTTATCGACTTCGGACCAAAGCACCCACCTATGCTCAAGTAAATCAGAGTTCACAACTCCACCAAGTCCTTTAGGTGTTACATGTACCTAGATACAATCATCGAGTGTCAATATAAGCCACTACGTGTCTATAAAACCAACCATTTTGCCTACACCACACTAAAGTGCATCACGACTTAACTTGAAATATTGGTTTTACAATCCGACTTCCGAAACTAGACCAACCCATGAGTTGACTCTATAGAGTCAAAACAGCTCCTGAACATGAGCCAACAACAACTCCGCAACACTATGTCACCAACAACACAAACCGATGCAATCAAAACATTAGTTTCTTTAATCAGTTTCCAATTCTTCCCTAAACCGTCGCCTAACCCATCAAGACCTTCAATTAGCCCTTGGAGTATCCCAAGCCATGCCATAGGTCTCCCCACCCGCTATCCCAAGACACACCGATGTTGTATAGCTGCATGCAAGGTGCGCATCAATAGAGGCCCTACCTCGAAAACTGTGTATAGCTGCATGCAAGGTGCGCATCAATAGAGGCCCTACCTTGAAAACTACGCCTTAACCGTTAATTACATACGCCGATTTTAGAATAAGAACCAATGGAATATCATTTGCATATTATGCTACTAATTTCAACTAGAGGACCCTCCAGAACACATCCTGTGAGTTTCGGAGTCCAAGTGCACAACTAGTGTGCTAAAACGGCGGAATTTCCACCCCGACAAGTCTTGAAGTTGCTGATTTCGGCACTGGGACATCACGAGACTACATGTCACGCCCTGGGCTAGTTTTAGTTGCGGAAAAACATGTCAATTTTTTTTTTTGAAAGCCCTAGCCCGCACGACGTACAGACCCTCCACAAATACAGGTCCCTCTGTCCACACGGACAGAGTCTCTCTTGTATTTGCACGATGTACCACTATACATAACAGGATCACAAATACCATTCATTCACCACACACACAACAACCATCACATACAGCTAACCATCCTTATCACCTGCATGAATCTAAGCACTCCTTAGGCGAAGGATGATGCAATGCACAGTACATCAGAACATTCTATTAAAAGTACTCCCCACCCAGAAGTTTTGTTTTGAAACCCTAATTTCAATCATTTCAAATATGCTTTTAAAACTATTCCCCACACGAGAACTCTCTTTTGAAAACCAAAAGTCGATTAACCGAAAAGACATTTGAAATCTGTTTCCCACACGAAAACTTTATTTTAAAAACCAGCTACCACGAGGGGTAGAAATCCACAATAGACAGATAACTCGCAGGTATATCCCAGAAATCCACATGACATAATAAAACATGGTCGTTCACAATATCCAAGCATGCAGATATGTAGTACACTGAATTTCAGTGCATCGTACTGAACTTCTACAAATTGTAGAGTTCTAGTGAGAGAATGGCATGAGAGGCTATATGTGAGGCTTTGGCCAAGTTCGGGACTGGTGTTTTCGGCGTAATTGAGGCGCGAAAATGGACTTCGAGAAGTTAAAAACTGCGAACTTGGGAAGTCTGCACTGGATTCCGGTATGTGAACTCCAATACCGGAATTGGAGCTTGGTATACCGGTATGTGAAATGGTATACCGGAATGCCGTGTTGAAACCGAGAAACCCAGCTCTCGGGTTTGAGGGATTTTTTTCGGGGTATACCGGTATGTGAAATGGTATACCGGTATACGATGGTCTAAACAGTGAACCTAGCTCTCGGGTTCTGCGGAATCCCTGAGGTATACCAGAATTAGCACCCGTATACCGGTATGCAAATTCACATACCGGTATACAATGTCCAGATTTTGGCTGATTGTTGTGTTGTTTGTGGAGAGGGGCATTTTGGTCTTTTCACATGCGTGGGGGTATTAGAAAGGCTGGGAACACTCCCCTTTCACAGAGATCATCTTCTCCACTTCTCCTCTCCATCTCTCCCACTTTCTCTCTCTAGAGATCTCTCCAAAACTTGGAGAAAAGGTGGATTGATCTTGGAAAAAAAGCTTCCAAAGGAGAAAAGAAGCTTCTTGGTGCAAGAAGGAGCTTGGGGATTTCGTGATTAAGGTTAGTACCTCACGTTTTGGGTTCAAACCTTGGATTTAATCCTTTGAAATGAGGTTTTTGGGAACCCTTGGCAACCCAAACCACAAATGGTGGGTGTTTGGCCATGAAATCTAGGGTTTGGCTTGCATGCATGCAAACCCTAGGTAGAATGAGGGCTTTTGCAATGTGAGGTTCTAAAAATATTTGGACCTTCGATAATTGCAATTGAGGCTTAGGAAATCATGTCGGAGCACTTGATTTCATATATTGAGTTGATTTTAGGGTTCGTAACGAGTAACGAACCGTTTTCTTGTAGAAGCTTGGGTTGAAGCAAGAACTCTAGGCTTGGACACTTAGGAGCTTGAAGAATACAAGGATTTGAAAGCTCTTGAGGTGGGTTTGTGTTTACCGAAGTGATTAGGTCACTTCCATGTCTAGGGTAATTATCCATTTAAAAATAAAATGGTATGTGTTGAGAACCCTAGCATTTTGCATGTTGGCAAAGGTAAAATCATGATAGGTAGAACAATGAACTCCTATTGCATGATGGATATTTCAAGTACAATTCGATTATTGATACTTGTTGCATGGTTGCATGTGAGATTTAAACCTAGTGTCATTGAACATAGGATGGAACGTGTGAGATTTAAACCTAGTGTCATTGAACATAGGTTGGAACGTGTGAGATTTAAACCTAGTGTCATTGAACATAGGTTGAACATGTGAGATTGAAACCTAGTGTCATTGAACATAGGTTGGACATGTGATTGGAACCTAGAGTCATGGAACCTAGGTTGGCAATGAGAAAGTAAGCCTAGTGTTATCAAACATAGGCGAGACTTAGTGACTTGAACCTAAGATCATGAGATTTAGGTTGGCAAGTAATGTGAAGAATGGGATGTGCGACGATTTTGCTATCCCGGGTATGCGACGATTTCGCTACCATGCCACGAGTTGGCGGTGCCGACATGGGATAGGCGACGATTTCGCAATCCCGGGTATGCGACGATTTCGCTACCGCGCCACGTGTTGGCGGTGTCGAGGGGGATGTGCGACGATTTTGCTATCCCGGGTATGCGACGATTTCGCTACCATGCCATATGATGGCAGTGTTGAGACGGGGTATGCGACGATTTCGCTATCCCGAATATGCGACGATTTCGCTACTCGAACTAGGAGGTGACAAGCTCACTCCTTGAATGTTGGAACAAATATGGTGAGACGGCGATTCCGAAACCATAAGTAAACGACAAGTAAAAGAACTTGGTCATTGTGAGACATAGGATGAACCTAGGAGAGAATGATAGATTATATTTCATTTGGTTGCATCCTTTATGTTTATTTACTAAGCATGTAAATAATTGTTGCATAGTTATATATGATATAACTTATGCATATGGTGTTTCTTTGGACCTGGTGGGTCGAGCTTCTCTCTTGGGTGGCCTTACCCACTGGGAACTATGTTTATAGTTCTCACCCCCCCATTTTCCAGGTCCTTCCGCGAGTGAGGCGGCGGAGCGAGACAAGGGTTTGGCTCTTTAGATAGCGGCCCTTCCATTTTGGTGATGCATAGAGTTGTACCCCCATTTTGGACTATGATAGCATAGGGGATTTTCATTCTTGTATGAATGTTGTATATTCCATAGTTTTGGAACATGATGTATGGAATGAAAGTGACAGAAAAGAAAAATTTGGACATGTATATTGTGCCTTGTGATGTAATAGAAGTAGAACTTCTTTATGTTGATGCTTTCCTTGTGCAACTCTTGTACTCCGTTCCTAGTTGGAACATTGTGGATAAGCTTGTGTTGTGACGCCTTGGGCGGGTAAAAAGGACTCTATCCGTTCGGCGGGTCTGGGGCATGCGCCCGTGCGGTTATCCTTTCCACCTAGTTGGTGTTAAAGGGCCGGCGGGGCGTGACAGACTGAGGTGGTATAAACAGTCTAGGTTGACCTAAGAAACCCTAGGATGGAAATGACCTAGGAGTGTAGGCTCGTGAGTGACGAGATCTTTGATGTGGCGAAAGATAAGTGATTGGGTTATGTCCTTATGCCTCTAGTTGGAAATAGAGGTAGATTCGAGGTGTGTCTTATTCTTCACCAAGTGTGTTCATGTTGGCGGCCGACAACATGAAAACCAAGTGAGGGGGATAAGGACCCTTGTGTGACTTTCGCCTAGATTGGGTTCACGTTTATTTTCGTGAGATGTTATGTCGCAAATGACTTTGAATGTCATGAAATGACCAAAGTCATTGTGTTTTCAGGATAATGGTACGTGGACGGCCTCCTAAGAGGGCTGGGCTCGGAGGATCGAGCGTGGCTCCCGAACAACTCGGGGAGGGCGAGAACTCGGCTCTTCGCAATGAGTTGACCGAGCTAAGGGGCGTGGTTCGGCAACAGGCCGAAGCCATGCAGCGACAGGAGGAGCAAATTAAAAGGCTCCAAGACGAGATGGCGCGGCAGACGGCTGCGACTAGGGAGGAGAGATCGGGAGTACCTCCGGCCTCTGCTTCGGCACCGGCCGAGGAGGTGACACCGGCGCCAGCCGTGGTGCCACCCGCGCCACCGGCTGTGGCCGAGGGGTCGGGTGCCCCTATGCCCGACTCCGAGATGGAGGATACGGAGCGAGAGCGCGCGCTTGCAGCTCTAATGAGGTTCAAAAAGTTCAACCCGCCCATCTTTAGCGGGGAGAACGTGGATCCGTGGGACGTAGAGACATGGATCGACGCTATCGAGACGCTCTTCGAGGACCTTTATACCTTGGAGAGGGACAAGGTGCACCTCGCCGTTCATTGTTTAGAGCGGTCGGCGAAGGTGTGGTGGAAGGGGGTCCGACGTGATCGACTCTCTAGCCTTCCGCCACCGTCGTGGGAAGAGTTTCGGGGTATGGTGTTCGCCACCTATTTTCCCGATAGCGAGAAAAGGAAGCTTCAAGAAAGGTTCCGCAAGTTGAAGCAGGGGAACCGCTCGGTGCGCGAGTACGAGAGGGAGTTCTCGTACATCATTAATTGCGTACCGCACGTTGTCCGCGGAGAGTTGGACAAGGTCGATTGTTTCGTACGCGGACTTCGACCGGGCACTCGCAGCCGCAAAATCAATTCCGAGGGTCCCAACGGAACCGACCCTCAACCCAATGCCCGATTTGTAGCGGCCCCCACGGCCCTCAGCAATGTGACTATCGTGAGGGCCGGTGCTACAAATGCTGACAGCAAGGGCATATGCAGTACAATTGCCCGACGGACGATAGCCGAGCACCGTCGTCGGCGTCGGCGTTAGCGCCACCGAGGCAGCTTGCGGGCATCCCACCCGCGGCGATGTCGGCGGGTCGTGCACAGCCACCAAGACCATTGGAGGGCCAGCGGCCAGCACCCAGTGGACGCGTATTCGCCTCTCAGGTGGAGGAGCCTGCTACCCAGGAGGACGTCGTGGCAGGTATTGTGTTAATTAAAGGCATTCGATGTAGAGCTTTGTTTGATATTGGTGCATCGCATTCATTCATTGCTCGATCATTTGCTATTGCACATGGAATAGAAATCATAGATGCCACACACGCAAGAACGGTGCAAGTACCTGAACACACTTTTTGCGTACATCACGCGTGTGTAGATTGCCCCGTGAGGGTTGAAAATTGGATCATGCCAGCTGATTTGCTGGTATTAAATCGAATGAGTGAATATGATTTGATCCTAGGAATGGATTGGCTCTCTAAGTATCATGCTACTATCGATTGTGAGAGCCGGATAGTGAAGTTTAAAGAACCCGGGCACAAAGAGTTTGTGTACCGTGGGTGTAAGAGTTCGCTCTTTGCTTCAATGGTGTCCACGTCGCAAGCAAGAAAGCTCATTGCTAGTGGTTGCATTGCCTACTTGGCGACGGTAGTGGATGACCGTAAGGAAGTGTTGGGGCTCGAGGACATTCCTATAGTCCAAGAGTTCCCGGATGTGTTTCCGACGGAGTTGCCCGGAATGCCACCGGATCGGGAAATAGAATTTGTGGTAGATTTGCTCCCGGGTACGGCGCCGATCTCTAAGGCCCCGTACAGGATGGCACCCGCGGAACTGAAGGAGTTGAAAGCACAATTGCAAGATTTAATGGACAAGGGTTTCGTAAAGCCAAGTGTGTCACCTTGGGGAGCCCCTGTTCTATTTGTGAGGAAAAAGGACGGTTCGCTGCGGTTGTGTGTGGATTACCGCGAGTTGAACAAAGTGACCGTCAAGAATAAGTACCCGTTACCCCGAATTGATAACTTGTTCGATCAGTTGCAAGGGTCTCGGGTGTACTCAAAGATTGATTTGCAATCCGGTTATCACCAATTGAAGATCAAACCGGAGGATGTGCATAAGACCGCGTTTAGGACGCGGTATGGACATTATGAATTCACGGTTATGCCTTTTGGGCTTACCAATGCCCCGGCAGCGTTCATGGATTTAATGAACCGTGTGTTCAAACCACTATTGGATCAATTTGTGGTTGTGTTCATAGATGATATTCTTGTCTACTCTCGGAGTGAAGAGGAACATAGGGAGCACCTAAGGATTGTGCTTCAAGTTCTTCGAGAGAACAAGTTGTTCGCCAAATTGAAAAAGTGCGAATTCTAGATCCGTGAGGTTGCTTTCTTGGGTCACGTAATTTCCGCAGGAGGAGTATCTGTGGACCCTATGAAAGTAGAGGCAGTCAAGGATTGGCCTCGCCCGACCAATGTCACGGAGGTGCGAAGCTTTTTGGGTCTTGCGGGATACTATCGGCGGTTCGTGGAGGGATTTTCAAAAATCTCTGGTCCACTAACGCGTCTTACCCGCAAGGGAGCCAAATATATTTGGAGCGAGGAATGCGACCAAAGCTTTAAGGAGCTAAAGGAAAGGTTGACTTCGGCTCCGGTACTCGCCTTGCCGATTGCGGGGGAGGGTTATGTGGTGTATAGTGATGCATCACGTCGTGGTCTTGGGTGTGTGCTTATGCAACGAGGACAAGTAATAGCATATGCCTCTCGACAGCTGAAGAGCTATGAGCAGAATTACCCCACCCATGACTTAGAGCTTGCGGCGGTGGTTTTCGCACTCAAGTTGTGGAGACACTACTTGTACGGGGAACATTGTGAGGTTTACACGGATCACAAAAGCTTAAAGTATTTATTCACTCAGAAGGAGTTGAACTTGAGGCAGCGGAGATGGTTGGAGTTGATAAATAATTACGACTTGACCATCTTGTACCACCCCGGTAGAGCCAATGTGGTGGCCGATGCGCTCAGTAGGAAATCCGTGGAGAACTTCGCGATTGAGATGACGGGACAAATGCCGTTAATCAAGGAAATAGGCCGGTTTGACTTGGAAGTCGTGGCCCCGGGCGTCCCCGCTAAACTTATGAGTCTCGAGGTGTGGCCGGCCTTGTTGGAACAAATAAAGGAAAAGCAATCCGGTGATCCGGAGCTCCAAAAGGTGCGGGGTACTATCGAGAGCGGGCGCGCCGGTGATTATCATGTAGATTCGATGGGCGCGATTTGATTTCGAAATCGATTGTGCGTGCCGAAAGTTGAAGACATTCGTAGGGAAATCTTGAAAGAAGCTCACACTTCTCCCTATGCGATTCACCCGGGCGGCACCAAAATGTATAAGGACCTCAAAGTGCATTATTGGTGGCCGGGGATGAAACTTGATGTGGGACGCTTTGTGGCACAATGCTTAGTATGCCAACAAGTAAAGGCCGAGCGTCGCTTTCCGGCGGGAAAATTGCAAGGATTGCCCATTCCAGTTTGGAAGTGGGAAAATATCGCGATGGATTTTGTTGTGGGCTTACCTCGATCGCTAGGTGGCCACGATGCGATATGGGTGATGGTGGATCGTTTGTCAAAGTCGGCACACTTTTTGCCAATCCACACCACTTGGTCGGGAGACAAGTTAGCCCAAGTCTACCTGGACGAGATTGTGCGGTTGCACGGGGTTCCGACCTCGATAGTTTCAGATCGAGATCCCCGTTTCACATCGCATTTTTGGAAAAGCTTGCAAGAAGCTTTGGGTACACGACTCGATTTCAGTTC
This sequence comes from Puya raimondii, assembly GCA_016920855.1. Taxonomy (NCBI): domain Eukaryota; kingdom Viridiplantae; phylum Streptophyta; class Magnoliopsida; order Poales; family Bromeliaceae; genus Puya; species Puya raimondii. The sequence goes on along the minus strand of JABWPP010000050.1, from coordinate 81,496,656 downwards.
AGCATTTCATCCTCAAACTGACGGTCAATCGGAAAGGACAATTCAGATTTTGGAGGATATGCTACGAGCGTGTGTGTTGGACTTCAAAGGTGCGTGGCCTACTCATTCGCCGATGGCTGAATTTGCTTACAATAATAGCTATCAAGCTAGCATCGGTATGGCACCTTTTGAGGTTTTGTATGGAAGAAAATGCCGCTCTCCTATTCATTGGAGTGAAGTCGGCGAGAGAAGGGTCTTAGGACCGGACGTGTTGCGTGAAGCGGAGGAAAAGGTCCGCTTGGCACGCGAACGCTTATCGACGGCGCAATCTAGACAAAAGAGTTATGCGGATCGACGTCGACGAGATTTGGAATTCGCGGTAGGAGACCGCGTCTTCTTGAAAGTATCACCCATGAGAGGGGTGAAGCGATTTGGTATTCGGGGTAAGTTGAGTCCCCGTTACATTGGACCTTATGAGGTTTTGGAACGTGTGGGATCCGTGGCATATCGGCTAGCCTTGCCGCCGAAACTTGCGGGGATACACAATGTGTTTCACGTCCTCGAGTATGTGCCTATAGAGCTCCATGAGGATATGACTTATGAGGAGTTTCCCTTGTGTATCATGGATCGCGAGGTGAAAGGCTTGAGGAACCGTGAGATTCCTTATATAAAAGTACAATGGACGAATCACGGTGAACGCGAAGCTACGTGGGAATTGGAAAGCTCGATGAAAGAGCGGTTTCCTTACCTCTTCGCTGAGTCCAGCTGAGGTATGATTTTAGTTTCGCGGCCAAAACTCTCTTTAAGGGGGGTGGAATGTAGTACACTGAATTTTAGTGCATCGTACTGAACTTCTACAAATTGTAGAGTTCTAGTGAGAGAATGGCATGAGAGGCTATATGTGAGGCTTTGGCCAAGTTCGGGACTGTGCGAAGTGTTTTCGGCGCAATTGAGGCGCGAAAATGGACTTCGAGAAGTTAAAAACTGCGAACTTGGGAAGTCTGCACTGGATTCCGGTATGTGAACTCCAATACCGGAATTGGAGCTTGGTATACCGGTATGTGAAATGGTATACCGGAATGCCGTGTTGAAACCGAGAAACCCAGCTCTCGGGTTTGAGGGATTTTTTCGGGGTATACCGGTATGTGAAATGGTATACCGGTATACGATGGTCTAAACAGTGAACCTAGCTCTCGGGTTCTAGGGAATCCCTGAGGTATACCGGAATCAGCACCCGTATATCGGTATGCAAATGCACAAACCGGTATACAATGTCCAGATTTTGGCTGATTGTTGTGTTGTTTGTGGAGAGGGGCATTTTGGTCTTTTCACATGCGTGGGGGTATTAGAAAGGCTGGGAACACTCCCCTTTCACAGAGATCATCTTCTCCACTTCTCCTCTCCATATCTCCCACTTTCTCTCTCTAGAGATCTCTCCAAAACTTGGAGAAAAGGTGGATTGATCTTGGAAAAAAGCTTCCAAAGGAGAAAAGAAGCTTCTTGGTGTAAGAAGGAGCTTGGGGATTTCGTGATTAAGGTTAGTACCTCACGTTTTGGGTTCAAACCTTGGATTTAATCCTTTGAAATGAGGTTTTTGGGAACCCTTGGCAACCTAAACCACAAATGGTGGGTGTTTGGCCATGAAATCTAGGGTTTGGCTTGCATGCATGCAAACCATAGGTAGAATGAGGGCTTTTGCAATGTGAGGTTCTAAAAATATTTGGACCTTCGATAATTGCAATTGAGGCTTAGGAAATCATGTCGGAGCACTTGATTTCATATATTGAGTTGATTTTAGGGTTCGTAACGAGTAACGAACCGTTTTCTTGTAGAAGCTTGGGTTGAAGCAAGAACTCTAGGCTTGGACACTTAGGAGCTTGAAGAATACAAGGATTTGAAAGCTCTTGAGGTGGGTTTGTGTTTACCGAAGTGATTAGGTCACTTCCATGTCTAGGGTAATTATCCATTTAAAAATAAAATGGTATGTGTTGAGAACCCTAGCATTTTGCATGTTGGCAAAGGTAAAATCATGATAGGTAGAACAATGAACTCCTATTGCATGATGGATATTTCAAGTACAATTCGATTATTGATACTTGTTGCATGGTTGCATGTGAGATTTAAACCTAGTGTCATTGAACATAGGATGGAACGTGTGAGATTTAACCTAGTGTCATTGAACATAGGTTGGAACGTGTGAGATTTAAACCTAGCGTCATTGAACATAGGTTGAACATGTGAGATTGAAACCTAGTGTCATTGAACATAGGTTGGACATGTGATTGGAACCTAGAGTCATGGAACCTAGGTTGGCAATGAGAAAGTAAGCCTAGTGTTATCAAACATAGGCGAGACTTAGTGACTTGAACCTAAGATCATGAGATTTAGGTTGGCAAGTAATGTGAAGAATGGGATGTGCGACGATTTTGCTATCCCGGGTATGCGACGATTTCGCTACCATGCCACGAGTGGGCGGTGCCGACATGGGATAGGCGACGATTTCGCGATCCCGGGTATGCAACGATTTCGCTACCGCGCCACGTGTTGGCGGTGTCGAGGGTGCGACGATTTTGCTATCCCGGGTATGCGACGATTTCGCTACCATGCCATATGATGGCGGTGTTGAGACGGGGTATGCGACGATTTCGCTATCCCGAGTATGCGACGATTTCGCTACTCGAACTAGGAGGTGACAAGCTCACTCCTTGAATGTTGGAACAAATATGGTGAGACGGCGATTCCGAAACCATAAGTAAACGACAAGTAAAATAACTTGGTCATTGTGAGACATAGGATGAACCTAGGAGAGAATGATAGATTATATTTCATTTGGTTGCATCCTTTATGTTTATTTACTAAGCATGTAAATAATTGTTGCATAGTTATATATGATCTAACTTATGCATATGGTGTTTCTTTGGACCTGGTGGGTCGAGCTTCTCTCTTGGGTGGCCTTACCCACTGGGAACTATGTTTATAGTTCTCACCCTCCCATTTTCCAGGTCCTTCCGCGAGTGAGGCGGCGGAGCGAGGCAAGGGTTTGGCTCTTTAGATAGCGGCCCTTCCATTTTGGTGATGCATAGAGTTGTACCCCCATTTTGGACTATGATAGCATAGGGGATTTTCATTCTTGTATGAATGTTGTATATTCCATAGTTTTGGAACATGATGTATGGAATGAAAGTGACAGAAAAAAAAAATTTGGACATGTATATTGTGCCTTGTGATGTAATAGAAGTAGAACTTCTTTATGTTGATGCTTTCCTTGTGCAACTCTTGTACTCCGTTCCTAGTTGGAACATTGTGGATAAGCTTGTGTTGTGACGCCTTGGGCGGGTAGAAAGGACTCTATCCGTTCGGCGGGTCTGGGGCATGCGCCCGTGCGGTTATCCTTTCCACCTAGTTGGTGTTAAAGGGCCGGCGGGGCGTGACAAGATAAGTAAACAATCAATCATAATGTAACTGAACCATCACATAAGTCTACTAGGTAAAGAGAGAGAGTCAGGGTGATAACCAAATCTGCGGTAACACAGGTCGGGACCTCTAATGCAGCTAATTAGTCGCGTCTCACCACGTCCCGACTCCCACTACCCGGCTCACCTGAAAAATGATGGCGGGGGGTGAGAACATGATAAACATGTCTCCCCTCCCAGTGGGTACCGCAAGCTGACGAAGGCGAGATTTACACACCGGCAAGAGGGTCAACAGATAGATATGTAGGTAAAACAGTAGTATAAGTAAGCATGAGTATGACAATAAACGAACGACTACTGCAAGTAAATAGCATATGCATCAACTGTAGATAAATAATAAAACTCAATCACCACCAGGCCATAGGGACGGATCCCTGGCACTGTCACAATATGCTCACTCACCTGCACATAACAAGAGGCTCACGGGTCGGAAACCACGACCCTTTTCCGAAAAAGAACACCCTAAGCGGTGGATCAGACCGCGGGTGTACGTGAAGTGCTAGAAGAGCCGTGACGATCGATGCAATATGCTCAATCCACAAAATGGCAACAAGCCGAGTATAGCAACTGATAAACGAATATCGGAGATCGCTCGGAGCAACAGGCGATCACCACCGACCAACCAGGTCGTCTCAATAAACCATGCAATCACACTACTCTACTAATGGCAAGCTCACACAAGTAGAGATAAGAGGAGTCAAGTGAACTATATCCAAACATGCAAGAGAAAGGGATAGAAGGGTATCATCGCTAGTCCAATGTACCGACTCCGGATCGAAGTACCCACCTGAAGGAACGGAAGAGCCTAACACCGACGGCTCTCAGGGACGTCGACAGGACCTACGAAAGACTCACAGGGTCAAGGTCCACCGAGTCGACACTAAACATAAAGCTCACATACCCGAAACTATCAGAATGTCCGAAAAATCCGCCGGAATAATTCCGAAACCAAACCAAGTCCAGAGGGGTACCAACAAACCCCCTAAGTCATCCGCTATCCGCAAACACACCATATAAGGTGATTGGATAGCGAACACAAGTCCGGGGTGTCACAACACAAACGCACCCAACCGCGGCTTTCCGGGTTCCCGAAATATGCCGATTTGGCACCGGAACCCTCCGTCGCTCATCTGCTACCTTCGGAACTTTGGGACATCGATGAATAACAACCAACAAGGCTTAGCGACAAATTCAAGTCGCCCACGAAACCAACAAGCGGGTCCCACGACCAAAACGTGCGTTCCGCCGACTATTTCGTCGGAAAACGCACCAGAAATCAAACCGGATTTCCGCGAAGGCGTCACGAGCTTGGACAACCAATCCATAGGGCCTCAAGGGTCAAGACCTTGCTGCCCGCAGCGTCTCCACATTGCGACAAAAGTACATAAGCCCTAAACATGCAACTATAATACAATAATAAGCATTAAATAAGCCGTTGGAGCATTTTGCTCGTCCGCACAACCCTCTGCGAAGACCTGCGGAAAGGTTTCGATGCAGCGGAGACCATGCTCGCAGCCCGGAGCGACGAAAACAGTCGCGGGGCTCAAATGACCCAAGAAGACGGCAATCACAAGAAATATTAGGGCTCGACTTTGCCAAAACCGCGCAACGGGGCCCTCCCGATGCAAACAGAGGTGAGCATGATGACCAGAGAGCCGCTGCGGTCATCGTGCTCTCCTCCTTGACAATCGGGCGACAGTCGGGGCTACGGTGCTGCCCGCACAGCCCCAAACAAGCACAAAACCGAGCTCAGCAGGAGCAACCAGCTCCGGCCGGCGGCACGGCGGCTAAGAACGGACGCGGGGGACGAGGGGCACCGAGTGCTTACCTCAGTTGGCTACGGGGAGCGGCGGCGGCGGCGCAGGAGAAAACCCTAGCTCCGGGAAACCTCGGGCAAGGCTAGGGCTCGACCGCACGGCAACGGACGGCGGTGGCGGCGGCCGGGGAGGTGAGCACCGGCAAGAGAAGGTCGCTGGACGCCAGAAGGGGGCGACCGCGACAGAAAAGGGCGGCGGCGGCAGCTCGAAGCCCTAGGCCGCGGCTGCAGAACTTGCCCTAGCGGCGGCTGCGGCGGCTGTGGCGGCGCACCGGCGGCACGGGGGCGGCCAGGGAAGGAGACGACGGCGGTGGAGGCCCACAGGATGCCGGCGGGGAACCACCTCGACGACGAGAGGCGGTGGTGGCACAGATCAAAGATCTGCTGCCCGCAGCCACATCAAGGAGGTCCGCGGCGGCGCTGGTGGCGTGCGGCGACGGCGGCGGAGGCCAGGGAGGAAGCCGGACGTCAGGGCGCAGCCGCAGAAGAGATCTTAGGGCACGGGGTCCCCTAGGGTGGTCCTCGGCCAAGAAGGAAGAAGAAGAAGGATAGAAAAGAAGAAGAAAAGGGAGAGGGAGAGGCTCCGGCCGGCCAGGGACAGGCCAGCGGCGGCGGCGCACGGCGAGGAGCTGGAGGTAGAGGAGGAGGAGGAGGAGTCGGCTGGGGGCTAGGGCACAACGAAACTAGGGTTAGGGTTAGGTTTGCACAACACACCATATATACACAATTGCATAATTACGTATAAGTCCCTGAAAATAAGGAATTCCATCCCGAGTCCCTCACAACGCATGCAAAACGCGTCGACACCCCTCCACGTCCGAACTCACGTGAAACGATACATAAAATATGGACCTTTTCACGAAAACATAAATATGTAATCTTCGACCCCTCGATGATGATCTCGCGGTATCTCACGATCCGACGGTCAGATTCACGAACGGATCACGCTATCGCGATCAGCACTGCCGAGACATCGAACCTACAATTTTAGATCTCCAAAAACAGTCGCCGATTCGTGACACAAGCCCTCTCCTTCGCCTCCACACACAAAACACAACAATTGCACACACACACACACACATATATATATATATATACATATATACTTATATATATACATATATCTATATGTAGAGAGACAGAGAGAGAGAGCAACTCAAATTAAAAAATTCAAAAATCTTACATCACTCCCACCTTACAAGAAGTTTCGTCCCTGAAACTTACTCACACATCGTCCGCAAACAACTACGGGTACCGCTCTCACATAGAAGACTCCAGCTCCCAAGTAGCCTCACGCTCCTCGTGATTCACCCACTGAACCTTTACATACGGAATGCTCCGATTCCTCAACTGCTTCACCTCGCTATCCAGAATCCTCAAAGGCGCCTCGTCGTAGCTAAGATCCTCCTTCAGCTGAACCGTCGTCGGGCTGATCACATGAGACGGGTCAAGGATGTACTTCCGAAGCATGAACACGTGGAAGACGTTGTGCACTCGAGCCAGACTCGGAGGAAGCCAACCGATAAGCCACCGGACCCACACGCTCAAGAATCTCAAACGGTCCCACGAATCGCAGACTAAGCTTGTTCCGCAATCCGAACCGCTTGATCCCCCGAGACGGCGGCACCTTGAGCAACACATGCTCACCGACCTGAAACTCAAGGTCACGCCGTCGCTGGTCCGCGTAGCTTTTCTGTCGACTCCGCGCAGTCAGTAGCCGCTGCCTCGCACTGCGAATCCTGGCCTCTGCGTCCTCCAGCAGGTCTGGCCCGATCACTCGACGCTCACCCACGTCATCCCAACAGATCGGAGATCGACATCGACGTCCATACAGAGCCTCGTACGGTGCCATCCCAATGCTCGCTTGGAAGCTGTTGTTGTAGGCGAACTCCACCAAAGAAAGGTACTTGTACCACCGCTCTCCGTAATCCAAAATGCATGCTCGGAGCATATCCTCGAGAGTCTGAATAACTCGCTCCGACTGCCCATCACTCTAAGGGTGGAAAGCTATGCTGAAGTTGAGCTTCGTTTCCAAGGCCTGCAAGCTCCTCCAAAACTGGGAAACGAAGCGAGTATCCCGATCCGAAACGATCGACACTGGCACCCCATGCAGCCTGACGATCTCATCTAAGTAGAGTTGTGCCAGTCGATCTCGAGACCAAGTCGTGTGTACCGGCAGGAGGTGAGCTGCTTTCGTCAATCTATCCACAACAACCCAGATCGCATCATGACCTCGCTGAGAACGAGGCAACCCGGTGACGAAATCCATGGTGATCTGCTCCCACTTCCATACAGGTACAGGTAACGGTTGAAGTTTTTCTGCTGGTCGCTGATGCTCGGCCTTCACCTGCTGACAAATCAGACACTGTGCCACATGCTGGGCTACGTCCATCTTCATGCCAGGTCCGCGGCAGCGCTGGTGGCGTGCGGCGACGGCGACGGAGGCCGAGGAGGTCGCCGCATGTCAGGGCGCGACCGCAGAAGAGATCTTAGGGCACGGGGTCCTCTAGGGTGGTCCTCGGTCAAGAAGGAAGAAGAAAAAAGAGAGAAAAGAAGAAGAAAAGGGAGAGGGGGAGGCTCCGGCCGGCCAGGGACAGGTCGGCGGCGGCGGCGCACGGGGAGGAGCTGGAGGAGGAGGAGGAAGAGGAGGAGTCGGCTGAGGGCTAGGGCACAACGAAACTAGGGTTAGGGTTAGGTTTCCACAACACACCATATATACACAATTGGACAATTGCGTATAAGTCCCTGAAAATAAGGAATTCCATCCCGAGTCCCTCACAGCGCGTGTAAAATGCGTCGACACCCCTCCACGTCTGAACTCACGCGAAACGATACATAAAATATGGACCTTTTCGCGAAAACATAAAAAATGTAATCTTCGACCCCTCGACGATGATCTCGTGGTATCTCACGATCCGACGGTCGGATTCACGAACAGATTGCGCCATCGCGATCAGCACTGCCGAAACATCGAACCTACAATTTTAGATCTCAAGAAACGATCGCCGATTTGTGACACAAGCCCTCCCCTTTGCCTACACACACAAAACACAACAATTACACACATATATATATATATATATACATATATACTTATATATATACATATATCTATATGTAGAGAGAGAGAGAGAGAACAACTCAAATTAAAAAAATTCAAAAATCTTGCACTACATGATCACTCTCGTGGGTTATTTCCAATTAGAATATGACCACAATGTAGTTCCGGCCAGCAACAAGCACATCTGCAATCACTTGAACCAACGGTTTGGCCAAAGAGGCCTAATTTCGACATATCGGACACTATTTCGGTTTTCGAATGCACACATGACCCGTGTTTAGCCTCAAAGTGTCGCAAATATTTCATTAGGAGTGTCGAGATAGCAAGCATATGTGGTGCAAGCCCACAACCAGTGGCAACCCTAAATCGGCCACTTAAGTCCCGAACCGTGCCAGCTTCGGCACTGGGACAACACGCCATATTTATCGATCTCAGAAGACTTTTACTTCATATAAAGAGACCACGAGGGCATGAAAGCTTGCCTTAGGATAGCATGAAGCTCGACCAATACACAAAGTTGTCCAGATGCAACACGGTGTGTACGAAACATCGGCATGTTTATCGATTTTCGAAATCCACCTGACTCACCTAGCTATCACTATGATTCACAAAGTGTCCCGAATACTATGCATATCAACATCCTATTCGCTGTCCCAAAATGCGCCACTTTAGGTGTCAGGACAGCCATGCACAAAAATGCGCAATAATAGGATCTGGGGCCTCGAATTGGGGTGAGTCAGGTTCGGGATGCCCTTTTTGGCTTCAAAACCAACCTACAATGTGCATCCTGCCACTAAAGGGTCAACCAAAGAGGTTAGACCAGCCATCAAGGCTCGGACATCAATCGGGAATATTTCCTAAAGGTGGAAATCGAAACACGATATTGATCTATTTTTACAGTGTTTTAATACATCTAAAGCTCCACAAAGCTCTGAAAGGGGTTTCAGGCCTCAGACAACTAGTCCAAACATCGATCGACACAGATCAGGACTGCCAAAGACACCACATGGTGCGAAAGTGCATTGAAACACCAAGAGCCACATATATAAGGCACTATTCAATACAGAAATAGAGTTTCTACTCGTTACTTGGGCCTTCGTTATTGGCAAGCTAAGCCGTTTCACACGTTGATAGGGAGCGATGCACCGGGCTCCACCTACGAGGCATCAACGACCACCGATGACGACGAAAATCCATCTTTCCTCTCTTTTGGAAAACGACACAAGAGCGCAACAGATGCAACTCAGCTCACGGACTCTTCCGAATAGAATTAAGGTGAGCACGATGGTAAGGATGAACAAGAGATCACCATGCTCCACCAAACTGAGGTCACCGACAGGTAGAATGGCTGGAACAGTGTACTCTGGCCTAGGGCATTCTCAGTCAGGCAGCAAAGGAGCAACAACAGTTTGAGAAGCTCTAGCACAGCCAGGGGTGGCCGGGCCCGGTCAGAGAGGTGAAAGGAGGCTGAGGGTTGCCATGCTCCATTGCCTGTCGGTTGCCGGCGACAAAGATGGCTGGAAAAGGAGCCACGGGTTAAAGTCTGTAGGGATCTGCTGTAGGAAGCCATATATCCAGCTCGAGTGGAGCTCCAGGGGAGGCTGAGAGTCAAGGTTGTCACCGAGGGGTGCTAGGTCGCCGAAGTCGGTGGAGGCCAACGACAGTGGTGGGGGCTTCAGCCAAAGCCATAAGAGAGAAAACTGAGAGAGATAGAGGGAGATCTAGAGAGAGAGACGGCAAGGTAGCTCGGTTGGAGCTTTATTGAAGGGAGGTGTCAACAAGGTGGGGGAGGTTGGCAGTGGTGCGGGTGGTGGTGGGTCAATGGCTGTGGAGTAAGGGAAGACGGGAGAGAGAGAGAGGAGAAAAGATAGAGAACATAGGGTTTTCCTTTTTTTCTCTTTAGCTGTAATAATTATATATAGAAAATTTTCCGCACTTCCTCTCCTCGCCCATTACAACCCTCTATTAGCACTCTTGGAGTAGAAGTCGCCCGTTTCAAAAAATTCTCACTTTTCACACATGGAATGATAATATTTTTGAGCGTTGCCCCTTTTTTCTAATTTTGTACAAATTATATGTAAGGCCCCAAAATTCTTAGTTTCTTTTTCAAAACTCACATATATATATATATATATATATATAGAGTTGAGCTAGAATACTTTTGGAAGTATCATGGGGGTGGTGCTTGTGGGTTTATAGCCATTGGATGGAGATTTGGAGGGTTGAGATGATGGTGGTAGGTGGTGGTAGGTGGTGGTAGGTGGAATAGTGTTTGATCTAAAGGCTATAAGTAATCAAGAAGTAGATCCAAATGCTAGAAATGTGGAAGCACCAAGGGGTTGGTGCTTCCAAAAGTATTCTAGCTCAACTCTATATATATATATATATATATATATATATATATATATATATTTCGCACATAGGTCCCTCCAATTCTATAATTTTATAATTTGACACATAAAATGTTGCCCTTTTTTATAACAATTCTTTTTTATTGGTTTATCTCGTCTATTTTTATCTTCAAAATATCACTTTATTGCACAAAATTATAAGAAAGTCTCTCTTATGACTTACAGTATTGTCAGATCTCGGAAATGATTCGTTTCATTAAAAATTGTCCAATTTCATGATAATCCCTCATCTTTACGAAAATTACTACTGTAAAAAAATTTCGGATTCTACATATTGTTTCATATAATGTAATATCGTATATTCTGAGTTTGAATTCCGACAGACTCCTAACTTCATTTAATTACTCTTAATTAGTTAAAATCTATGTTTTGGGCCTATCAAAAGTTTCGAGCCTAGACATGAGGGAGAGTGTTGAATAAAATTACTATAGAGGTTTTATTCCTTATTAGCCAAAAAAAGTGTTTTTTTAGACTACTACTAAGGGGTGTCATCATGCCATATAACTGTCTAGATTAAATATTCTATTTGTGCATTTTTTTTTCTTTAATTATTGATTTAATATTTGAATAATAGCTTTATATTATTTTAATTTTCTATTTTTCCAGTCATAAAATTGTAATATTTGGGGGCCTTAATGTCCAGTTGAATAGTAATAAAGTACAAGTATTTTTAGGTTTTCTATTTGCATGGTATGAGAGCCATGCTTTTTGATACTGTTGTAATTTAATATTCGCCACTGAAGGTGCGGCGGCAGTTCTTCCAACAATAGTAGCCTTTTCGGCTTGTCTATTATTCTTCCATCGTATGCTCAGTGCTCCAGTTTCAACCAGCTATTTCAATGTGTAGATCATCCTGCTCTGTTCCAGGGTTCTGTCCAGCTACTTCAACGTGTATATCATGAGTATTATTAAGCCATTTTCTATTATTTAATTGATTCTACATAATTCACCATTCATCAGCACATTTAATTCGAAAAAACATGAAAAGAAAACAAGGAAAGAATGTAAATGCAGCCAAAGAAGGCCTTAAATTGAGGTTCATTTGTCTTAATGGAAAATTTTGATTCCCTTAACTAGAGGTTTATTTGGTCTCACTGGAAAATCTACATACGTACTGTTTATTAAAAATTTTCCACAAATCTTACCATTTGAAATTATTAATAAAATTTTTGTCACATCTCACCTTCTATGACGCAACGATTATAGCACAAAACTAGGAATTTGATCTGAATTATGCGCAAATTCCAAATCCTACAAGGATAATGTATCTCTGGCACTAAGACTCTATTATTATCAGAGACGGGTAACCAAATTAGGCTAAGGACCTCAAGGTCCAGCGAGTCATCCATCCATAATCAGCGAAAGTAAATATCGAGGATAGAATAAGAAAATAACTAGGTATCCACCAATGCAGTAAGGTATTAAAGGAGAAAGCAAGCGGGGTTAAGTATAATATAAAAGTATTCTCAAGTCCCTCTTGTAGGTTATGTAACCCTAAAATCTAATAGGTTATGTTTACAATTAGCGAAGGGCGAATAGTTGTAAAGACTAAAAACAATAAATCTCGATACAAATAAAAATAAATATGAAAATGTAAATAACACACTGAGATTTAACATGGCAAAACCTCCAAATAGGGGTGAAAACCTAAGGGACCAGTCACGTGATAACAATCCATTGAGAAGAAATGGATTATAAGATAATTACCGACTCCACATACTCAAACCTCTCTAATACTTCTTAGGATCTCGCAACTCCACCGTTTGGTCCACTCCAACTTTCCGAATCCAGGAACACCACGTTCTAAATCTATAAAATGCTCACACTTCGAATCCACGAAATCTTCAACATACCGAATCAATGATGCTAACTCCATCTAGAGCAAGATGAAGAAGGTTGGTGGTGATTTCTTATTTAGAGGATCATAAAAAAATCGTAGAGATGTTGCTAAGCAATAGATAGACCAATTTCTCTAGGATTTCTCTACGGATAAATCTATCAAATCCATATTTCAAAGGAACCATTATAATATACTTATAGCTTTGGAAGAAACATAAATTGGATTAGAAGTCAAATCTTCAATATGAAAAGTTGGTTTCAGGTTGGAAGTCCGGATCTGGATTCTAAAGTTCAGGTAAACTTCAAAGTCTGGACTTTGTGAGCAAGGCCCGGAGTTCCTCTGCGTTACATAGGATACTAGCTTCGAGATTCGAACTTTGTACACAAAGTCTGGACTTTTTTTTGGAATCCAGATTTCGGTTGGAAGATCCAAGCTTTCATGATAGAAAACTTTCAAATTGAAAGTATAGTTCTAAATCCAATTTTAATCAGTTTAACCCACTTCGAAAGATGTAAATATGTATTAAAATCGCCACAACCAAAATACGAGTATCGTGAATTTATATATTGAGTCTTCGAGTCTTCAATTTATTTTTTCGTACATCGAACTCTTTAAAACTCCGACTCGACCTATAACGAAATATGCTGACACTAAAATCCGTAGCACCTCTGTCACCAAATTAAACTCTTTCTATGATAAAAAAGGAGGATTCTTAAAACAGTAAGTGACAACCACTTAATAGTGGTAGTATTGGTCCCACGTGTCGCTCCCGTTGGCACTTTCAAAAACTAGAGTGTCAACAACAGGCTCTGAAGGTGTAGGCTTGTGCTTCACTAGTAGGGAAGAATCTAGGCACAAAATTCAGGTAATTAGAAAACGATCTAAACGAATTAACATTTAAATTAGTTGATTTACTTACAGGTGATATATATACTATGCCAATAACTTCCTAATAATATGCCGATAATCCATGAATGCAATGGGAGTTTGAAATAAACAGACACCATTACACTAACAAATTGTACTTTTGAAATCCACCTCTTTCCTCCAAACACCGCTCGCCACTCAAGCATAGCTCGTCATGATATATCCAGTATGGATCATCTGATATACATTATTCATCTTTACATGTACTACCTGATTTTTTTCCCACTTTGGTCACAGGATACTTGGTCATCCTAGTGTAACACGATCATCGCAACTAATTTGACATAGAGTGTCGCTCAGTATAGTATCCCTACACGATGTATGCTAGCACCTCGGCACCTTTTGTACCATAGTACACATCGTCAGGCATATGGACGCTAGAATCCGATCTAACCATATATCCTGCCAGGGTTAGGTCTGCACATCTCGGCCCTATTAGACTCAGCACAATTGACTCACTCGCACCTACTCTAAATCTCCTCTCCAAAGAACACCAAACCCACCGTACGTCGTGAGCAATACTAGGTCAACTCCCATGCATAGTCACCTACTTATACAGCTCAATCACTCGGGCCTTCGGCCTTATGAATGATCTAGATCCACATACTCGAGGGAGCCTAGCCCAATGCGTCTCACGACAATTATCACACCCTACACTATATGCCACGAAGACTACAACATCTATCATGACAAGCATTCAATCAGTTGTATACACCCCCACAAACACACATATCCAATACATAAGGCAAAGCCTCAGTATTTAGAATCAGAAGGTCGAATTGGTCGTTGAAGTATCACATAATTGATATCTGAATTAACTTGTAGACTAAAACAGCAAGGAAACAACTTGTCCAATCGATTAGTTGAAGAATGACATTAAGCAAAGGGGCAACAATTGATTTAATAAGTTACGGTCAAGAAGATGACAATCATTGTTCCAACATGTGTCCTAAAGAGTTCTAATTGTACAGATCATAATCATTTAGGGACACATTTATTTACTTATCACATACACAATCAAAGCAGAGCTCTATGAATCAGATATGTAGATAGCGCATCATGCAGTCCCTCCTCTCCCGTGAATGACCATAAGGGCACTAAATTCAAATATTATCAATATGACATACAACTGCTAATGTGATATGCTGCGATATGCCCAAAAGGTTACTGTATCAACTTCAATAAGAATTTGACATATTAAATTTAGTGGCATAATTGTAACACCCCATACCTTTATTTATTTTGTTTGAACTCCAATTCCTTTGAAATTTGGACATTTTCGTAAATATTAAAATTTTAGGAGCTTGGCAGTATTTTATGCCGATTAAATCCCTAATTTCATTTCTCTCTACTATTCGTATCACCCAGCCACTCCCTCTTTCGTGCCGTACATCCCCCCCCAATGACTCGTCTCCCCTCTCATGCCGCGCCTCTCCCTCGCACGCACACGCACGCTCGAGACGCTGTTTGATCACCGTCGTTGTCGCCAATATCCGCTGCCGTTGTAGCACACCTCATCTATCGACTTTTTTGGTTCGCCGTCGGCGACATCTCGTTGTCATCGTTTTCGTCTTTGAGAAGATTCTTTATTTTTGTCCCTACATCTATTCTTGAGAGCATCAAATATTCTTATCCATATTTATGTGATAATTTTAGTGTGTTCTTCTCTTAATGATTAGTATACAAATCATTCAAATATGACTTGTATTGATTTAAATTAATGTTGAGTGTACTGTTATTTTTTATTCTATATTCTCCATGTTATTTAATTGTATAATTTCTCTACATTCTATATGCTATTCAGAATGCCTTATAAGTGTTCGGCTAAATGACTAACAGAAAGCGAATGTCGTTCTTATTTCTAATTTTGATCCATCTGATTGCAGATTGTAAAATTATGTTTCAATATCTAAAAACTCTCTTTTCGAATACTAGAACCTTTGTTTATCATTTAAAATTTCATTCATGTTATCTTGCTCATTTGAATAGTTTAATCCTTAAAACTCTTCATTTTTTTGATTGATAGTTGAGTTTCGTTAGTTTTATTATTGTAAATCTCCTTCGTGCTCCGTCTCAACCTATTTGCATGTATTTGTAACTGACCTTGTCAACCTATGTGAGTTTATCCGAATTTAGTTATTTGTATAACCTTTTCTTTCTAAATGCTTATGTTATCTTTGTAATTTTATTTCTAGTAGCTTATAAAAAATCGTAATTTGCAATTTAGGTCGCGATGATTGACTCCTTATGCATTTTCGACTGGATAGCTTTTAGCTTAGAATCTACTTTTAAGGTAAGCGACCGGACACCCGTTAATTTTTTACAAAATAATTTAGAAAAATATTCTGATTGTGCGAAAATCTGTATTTTGTAAATTTTAAAATTAAGGGTTAAGCATATTATTAAACATTTCTGGAAAATATGTTTCAACTTTGATTGACAGGTTTCTTAATAAAAGAATTTTAAAATTTGATGATCTATTCTGTAAATTAGTGGCTGAATAAGCATTTCTTTTATTATAACCTCTCTTGGTATTCTGCTATACTAATGTTCGCCATATCGTCATGTATTCTGTTATAGAAGCTAGTTTCGTCTCTATATTGCGCCTTCGGGTGCCTGCGCCTATCCGCGCCTCTATTCTATATTTGTGCTTTCGAGCGCCTCTGTTCTGTATATGCATCTTTAGGTGCCTTTGTTCTGTATTTGTGCATATGGGTGCCTCTGAATCTCGCCAACGGATCATACTATATAGTTAGTTATCGGAAACTAAAATTTTATTTTGTTTTTTTGCTGAAAGAGAAAATATTGTGTATTTATAGTCCCAATTTGATCTGAATTTTAAATTCTGATAATCTGTGTGTTCAGAAATTTTGCAAATGACGGACAGTCGCTTTAATTAATTTCTGTATGAAAATTTTCCTTCAGAGTTTTTGTTATTTATTTCTTTATACGCTTAATCCGACTAATATGGTGTATGGTTGCTTTACCCAGGTACCGAGACTGTTTTGCCGAGCGAGGAAGGGACCAAGTGAACACATTAAACATAGATATTATTTGAGAATACTCTCTTTTTGATTTTATATCTGGTGTAGTTAGATGTGAATAAATGAATTTCGTAAACTATCATTTTGTTTTATTTTTCTTCTGTTTCATCGTTCTTTTCTGTCCCTCGTATAATTATTATTTGTGGTATTTGTTGAACCGAATTTTCGTTTGTGTTTTATAGTAAACTTTAATTTTATATGCATGAGAATTTATTTTGATTCTAGTTGAAATTGAGTTGTTAATCTCATATTTTTGATTCTTTGAATTTAGTGAGATTTTTGTGATCTTCGTTTTGTCTGCTTTCTGTTTGGTTCTGTAGCCTTGCGTATTTGCTAGTTTAGCAAGTATGTGGCATCTGTTATGCCTCCGGTTTGGGATATGACAGAAATAGTGGTATCAAAGAATTCGTTTATGATTTCTAGGACTTTTAAAGTGTAGAACTGTAAGAGCTTATTAGGACGTGTAAGGATGGGTAGAAGTAGGCGTATGTTTGATTTTGTTTCGTCATTGCTTTATGGCTTCCATTAATATCCTATATTTATGTGCTGTTTGATCTTTTCTCTTACTAAAATTGTGCGTCCGTCCCATCGTACCCACACTAACAATGAGTAACCCAGGAATCCACCTCTCACCGTATCCGGAGATGCAGATTTGAACGCCATATTGGCTTTACTTTTGAATGTTGCATCCTCAGCAACAGTTCCGCCTAAGACCACTGCTCCACCTACTATATAGAATTCTTTGCAATCGACCATAGCACCTCAGACGGACGGTTTGACTTTTGCTCCACTTCTTCAGCAGACTGCTGTTATGTGGATGCCTTCGACAACTGTTCCCACTGCTATTCTGTTTCTGCTGTCGACTACTCTTTCCAGTTTTGTTCCGCCTCTGCCACAAACCATTATTCCAGCCCATTCCGCCACTTTATTGCAGAGCACCAGGATGGATCCCCTGGTCGCCACATTGATATAAGCTGTAGTGGGGTTAGTTTAGACTTAGCAAGAAAACTTGCAGCAGAATACCTCTCCTAGTGCCGCAGTTCGAGAGTTCGAGAGAGAAGCATCGGCGAATTTAAGAAATCTGCTCTCCTATTTTTTTTAGGCACTACAAATTCAGACGAAGCGAAAACTTGGATTAAGGAGATGGAAAAGGCATTTATGGCCATGCAGTGCACCAATAAGGAGAAGCTCAGATTTGGGACATTCATGCTAATTGGTGGGAAAGCGAGTTGAGAACCCGCGGTAATGATTTAGCAGCACTTTCGTGGAAGCATATTCGATCAGCATTCTATGCCAAATATTTTTCAAGGAGTAAGCTTCGCAAGCTTGAGAGGCAATTTCTAGATCTGACTGTGGAGGAATACGAGGTTGAGTTTGACCGACTATCACACTTTACTTCGAAACTAGTGGATGATGATGAGTCGCGGGCCAAGAGATTTGATGAAGGGTTGAATGGACATATTCGCACTGGTCTCGCTCCGCTAAACCTAGAGACGTATGAGGATGTCATCTTTAGAGCGAAATCCTCTGATTCGGTATGGAGGCAGACTCATGAGGAGCGAAATGCAAATTAGAAGAAGGGATAGAGATTCTTTCAGAAAGGGAGATAGAAATGCAAGAGGGTCGGACAAATCTAATGACTTTGGGAGGTCATGAAATACGCCTGCTCCTCGTGGTGGACTACCAAATCGAGATCAAAAGCCGAAATGCTCTGTGGCGGATTGTATATGGATTCGGACTACAGACACGTCACTGATGGTTGCTTCAGATGTGGTGATTTGAACCATCGGATAGCTTAGTGCCCTCTGCCTAGCATTGACTCAAGCACTGGATCCAAGCCTCCGGAGAAATCGACTACTCCAGCCAGTTGCGATCGTGCCTCTCCTACCAGTCAGTCCAGAGGTGAAAGGCCTCGAACACATAGTTGTGTCCAGACTGTCTTCCAGCAAGATATCCAGGCATCTAATGCTGTGGTCTCATCTGCCCGTAGCCTTCGCTTTTGCTCGTGTTCTCTTTGATTCTGGAGCTACCCATTCCTTTGTATCTTCTGCTTTTCTTCGAAAGTATTTGTTATCCTTCGAATCTTTGGATTATATTTTGTGTGTTGGTACGTCTTTGGGGAGGAGCTTGTGATTAACCGGGTCTGAAGGAGTATGATCAGACTGGATAATAGGAATTTGTTGGGAAACCTCCATGTTATGGACATGCGAGACTTTGATATGATTCTGTGGATGGATTGGCTTTCGTCCCATTTTACTACTATGAACTGTCGGTAGAAGCGGGTGGATTTCAACATTCCTGGGAAGGCAGATTTTGATTTTCTCGGGAGTGGAGCTTACACCCTACCTTCAATCAATTTTTCCTTGCAGGCTAATCGTCTCTTAAGGAGTGATATACTGGATTTGTGGCCTTGGTGAAACATCTGAATTCAAACACTCCGAGATTAGAAGACATCCCGGTAGTGAATAAATTTTCAGATGTATTTTTCGAGGACTTTCCTAGGCTACCTCTGGATAGAGAGATTGAATTTTCTGTCGATTTAGCTCTGGGAACATATCCTTTTTATAAGACGCCTTGTCAGATGTCACCAGTTAAGCTAATGGAACTGCACGTGCAACTTCAGGAACTTCTAGACAAAGGATTCATTAGACCTAGTGTCTCTCCTTGGGGCGCTCCTGTGCTTTTTGTCAGGAAGGACGGTACTCTGAGATTATGCATCGATTACCGTGAGCTAAACAGAATGACTGTGAAGAATCGATACCCATTGCCGAGAATCGACGACTTGTTCGATCAGCTTAGTGGTGGCGTGGAGGTCTTCTCCAAGATTGATCTATAAGCAGGATATCGTCCGCAGAAGATCAAAGCCGAAGATATGCCCAAGACTGCTTTTCGCACACGTTATGGGCATTACGAGTTGTTGGTATTGCCATTTGGATTAACCAATGCTCCAGCCGAATTCATGGATTTGATGAATAGGATTTTCAAACCTTTCTTGGATAGGTTCGTAGTAGTCTTCATAGAAGACGTTCTTGTGAATTCTAATAGTCCAACCGAGCACATGAAACATCTCAGGATAGTTTTGAAAATCTTTCGACAAAGGAAGCTTTATGTCAAATTTAAAAAGTATGAATTTTAGTTGCAAAGTGTATCCTTTCTTGAATATATTGTGTCTAAGAAAGGTATTTCTTGAATATATTGTGAAGAACCACCCAAGACCAAGCAGCGTCACTAAGGTTCGGAGTTTCGTGGGTTTAGCAGGATATTATAGAAAATTTGTGAAAGGTTTTTCTCACATTGCTGCACCTTTGACTCAGTTGACACGAAAATGAGTTAAATTTCAGTGAACGGATGAATGTGAACTAAGCTTTATGGAGTTGAAGAAACATTTAGTATCAGCACCTATCCTTACCTTACCTGTTAGCGGCGAGGGATTCACTATTTATAGTGCTGCCTCGAAGAAAGAATTAAGGTGCGTCCTGATGCAAAATGACTAAGTGATTGCTTATGCTTCACAACAGCTGAGGCCTTCCGAAGAGAACTACCCGACTCACGACCTAGAGTTGGCAGCTGTGATTTTTGCATTAAAAATCTGGAGACATTATCTCTACGATAAGCCTTGTGAGGTTTTTACTGACCACAAAAGCTTGAAATACATTAGACAGAGGAGATAGCTAGAGTTACTGAAAGACTACAATGTGACTATCAAGTACCACCCGAGTAAAGCCAATGACGTAGCCGATGCTCTAAGCAGAAAATCAACACGGAATATTGCGACACTGGTAACTTCTTAGCGACATATTCTCGAGGACGTTAGACGGCTTGACATAGAAATTCATAACCGTGGGTCTGAAGCTCATTTGGCTAATTCACTAGTTCAACCTACACTAATTGATAGGATTATGTCAGCCCAAGCGAGTGATCTACATCTTCAGAAGACTCGACAGTTAGTGGAATCAAGAGCACAATTGGAGTTTAGGATCCACGAAGATGGCTCTTTGAGATTTATGGACCGGTTATGTGTTCCCAGAAATTTGAATCTCAAAAATGAAATCTTGCAGGAAGCCCACTATTCGGATATTCAGTACACCCTAGAGGAACCAAAATGTATAGAGATTTGTAGGGCGTCTTCTGTTGGACTAATATGAAAAGAGAGATTGCGAAATTTGTGTCTAAGTGTTTGACTTGCCAGCATATCAAAGTCGACAAGCAGAGACCAGCCAGCATACTTCAACCTCTTCCAATTCCTGAGTGGAAATGGGACAGAATAACAATGGATTTTGTTACCATACTACCTAGAAGTGAGAAAGGTAATGGCGCAGTTTAGGTCATAGTCGACAGATTGACTAAATCAGAGCACATTCTAGCTATAAAGATGGGTATGACTTTGGAGAAATTAGTAGATCTTTATATTGCACAGATAGTACATTTGCGTGGTGTTCAAGTTTCGATCGTATCTGATCGTGACACGAGATTTGTGGCTTACTTCTGCAGAGGATGGCATAAAGTTTTGGGAACCACACTGGACTTCAGTACCGCCTTCCATCCACAGACAGATGGTCAGTCAGAGAGAACGATGCAAATTTTAGAAGACATGTTACGGGCTTGCGTTATCGATATGAAGGCTCTTGGGATCATCACCTACCGTTGGTCGAATTTGTCTACAATAATAGCTACTAGGCTAGCATACAAATGGCTCCTTTTGAAGCTTCGTATGGAAAGAAGCGTAGGTCTCCTCTATGTTGGGATGATGTTGGTGAAAGAAAACTCTTTGGTCCGGAGATTGTCCAGCAAACTATTGAGAAGTTTCATTTGATTAAAGAGCACCTCAGAGCAGCTCAGAGTCGGCAGAAGAGCTACGCTGATAACTGAAGTCGACTACTTGAAGTTTGAAGTTGGAGATCATATTTTTTATGAAAGTGTCACCTTCAAGACATTTTTTGCACTTTGGAGTCCGTAAAAAGCTTAGCCCTCGTTATGTGGGCCCTTTTGAGATACTCGAAAGAATTGGTGTAGCATATAGGCTTGCCTTACTGCATTCCTTAGCTGGAGTGCATAATATCTTTCACATATCTATGTTGAGGAAATATGTCCACGATCCGAGCCATGTGGTGGAGCCGGAACCTTTGCAGCTTAGAGAGGATCTATCTTATGACGAGTGGCCGGTGCATATTGTAGACCGAAAAGAGCAAGTTTTGAGAAGACGGACCATTCCATATGTTAAAGACAATGGAGCAACCATTCTGAACAAGAAGCTACTTGGGAGCTCGAGGAGCGGATGAAGGTAGAGCACCCTCAGCTCTTCGAGAGCGAAGGTATATTAAGTTTACAGGACTACACTTCTTTTTAGGAAGGGAGGATGTAACACCCCATACCTTATTTATTTTGTTTGGACCCCAATTCCTAAGAAATTTGGACTTTTTTATAAATATTAAAGTTTAGGGGCTTGGCGGCATTTTATGCCAATAAAATCCCTAATTTCAATTCCCTCTACTATTCGTATCACACAGCCACTCCCTCTCTCATGCCTTACATCCCCCCCACGTCTCGTCTCCCCTCTCGTGCCGCGTCTCTCCCTCGCACGCACACACACGCGCGAGACGCCGTTTGATCACAGTCGTGATCGCCATCATCCGTGGCCGCCGCCGTCGCATACCTCATCTATCGACATTTTTGGTTCGCTATCGATGACATCTTGTCGTCATCGTTTCGGCCTTTGAGAAGATTCCTTTCTTTTCATTTTTTTCCCTACACCTATTCTTGAGAGCATCAAATTTTCTTATCCATATTTATATGATTATTTTTGGGTGTTCTTCTCTTGATGATTAGTATTAAAATCATTCAAATCTAATTTATATTGATTTAAATTAATGTTGATTATACTGTTATTTTTTATTATGTATTCTCCATGTGATTTAGTTGTATAATTTCTCTACATTTTATGTGCTATTCGTAATGCCCTCTATATGTTCGACTAAATGCCTAAAAGAAATCGAATGTCGTTTTTGTTTCTAGTTTTGATCCCCTCTGATTACAGATTGTAAAATTATGTTTTAACATCTGAAAACTCTCTTTTCGAACACTAGAGTCTTCATTTATTTTTTAAAACTCCATTCATGTTATCTCGCTCCTTTGAATAGTTTAATCCTTATAACTCTTCATCTTCTTGATTGATAGTTGAGTTTCGTTGGGTTTCTTATTCTAAATCTCCTTCGTGTTTCGTCTCAACCTATTTGTATGTATTTGTAACCGACCTTGTCAACCTATGTGAGCCTATCCGAATTTAATTATTTGCATAAACTTTTCTTTCTAAATACTTATGTCATCTTTGTAATTTTATTTTTAGTAGCTTATAGAGAATCCTTATTCTTAATTTAGGTCCCGGTGATTTACTTCTTACGTATTTTCGACTGGATAGCTTCCTAGCTCAGAGGCTACTTTTAAGGCAAGCGACCGGACACCCGTTAGTTTTTCACAATAGAATTAAGAAAGATATTCTGATTGTGCAAAAAATTTTATTTTGTAGATTTTAAAATTAAGGGTTAAGTGTATTATTAAACATTTTTGGAAAATAAGTTTCAACTTTGATTTACAGGTTCCTTAATAAAAGAATTTTGAAATTTGATAATCTGTTTTATAAATTAGTGGCTGGATAAGCATTTCTTTTATTATAATGTCTCTTGGTATTTTGTTGTACTAATGTTGGCCATGTCGACATATATTCTATTGTAGAAGCTAGCTTCATCTCTATATTGCGCCTTCGGTTGCCTGCGCCTATCCACGCCTCTATTCTGTATTTGTGCTTTCGAGCGCCTCAATTCTCTATATACACCTTCGAGTGCCTCTGTTCCGTATTGTAGCACTTTGAATTTCGGTGCGTTGTTTCGAACTTTACTAAATTTGATGAAGTTCGGAGAGAGCCGGTAATGGCTAGTGTGGATTTGGGTTCTGATGGTTTCGGGACATTTTGGGTGCGAGTGGGAACCCAGAAATCGAAGATTTCGAAGAAAAGGACCTACTGGAGCAAAACTGCTCACGGGGTCCGGACCCTGGAAACTGGGGTCCGGACAATGAAGTTCGTGGCCGGCTGCGGTCCGGACCCGGGTGCCACGGTCCGGACCCGAGCCGATGTCCGAGATGGGGAGCGTACGGGTTCCGGACCCTGATGCCAAGGTCCGAACCGGGCCTGCGCGCTGGTCGGTTATCAGTGCGGGGTCCGGACCCCATTCGCAAGGTCCGGACCCGGCTGGTGCAGAATGCCCAGTGAGGGGTATTTTGGTAATTTCGTGGGGGATAGGCTATATATAGAGAGCTGGAGTCCCTCTCCTCATTACTCCTCCATTTCTCCTCACTTCCCTCTCCCTCTCCCTCACTTTCTCTCTCTAGAGATCTCTCCAAAGCTTGGAGAAGTGGAGGATTTGACCTTGGGAAAAGCTTCTAAGGTAGATTTGGAGCTTCTTGGTGCAAGAAGAAGCTTGGGAGCTAGGGCTTTGAGGTGAGTTCTTGTGATTTAGGGTTTAAACCTTGGATTCAATCCTTTAGCATGAGGTTTTTGGAGACCCTAGGCAATCTAAACCACAAAACGTGGAGATTGGCCAAGAGATTTTGTGGTTTCACATGCATGCATGTGAAACCTAAGTAGATTTGGGGCTTTTGCCATGGGAGGTTCTAAAAATGTTTGGACCTTCGGGAATTGCCATTGAGGCATAGGAAATCATGTTGGAACACATGATTTCACATATTGAGTTGAATTTAGGGTTCGTAACGAGTAACGAACCGTTTTCTTGTAGAAGCTTGGGTTGAAGCAAGAACTCAAAGCTTGGACACTTAGGAGCTTGAAGAATACAAGAATTTGGAAGCTCTTGAGGTGGGTTTGTGTTTACCGAAGTGATTAGGTCACTTCCATGTCTAGGGTAAATATCCATTTAAAGATAAAATGGTATGTGTTGTGAACCCTAGAATTTGCATGTTGGCAAAAGTAGAAATCATGATAGGTTGAACAATGAGATCCTATTGCATGATGTATATTTCAAGTATAATTCAAATATTAATACTTGTTGCATGGTTGCATGTATGGTTAGACCTAATGTTATTGAACATAGGTTGAACATGTGAGATTGAAACCAAGTGTGTGAGAATCCGAATTTTTGGGAATTTGGAATTTCTCAGTGTTCCTCTCCCCATTACTGTGTTTTTGATCTGTATATGTATATAAGTGTCTTTTAGTGTTTTTTTTTGTTAGTTTTCGGATTTTCGTCGCGATCCGGAGTCCGATTCTGGCGATCCAAAATACTAGGTTCGATGTCTCGACAGTGCTAAATGCAATGGCGCGATCCGTGTCGGCGTGCGACGCACGGTTTGAAAGTTATTGCATCTTTATCGCAGATCGCTCGAAGGTTACGTTTTATGTTTTCGCGATCGAGTCCCCGTTTTCGCACCTTTTCGCGCGATTTCGAATCGCAGGGGCCTGGGTGGATTTTGTGGCTGAGAGGGAGGGGTAGGTAGGGGGTTGGTGGAGTCATTTATGGGATTTGACCCAACACCCCCCTCTCTTTACTTAGTCAACACTCAACCTCTCTCTCTCTCTCCCACACTCACTCCCTTCTCTCCCTTGCTCCCAGAGGTGAGCACAGGGCTCCCCTGCCCCTTGGCCTCCTCCCTGAGCAGCGCCGGCCGCCGCCGGCCACCTCCTGGCCGGAGCAGCTCCGGCCACCTCTCCCTCTCTCTTTTCTTCTATTCTTCTTCTTCTTCTCCTTCTTCTTCTCCTCCTCTGAGGTGAGCACCCAGGGGGAACCCACGCCGAGCTCCCCCTGAGTTCGCTATGACGCGGGGGACCGCCGCCGTGTCGCCGGAGGGCCGCCGGAAGCAGCCCGAGCTGCTGCTGCTGCCTCAGCTAGGGCAGCAGCTGGCCGAGGTGTTCGGGCCGCCGCTGCCGCCGCTTCCCGGAGCTCTGTGGGGTGAGCATCATCACCCTTGAGTCCTCCGCCGCCGACCCTCCCTTTCCCGGCCGCCGGAAAGCCGCCGGAACGCCGCCGGAGCCTCCTCCAGCTCGGGGAGCCGCCTAGGGCAGTGGGCTGCCACCTTGGCTCCGCCGCCGCCGTCGCCGGAGCTTTCTTGTCGCGGACCCCGGCAGACCGGTGTCCGGCGACGTCCTCTTGCCGGTGCTCGCGCTGCCGCCGGCCGCCGTCGCCGTTGGTCGCCGGAGCCGCCGTGCCCTAGCTAACCCGAGCCCGAGCTTGGTCCCAGCGCCGCCGCCGCCGCTTCCCGTCGCCGGCCAAGGTGAGCATCACCTTCCCCACCTCCTCCGCATCCACCCCTGGCCGCCGCCGGCCATGTTTGTCGGCCGGCAGCCGGCCGGAGCTAGTTGCTCCGGCCGGGGAGCTTTTGTTGTGTCTTCTTTGTTGTTGCGCTTGTTTGTCGCATCCGTTGACTCCCGAAGCTCGGGAGGGTGAGCCCGACGATCACAGCGATGTGCTGAACACCGTGCTCACCCTAGTTTTGGGTTTCGTTGAGCCGTCTTATGGTTCGGCCTTTGTCGAGCCTTTTGTGTGCTTGTGGCTCTGTTTTTGTGCAATTGCTGTGTTAGCGGCTTGCCCTGTCGCAGCGGGGCTGTGAGCACGGGGTCCGTAACGTCGCTACCTGTCCGCTGGTGCTTGCGGAAGGTCGTGCGGACGTGCGGGGCACTTGATTGGCCGTATTTACGCTTACTTTTCTTATATGCTCACTGTTTTTATGGGTTTTCCCGGCCCGCGACTTGTCCTGTCGCAGAGGGGCTGTGAGCACGGTCTCCGTGACGTCGCTACCTATCCGCTGGTGCTCGCGGAAGGTCGAGCGGATGTACGGATTGCTCGAACGGCTTAAATTAGTGCTTGTATGTTTGTATATGTTGCTTGTTGTGGACTTTGGTGATTGCGACAGCGTAGCGACGCTGTGGGCAGCAAGGGTATGGTCTTTGGGACCCTGTGGACTGGTTGTCCAACCCCCTCGCCCTTCGTGGAGTTTCGGATTTGTTTCCGATGCGTTTTTCGATGAAATAATCGGCGAAACGCACGTTTCTAGTTGTGTGACTCACTCGCTATTTTCGCGAGCGACTTGGCTTCATTGTTTAGCCTTGTTGGCTGTTCCTCATCGCTGTCCCGAAGTTTCGAGGACAGCGGATGAGTGATGTGGGGTTCCGGTGCCAAATCGGCACTTTTCGGAAACCCGGGAAGCCTTTACGGGTGCATTTGATGTTCGTGGCACCCCGAGCTTGTGCTTGCTGTCCCGTCACTTGGTTTTGTGTGTTCGGGGACAGCGAGGGACCTTGTTGGCTGTTTGGTACCCCTCGGGGGCTTTGTGTGGTTTCGGGATCGCCCCGGTGGGTTTCCCGGGCGATCCGCCGGTTTCGGGATGTGAGAGCTTTGTGTTTAGCGTCGACTTGGTGGACCTTGACCCTGTGAGTCTTTCGTAGGTCCTGTCGCGGTTCCCGAGAGCCGTCGGTGTTAGATTGGATCTTACCTACAGGTGGGTGCTTCGATCCGGAGTCGGTTCAGTGGACTACGGTGATACCTTTCTATCCCTTCTTTGGCATTACAGTTTTTTAGTTCACTTGACTCCCGTAGACTCTACTTATATGCGTGCTTGGATAGTAGAGTAGTTGTAGTTTGCATGGTTCTTGAGACGACCCAGTTGGTCGGTAGTGATCGCCTATTGTTCTGAGCGATCCTAGTTGTGGTTTGCGTGGTTCTTGAGACGACCCAGTTGGTCGGTGGTGATCGCCTGTTGTTCCGAGCGATCCTAGTTGTGGCTTATTGGTTGCTTCTCGGCTTGTTGCCGTTCTGTGGATTGAGCATACGCATCGATCGTCACAGCTCCCTAAGCACCTCACGTATGCCTACGGTCTGATCCACCGTTTGAGCTTCTTTTCCGGAAAAGGGTTGTGGAGAGCGGTCCCGACCCGTGAGCCTTACTGCGTTGCGTGCAGAAGGTTTGTGCCAGTTGGTTGAGCAAGTTGTGACAGTGCCCGGGGTGCGTCCCGGTGGCTATAGATTGGGTTTACTTTGTGGTTATCTCCTTTGATGCATACTAGTTGCTTACAGTAGCATAGTTATTTCAGTTGTATGTTAGCCTCATGCTTACTTGTGCTACTGTATACCATATCTATCTTTTGTTGACCCTCGTGCCGGTGTGTACACCTCGCCTTCGTCGGCTTGCGGTACCCACTGGGAGGGGAGACATGCGTGCATGTTCTCACCCCCCACCCCCATTGTAGGTTTCAGGTGAGCAGGGTGGTGAGTGTCGGGACGCTGCGAGGCACGCCTAGATAGTAGCTCTAGAGGTTCCGACTCGTGAGGCTACATCCCCAGATTTGGTTATCACCCTACTTTCGCCTATTAGATGTCATTTGTGGTTCAGTTATTCTTTGAGCTTACTCTAGCATGCTTATGTGTTGTGAATTTACTCCTTATGATTATGTGATGATAGCATGCTTGGACTAGTTGGTTGTATTCATACCTTTCGATTATTTCGTTATCTAGCTTTTTGGTTTTCTACCCCTCGTGGTAGCGTCGTTAAACAAGGTTTCCGTGTGGGAAACGGTTTTCAAATGGATTTCTGATTGCTCGGTTTTGCGACTTCAAAAAAGAGAGTTCTCGTGTGGAGAACAGTTTTCAAATGATTCTTGGATGTTTGAAATTAGGATTTCAAATAAAGCTTCTGGGTAAGGAGCAGCTTTCTAGAATGGTTGTTGCTTGTGCATTGCATCATCCTTCGCTTAAGGACCTGCTTAGATTCATACAGGTTTAAGGACGGCTAGCTGTATGAATCTACTGTGTTGTTGTGCTGTTGGGATGAATGAATAGTGGTTGTGATCCTGTTGTTTGTCGGGGACGCCGTGCAAATACAGGGGAGACTCTGTCCGTGTGTACAGTGGACCCTGTATTTGTGGCGGGTCTGTACGTGGCGCGGGCTAGGCTTTCAAAAAAAAAAAAAAAAAATTTTGGTTCGTTTTTCCGCACCTTGAACTAGCCCGGGGCGTGACAGATTAAGATGGTATCAGAGCGTAAAGGGAACAAACACTCATTCATTCATCAACTTGTAACTGAACCACTGGTTAGGCTGACCCATAGGAAGACCTAGGATGTATAGGCGCGCGAGCTCGAGGGGTTTGTTTCGGCTTGTGTTTTGTGGGAGTCGCCGACCCCTTTTCTCTTGCGCTGGATTCTGCTTTTTGCAGTTGGCTTGTGGTCTTGGTAGACCTCCTCGTCCGGGACGTGGTTGTGGGCGTGCGCCTGCGGGGCTGTCTGCTGGTTTTCTATTTCGGGCTGTTGAGGCCGGTACGAGTGAGGAGCTGGCAGGAGGCGGACAGCTTGGTGTGGACCGTACCCTGTGTGCTTGAGGCCGAGGCGAGGGGTCTGTTGGCGACCCTCTCCGGCATGTTCCGGCTTGTTCCGGTAGTTTTTTTGCAACAGGCTACGGCAGCTGCCGCCCCAGCCCCTCCTACTCCTTCGCCGTGTACCCCGATGACTGCAGACCCTCCTGTGGCACCCACATCATTGTGCGACGACCATGACGATGACAGCGACTTCGTCGGCTGTTTCGCGCGTGGACGCCGACCCCGTGTTTGGGTGGTGGTCACACCCGAGCGTGTTGGACGGATTTCCTGTGTTTGATCTGCCCTAGTTCGCAGGCTCGTGCTGTTTCTGGTAATGGTGGTGGAGTACCAGACAGATCCCAAGTGGCCGGGTGTTTTTCCCTTTGTGTAACCACTCGTTGGTGAGTGGTGGCCCTCGTGGGCTTGGGAAACGTCACTTGGTGGATCTGTGTTGTTGTGGGGCTGTTCTCGCCCTGTCCCCACTTTCCGTGTTGAGCACGAGGGCCTCAGCGAGCGTCTCCACGGAGATGTTGTTTTGAGCGGTTTCGACCGCAGTTTGGGTGTTTTTCCCCCTGTTTTGTTGGGTAGGAAGGTGAAGCCTACCCCTCTGACGTCTTGCTGGTGGCATCGTCAATGTTGGTCTTTTGACCATTGGCTAGTTCTGGCGTCGAACTGACGTGTACTAGACTGAGTGGACACTGTTGGGTGTCGGGTGTTTGTTGGTGCCTACATAGTTTACGGATATCCTAACGCCCAAATTGGTGTGTTCGGGGATTTCTGGTGGCAATTGTAGGTTCCTGTGCTTTATCGCGAGATCTTCCAGGTCCTTGTTGGAGATCTCACCGCGTCGACGTTGGTTAATCGACGCTGGTTTTGTTCTGCCTCCGGTTTGGTTCGCTTGGTTGACGACCCTTTGTCGCCTGTAGCCGCCGGTTCGTTGTTGGAAGTCGATGACTCCTAGGGAGTTGGCTCAGGGCAGACTTTGTTTTGTGGGTCGGTTTGCTTTTCTCGTTAATTCGGTGACTCGTCTGTGACTTTGGTCCAGCTTTGGAGTTGGTTGACCTGGCGTCTTTGTGGTGTTGCCAACTGGTTGTTGGCTTTGACCCTGGGGTATTTCGTCCCCTTTTGATAAGTACGTTGGCTGCAGACAACGTAGTGTCGAAAGTTAGAACGAAATACCCTATCCCTTCTTGGAGACTTTCTGGTTTGGGTCGGTGCTTTCCCTTGCAAGACTTTTCTCGCTCTTGGCCGTCTTGCGGAAAGCTGTGTGTTGGTCATCCCCGTTCTAGTGGTGAACCTTGAGCTTTTCTGGCGTGGTTTCCGCGTAGTCGATTTGACATCGCTGCCGTTGGTTGACTCCGGTTGGGTCAGGGTGCCCTTTTAGCTCGGTTTCGGGATGACGGGAGCCTGGCTGTTGGCTCCGAGGTCTCTGTGCTTGTGTTCGCGTGCTGGGTTTTCGCCGCGTCTTTCGTGTAGCCGTGCTTTGGAGTGTGTGTCCGATCTTTTGATCTGATGTTCGGCATCATAGGTGTTTTTATCGCGTGCTGCGATCGACAGCCCTGTACACCTGAGTGATGGACTCGTAAGGTTTTCGTTGGTTGTTGAACTGGGTTTCGGCAGTTCTCGGATCAATTTGTCGTGGTCTCCTTTGACGACATACTGATCTCTTCGAAGAGTTTCCTTCTTGGTTCGCATCGTGATGTGGGTTGGTTTCGTGGAGGAACCAAGGAAGGAGGACTCTGTAGTGGTTTGGCCCGTTCCAACTTCTGTGGCTGAGTTTAGGAACTTCCTCGGCTTGGGCGTTGTTGCCGGCGAATTGTTGAGGGTCCTCCTCAAGGTCGCCGCCCCTTTGAACAAGCTGTCGAGGAAGGGCGCGTTGTTTCTGTAGACTCCCGCTTGTCTGATGAGCGTCTTGGAGCCGATGGACTGTTTGACCCGTGCCCGTATCTTAGCATTGTCGCAGCCTGGTGTGGTAGTTACGATCGTCGGCAATGCATCTATGGATAGGATTGGGGTGCGTCATGCAGCAAGAGAGGATTATCGTTTGTGCTCCGCGCTAGTAGATGGACCGTAGGAAGATCTATCTAGCGCTCGATCTTGAGTTAGCAGCAGTGGTGTACGCTCTCGAGCTTTTGAGACTGTACCTTGTGGAGCTACCGCTTAGTGTTGCCTTTGGAGGTGCAACCCACCTTGAAGGATCAGATTTTCGGTGGGCAACCGATGGATCCGCACTGGTAGAGAGTGCGAGCTGGACTGAGAAGGTGACTTCGTGCTACATGCTGTTGGTCTTCCTTCGAGGATGGAGTTGTGTGCCCAGCGTTCAGAATTTGAGGTGAGAGTTTTGGCTGAGGCACACCAGTCGCCGTACACCGTTCATCCTGGAGAGACGAAGATGTACCGCGACTTGTGGTTGGTTTCTGGTTGTAACGCAGCATGTGGCACTGTGCCGGGTTTGTCAGCAGAGAAGCTTTGACCTTTGCCTGTACCTGTAGGGAAGTGGGAGCAGATCACCTTGGTTTTCGTCACCGGGTTGCCTCGTTCTCAGCGAGGTCATGTTGCGATCTGGGTTTTTTGTGGAATGTTTGACGAAAACAACTCACTTCCTACCAGTACATTCATTTTTAGTCTTGGAATCGACTGGCGCAGCTCCACTTGGATGAGTTCGTCGGGCTGTCTGGAGAGCCAGTGACGGTCGCTTTGGACTGGAGTTCTCGCTTCGTTTCCCAGTTCTGGAGGAGCTTGCTGTAGGCACTGTGGACGAGGCTCGACTTTAGCTCAGTTCAACCCTCAGAGTGTTGGGTAGTCGGAGCGAGTCTTCTAGACTCTCAAGGTTATGCTCCGGGCATGCGTTTTGGATTTTGGTGGGGGTTGGTTCAGATATCTTCCTTTGGTGGAGTTTGCCTTCTGCGGCAGCTTCCTAGCGAGCATTGGATTGGCACCGTGCGAGGCGTAGTGTGGAAGTCGTTGTCGATCACTGTTCTGTCTGGTTGACGTGGGTGAGCGTCGTGTGATCGGCCGACAACGGTTTAGCTGAGGGAGGATCTCAGCTGCGATGAGGTGCCTGTGGGGTTTTTGGCCCGCATTGTGAAACAGTTGAGGAATCGGAGCTTTCTATTTGTGAGACTGCGTTGGACGAGTCGCGAGGAGCGCGAGACTTTTTGGGAGCTAGAGTCTGCTTCGTGAGAGCGGTATCCGCTGTTGTTCGCGGATAGTGTGTGGGTAAGTTTCGGGGACGAAACTTCTTGTTAGGTGGGAGTGATGTGAGAATCCGAATTTTTGGGAATTTGGAATTTCTCAGTGTTCCTCTCCCCATTACTGTGTTTTTGATCTGTATATGTATATAAGTGTCTTTTAGTGTTTTTTTTTGTTAGTTTTCGGATTTTCGTCGCGATCCGGAGTCCGATTCTGGCGATCCAAAATACTAGGTTCGATGTCTCGACAGTGCTAAATGCAATGGCGCGATCCGTGTCGGCGTGCGACGCACGGTTTGAAAGTTATTGCATCTTTATCGCAGATCGCTCGAAGGTTACGTTTTATCGAATCGCAGGGGCCTGGGTGGATTTTGTGGCTGAGAGGGAGGGGTAGGTAGGGGGTTGGTGGAGTCATTTATGGGATTTGACCCAACACCCCCCTCTCTTTACTTAGTCAACACTCAACCTCTCTCTCTCTCTCCCACACTCACTCCCTTCTCTCCCTTGCTCCCAGAGGTGAGCACAGGGCTCCCCTGCCCCTTGGCCTCCTCCCTGAGCAGCGCCGGCCGCCGCCGGCCACCTCCTGGCCGGAGCAGCTCCGGCCACCTCTCCCTCTCTCTTTTCTTCTATTCTTCTTCTTCTTCTCCTTCTTCTTCTCCTCCTCTGAGGTGAGCACCCAGGGGGAACCCACGCCGAGCTCCCCCTGAGTTCGCTATGACGCGGGGGACCGCCGCCGTGTCGCCGGAGGGCCGCCGGAAGCAGCCCGAGCTGCTGCTGCTGCCTCAGCTAGGGCAGCAGCTGGCCGAGGTGTTCGGGCCGCCGCTGCCGCCGCTTCCCGGAGCTCTGTGGGGTGAGCATCATCACCCTTGAGTCCTCCGCCGCCGACCCTCCCTTTCCCGGCCGCCGGAAAGCCGCCGGAACGCCGCCGGAGCCTCCTCCAGCTCGGGGAGCCGCCCGCCTAGGGCAGTGGGCTGCCACCTTGGCTCCGCCGCCGCCGTCGCCGGAGCTTTCTTGTCGCGGACCCCGGCAGACCGGTGTCCGGCGACGTCCTCTTGCCGGTGCTCGCGCTGCCGCCGGCCGCCGTCGCCGTCGCCGTTGGTCGCCGGAGCCGCCGTGCCCTAGCTAACCCGAGCCCGAGCTTGGTCCCAGCGCCGCCGCCGCCGCTTCCCGTTGCCGGCCAAGGTGAGCATCACCTTCCCCACCTCCTCCGCATCCACCCCTGGCCGCCGCCGGCCATGTTTGTCGGCCGGCAACCGGCCGGAGCTAGTTGCTCCGGCCGGGGAGCTTTTGTTGTGTCTTCTTTGTTGTTGCGCTTGTTTGTCGCATCCGTTGACTCCCGAAGCTCGGGAGGGTGAGCCCGACGATCGCAGCGATGTGCTGAACACCGTGCTCACCCTAGTTTTGGGTTTCGTTGAGCCGTCTTATGGTTCGGCCTTTGTCGAGCCTTTTGTGTGCTTGTGGCTCTGTTTTTGTGCAATTGCTGTGTTAGCGGCTTGCCCTGTCGCAGCGGGGCTGTGAGCACGGGGTCCGTAACGTCGCTACCTGTCCGCTGGTGCTTGCGGAAGGTCGTGCGGACGTGCGGGGCACTTGATTGGCCGTATTTACGCTTACTTTTCTTATATGCTCACTGTTTTTATGGGTTTTCCCGGCCCGCGACTTGTCCTGTCGCAGAGGGGCTGCGAGCACGGTCTCCGTGACGTCGCTACCTATCCGCTGGTGCTCGCGGAAGGTCGAGCGGATGTACGGATTGCTCGAACGGCTTAAATTAGTGCTTGTATGTTTGTATATGTTGCTTGTTGTGGACTTTGGTGTGATTGCGACAGCGTAGCGACGCTGTGGGCAGCAAGGGTATGGTCTTTGGGACCCTGTGGACTGGTTGTCCAACCCCCTCGCCCTTCGTGGAGTTTCGGATTTGTTTCCGATGCGTTTTTCGATGAAATAATCGGCGAAACGCACGTTTCTAGTTGTGTGACTCACTCGCTATTTTCGCGAGCGACTTGGCTTCATTGTTTAGCCTTGTTGGCTGTTCCTCATCGCTGTCCCGAAGTTTCGAGGACAGCGGATGAGTGATGTGGGGTTCCGGTGCCAAATCGGCACTTTTCGGAAACCCGGGAAGCCTTTACGGGTGCATTTGATGTTCGTGGCACCCCGAGCTTGTGCTCGCTGTCCCGTCACTTGGTTTTGTGTGTTCGGGGACAGCGAGGGACCTTGTTGGCTGTTTGGTACCCCTCGGGGGCTTTGTGTGGTTTCGGGATCGCCCCGGTGGGTTTCCCGGGCGATCCGCCGGTTTCGGGATGTGAGAGCTTTGTGTTTTAGCGTCGACTTGGTGGACCTTGACCCTGTGAGTCTTTCGTAGGTCCTGTCGCGGTTCCCGAGAGCCGTCGGTGTTAGATTGGATCTTACCTACAGGTGGGTGCTTCGATCCGGAGTCGGTTCAGTGGACTACGGTGATACCTTTCTATCCCTTCTTTGGCATTACAGTTTTTTTAGTTCACTTGACTCCCGTAGACTCTACTTATATGCGTGCTTGGATAGTAGAGTAGTTGTAGTTGCATGGTTCTTGAGACGACCCAGTTGGTCGGTAGTGATCGCCTATTGTTCTGAGCGATCCTAGTTGTGGTTTGCGTGGTTCTTGAGACGACCCAGTTGGTCGGTGGTGATCGCCTGTTGTTCCGAGCGATCCTAGTTGTGGCTTATTGGTTGCTTCTCGGCTTGTTGCCGTTCTGTGGATTGAGCATACGCATCGATCGTCACAGCTCCCTAGCACCTCACGTATGCCTACGGTCTGATCCACCGTTTGAGCTTCTTTTTTCCGAAAAGGGTTGTGGAGAGCGGTCCCGACCCGTGAGCCTTACTGCGTTGCGTGCATAAGGTTTGTGCCAGTTGGTTGAGCAAGTTGTGACAGTGCCCGGGGTGCGTCCCGGTGGCTATAGATTGGGTTTACTTTGTGGTTATCTCCTTTGATGCATACTAGTTGCTTACAGTAGTATAGTTATTTCAGTTGTATGTTAGCCTCATGCTTACTTGTGCTACTGTATACCATATCTATCTTTTGTTGACCCTCGTGCCGGTGTGTACACCTCGCCTTCGTCGGCTTGCGGTACCCACTGGGAGGGGAGACATGCGTGCATGTTCTCACCCCCCACCCCCATTGCAGGTTTCAGGTGAGCAGGGTGGTGAGTGTCGGGACGCTGCGAGGCACGCCTAGATAGTAGCTCTAGAGGTTCCGACTCGTGAGGCTACATCCCCAGATTTGGTTATCACCCTACTTTCGCCTATTAGATGTCATTTGTGGTTCAGTTATTCTTTGAGCTTACTCTAGCATGCTTATGTGTTGTGAATTTACTCCTTATGATTATGTGATGATAGCATGCTTGGACTAGTTGGTTGTATTCATACCTTTCGATTATTTCGTTATCTAGCTTTTTGGTTTTCAACCCCTCGTGGTAGCGTCGTAAAACAAGGTTTCCGTGTGGGAAACGGTTTTCAAATGGATTTCTGATTGCTCGGTTTTGCGACTTCAAAAAAGAGAGTTCTCGTGTGGAGAACAGTTTTCAAATGATTCTTGGATGTTTGAAATTAGGATTTCAAATAAAGCTTCTGGGTAAGGAGCAGCTTTCTAGAATGGTTGTTGCTTGTGCATTGCATCATCCTTCGCTTAAGGACCTGCTTAGATTCATACAGGTTTAAGGACGGCTAGCTGTATGAATCTACTGTGTTGTTGTGCTGTTGGGATGAATGAATAGTGGTTGTGATCCTGTTGTTTGTCGGGGACGCCGTGCAAATACAGGGGAGACTCTGTCCGTGTGTACAGTGGACCCTGTATTTGTGGCGGGTCTGTACGTGGCGCGGGCTAGGCTTTCAAAAAAAAAAAAAAAAAATTTTGGTTCGTTTTTCCGCACCTTGAACTAGCCCGGGGCGTGACAAAGTGTCATTGAACATAGGTTGAACATGTGAGATTGAAACCTAATGTCATTGAACATAGGTTTGACATGAGATTGGAACCTAGAGTCATGGAACCTAGGTTGATAATGAGAAAGTAAGCCTAGTGTTATTGAACATAAGCGAGACTTAGTGACTTGAACCTAAGGTCATGAGACTTAGGTTGGCAAATGAAAAACGTGAACAACGGGATGTGCGACGATTTTGCTATCCCGGGTAGGCGACGATTTCGCTACCATGCCATAAGTTGGCCGTATTGAGACGGGATGTGCGACGATTTTGCTATCCCGGGTAGGCGACGATTTCGCTACCATGCCATGAGTTGGCCGTATTCAGACGGGATGTGCGACGATTTTGCTATCCCGGGTAGGCGATGATTTCGCTACCATGCCATGAGTTGGCCGTATTGACACGGGATGTGCGAAGGTTTTGCTATCCCGGGTAGGCGACGATTTCGCTACCACGCCATGAGTTGGCGGTGTCAAGATGGGATGTGCGACGAGGTTGCTATCCCGGGTATGCGACGAGTTCGCTACCCATGCCATGCGGTGGCCGTGTTGAGACGGGTTATGCGACGATTTTGCTATCCCGAGTATGCGACGAGTTCGCTACTCGATCTAGGAGGTGACGAGTTCACTCCTCGAATGTTGGAATAATTATGGTGAGACGGCGATTCCGAAACCATAAGTAAATGACAAGTAAATGAACTTAGTCATTGTGAGACATAGGTTGAACCTAGGAGAGAATGATAAATTATATTTCATTTGGTTGTATCCTTTATGTTTATTTACAAGCAGGTAAATAATTGTTGCATAGTTATATGTGATCTAATTTATGCATATGGTGTTTCTTTGGACCTGGTGGGTCGAGCTTCTCTCTTGGGTGGCCTTACCCACTGGGAACTATGTTTATAGTTCTCACCCCACATTTTTCAGGTCCTTCCGCGTGTGAGGCGGCGGAGCGAGGCAAGGGTTTAGCTCTCTAGATAGCGGCCCTTCCATTTTGGTGACACATAGAGTGTACCCCTAGTTTTGGACTACGACAGCATAGGGGATTTTTATTATATGTATGAAATTGTATATTCCATCGTTTTGGAACATAGTGTATGGAATGAAAAAAGAAAGAAAAGAAAAATTTGGACATGTATATTGTGCCATGTGATGTAATAGAAGTAGAACTTCTTTATGTTGATGTTTTCCTTGTGCAACTCTTGTACTCCGTTCCTAGTTGGAACATTGTGGATAAGCTTGTGTTGTGACGCCTTGGGCGGATAGAAGGACTCTATCCGTTCGGCGGGTCTGGTGCATGCGCCCGTGCGGTTATCCTTTCCACCTAGTTGGTGTTTAAGGCCCGGCGGGGCGTGACACGTATTCACGACTACGGGTGCCTCTGGATCTCGCCAACGGATCACACTATATAGTTAGTTATTGGAGACTAAATTTTTATTTCGTTTATTTGCTGAAAAATAAAATACTTTGTGTATTTATAGTCCCTATTTGATCTGAATTTTAAATTTTGATAATCTCTATTTTCAGAAATTTTGCAATTGAAGGACAATCGCTTAAATTATTTCTCTACGAAAATTTTACTTCAGAGTTTCTATTATTTATTTCTTTATATGCTTAATCTGACTAGTGTAGTGTATGGTTGGTTACCCAGCTACCGAGACTGTTTTGCGAGTCAGAGATGGGACCGGGTGAACGTTAGGCATAGATATTATTTGAGATTACTCTCTTTTTGATTTTATGTCTGGTGTAGTTAGATGTGAATGAATGAATTTCGTAAACTATTATCATCTGGTTTTATTTTGTTTTTGTTTCGGCATTCTTCTCTGTCCCTCGCATAATTATTATTTGTGGTATTTGTTGGACTGAATTTTTCTTTGTGTTTTGTAGTAAACTTTAGTTTTATATGCATGAGAATTTATTTTGATTCTAGTTGAAATTTAGTTGTTAATCTCATATTTTTTATTCTTTGGATTTAGTGAGATTTTTGTGATTTTCGTTTTGCCTATTTTTTATTTGGTTCCGTAACCTTACGTCTTTACTAGTTTAGCAGGTATGCGGCGTCTGTTATGCTTCGAGTTTGGGGCGTGATAGAAATTGTGGTATCAAAGAGTTGATTTATGATTTCTAGGACTTTTAAGGTGTAGAACTGTGAGAGCTTATTAGGACGTGTGAGGATGGGGACAAGTAGGCATGTGTTTGATTCTGTTTCGTCATTGCATTATAGTTTCTATTAATATCCTGTATTTATGTGCTGTTTGATCTTGTCTCTTGCTAAGATGGTGATTCCGTTCAGCCATACCCACACCAACAACGAGCAACGCAGGAATCCACCTCTCGCTGGATCCGGATTTGGAGATTTTAACGCCACATTGGCTTCACTTTTGAATGCTATATCCTCAGCAATAGTTCCGCCTAAGACCACTACTCCGCCTACTATCCAGAATTTGTCGCAATCAACTGCAGCGCCTCAGACGAACGCTTAGACTTTTGCTCCACTTCTACAGCAGGCTGCTGGTATAGGGATGTCTTCCACAACTGTTCCCACTACTATTCTGTTTCTGCCGTCGACTATTCTTCCCAGTTATGTTCCACCTCTGCCACAAACCACTATTCCAGCCCATTCCGCTACTTTACCGTAGAGCACCACGATAGATCTCCTGGTCACCACATTGATACAAGCTGTGGTGGGATTAGTTCAGACTCAGCAACAAAACTTGCAGCAGAATACCTCTCTTACTACCGCTGAGTCCAGTTCAAGAGTTCGAGAGAGGAGCATCGGTGAATTTAAGAAATTTGCTCCCTCACCTTTTTCAGGCACTACAAATCCAGGCGAAGCAGAAACTTGGATTAAGAAGAAGGAAAAGGCATTTATGGCCATGCAGTGCACCGATGAGGAGAAGGTCAGATTTGGGACATTCATGTTTCAAGGTGGAGCAAGCACTTGGTGGGAAAGCGAGTTGAGAACCTGCAGTAATGATTTAGTAGCACTTTTGTGGAAGAATTTTCGATCAGTATTTTATGCCAAATATTTTCCAAGGAGTAAGCTTCGCCAGCTTGAGAGGCATTTTCTGAATTTGAAGTAGGGATCGATGCCTGTGGAGGAATACGAGGCTAAGTTTGACCAACTATCCCACTTCGCCCTGAAACTGATAGATGATGATGAGTCGCCAGCCAAGAGATTTGAGGAAAGGTTGAATGGACATATTCGCATTGGCCTCGCACCGCTACACCTAGAGACATATGAGAATGTCGTTTTTCGAGTGAAATCCTTTGATTCGATATGGTGGCAGACTCGGGAGGAGAAAAATGCAAATCAAAAGAAGAGGAATAGAGATTCTCTTAGAAAGGGAGATCGAAATGCAAGAGAGTCGGACAAATCTAATGAATCTGGGAGGTCGCGTAATACGCCTGCTCCTCGTGGTGGACCACCAAATCGAGATAAAAAACAAAAATTCTCAGTTTGTAACGGATTGCAGAAGGATTCGGACTGCAGACACGTCACTGGTGGTTGCTTCAGATGTGGTGATTTGAACCATCGGATAGCTCAGTGCCCTCTGCCTAGCACTGACTCAAGCATTGGATCCAAGCCTCAGGAGAAATCGAACTACTCCAGCCGGTTGCAATCGTGCCTCTCCTATTGGTCAGTCCAGAGGTGGAAGACCTCGAACACATGGTCGTGTCCAGGCTCTCTCCCAGCAGGATATCCAGGCATCTAATGTCGTGGTCTCAGCTATTCTGTCCGTAGCCTTTGCTTTTGCTCGTATTCTCTTTGATTCTGGAGCTACCCATTCCTTTGTATCTTTTGTTTTTGTTCGAAAGTATTTGTTACTCTCCGAACTTTTGAAATATTTTTTTTTGTGTTGGTACGCTTTTGGGGGAGGAGCTTGTTATTGACCGGGTTTGTAGAAGTATGATCAGACTGGACAATAGAAATTTATTGGCAAACCTCCATGTTATGGACATGCGAGATTGTGATGTGATTTTTGGGATGGATTGGCTTTTGTCCTATTTTGTTACTATAAACTGTCGGGAGAAGCAGGTGGATTTCAACATTCCTAGAAAGGTAGATTTTGGTTTTCTCGGGAGTGGAGCTTACACCCTACCTCCGATCATTTCTTCCTTACAGGCTAATCGTCTCGTAAGGAGTGGTATACTCGATTTGTGGCCTTAGTGAAAGATCTGAATTTAAATACTCCGAGATTAAAAGACATCCCGGTAGTGAATAAATTTTTCGATGTATTTCCCGAGAACCTTCCTGGGCTACCTCTGGATAGAGAGATTTAATTTTCAGTCGATTTAGCTCCGGAAACAGATCTTATTTCTAAGACGCCTTATCAGATATCATCAGTTGAGCTCAAGGAACTACAAGTGCAACTTTAGGAACTTCTGGACGAAGGATTCATTAGACCTAGCATCTCTCCTTGGGGAGCGCCTAGCATCTCTCCTTGGGGCGCTCCTGTACTTTTTGTCAAGAAAAAATACAGTGCTCTGAGATTATGCATCGATTACCGTCAGCTAAATAGAATGACTGTGAAGAATCAATACCCATTGCCAAGAATCGACGACTTATTTGATCAGCTTAGTGGCGCAGAGGTCTTCTCCAAGAATGATCTATAGTCAGGATATTGTCAGCTGAAGATCAAAGCCGAAGATATATCCAAAACTGCTTTTCGCACACGTTATGGGCATTACGAGTTCCTGGTAATGCCTTTTGGATTAACCATTGCTTCAGTTGCGTTCATGGATTTGATGAATAGGGTTTTCAAACCTTTCTTGGATAAGTTCGTAGTAGTCTTCATAGAAGACATTTTGGTGTATTTTAATAGTCCAACCGAGCATATGAAACATCTCAGAATAGTTTTGAAAACCCTTCGACAAAGGAAGCTTTATGCCAAATTTAAAAAGTATGAATTTTGGTTGCAAAGTGTATCCTTTCTTGAACATATTGCCTCTAAGGAAGGTATTTCGATGGATCCTAAGAAGGCAGAGGTAGTGAAGAATTGGCCGAGACCAAGGAGTGTCAATGCGGTTCAGAGTTTCGTGGGTTTAGTAGGATACTATAGAAGATTTGTGGAAGGTTTTTCTCACCTTGCTGCACCTTTGACTAAGTTGACACAAAAAGGAGTTAAATTTTAGTGGACGGATAAATGTGAACAAAACTTTACGGAGTTGAAGAAATGTCTAGTATTGGCACCTATCCTTACCTTACCTGTTAGCGGCGAGGGATTCACTATTTATAGTGATGCCTCGAAGAAAGGGTAAGGGTTAGGGTGTGTCCTGATGCAGAACGACAAAGTGATTGCTTATGCTTTACGACAGTTGAGGCCTTCCGAGGAGAACTATCCGACTCACGACCTAGAGTTGGCAGCTGTGATTATTGCATTGAAAATCTTGAGACATTATCTCCACGGTGAGCCTTGTGAGGTTTTTACTGACCACAAAAGCTTGAAATATATCTTCACACAAAAGGAATTGAATTTTAGACAGAGGATATGGCTAGAGTTATTGAAAGACTACGATGTGACTATCAAGTACCATTCGAGTAAAGCCAATATAGTAGCTGATGCTCTAAGAAGAAAATCAACATGGAATATTGCAAGACTGGTGACTTCTCACCGACATATTCTGGAGGACCTCAGACGGTTCAACATAGAAATTTGTATCCGGGGGTTTGAAGCTCATTTGGCTAATTTACTGGTTCAACCTATGCTAATTGTTAGGATTAAGTCAGCCAAGGCGAGTGATCTACAATTTCAGAAGACTCGAAAGTTAGTGGAATCAAGAGCGCAATTAGAGTTTAGGATCCACGAAAATGGCTCTTTGAGATTTAGGGACCGGTTATGTGTTCCCAGAAATCCGGATCTCAAAAATAAAATCTTGAAAGAAGCCCACTATTCGAGATATTCAGTACACCTCGTATGAACCAAAATATATAGAGATTTGAAGGGCTTCTTCTGATGGAGTAATATGAAAAGGGAGATTGCAGAATTTGTGTCTAAGTGTTTTGAGAGATAGGGGGGTGCCCAAGGATCTATCTAGAGTATATCAATCACCTAGAGGGGGGTGAATAGGTGTAACGGCCAAATCACAAATCTCGATGCAATAAAATAATGCGGAAATAAAAATAGCACACCGAGATTTACGTGGGAAAACTCCACCTTGGAGAAAAACCCACGGGACCAACACGCGAAAAAACAATCCACTAAGAGTAAAGAATTACAAGGTGATTACCGACTCCACGGACTTAACCTCTCCCTTCTCTTCAGCAGATCACGCGCACCAACGGGTTGTCCACGCCCCACGTCCGAGTCCACGAACGCCACGTCCCGAATCCACGAGACGCCCAACTTCGAATCCACGAAGTCAACAACACGTCGAATCCACGACGCCCACTCGAATCCACGAGCACCAACGATCCGAATCCACGAACCATCCAACTTCGAATCCACGAAGTCTTGATCACGCCGAATCCACGACGCCACTCGAATCCACGAGCAAGAACAAATAACGTTGATGATGTAACGTTGGTGATGGTTTATTGCTTAGAATAACATTAAAAATCTGTGGGAATAATCTCTAAGCAATTCTCAAATTGATTCTAAAAGAATATTCGGAATTAGAGCACCATGAATCAATTTGAGAGAAGCTTGATGTAGAAGATGAGGAAAACGGTCACCTACAAGCTTCTAGGGTTTCTAAAAGATAATCTGTGATTCACCACGTTTTAGAGACACCCCCACATCCTATTTATAGGTTTGGAAGCAATCCGAACTAGATTAGGATTAAAAAATAGTTTTTAGAAAGGTTTGAAAGCAAACCGATTTCGACTAGGATTGCAAAACTGATTTTAGAAAGGTTTGGAACCATATTAGGATTGCAAAGATATTTTAAGGAATATACCATCTTATTTACATGTTTGGGAGACATTAGAATCAAAGTAGGATTGAAAAATAACTTTCCAAAACTTCGCAATGGGTCGGGGTCCGGACCGCGGGTATGGGGTCCGGACCTTGACACTCTCCAGGCGTTTCATTGTCCGGACCTCAGCCATCAGGGTCCGGACCCGGTCTGCGAAACTGCTCATCAGACCTACGGGTTCCGGACCTCAGCTTCAGGGTCCGGACCTCCGCCCTCAGGGTCCGGATCTCATCCTCAGGGTCCGGACCTCGGAAGTTGGAAAACTTATTTTTATATTTTAAAACACTTTTTATCCATTCTAATGTCTTCCAAACACTTGTAAATGTATCTAAATCATCATCAAGATTATTTAAACTTACCAAGCATCGTGAATTCATACGTGGAGTCTTCGAGTCTTTGTTCTTCGTCTTTTCTTCTTCGAACCTTCAAGACTCCGACTCACTTCACGAAATATGCCAATATAAAATCCGTAACATGTTTGACTTGCCAGCGTGTGAAAGTCGACAAGGAGAGACCAACCGGCATACTTCAACCTCTTCCAACTCCTGATGGAAATAGAAGAGAATAAGTATGAATTTTGTTACCAGACTACCTAGAAGTGAGAAAGGCAATGACGCAGTTTGGGTCATAGTCGACAAATTGACTAAATCAGTGCACTTTCTAGCTATAAAGACGGGTATGACTTTGGAGAAACTAGCGAAACTTTATATCACACATATAGTACGTTTGCATGGTATTCTAGTTCCGATCGTGTCTGACGTGAATCGAGATTTGTGGCTCTCTTCTGGGGAGGATTGCATAAAGCTTTGGGAACCATACTGGACTTCATAATCGCCTTCCATCCGCAGACAGATGGTCAGCCAGAGAGAACGGTCCAAATTTTAGAAGACATATTACGGGCTTGTGTTATTGATATGAGAGGCTCTTGGGATCGTCACCTACCATTGGTCGAATTTGCCTACAATAATAGCTTCTAGGCTAGCATACAAATGGCTCCTTTTGAAGCTTTGTATGGAAAGAGTGTAGGTCTCCTTTGTGTTGGGATGATGTCGGTGAAAGAAAACTACTTGCTCTGGAGATTGTCCAGCAAACTATTGAGAAGGTTCATTTGATTAAAGAGCACCTCAGAGCAGCTCAAAATCGGTAGAAGAGCTATACTGATAACTGAAGACGACAACTTG
Organism: Puya raimondii; assembly: GCA_016920855.1. Taxonomy (NCBI): domain Eukaryota; kingdom Viridiplantae; phylum Streptophyta; class Magnoliopsida; order Poales; family Bromeliaceae; genus Puya; species Puya raimondii. The sequence goes on along the minus strand of JABWPP010000050.1, from coordinate 81,452,516 downwards.
AGTTTGAAGTCGGAGATCATGTTTTCCTGAAAGTGTCACCTTCAAGAAGTATTTTGCAATTTGGAGTCCGAGGAAAGTTTATTAACCCTTGTTATGTGGGCCCTTTTGAGATACTCAAAAGAATTGGCGACGTAGCGTGCAAACTTGCCTTACCGTGTTCCTTAGCTGGAGTGCATAATATTTTTCACGTATCTATGTTGAGAAAATATGTCTACGATCCGAGCCATGTGGTGGAGCCGAAACCTTTGCAGCTTAGAGAGGATCTATCTTATGATGAGTGGTCGGTGTGTATTGTAGACCGAAAAGAGCAAGTTTTGAGAAGACGGACCATTCCCTATATTAAAGTATAGTGGGGCAACCATTCTAAACGGGAAGCTACTTAGTTGGTCGAGGAGTAGATAAGGGTAGAGCACCCTCTAAGATATATGAAGTTTAGACGACTAAACTTCTTTTTAGGAGGGAAGGATGTAACATCCCATACATTTATTTATCTTGTTTGGACCCCAATTCCTTTGAAATTTGGACCTTTTCGTAAATATTAAAAGTTTAGGGGCTTGGCGGCATTTTATGCCAATTAAATTCCTAATTTCAATTCCCTCTATTATTCGTATCACTCAGCCGCTCCCTCTCTCATGCCGTACATCCCCCCCACGTCTCGTCTCCCCTCTTGTGTCGCGCCTCTCCCTCGCACGCACACGCACGCGCGAGATGCCATTTGATCGCAGTCGTCACCGCCATCATCCGTGGTCGCCGCCATCACACACATCATCTATCGGCATTTTTGGTTCGCCGTCGATGACATCTCGTCGTCATCATTTTCGCTTTTGAGAAGATTCCTTTTTTTTCATTTTTGTCCCTACACCTATTCTTGAGAGCGTCAAATTTTCTTATCTATATTTATGTGATTATTTTTGGGTGTTCTTCTCTTGATGATTAGTATTAAAATCATTCAAATATGATTTGTACTGATCTAAATTAATGTTGATTGTACTGTTATTTTTATTCTGAATTCTCTATGTGTTTTAGTTGTATAATTTCTTTACATTCTATATACTATTCGGAATGCCCTCTATGTGTTCGACTAAATGCCTAAGAGAAAACGAATGTCGTTTTTGTTCTATAATTTTGATCCCATCTGATTGCAAATTGTAAAATTATGTTTCAATATCTGAAAACTCTCTTTTCGAACACTAGAACCTTTGTTTATTATTTAAAATTTCATTCATGTTATCTTGCTCCTTTGACTAGTTTAATCTTTAGAACTCTTCATCTTCTTGATTGATACTTAAGTTTTGTTGGGTTTATTATTTTAAATTTTCTTCGTTCTCCGTCTCAACCTATTTACATGTATTTATTACCTACCTTGTCAACCTATATGAGCCTATCCAAATTTAATTATAAGCTTTTCTTTCTAGATGGTTATATTATTTTTGTAATTTTATTTTTAGTAGCTTATAGAGAATCGTATTTCTTAATTTAGGTCCCGGTGATTGACTCCTTGTTCATTTTCGACTGGATAGCATTTAGCTTAGAGGCTACTTTTAAGGTAATCGACCGGACACCCGTTAGCTTTTTGCAAAAGAATTTAGAAAAATATTATGATTGTGCGAAATCTTTTATTTTGTATATTTTAAAATTAAGGGTTAAACGTATTATTAAACATTTCTTGGAAAATAAATTTCAACTTCGATTGACAGGTTTCTTAATAAAAGAATTTTGAAATTTGATGATTTGTTCTGTAAATTAGTGGCCGGATAAGTATTTTTCTATTATAATGTCTCTTGGTATTTTGTTATACTAATGTTGGCCATGTCGACATGTATTCTATTATAGAAGCTAGTTTCGTCTCTGTATTGCGCTTTCAAGTGCCTGCGCCTATCCGTGCCTCTCTTTGTATTTGTGCTTTCGAGCGCCTCTGTTCTGTATATGCTCCTTCGGGTATCTCTGTTCTGTATTTGCGCCTATAGGTGTCTCTGGATCTTGCCAACGGATCACATTGTATAGTTAGTTATCGGAAACTAAAATTTTATTTTGTTTATTTACTGAAAGGAAAAATACTTTGTATATTTATAGTCCCTATTTGATCCAAATTTTAAATTCTGATAATTTCTATTTTTAGAAATTTTGCAATGAAATGCTAGTCGCTTAAATTAATTTCTATATGAAAATTTTACTTCAAAATTTTTGTTATTTATTTCTTTATATCCTTAATCCGACTAATGTAGTGTATGGTTGCTTACCCAGGTACCGACATTATTTTCCCGAGCAGGGAAGGGACCAAGTGAACGTTAGACATAGATATTATTTGTGATTACTCTCTTTTTGATTTCATGTCTGGTGTAGTTAGATGCGAATAAATGAATTTCGTAAACTGTCATCTTGTTTTATTTTGCTTCTGTTTCGTCGTTCTTCTCTGTCCCTCGCATAATTATTATTTGTGGTATTTGTTGGACCGAATTTTTGTTTTATTTCTAGTAAACTTTAGTTTTATATGTATGAGAATTTATTTTGATTCTAGTTGAAATTTAGTTGTTAAACTCATATTTTTTATTCTTGGGATTTAGTGAGATTTTTGTGATCTTCGTTTTGCCTGTTTTCTGTTTGGTTCTGTAGCCTTGCGTAATTGCTAGTTTAGCAGGTATGCAGCGTCTGTTTAGCCACGGGTAAGGGGCATGACAATAATTTAATGAGATAATTTTCTATTCCTTACAGCGGGATCCTCGACGGTAGGGAACGGAAGGGGCCAGACAGTGTACATCAATGATAGAGGAGTCTAGTAAAAAGATGTTCGAAGAAATCCATTAAATTCCTATAGGCTACCCGGTTGGGCGGGCAAGTCGAGCCGAGCCGGGTTGGGCGGGAGGCGGCGCGCGATCCAGGCTACCCGGTTCACTTACACCTTTTCTTTTATTTTATTTATTGGGATCTACCTTTTAGGTTGAATGATTACTTTATCTTGGTAAGGTCCCAGACCAGATCTTGCACAGATCTTGGCTTGTCTCGGTAAGGGCCAACGGCTTACCCGAAATAGAGCCGTGCCGACGTGCCGACGGGGTAGACGGTGGTCGTTGTATCGCTAGGAGTGATTGTCGGAGCCTCACACATGGAGGGGTAATCTTGCTTATAGGACAGTGCTTTTGCACGCCTCGACTCACAGGCCTCATTTGAACTTCTCTTCTCTATACTATTTACTACTTAATCCTTGCTTACGATTTTTCAAAACAGAAGTTAAATTGCTTTCATTTAAATTGTTTACAAGAAAATTTTTCTATGGATTTAGAAAGATTTTTCCAACAATCTAGAAGCAAGATTAATTTTATCTTTCTATTTCATTCAGTACAGCAGATAGAATATTACTTTGATGTAGAATGATATATATATCATGTGCTTGATATTAATATAATCCTGAAGATATATATACTGTTGTTGTTGCACTAATAATTCATATTATAGTATTGCACTGTTGACAATGTAGATAACGTGAACTGTCATATTTTTGAACCATAGTTTGACATTAGTATAGTTTAATTACTCACAGATTTTTCATGATGGAGGATTCGTATTCGCCGAAGCCTTTTACTTTTGACGGTCGTAAGAGGTGGCAGAACCAAATGAGGTTCTAGCTCACCACACTTGGGCTTGTTTGTGCTATCTCGGATCCTAATCGAGAATAGCAATGGATCTGCACCTAAAGTTGCAATCTAAGCTGCGGTCAACAGACCTTATACTCGCAGCCAAGCCCAAGCCGGATTCACTCCTCCTGCTGCTGAAACTTGTGACACCCCAATAGTCCCACATCGGATGGGAATGGGGTTGTCATTGGGTTTATAAGAGACTTGGGCCACTAGTAACAATAACTGGGCTTAAGCATTTTGGGTTGTTGATTGGGCCCAACGAGTTATTGTTGCTAGTGGGCTGGGTCGTTACATTTGGTATCAGAGCCAGTTCACCAGCCGGAAGTGTGAGGTGAGTCTCGGCTGAGCCAGGTTGTGCAGCGGAGAGAGCGAGGCTCTCATGCTGTTGACTGTTGTGGGTGGAGCGCGGCTCACTACAAAGTCGGTTTAGGCTAGCGAGACGAGTCTCACATCGCCTGGTGATCTTGGGCTGTGTGTGTTTAGGACTGACGGGGACGTCAGGGCCTAAAGGGGGGGAGTCTGTGACACCCCAATAGTCCCACATCGGATGGGAATGGGGTTGTCATTGGGTTTATAAGAGACTTGGGCCACTAGTAACAATAACTGGGCTTAAACATTTTGGGTTGTTGATTGGGCCCAACGAGTTATTGTTGCTAGTGGGCTGGGTCGTTACAAAACTGCTACTGCACCTGCACCTGTAACTGTACCTTCTATTGACCCTAACATGATCAACTATCACTGCTTGAATCGGATTCTTAGTACCCTTTCTGATAAACTGTATGACATATACTGTAGTGCTAAAACAGCTAGGAAACTTTGGACATCCTTAGAAAACAAGTATGGTCAGGTTGATCCTACCCAGAAGAGATACCAAGCTTCTGATTTGGTTAAGTTTAAGTTGATAGATAATAACTCTATGTCTGACCAGCTTCATGACTTTGAATATATAGTTGAGCAGCTTAGATCTAGTGGTATAGATCTTGATGAGAGTTTCTTAGTTGCCACCCTTATAGATAAGTTGCCACCCTCTTAGTCGAACCATGTAAATGATCTTAACCATAATCAAAGAGAGCTTTCCCTGAATCATGCCCTAAGATCCATTAGGATAGAAGAGTCTAACCGAGCTAGGGATAAGAAGCCTAGTGAGCCTACAACCCAAGCCAACCTAGTAGAGATCCTTAAAATAAGGGTAGAAACTTTCAGCCTCATAGAAACTTTAAGAAAAAGCCTCTCTATCATAGAAAGTTCAACCCAAACTTTAAGAAACCTAAACCTGAGGAAAGTGGAGGCAACTCTGGTTGCTTTGTGTGCGGAAAGACCAACCACTTTGCGAATGACTATTATTTCCGCAAGTCTCGGCCTTTTGCACCAAAGAAGTAGAAGGGAGCTCCACCTGAGCGCCAGATGAACATGTTGACTGCTGGGCCTGACCCTTCTAACTCAACTATCAGGTTGGAATCTAATTTTCCTGAAGTTAACCTTGCCTTTAGTTCTTTTGATTGGCGGATAGATACTGGAGCAAACATTCATGCTTGCTCTGACCGTTCATGGTTTTCCACTAATCAGGACTCATGTGGATGATCGGTGAACATAGGGAATGCAGCCTCTCGCGTGCTTGGGACCGGTCGAGTGGATTTGAAGCTGACCTCTGGAAAGACCCTAACCTTGCACGGAGTCTAACATGTTCCCGATATAAGGAAGAAATTTGATTAGTGGTTCTCTTTTAGTTCAGCAGGGTTTTAAGTTAGTTTTTGAATGTAATAGGATAGTTATTACAAAGGGTGTGAATTTTGTAGGGAATGAATTTTTGACTGATGGTTTGTTTAAACTAACTAAATCTCCTTCTATTAATGAAAGTGCTCTTATTTTGAATGTTATTTCTACTAATGTTTGGCATGGAAGATTGGGACACGTGAATTTTAATACTGTTAAAAGATTGATGCATCTTGATTTTATACCTAAATCTGATTTACCTGATTATATCTCTGAAATATGTGTGCAAGCTAAGGAGCCTAAAAAACCTTTTAAATCAGTGGATAGAGATTGTGATCTTTTAGAACTTGTGCACAATGATGTTTGTGATGGAAGTAGACCTAGTAAAGGTGGAAACAAATATTTTGTGACTTTTATAGATGATCATTCAAAATATTATTTTGTTTATTTGATCAAGTCAAAAGATGAGGTTTTAAGCAGATTCAAAATTTATAAAGCTGAGGTAGAAAAGTAATTAGATAAGAAAATCAAAATTTCGAGATCTGATCGAGGAGGTGAATATACTTCAAATGAGATGACTGCTTTCTGTCAAAAATTTGAAATTGTGTATCAAGTGACTGCTCCTTATACATCTCAATCTAATGGAGTTGTTGAACGTAAGAATAGAACTTTGACGAATATGGTAAACTCGATGATTATTAGTTTAGGTACACCCGAGAATTTGTGGGGGGAAGCTTTCATTTCTGCATGTGTGATTTTAAATAGGATTCCCCACAAGAATTCTAATGTGTCTCTCTATGAGCTTTGGAAAGGTAGGAAGCTAAATCTGAGTTATTTTAAAATGTGGGGGTGCTTAGCTAAAGTTAAGATACCTAAGAACAAGAAGAGGAAGATTGGACCTAAAACTGAAGATAAAGTTTTTATAGGTTATATAGCAATGCCAACAGAATTTTAGTGGTGAACTCTGAGATTAGTGAGATTTCTAACAATACTATTATTGCGGCTAGAGATGCAGTATATTTTGTGGATGTTTTTCCCTTTAGGACTAGAGTGGATAGACCTACCCTAGCTGAGCCTATAGGTAGCTCTAGCTGACCTAGAGTTAGTGAACCTATAGGAGAGGTTGAACCGAGGAGAAGCAAGCGTCCTAGAGTAGAGAAAACTTTTAGATGATTTTTGTGTCCTACTTGTAGAAGATACTCCATCTACCTTTGACTAAGCTATGAAGTCTGTAAATGCATCATTTTGGAAAAAGGTTATTAATCTTGAGATACAGTTTATTCTACAGAATCATACTTGGGAGTTAACCGATTTACCTCTAGGATGTAAGCCTGTAGGTTGTAGATGAATCTTTAAGACGAAGTTGAGACCTGATGGTTTTGTAGATAAGTATAAGATTAGACTAATAGCACAAGGCTTTGCACAGAAGTCTGGTGTAAATTACTTTGATGTGTATGCACCTGTTACTAGGATTACTTCTATTAGAGTATTGATCACCTTAGCTTCTGTCCATATTTTGATTGTTCATCAAATGGATATTAAGACAGCTTTTCTAAATGGTGATTTAGATGAAGAGATCTATATGAAGCAACCTAAAAGTTTTGTAGTTACTGGGCATGAGAACAAAGTGTGCAAATTGACTAGATCTCTATATGGACTTAAACAAGCTCCTAAGCAGCGGCACTTGAAATTTGATTCATTAGTTGCATCAAATGGCTGTCATGTGAACATGTCTGATGAATGTATATATTCAAAGGAATATGATGGACATATTGTACTCTTGTGTTTGTATGTTGATGACATTTTGATTTTTGGTACCAATATGAATGTGATAAATGATGTGAAGAAATTACTTAATAAGAATTTTGATATGAAAGATCTCGGGCAAGCAGATGTAATTCTTAACATGAAGATCATTAGAAAATCGAATAAAATTATTATGAGCCAATCTCATTATAGTGAACTGTTGTTAAAGAATTTGGATATTTTGATGTTAGACTTGTAGTAACACGTTATGATCCTAGTGGCACCTTAAGAAGAATAGAGGAGATCCAATAGGTCAGAAAAGATATGCACAGATTATAGGATCTTTAGGATACCTAGTAGACTACACTAGACCTGATTTGGCTTATGCTGTTCACCGATTGAGAAGATATACCCATAATCCAAATAGAGAGCATTGGAATGCTTTAGAAAGAGTTTTGATATATCTGAAGGGGACTGTATCTTATGGATTACATTACAGTAGCTTTCCTGCAGTATTGGAAAGATAAAGTGATGCCAATTGGATTAGTGATACAGCTGATGTGATGTCTACTACTAGATTTGTTTTTCTTCTAGGAGGAGCAGATGTTTCTTGGAAGTCAAACAAACAATCTTTGATTGCTAGAAGTACTATAGAATCTGAACTTATAGCTTTAGATACTATTGTAGCAGAGGCTAAGTGGATTAGAGAGTTTCTTTATGATCAGCCACTGATGGAGCGATCCTTAGCGCCAGTATGTATCCATTGTGATTGTAGATCTGCAATTGATAAATGTGCCCAAGAGAATGCGGTGACTAAGATGAATAGATTCATGAAAGTGAGACATAAGTTTATTTGGCAGAATATGAAGGAAAATATAATTGCATTAGAATTTGTGAGATTTGCGAAGAATTTGGCTGATCATCTTACCAAGGGATTATCTAGGACTGTGATCCTAGAATCGTCGAGGGGGATGGGGCTTAGCCCACAATAGAAGATAACGGCGATGGCAACCCAACTTGTTGCAGGTACAGTGGGTAGAAACAAGTCGAACAGATAGCTGTGAGGAGCACTATTTTTGTATCCTCATCCCTATGGCGACAGTGCTCATATCTGCAGGTGGATAGGAAGGGCATTGACCCTGAATGGTTCCAAGACCCATGAGGCAGGGTGTGACCTTGCAGACACCCATATGAGGACCTACTATATGTGTGGAGTCGTGAGGCTGCGACTATGGGAAGAGGGCGGTTCCCTAAAACACACATGAAGCGATATTAGGCCATAATAGTGCTCACCCATTTAGAACCTAAACAGTTGTACCATGTGTGCGATTTGTAAAAATCTGATTCACCAGTCTTGGTTCAAGGCATAGTCCACCATTGTGCCCTCGGATGTACATAGACATGTACTAAGTGAAGGTTCAAACCCGAAATGTACCTTCGCCGAATACGTGGTATAAGAGATCCAACATTCTTTTTAGTTGTTTTGTATTTCAATTTTATTTACTTTCTTTATTTGAAGTATTAAATCATGTGGGGGGATGTTAGAATTAATATAACATCAGTTATTTAAAACTTCATATTAGCCCATGAGCTTCCTGGGCAACCCAACATTCTATCGGCCTTGCCTGGGAGCCCGTGCTTAAGTTTCCACATATGAGGATTAGTCCCACATTGGAAACTAAAGGCTTATTGTTGTTTCTTATATACTCATTTCTTCTCTTCTTACTTGCTTGGGAGATAATAAGAGTGATACTCTCGACTAAACGCACGCACGGCATGAGCACGAGCCGAGCTGGGGCGGGCGGCGGCGCGCGAGGTCCAGGCTACCCGGTTCACCTACACCTTTTATTTTATTTTATTTTTTGGGATCTACCATTTAGGCTGAATGATTACCTTACGTTGGCAAGGTCCCAGACCAGATCTTGGCTTGTCTTGGTAAGGGCCAACGGCTTACCCGAGATTGAGCCGTTGGACCCTACCGTTGGGCTCCCATCTATATATAATGAGGGTGCACTTGAGGGACAATATTGCCTTGACCTGAAACCTGGCTTAACACTTTTTCCTCCTCGCCTTCTTGCACTGAACCTTAACTCTCTTTTACATTGAGTTTTTGACATTATGCTGGATCTCTAAAAGCTTGTTGGGTTCGTGTTGCACCACCCTGAAGTCGTGCCGACAGGTTAGACGGTGGTCGTTGTATCGCTAGGAGTGATTGTTGGAGCCTCACACATGGAGGGGCAATCTTGCTTCTAGGACAGTGCTTTTGCACGCCTCGACTCACAAGCCTCATCTGAACTTCCCATCTCTATACTATTTACTACTTAATCCTTGCTTACGATTTTCCAAAACAGAAGTTAAATTGCTTTCATTTAAAATTGTTTACAAGAAAATTTTACTAAAGATTTAGAAAGATTTTTCCAACAATCTAGAAGGGAGATTAATTTTATCTTTCTATTTATTTCAGTACAGTAGATAGAATATTACTTTGCTGTGGAATAATATACATATTCTGTGCTTGATATTGCTATAATCCTGATGATATATATATATACTGTTGTTGTTGCACTGATAATTCATATAATAGTATTGCACTATTGACACTGTAGATAACGTGAACTGTCATATTTTTTAATCATAGTTTGACATTAGTATAGTTTAATTACTCATAATTTTTTCATGATGGAGGATTGGTATTCGGCGAAGCTTTTTATTTTTGATGGTCGTAACTTTAAGAGGTAAGAGGTGGTAGAGCCAAATGAGGTTCTAGCTCACCACACTTGGGCTTGTTTCTGCTATCTCGGATCCTATCGAGAGTAGCAATGGCTCTGCACCTAAAGGTGCAATCTAGGCTGCGGTCAACAGACCTTATACTCAAAGCCAAGCCTAGGCCGGATCCACTCCTCCTGTTACTGAAACTGCTACTGCACCTGCACCTGTAACTGTACCTCCTATTGACTCTAACATGATCAACTATCACTGCTTGAATCGGATTCTTAGTACCCTTTCTGATAAACTGTATGACATACACTGTAGTGCTAAAATAGTTAGGGAATTTTGGACATCTTTAGAAAACAAGTATGGTCACGTTGATCCTACCCAGAATAGATACCAAGCTTCATGATTTGATTAAGTTTAAGTTGATAGATAATAACTCTATGTCTGACCAGCTTCATGATTCTAAATATTTAGTTAAGCAGCTTAGATCTAGTGGTGTAGATCTTGATGAGAGTTTATTAGTTGCCACCCTTATAGATAAGTTGCCACCCTCTCGGTCGAACCATGTAAATGATCTTAACCATAATCAAAGAGAGCTTTCCCTGAATCATGTCTTAAGATCCATTAGGATATAAGAGTCTAATCGAGCTAGGGATAAGATGCCTAGTGAGCCTACAACCCAAGCCAACATAGTAGAGAATCCTTAAAATTAGGGCAGAAACTTTCAGCCCCATAGAAACTTTAAGAATAAGTCTTTCTATCATAGAAAGTTCAACCAAGCTTTAAGAAACCTAAACTTGAGGGGAGTGGAGGCAACTCTGGTTGCTTTGTGTGCGGGAAGACCAACCACTTTGCGAAGGACTATTATTTCCGTAAGTCTCGAACTTTCGCACCAAAGAAGAAGAAGGGAGCTCCACCTGAGCGCCAGATGAACATGTTGACTGCTGGGCTTGACCCTTCTGACTCCACTATCAGGTTAGAATCTAGTTTGCCTGATGTTAACTTTGCCTTTAGTTCTTTTGATTGGTGGATAGATACTGGAGCAAACATTCAGGCTTGATCGGACCGTTCTTGGTTTTCCACTTATCAGGACTCATGTGGAGGATCGGTGAACATAGGGAATGCAGCCTCTTCTCGCGTGCTTGGGACCGGTCGAGTGGATTTGAAGCTGACCTTTGGGAAGATCCTAACCTTGCACGGAGTCTACCATGTTCTCGATATTAGGAAGAAATTTGATTAGTGGTTCTCTTTTAGTTTAGCAAGGTTTTAAGTTAGTTTTTGAATATAATAGAGTAGTTATTAAAAAGGATGTGCATTTTGTAGGGAAGAAATTTTTGAGTGATGGTTTGTTTAAACTATTTGTATCTTCTCCTTTATTATTGAAAGTGCCCTTGTTTTGAATGTTATTTCTACTAATGTTTGGCATAGAAGATTGGGACATGTGAATTTTAATACTGTTAAAAGATTGATGCATCTTGATTTGATACCTAAATCTGATTTATCAAATCATAGATGTGAAATATGTGTGCAAGTTAACGAGCCTAGAAAATCTTTTAAATCAGTGGATAGAGATTGTGATCCTTTAGAACTTGTGCACAGTGAAGTTTGCGATGGAAGTAGACCTAGTAGAGGTGAAAATAAATATTTTGTGACTTTTATAGATGATTATTCAAAATATTATTTTGTTTATTTGATCAAGCCAAAAGATGAGATTTTAAGCAGATTCAAAATTTATAAAACTGAGGTAGAAAATCAATTAGATAAGAAAATCAAGATTTTGAGATCTGATCGAGGAGGTGAATATACAAATGAGATGACTGCTTTCTGTCAAGAATTTAGAATTGTGTATCAAGTGACTGCTCCTTTCTCAATCTAATGGAGTTGCTGAACATAAGAATAGAACTTTGATGGATATGGTAAACTCGATGATTATTAGTTCAGGTGCACCAAAGAACTTGTGAGGGGAAGCTTTTATTTCTGCATGTGTGATTTTAAATAGGATACCCCATAAGAATTCTAATGTGTCTCTCTATGAGCTTTGGAAAGGTAGGAAGCATAATCTGAGTTATTTTAAAGTGTGGGGATGCCTAACTAAAGTTAAGATACCTGAGAACAAGAAGAGGAAGATTGGACCTAAGACTGTAGATACAGTTTTTATAGGTTATATAGCAATGCCAACAGATTTTTTTAGTGGTGAACTCTAAGATTAGTGAGATTTATAACAACACTATTATTGAGGCTAGAGATGCAGTATATTTTGAGGATATTTTTTCCTATAGGACTAGAGTGGATAGACCTACTCCAGCTGAGCCTGTAGGTAGCTCTAGCAGACCTAGAGTTAGTGAACCTATAAGAGAGGTTGAACCTAGGAGAAGCAAGCATCCTAGAGTAGAGAAAACTTTTGGAGATGATTTTTGTGTCCTACTGGTAGAAGATACTCCATCTACTTTTGACCAAGCTATGAAGTCTGTGGATGCATCGTTTTGGAAAGAGAATATTAATCTTGAGATGCAGTCTATTCTACAGAATCATACTTGGGAGTTAACTGATTTACCTCTACGATGTAAGCCTGTAGGTTGTAGATGAATCTTAAAGAAGAAGTTGAGACCTGATGGTTTTGTAGATAAGTATAAGACTAGACTAATAGCACAAGGCTTTGCACAGAAGCCTGGTGTAGATTACTTTGATGTGTATGCACCTGTTGCTAGGATTACTTCTATTAGAGTATTGACAGCCTTAGCTTTTGTCCATGTTTTGATTGTTCATCAAATGGATATTAAGACTGCTTTTCTAAATGGTGATTTAGATGAAGAAATCTATATGAAGCAACCTGAAGGTTTTGTAGTTACTGGACATGAGAACAAAGTGTGCAAATTGACTAGATCTCTATGTGGACTTAAGCAAGCTCCTAAGCAGTGGCATTTGAAATTTGATTCATTAGTTGTATCAAATGGCTTTCATATGAACATGTCTGATGAATGTATATATTCAAAGAAATATGATGGACAGATTGTACTCTTGTGTTTGTATGTTGATGGCATTTTTATTTTTTGTATCAATATGAATGTGATAAATGATGTGAAGAAATTACTTAATGAGAATTTTGATATGAAAGATCTTGGACAAACAGATGTAATTCTTAACATGAAAATCATTAGAAAATCGAATGAATTATTATGAGCCAATCTCATTATAGTGCAGTTGTTAAAGAAGTTTGGATATTTTGATGTTAGACTTGTAGTAACTCCTTATGATCCTAGTGAGCACCTTAAGAAGAATAGAGGAGATCCAATAGGTCAGAATAGATATGCACAGATTATAGGATCCTTAGGATACCTAGTAGACTACACTAGACCTGATTTGGCTTATGCTGTTAACAGATTGAGAAGATATACCCATAATCCAAATAGAAAGCATTTGAATGCTTTAGAAAGAGTTTTGAATATCTGAAGGGGAGTGTATCTTATGGATTACATTACAGTGGCTTTCCTGCAGTATTGGAAGGATATAGTGATGCCAATTGGATTAGTGATACAGCTGATGTGAAGTCTACTACTGGATTCATTTTTCTTCTAGGAGGAACAGCTGTTTCTTGGAAGTCAACCAAATAATCTTTGATTGTTAGAAGTACTATAGAATCTGAACTTATAGCTTTAGATACTATTGTAGCAGAGGCTAAGTGGATTAGAGAGTTTCTTTATGATTTGCCACTGATGGAGTGACCCTTAGCACTAGTATGTATCCATTGTGATTGTAGATCTGCAATTGATAAATGTGCCCAAGAGAATGTAGAGACTAAGATGAATAGTTTCATGAAAGTGGGACATAAGTTCATTCGATAGAATATGAAGGAAAATGTAATTGCATTAGAATTTATGAGATCTGCGAAGAATTTGGCTGATCAGCTTACCAAGGGATTATCTAGGACTATGATCCTAGAATCGTCGAGGGGGATGGGCTTAGCCCACAATAGAAGATACCGGCAACAGCAACTCAACCTATTGCAGGTTCAATGGGTAGAAACAAGTCGCATAGGTAGCTATGAGGAGCACTGTTTTTGTATCCTCATCCCTATGACGACAGTGCTCATATCTGCAAGTGGATAGGAAGGGCATTGACCCTGAATGGTTCCGAGACCCATGAGGCAGGGTGTGACCTTGCAAACACCCTTCTGAGGACCTGCTATGTGTGTGGAGTCGTGAGGCTGTGACTATGGGAAGAGGGTGGTTCCCTAAAATACACATGAAGCGATATTAGCGCATGGCAATAATAGCGCTCACCTGCTTAGAACCTAACCAGCTGTACCATGTGTGCGATTTATGGAAATCTGATTCACCGGCCTTGGTTCAAGGCATAGTCCACCATTGTGCCCTCGGATGCACATAGACATGTACTAAGTAAAGGTTCAAACCCGAAAGGTACCTTCGCCAAATACGTGGTATAAGAGATCCAGCATTCTTTTGAGTTGTTTTGTATTTTAATTTTATTTACTTTCTTTATTTAAAGTTTTAAATCATGTGGAGGAATGTTAGAATCAATATAATATTAGTGATTTAAAACTTCACATTAGCCCATGGGCTTCCTGGGCAGCCCAACATTCTATGGGCCTTGCCTGGGAGCCCGTGCTTAAGTTTCCACATGTGAGGATTAGTCCCACATTGTAAACTAAAGGCTTATTGTTGTTTCTTAATTATATACTCCTTTCTTCTTTTCTTACTTGCTTGGGAGATAATGAGAGTGATACTCTCGACTAAACGCACGCACGGCACGAGCACGAGTCGAGTTGGGGCGGGCGGCGGCGCATGCTGTCTAGGCTACCCAGTTCACTTACACCTTTTCTTTTATTTTATTTTTTGGGATCTACCATTTAGGCTGAATGATTACCTTATCTTGGTAAGGTCCCAGACTAGATCTTGTATAGATCTTGGCTTGTCTCGGTAAGGGCCAACGGCTTACTCGAGATAGAGCCGTTGGGCTCCCATCTGTATACAGATGAGGGTGCACTTGAGGGACAGTATTGTCTTGACCAGAAATCTGGCTTAACACTTCTTCCTCCTCTCCTTCTTGCACTGAACTTTAACTCTCTTTTACACTGAGTTTTTGACATTGTGCTGGATCTCTAAAAGCTTGTTGGGTTCGTGTTGCACCACCCTGAAGACGTGCCGACGGGGTGGACGGTGGTTGTTGTATCGCTAGGAGAGATTGCTGGAGCCTCGCACGTGGAGGGGCAATCTTGCTTCTAGGACAGTGTTTTTGCACGTCTCGACTCCCAGGCCTCATCTGAACTTCTCTTCTCTATACCATTTACTACTTAATCCTTGCTTACGATTTTTCAAAACAGAAGTTAAATTGCTTTCATTTAAAATTGTTTACAAGAAAATTTTACTAAATGTTTAGAAATATTTTTCCAACAAGAGAGTAAATGGGCGGATCGGGTGAGGTTCGGCCGCCCAGAGGTAAGGCGTGGTCGGTCTCACGGTCAATAATACAGGATTCCACAAATGAAAATCAAGTTCGACAAAATTTAATCTAGAAGGAGGTTCTTAGGTATCAGATATAACAATTTTATTTTGTTTGCAGAAGTTTATAGGTTCTTTATCTTTTATTTAAACCAATTTTCAGCTGAAAAAAATATTTGACAAATATTCTTCTCAACTATTTTTCATATTGAAATTTCATCTCAATTTTTCCCCACACCATTTACTGCCACTCTCTCTTTTACCATCACGTCTCTTTTACCTTCGACAGGATGGCGTATATGTCTAGTTAGCCCATTCAATAGGGTAACAGATGTTACCAGCTTTCCTAAAAGGAATATATGCTCTCCAACTATACCCTTTAAAAAAAATTAAAAATTAAATACTATCATTTATATATTGGGATCGAATTGTTAATTTACTTAACTATGTTATATCTCTACCAAAGTAAGGGCTGTTAATATCAACTTCCATTTATTACCAACACTAAGCTCCGTTTGGAAAAAAATTAACAATTACCAAAGTAGTTGTTAATTTTTTTACTATCTGTGATGCTGCAGTTTTCGTGCTAAATATATCTTTAGAAGCTTGTTAGTTTCACTTTGGTACTAAAGTTCGTGTAGCCTAGCAGTTGCCACAATTGCGAGCTGCTTTAATTATATTTTTGATGCTTTTCCCTTTCATATTGTAAGTCTTTGTGCTTCTTTGTATTCAAATTTAATCGATATTTTTTTCTGTACAAATATTTGTCCCAAGTGAGGATTGAAAGGAAAAGGAAAAAAAAAACTGCACTTCCTCAATTGTTTAGTTCTTCAAGTGAGGATTAAAACTTACAGTCAAAATGTAACACATACATTGCTATCTATATCTACTTGAAAATTTGATGCTTTTGATGAGGATTTACTTATGTTGTTTATTCGTACCGCTAATTGCAAAAGTATTTTTTTTGAAACAGATTCTTTGGGCTTTGTCATCGACTTGAACAAGCTTTCGAAGTGGAGCAACAAATTTTGAGGATTTATAATTTGGGATTTCTCCGACATTATAAGTGTTTAGTGTCATTTAGAATTTCTTATTTTTTTAACTAAATTTTGAACACGTACTTTGTTGCTAGAACACATATTCAAAGTTTAATTTGAATATTGAGATTGTAATTTGAGAGTAAAGACTATTTGTTATACAAATTCTTAATGCTCTTTAGTTATTACTATTTTTTAATATTTCAATTCATTGGAATATTTAGTTGTGATCATCAAGTATTTTAATGCTAATTACAATTGCCACTATAAATCTCATTTAGTATATCTTTGGTGGCAATTATAATTAATTATAGTGGCATTTATAATAGTTGTTATTGTGTAGTATTTAGCGGCATTTATTTGGACTTTTACCAACCGCCGAAACAAATGCCACAATAATTTTTACCGACCCTACCAATAGTGGCAATTGTTACAATTGCCACGAAACTATTTAGCGGCAATTATAATTGCCGCTAATTTAAAAAATAATCGCCGCTAAAACTTAAATTTGTTGTAGTGATTGCATGGAGATTGCATTACATGCTATGATAGAAAAAAAATTTGTTTATGTAATATCGCGTTCTACATATTGTAATGAGTCGATTATAATTTATTTTCTGCGGTCCTATTCGAGAATGTAGAAGCATATGTATATATGCCTTCATCTCAACTTTATTTTATCTAGTCAACGTCAGATAGGCCTCAGTACTATAATTATTCGGTCAAACATGTGTGGATCGTTTGCACTAGCTAAAATGACTAAGTGAGCCCAATCAGCCCAGCTTGGAATCAAAGCGGTCCACTCACTAATTAAGGGTTTTTTGGATACTAAGAGATGGCAAATGCTATTAGATACAAAAGAGCTTGAGCAAAAATATATAAAAATAAAATCTTCCATTTTCTAGTGAGATCATAAAAATTACATTATAAACGACTAATTGTGATTTACAATAATATATATATATATATATATAGAGTCCAGCTGGGATACTATCGATAGCACCAAGCACTTGGTGCTACCGAATTTTCCGCCGTTGGATTTAACCCTTTGATTATTTTCACATGTTAGATTATACTATTCAACCAACAACTTATTCAACCTAGGGCGCCCACATCATCATAACCGTACATTCCTTCATCCAAGAGCTGAAAACCTAATAGCACCAACAGCTTGGTGCTAATGATAGTATTCCAGCCTAGTTCTATATATATATATATATATATATATATTTTATCATCATTTTTATTCATAATGCGTCCCAAGAAATAAGCTTTCCACCGGAAAAAAGTCTTAAAGCCCATATATTTTATTATATGTCCATAAGAATGGCAGAGCTCATCCAGAACGCAACAATTTGAAATGATCCACTAATAAATCAGAACAGCCGACAGCCAAAATTGACATAAAAATTTTGCCACGTGCAATTGAGGGGAAATAATGTAATTATCCTCTGTTGCATGCCATGCAGTGGTTGTCCATTCCAAACAGAACTGTAAATGGATCCGGATCGGTGGAGCTGGATTCATTCTGAATGGAATGATAAGTAAAAATAAAAAATATATATATAAACGTAATTTGCTCTGAATTCATCCGGATTCGCCTACTAAATGGAGCGAAAGGCGGAGAACTTTTTTCTTCTTTTAATTCATTCCAATCAATTAAAAATCTTCCGCTCTGAATGGAACGATAAATAAATACAAAAAAATAGAACTAAAATTAAATTCCCCCAAATCCGCTCTGATCCCGCAACAAATTAATGGAGCCCCAAAGGTAGGCGACAGTTATCACCACTGAATCCGCATTGTTTGCATCCGTAATCCCAAGAGATATTTTATTGCTCTGCAAACAATAGGCGGTTCCTACGTGTAAAGCAGATCCAAGCTCTAGATTGTTCCATATAGTAACCAACACGTGTCCATGACGTTTTTCTTACTACATTTTTTTTCTTTTCTTTAAAGTAGCTCAAAATTCGAATTTAAGCCAAATTATAATGGTCAAATTTTAAGAGCTAAAATCCTCTAAACAAATAGTTAATTTAGTTATTTCAAAAACTATTTTCTAGTCAATGACATGTCTAAATTTCTAGAGTATATAATGACATGCCCAATTTATAACTAGGCCGAAGTTTTTTTAAAAAAATTATGATAGATATATATACATATTCTTCTCATTTGCATCACATGTTAATAATGATTGAAATATTTAGTACAAATTCGACTTAGTTATATTGTAGTATAATCTAAGAAATGAGAGTAAATTTATTTTTTTTTCAAATTTACATAGTAATTTTCGTATTGATGAGTAAAAAACATATATATATATATATATATATATGTATATATATATATATATATATATATATATATATATATATATATATATATATATGTATATATATATGTATATATATATATATATATATAGATTATGCAACACTACAATATTGCACTGTGTACAAAACTTCCATGCATATATAGGGCAATTTAAAAATTGAAAATCTCAGCTTCTCCGATAATATATAGCATAGGTTTTGATTCCGGGAGGATTTACAGTAGATAATATGTGCAACTTAAAAACCTTTAAAAAAATGGTGTATATATATATTATCCTTTTTTTAAGATAAAAATATATAAAACTTATCTCAACTATCACCTATTTGAATTTGATCATCTAACTTTTAAAAACTTCTAATTTTACTGTGTGATATTTTAATTTATTTGATTTAAGCTAATTAGTGACTTTTCAATTTCAAAATTTGACTGCGCCGTCTATTATTACAGATTTAGTTAATATATTTTATACAATTAATTTGCGTAACTATGAATCTATTAAAGTAAACAATTAATTTAAATTTAGTATTCGAAGAGTCATCAAATAATTTAAACTAATAAATTAAAAGATTTGAAACTAAAATTAAAATATTGAAAGATTCAGGATTAAATTATAATTGTCTATGGTTTAGATAAACTTTATGCATCCTTATTTATTTATTTATTATTATTTTTTTCCCCCTCGGCCCAGAGAGTCAACCGGGTAGAGCCGGTGGCCTCGCCCCTCTTCCCGTCCATATAAACCAGCGCTTATCTATCTGCCTTATCATCTTCCAGGTTAATGCATCGCCACTCCCTTCCCAATCTCACGCACGGCTCGTAAAACTGCTTCTCCGAAAAGCTCTTCTTTTCTGTTTCTGCCGGCTAATTAAGGGTGGTCTATATGAGCAGCAGGCTGCAGGCAGCGGCGGCGACGCTGCAGGGGAGCATGCGGGCGGCGTCAAAATCGGTCGCCGAAACCTCCTCCGCGGGTTCGAAGCGAGTGAGAAGAATCCCCAACAGGGCCGTCGTCCGCGGGGAGGGTGAGGACGAGCGGAGGCGGGCCGAGGAGGCGCTGCGCACCATCATGTATTTGACCTGCTGGTGGCCCAATTAAGCAAAATTAGTTACATGAAGAGCTTGCTTAAATAGCATGCAGGAGGAGAAAAGGAAATGGCACGGTATATAAGCTGTTCGTGTGTATATACGTATGTATGTTCGTGTGCGTGCATGTATGTATAATATATGCCAGGTATGTAATTTCATGTGTGCATGTAATTAAGTATATGTATATTAGTATATAGTATGCATGCTGTGGTAGAGTATGAATAAGATAATCTTGATTACTTATTAGTGAACTGTGATTAACCCTTTGTTTGTACATGGTTTCGCTGGTTTGTTCTAAATTGTAGTTGAGTGCTGAGGAGTATTGCGTTAAAAAGTAAAACTTGATTATATATATATATATTTTTTTTGAGAAATAAACTTGATTATATTCTTATGGAGTTTTAGGTTATTGTATAGCTTTTAGGAAGGCCATGAGCAAAATCCAGTGCAAAGAAATTGAGAGAAAATCGTAGTTGTCCCTAAAACCAAGCATAGAGAAAATATAAATGACAATAATTCAAATCTATGTAAGAAAGGAGAAAGGGAAAGATATATTTATCGGTTTTTGGAATATATATAAACATCAAACCTTCTTAAAAATTAAGTTTATAACTGTCGCGATCCAAACCCCACGATTCGAGTTGAGAGGCCACTACATCTCCATATATAAAAATCAAATTTACGGGTGTACAACATTTTTAATATCACAACTCAACTAATGACAATAGAACTAGTTTACATGGGGTAAACCATAGTATAGCAAGATCTTACGAGATTAAGCTGATCGATGATGCAACAATTTTGATTAGCCTCCAATACTTATTAGAGGCATTAATAAGACCCAATTGCATTACTTTCGCTAATAGTAATAAATAATGTCGTAACTCATGCTCCTAATCCTTAAGGTCAAATTCCAGCTTAGGGTTTATTACGAGAACGGCAATTTAATTTAGCGAACCGAACTCGGGTCAAACCTATCATGAGGACGGTGACCCGGTTTAACGAACTGAACCAAAATCAAGCCTATCACGAAGACGGCGATTTGATTTAATAAATCAAACTTGGGTCCAGCCTATTACGGGAACGGTGATTCGGTTTAACGAATCGAACCTAAATCAAGCCTATCACGAGGATGGCTATTTGGTTTAATGAATCGGGTCAAGCCTATCACGGAGACAACAATGTGGATTAACGAACCCAACCCAAATCAAGCCTATCACGGTGACGGCAATTTTGTTTAACGAACTGAACCCGAGTTAAGCCTATCACGAGGACGGCGATCCGGTATAACAAACGAAACCCAAATCAAGCCTATCACGAGAACGGCAATCCGGTTTAACGAATCGAATCCAAATCAAGCCTATCACAAGGACGATGACCTGTTAATGAACCGAGTTCAAATCAAGCCTATCACGAGGATAGCGATTTGGTTTAACGAACCGAATGCGGGCCAAGCATATCATGAGGACAGCGACCTGAGGCAAATATTTATCATTTTATTTTTTTTTATTTTTATCATTATTGTGGTCTGAATAGGGGTTCAATCATGTTGGGCCTATCGCGAAGACGGCCGATTGGTATGACCACGGGTCCAACGAGGGTAACGATCCAATATCGGGTTTGATCGTGTCAAGGTTATCGTGAAGACGGCCGCTCGATCACCCCGACGCAAGGATCGTCATCATCGTTTTCGCACATGTTGATGATAGCAGAGGCGATATCGGAACCATGGCTATTTGATGATAGTGAATGCATGTTTACGACAATAGTAACCTCCTAATGTCGATTTTGACCATGTCGAGTATCGCGAAGACGGCCGCTTGATCAAACTGACAATAAGATAGTTTCTATTTCGTTCGCGCACATTCACCACCTCATTATTTCCGTGGTGGCCAGCATTACCTTGGAGTTGCCGTTGTTACTGCCGAAAAATAGAAGAAAAGGCCACTGGGCCTTCTCTCGCACCGCCGTTGTTGGAAACGAGGAAAGGCCATAGGACCTCCCACTTGTCGTTGCCATCACCGTTGTCGTTGTTGTCGAAGAACAAAAGGCCCGTAGCCCCCTGGCTTCTCCTCCTCCTTTTTTTTGTGGGGGGGGGTTTTCCCTCATTTTTTTATCATTTTTTTTCCTATTATGGATATTCTTCTCTCTTTTTTTTTTAACTATTCTTCTTCTTCTCTCTTCTTTCTGAATTTTTTTTTCCTAACCTCTCTAACCTTTTTTTTAACTCTATGATTTAATTTATAAGGGCTCTAAAAAATATTTTTTTGAATATAATTCAAAAAAATCTAATAGATAAAGAAATTAAATCATCGTTATGATTTATAAGGTATTTGATGCCAATCAAGTCATTTAAAATTTTTTATTGTATCTTTTTCATATATTTATTTATTATTCTTACTTTTTTTTTCACCTTCTCTTTTTTTTTTCCTTTTTTTGGAAACAATTGGGAGTCATCTCTTTCTTTTCTTTCTTTTTTTCCTTTGGCCTTTCTTTCCCTTTTTTTCACCTTCTCTCCTTTTCTTTTTTGTTAATCTTTTTTGTTCCTTTTTTTGTTCCTTGTTTCTTTACCTTAACAATATTAAAAACCTCTGTTTGGGGTTCGTCGACCTTTGAGTCTTTGTAGTTTTCTTGGCATTTAATACCTATGTGAGTGGTGGCAATGACCGCGCTTATTCGAATCTTCTTGTATTGTGTGAGCCAAAATAGGGTGAGCATTATGTAAAGGGTGGATGTGGTGTCTTGAGTCTGGTATTCAGGGTCTGAATGACTGGCAATATGTTAGCCACCCCGGATGGGTGCAATAATGTATTATTATTGTTACTTGCATGGTAAACAACAAATTGTACTTCCCCTTGTAAAATAGATTTGGATGTATACATAACTAGTGCCGGCTAGAGACTTAAGGATATTATGTGTCGGGCATTGGCCCTAGGATTTGGTGACCAGTCAAGGACTTGGGATAGTGATCTAGGTAGGAGATATGCATAGATATGTAAGCCAAAGAAGCCAATTCATTGTTTGCCGGTCATGGTATTGCTATCTTGTTGGTGTCGGGGTCTATGGAGTAGAGATTTAGAATAGAATGCGCATGAAATGATGTGCGCGAGTTTAGTAAACCAGGACTTGGCCTAATGTTGTTAAGTGAGACGGAGTTAGATCTAATCCTAATGTCTACCTGATAGACTTGGCAAGGTACTGGAAAAGTGCCGAAGGACTGGCGTACATCATATAGGGATACTACAGTCGGCGACACTACATGACAGATCAGTTGGAATGAATAGTGTACACCTTATTGATATGCTAGGGTACATGCGTGACCAAAGAGGTGTGACCTACATACTATCAGTAAGGATGACTAGCATACACCTAATAATACATTCTGAATACGTTATGTCAGCTATTCTGGATGACATGCAGTGTTTGAAGGCGGAAGGTATGGATTAGGAGATGTTTGTGATAGTGGTTTGAGTCTGTGGTGTCGGGGGGTACTAGAAGCTAGGTGGTATTCATGGTATGGCATTTCTGCATGGTTGCATCGAGGATAGAATCATGGGCATCTTGGGAATATATATATGTTACAGAAAATTACTGAATAGTTCAATCGATTAATTAATTATAAACTCCTTGAGATTGTATCCTAAATGATTGGGACGTGTGAGTCAAGTTTGCTTTGCAGTTAGGACTAGATAGAGGATGCTGAAGTGTACTATAGCCTTGTTTGGATGCATGAATATCTTGTTTGGTATCCCTTTATGGTTTACTTAAGAAACTTGTACGTTTGGTAGATTAGGAGTGTGATTAAATGTCTAGAATTGGATACTATTTTCGACCTTCAAGTTATTTTTTCAAATAAAATAAATCATCTCGTAAGTGAAATATGCTACCCTACCAAATCATGGATATCAAGACCTTTCAAAGAGTAAAAATTAAATTCTTTTCTTACAATAAATTAGAAAATTTTTATACCGAATAAGTTATCCTCGGGCCCCAGCAGAAGCCTATCTGGTACGTGCACAAACCCGCCGTGTATATAAGGTGCCCCCTGCATACACAACGCGTTTAAAATAAATAATTCACAAAAATAATATACACATCCTAAGTAAGGTGATCAGAGTAAGTAAACGTAAACTATACTAGAAAGATGTACATCACACACGTCTCCGAAGCATAACCCCCAAAAAACAAAGTGTACTGCATACAACATCTCCCAAAAAGGTACACCTCAAAAGTATCTCTAGTACATCTCAAGAAGATCGAACTAGAATAAATATACATACATCTCTCAAATACTACATTCCAAAAATGAAAGGTGCATCGGTTTCACCTCTATGAATGCTCGGTCGGGCCGGCTGTCACGCCCCGAGGCCACAGCGGAAGCACTCAATGGGCACGTGCATCAAACCTACCGAACGGACAGAATTTTTTCTATCCGCCCAAGGCGTCACAAGCATGCATACATCACATATTTCAAGCAGGAATTGAATACATAAGTTGCATAAGGAGGGTATCACAAGACGTAAAGTAAACTACATCTATTACAACTTGTAATCGTTCAATTACATACATGATTTTAGCTCCCAACAATTATAACGCAAAAGAATATTACATTCATATGTTTCAATTTCCTACATTGTTCCAAAATGGGGCCCAACTAGAAAATCATCAAAACAAGAGGAAAGGACTATCTATTCCACTACGCCCTTTCCTCGCTCCGCCGCATCACCCGCGGATGGAACTGAAAAATATAGGGGTGAGAAATATAAACATAGTTTCCAGTGGGTACGGCCATCCAAGTGAGAAGCCCGACCCACCAGGTCCACAAGAAACAACATAAGCATGGGTTAGTTCAACATGTATCAACATATAGAAAAATAACATGCTTATGTATCCATCCATGATAACGAAATACCACATGCAAGCCAATTACCATTTCTACTTGCAATTTCATCATCCTATCATATATCACCCGACTCAGGCTTGAGTCAATCCATAGCGGAGTCGCCACTATCCACATGGCATTAGGCGACGAGATTGTCGCCCACCCCCGGCCACGTATCCACAATTTGTGAAGTCACTCCATCCATTGGTATTAGGTGGCATGCCGCTCACCCCCGACCCTAGGAATTATTGGAAGCGAGTTCAATCATCTCACCTATGCCTTTGGTATTAGGTGGCTTTTCGCACACCCCCGACCATCGGCGCATAGGCATCAAGTCACCTCCTTGGCATTAGGTGGCCTTCCGCGCACCCCCGGCGTGGGTTGTTAGGATTTTCGGAATTCCTTGTTGGCATCCTACTTGTCACCTTTCTAGGTTTATGTTCTCATGTCTGTGTGGTTACCCTACCACTATATTTCCAACTTATGTTCCCATGGCACTAAGTTTTCATATTTCATATATTGAGTTTCCTAATGGCCCTAGAGAAGTCAATGTACTATTTAGTCCATAACATGGGTATACAACTAATCATGTATGTATTTATTCATGAGTCATAATATAATATGCAAGATTACCATGCATGCATCAATTTATTCACGAGATATGATACCCCTAGCTCATGTGCACTATATGCAACCACAAATAACTTCATATAGCAATTTTTCTTTTTAGAGATGGTAGTGATCTAGTCACTTTGGTCAAGCACAACCCCATCTCAGAATGCTCATAATTGCTTGTAGTCACTTGCAATTAGGCCTCCTTCTTGAAGCTACAAGCTTACTTTCAAGCTTCCTTGCCCTAGACAAGAAAATGGTTCATTACCTCTTTCGAATCCTCAAATGATTTATTTCAAAAAATCAAGTTGTCCAACATAATTTCTTACCCTCCAATTGGGGTTTTAAAGAGTCAAAAGATTTTTAGACTCATCCAACACAAAAGCCCTCTTTTACCTAGGGCTTTCCAAAATCCAAGGCAAAACCCGATTTTAATGGCTAATCTTTATAATTTGTAGTCTAGATTAGCCTAGGGTTTGATAAAATTCCAGATCTAAGCTCAAAATCCAAAACCCTAACTCAAAAACCAAGAACTCACCTCTATCTCAAGTTTTTCAAACTTCTTCTTGCTCCAAGAAGCTTGCTAGGCACCTCCAAAGCTTCCTTCTACATCAATCCCTCACTTCTCCAAGAATTTGAGAAGCTTCTAGAGAGAGAAAGAGGAGAAAAGAGTAAGAAAGAGGTGTTTTGGTGTATGGGCAAATGAGGGAGAAAGGGCCAAGGTGCCCGTTTAACACTACCCAAGCAAAATTACCAAAATGCCTACGAAATGGGCATTCTGCTGGATTAGGGTTCGGACCCTCCATTCAAGGTCCGGACCCCGTACCAGGGTCACGCACTGCGCAGGCAAGGTCCAGACCTACCTCAAGGTCCGAAACCCATAAGCAAATCCTGCGATTTTTCGCAGCCAAGGTCCGGATCCTGCATCAAGGTCCGGATTTTGAAACTCTCTCAGCCCAAACAGTAACTTCAAAGTCCGGACCCTGCAATCAAGGTCCGGATCCCGAGGGTCCAACAGCTCAAACATGCCTTTTCCAAAAAATTCCATTTTTGGTCCTCGGAGCTCTAGCTCACTTCTAATTGTTTCGAAACTCTCAGAACTCCGTTCCAAGCATGTCCAATTCACCTTTCACTATATTTTATCCAATTTGGCTAAAGTTCAGTATAATATACTGAAATTCAGTATACTACATCACTCCCCCCTTAAAAAGAATTTCGTCCGCGAAATTAAAACCATACCTCGACTTGAATTAGTGAAGAGATGGGGAAAACGCTCTCTCATCGAGCTTTCCAACTCCCAAGTGGCTTCATGCTCCTTGTGATTGGCCCAAAGCACTTTAACATACGGAATTGTGCGGTTCCATAGTTCCTTCACTCCGTTAGCAAGGAAGCGAAGTGGGGACTCCTCATAAGGCATGTCCTCTTGAAGCTCAAGCGGCTCATATTGAAGGATATGAGTTAGAACATGCATATACTTGCGGAGTGTGGATACATAAAATACATTGTGAACTCCCGCAAGCTTCGGTGGTAGCGCGAGTCGATAAGCCAAAGGTCCCACGCGATCCAAAATCTCATACGGTCCAATATATCGGGGACTTAGCTTGCCCCAAATTCCAAACCGCTTCACCCCTTTCATAGGTGATACCTTCAAGAAAACACAGTCGCCCACCGCGAATTCTAAATTCCGCCGGCGCTTATCCGCATTGTTCTTCTGCCGAGCTTGCGCCGTCAAAAGCAGTTGGCGTGCTATACGGACCTTTTCTTCCGCGTCTTGCAACACATCCGGTCCCAAGGCCAAACTCTCACCGACCTTACTCTAATGTATTGGAGACTGGAATTTCCTCTCATAGAGAGCCTCAAATTGTGCCATTCCAAACCATCGGCAAGTAAGTGTGCCAGCGCACCTTTGAAATGCAGAACACACGCTCGAAGCATATCCTCCAAAATCTGGTTCGTTCTCTCCGACTGACAATCTGACTGAGGATGGAATGTCGTGCTAAAGTCGAGTCGTGCTCTCAAAGCCTTGTGCAAACTCTTACAAAACTGAGATGCAAATCGGGGATCCCGATTCGACACGATTGATGCCGGAATCCCGTGCAATCGCACAATCTCATCCAAATAGATTTGTGCCAACTTGTCTCTCGACCAAGTGGTGTGGACTGGCAAGAAGTAAGCCGACTTCGTCAATCGGTCCACTAGCACCCAAATCACATCGTGGCCTCCTTGAGATCGAGGCAACTCCACGATGAAATCTATCGTTATATTCTCCTATTTTCATACCGAAATCAGTAAATTTTATAATTTTTTCGCCTGGAGGCGATGTTCCGCTTTCACTTGTTGGCACACCAAGCATTGTGCTACGAAGCGTCCGATATCTATTTTCATTTTCAGCCACCAATAATACATTTTAAGATTCTTATACATTTTGGTGTCACCAGAATAAATAGCATATGAAGATGTATGAGCTTCCTTCAAAATCTCCCCGCGGATCTCCTCGTCCCTGGGCACACACAAATGGTCTCGAAATCGAAGAATGCCCTACGAGTCTACACAAAACTCACTGGCTTGCCCATTCTCCAAATCTCTCCGCACCTTTTGGAGTTTTGGATTCAAGGACTGTCTTCCTTTAATCCGCTCCAACAAGGTTGGCCAAATCACAAGAGTCATAAGCTTAGCAGGGGCGCCCGGTGTTACGACTTCCAAGTCGAATTTTCGTATTTCTGAAATCAACTGCGGCTGGATTGTGATCATCGTTGCAAGGTTCTCCACAGATTTTCTACTGAGTGTATCGGCGACCACATTAGCCATGCCCGGATGGTACAAGATGGTTAAGTCGTAGTCCTTCAACAACTCCAACCACCTTCGCTGTCTTAGATTCAACTCTTTCTGAGTGAATAGGTACTTCAAACTCTTGTGGTCCGTGTAAACCTCACACCGTTCACCATACAAGTAGTACCTCCACATCTTGAGTGCGAAGACCACCACCGCTAACTCCAAGTCATGGGTGGGGTAGTTAAGCTCATAGCTCTTCAATGGCGGGAGGCATAAGCAATGACTTGCCCACGCTGCATCAGTACACACCCAAGACCCTGGCGCAACGCATCACTAAACACCACAAAGTCCTCCCCCGCAACCGGCAAGGCAAGGACCAGAGTTGAGGTCAAACTCTCATTCAACTCCTTGAAGCTTTGATAGCAATCATCGCTCCACACGAACTTGGCCCCCTTGCGGATAAGGCGTGTTAGTGGACTGGAGATCCTCCACGAACCGCCGACAATACCCTGCAAGACCAAGAAACTACGTTCCTCGGTAAAATTGGTCGGTCGGGGCCAATCCTTAATCGCCTCAACTTTTTTCGGGTCTGCAGATACTCCACTCTCGAAAATCACATGACCTAAGAAGGCGATCTCACGAATCCAAAAGTCACACTTCTTCAACTTGACGAACAACTTGTTCTCTCGAAGAACTTGTAGCACTATCCGAAGATGCTCTTCATGTTCTTCATCACTCTGAGAGTAGACAAGAATGTCATCAATGAACACTATCACGAATTTATCCAAAAGTGGCTTGAATACACAGTTTATTAAATCTGCAAACGCCGTCGGGGCATTGGTGAGCCCAAAAGGCATAACCGTGAACTCGTAGTGTCCATACCGCATCCTAAACATGGTCTTATGCATATTCTCCAGCTTAATCTTCAATTGATGATAGTCGGATTGCAAGTCAATCATCGAATATAGCCGAGACCCTTGTAGTTGGTCGAATAAGTCATCAATACGGGATAACGGGTACTTATTCGTGATGGTCACCTTGTTAAGCTCACGGTAGTCAACACATAACCGTAGCGAACCATCCTTCTTCCTAACGAACAGCACCGGGGCTCCCCAAGGTGACACGCTTAGTTTAATGAAGCCCTTATCCAACAGATCCTGCAACTGAGCTTTTAACTCTTTCAACTCAGCCGGTGCTATCCGATACGTAGCCTTCAAAATTGGCGCGGTCTCGAAAAGGAAATCTATCATAAATTCAATCTTTCGGTCCGACGGCATTCCGGGTAGCTCCACCGAAAATACATATGGAAACTCTCGGACTATTGGAATGTCCTCGAGTGCCGGACTCTCCTTCCGGTCATCCATCACCATCGCTAGGAAAGCAACACAACTACTACTAATTAGCTTCCTCGCTTGCGACATGGATACCATAGTGGCAAAGAGTGAGCTCTTACACCGACGGTACACAAGCTCCTCGTGACCCGGCTCCCTAAAGGTCACCGTTCGACTCTCATAATCAATGGTAGCATAGTACCTAGAGAGCCAATACATTCCTAACACTAAGTCAAACTCGACCATCCGGTTCAAAACCAACAAGTTTACCGGCATGATCCAATCCCCTACTCTGACAGGGCAGGCACGACATATGCTCCTAACACAGAATGCATACTCGGGCACTTGTACCCATCTAAATTGCTTAGTGTCTACTACGTCTATTCCATGAATAGTAGCAAACGACCGACTAATGAATGAATGCGATGCGCCTGTGTCAAATAATGCTCTACATTTTATGCCATTAAGTAAAACAATACCTACCACGACGTCCTCTGAAGCAGGCTCCTCTACCTGAGTCGCAAAAACACGGCCGCTCGGTGCCTACCGCGACCCCTCAAGTTGATGTCGTGCCAGCAGTACACGCCCCGCAGACATCGCCACGGGTGGGATGCCCACAAGCCACCTCGGTGAGGAGGGTGTCGACGCCACCGATGGAGCCCGGCCGTCACACTGCAGGCACTCGAACCGCATGTGACCCGGCTGCCCACACCTATAGCACCTCCCCTCCTGCTGCTCACACACCTGCGGCCAATGAGGACCACCACAGATGTTGCACCTCGGCGTGGACCGAGTAGGCTGAGATCTCTGTGCTCAGGATTGCAAGTGCGAGTGCCTTGGTGGTCGCTTAGAGCTAGACTAACCACCCGAACCACCCGGCAGTCGCTTCTTCCCTTTGTCCTTCTCCTTCTTAAAGGACTCGCACTCCTCTTGCGCGAAGGCATTGCCCTGCTCCACGTACAGAGCCTGATCCAAAACCTTAGCAATGGTCTGTAACTTGAGAGAGTGCACGACCTTGAAAATCTCCAGTCGAAGCCCGCGCACGAAGCAGTCGGCCTTATCCCTATCGTCCCGAACCACATATGGGACACAGTTAATTATGTGAGAGAATTCCCGCTCATACTCTCTTACCGAGCGGTCCCCTGCCTCAACTTTCGGTACCGATCATGAAGGTTCTTCTTCTCGCTATCGGGAAAGTAAGTAGAGAACATCAATCCCCGGAACTCTTTCCACCTCACAGGAGGGACACTAGAGGGCCGATCCCGCTTGACCCTCTTCCACCACACCTTCATCGATTTCTTAAGGCAATGCACGGTGAGATGCACTTTGTCTCTCTCCAAAGTATAGAGGTCCTCAAAGAGTGTCTCAATCGAATCGACCCATGTCTTCATGACCCATGGATCAATCGTCTCCCCGTCGAAGGTAGGCAAGTTGAACTTTTTTTACGTCATGAGGGCTGCGAGAGCGCGCTCCTTCTCCGCCTCCATCTTCGCATGATCGGGGACCGAAGTGCCCGAATCTGTCACGACCACCGATGGCACAGGACGCGCCGCTACCGGTACGGCCGCTGTGGCCATACCCTCAGCTACATTCGAAACAGCGATCGGGGGTGCATGCTGCTCATGGCCCGCTTAGGCCGTAGCCGCTCGCTGCGCCATAGTCTCCTGGAGCCTCCTAATCTGCTCCTCCTGATGCTGCACCGTCTTGGCTTGTTGCCGCACTACCCCGATGAGTGTGGTCAACTACCCGTAGAGATCTATGTCCCCGCCCGCCCCGGATTACTCGGGTGCTACGCTCGGCTCCTCTGGTCTAGCCCTTGTCGGAGGTCTACCGCGCGCCACCACTTCCTGAAACACAACAACCTTGGTCAATGACATGACTCTCAAGGTCAAACACAAGATAAAATTTAAAAGTGAACCCAATTTAGGCGAAAGTTACACAAGGGTGCTTATTCCCCTCACTTGGTTTCATATTTTCGGCCGCCAACATGAACACCCTCCGCTGAGAATAAAACACACCTCTAACATTCTATTAGAGACCTACACAACTTGAGCCAATTAATTCAACTTCCACCACAATCATAGATCCTCGTCACTCACAAGCTTCAGTCCTTATGGTTTCCATCCTAGGGTCTCCTAGGTCCATCTAAACCGTTTCTACGCTCTGATACCACCTTAATTTATCACGCCCCGAACCCAGAGCGGAAGCACTCAACGGGCACGTGTATCAGACCCGCCGAATAGACAAAGTTTTTTCTATCCGCCCAAAGCGTCACAAGCATGCATACAACACACATTCCAAGCAGGAATTAAATATATGGATTGCATAAGGAGGGTATCACAAGACATAATGTAAACTATATCTATTACAACTTTTAATCGTTCAATTACATACATGATTTTAGCTCCCAACAATTATAACCCAAAAGAATATTACAGTCATATGTTTTTATTTCCTACATCATTCCAAAATGGGGCCCAACAAGAAAATTACCAAAACAAGAGGGAAGGACGCTATCTATTCCGCTAAGCCTTTTCCTCGCTCCGCCGCGTCACCCGCGAATGGACCTAAAAAATATGGGGGTGAGAACTATAAACATAGTTCTCAGTGGGTACGGCCACCCAAGTGAAAAGCCCGACCCACCAGGTCCACAAGAAACAACATAAGCATGGGTTAGTTCAACATGTATCAACATATAGGAAAATAACATGCTTATGTATCCATCCATGATAACAAAATACCACATGCAAGTCAATTACCATTTCTACTTGCAATTTCATCATCCTATCATATATCACCCAACTCAGGCTTGAGTCAATCCATAGCGGAGTCATCACTATCCACATGGCATTAGGCGATGAGATTGTCGCCCACCCCCGGCCATATATCCATAATTTGTGAAGTCGCTCCATCCCTTGGTATTTTTCTTTTTAGAGATGGTAGTAATCTAGTCACTTTGGTCAAGCACAACCCACCTCAGAATGCTCCTAATTTCTTGTAGTCACTTACAACTAGGCCTCCTTCTTGAAGCTACAAGCTTACTTCCAAACTTCATTGCCCTAGACAAGAAAATGGTTCGTTACCTCTTTCGAACCCTCAAATGATTTTATTTCAAAAATCAAGTTGTCTCACATGATTTTCTACCCTCCAATTAGAGTTTTAAAAAAGTCAAAAGATTTTTAGACTCATCCAACACAAAAGCCCTCTTTTACCAAGGTTTTCCAAAATCCAAGGCAAAACCCGATTTTAATGGCTAATCTTTATAATTTGTAGTCGAAATTAGCCTAGTGTTTGATAAATTCCCAAATCCAAGCTAAAATCCAAAACCCTAACTCACAACACTAAGAACTCACCTCTACCTCAAGTTTCCCAAGCTTCTTCTTGCTCTAAGAAGCTTGCTAGGCACCTCCAAAGCTTCCTCCTAAATCGATCCCTCACTTCTCTAAGGATTTGAGAAGCTTCTAGAGAAAGAAAGAGGAGAAGAGAGTGAGAGAGAGGTGTTTTGGTGTATGAGCAAATGAGGGAGAAAGGGCCAAGGTGCCCTTTTAACACTATCCCATCAAAATTACCAAAATGCCCCTGAACCGGGCATACAGCGGGCTTAGGGTCCGGACCATCCATTCAAGGTTCGGACCCCGTACCAGGGTCATGCACTATGCAGGCAGGGTCTGGACCCTACCTCAAGGTCCGGAACCGGTAAGCAAATCCTGCGATTTTTTGCACCCAAGTCCGGATCTTGCACTAAGGTTCGGACTTTGAAACTCTCTCAGCCCAAACAGTAACTTCAAAGTCCGGACCCTTCAATCAAGGTCCGGACCCCCGATGGTCCAACAGCTTAGACATGCCTTTTCCAAAAAAAATTCATTTTTGGTTTTCGGAGCTCTAGCTCACTTCTAATCGTTTCAAAACTCTC
Organism: Puya raimondii; assembly: GCA_016920855.1. Lineage (NCBI taxonomy): Eukaryota > Viridiplantae > Streptophyta > Magnoliopsida > Poales > Bromeliaceae > Puya > Puya raimondii. The sequence continues at coordinate 81,419,284 of JABWPP010000050.1, read as the reverse complement.
AAAACTTCGTTCCAAGCATGTCCAAATCACTTTTCGCTGTACTTTATCCAATTTGGCTAAAGTTTCGTATAGTATACCAAAATTCAGTACACTACACCGGCTATAACTAGACGCGACTCCCTTGCCGCAATCCCTAGCCTCTCCCGCTGTAGAAGGCTCTAAAATAAAATCAATCAACCAATGGGGTGAGAAGTATAACCATATAGTTTTTAGTGGGTAACGCCGCCGAGAGTGGTGTACTACTCCACTACGTCAACTGAGGCATGTATAAAAGTAACTGCGAAATTGTAAAGCAGATATGAAATAGCAGGATGTAAAGTAGCTATATTACTATCATACTTCTACATGTATGTCTCTACTATGTATGCATCAATTATATGTGATGTTCAATGTCAAGTTTAATTAACCTTTACCCAGTCATAAGGGGACTTACATAAGGTAATGTCCCAGTTTGTGCCATGCCTCATGGTCCCGTGGTGGCACCACCAATAGAGCCATGCCTACCCCACAACGTCCCAATCAATGCCCAATGCTGCATAGATGAGCACGATATCGCGATGGCTAAACTCCGGAGTGTCGGATTGTAGGGAGCGACCCTCGCAAGTATATACAAATGAGCATAAATATCATATAAGCGTGGTCTTATGCATCATGTCTAACAACATAAAATCTCGAATACTCGACCCTTTGGTTGTATGCTTGGTTTTTTTGACCCTTTCATTATCTCAACTTACATTTAAGGAGAGTAGTAACCAATATAAGATGTATCATCTATGAATGGCACATGCATCAACTATCTCTCAAGTATAGTAAACATAAGAGTATATTACTCATGTCTCAACTTAGTAGATGGCACTACTTAACAATGAAGCTCGCGCACAAGGTTTATATGCATCATATTTACATATCTCATGACTCTACTATAGAGTATATTTGTAATATGTATAGAATAATCTTGCCTTATTCTAAATTAATGACAAGTACTCTACTTAATGTGCTAAAGTATGAAATGAACCCTATTAAGAGAATAGTAGACGTAGGAGGAGTGCACCAATTTCGAGCTGGTCAAACCCACCGAATAGTCCATTCAACTCATCTGTTTCCCAAATCGAAGTTGTCCCCCGCATTTCTAATGCCCTAAGAAAAATTCCCAAGGGATAAAGCACATCTAAAAGCCCTCTCACAAAAATTTTCAAAATAAATCTTAGTTTTCAAGAAGCCAGGAATTCTACATAAAACCCCTCAATTTCAATAAATTAAAGGTATAACAAAGCTTACTAACCTTGAATCAAACTATAATCCTCAAATCCAAAGATTAAGATGAAGTTGGGAAGCTCCAACAACTTTTCTTCCAACCCCAAGCTCCTCACTTAGCTCTATATGATCCTAGTCTCATGGAAAAGGAAGAAAAAAAAAACTAGCTAAGTGGAGAATGGAAGAAGCATGGAGAGAAAAGTGGAAGAAGAATGGAGAAGAGGGATGCCCTACCTCTCCCTTAGCTCTTACTGCACACAGCAGTGAAGTAGGAAAATGGGTGGCCTATATAGGCTGCCACAACATCCACTTAAGTCCCCCAAAGCTTAGAAATTGCAACATGTGCGAAACAGGTTCTGCACCATTGAGTACCGGTACATAGCTTAAATATTTCGATATTAAGAATCCAGTTTCGCAGAACTCGAACGTTGGATTTTCAGGTTTCTACTAGGTTCTGGTACAGCTCATATTAGTATTGGTACTTAGCGTATTAATACCGGTACCCAGCTGAGTTCCACAAAATTCGAGAGCTATCTAATCTAGACTTCTACTGAGTTTCCGTACACCTCACTTAGTACAAGTGCACACAACCGAACTATAGTTTTTACAGATTTTGATCTCCGAAGTCCGTTTTTGCCCCAGTTAGACATCGAAAACCCTCCCAAGCTCTCTAAACTTAGCCAAAATTTTCAAAATAGGACCAAATACTATTCCTCTCACTAAGACTCCATAATTTGCAAAAGTCTAGTGTGCTACATCCTTCCTTCCTAAAAAGGAGTTCCATTTGCGAAACTAGAAACCAAATTCCTCAATTCACCTTCAAAAAGAGATGAGGATAATGCTTTTGTAGTGCGCCCTCTTGCTCCCAACTAGCCTCGCGCTCCTCGTGGTTGCTTCAAAACACCTTCATATAAGGTTTCTCGCGATTCTAAAGTTTTCTTACTTCGCGAGCCAAGATCCGCATTGGATGCTCCTCGAAATTCAAATCTTCCCACAGTGTGACGCCCCAACTTCCCAGGGGGTCACCCATCCTAGGACTACTCCCGTCCTAGCACGCTTAACTCTCTCAACCTCTTTGGCCTAGCCACCGCCGAAAATGCTTAAGTCGGGTTGAGAGTTTAGCCCTATTATATCTTATATATAGGACTAATCTGGGGTCTCACACACAGCTTTAATGGCGCGAAATCCACTACATGAGAAGGATCGAATGCATACTTTCGGAATGTCGAAACATGGAATACATTTGTGCACTCCCAATAGGTTCGGTGATAGAGCAAACCGATATGCTATCGGGCCTACACGATCCAAAATCTCGAATGGCCCAGTGAATCGAGAACTCAGTTTTCCTCGAATGCCACATCTCTTGATTCCTCTTGTCGGCGACACTTTCAAAAAGACAAAATCTCCTACTTGGAATTTCAATTCACATTGACGTTTATCTGTGTAGCTCTTTTGTCGACTTTGTGGTAAAATCAAGTTTTCACGAGCGAGTCTAATCTTGTTCTTGGCTTTTGAAGTACACCAGGGCCCAAAATTAATCTCTCTTCCACCTCACTCCAATGAAGAGGTGATCGATATTTTCTTTCGTAGAGAGCTTCAAATGGCGCCATCTTAATACTTGCTTGGTAACTATTATTATAAGAAAAGTCTGCCATCGGTAGATATTGATATGAACCACTCTGGAAGTCCAAAAACACGCCCTGAGAATGTCCTCAAAAGTCTGAAAGTTACACTCTGATTGCCTATCACTCCGTGGGTGGAAAGTAGTGCTAAAATCCAACTGTGTGCCTAGTGTCTCATAAAGATTTCTACAAAAGTGAGACATAAATTTAGGATCTTGATATGAAACAATAGGTGTAGGCACCCCATGAAGTCGCACAATTTCATCAAGATACACTTGTACTAGCTTTTCTCTAGACTAAATAGTGTGAATAAGAATAAAATACGTCGATTTGGTCAACCTATCCACGATCACCAAAATAGCATCATACCCAGCTTGTGAGTGGGGCAATCCTATAATAAAATCCATAGTGATCCTTTTCCAATACCAACAAAATCTGTCATGGCCCGGGCCCCAGCGGAAGCCTACCCAGCACGTGCACAGACTGTTAGAAAATTGCGTGCGACTAAGCACAGTGGAAAAAGAAATCAAACAAATTTGATTTTTAAAAACATGAGATCCGATCTCAAAAATCAGGCAAACAGGATCTCTCATATTGTTTAAGATTAAAGGAGAAAAGGAAGATCGAATCTCCACCTTTGCGCGGATAGATCTTCACTGCAATCTGATGATCGTGAAATTAGGTTCTCTTGAAGCCGTACACGCGTTCGGCCTCTATAGGTATCCACACGAGGTTGGTGATTTGATCAATGTCCTCACCGAGGTGCTAGCTCCCTTACAAAAGACGTCTTTCTTGCTAGATGGCTAAGAGAAGAAGAGAGAGAAGAAGAGAGAGAAGGAGAGAGATAACGGCTAGGATTTTCTAAAAATCCTATGTAATATATAGAGGGATATAATCCATTTTATAATGATATAATAACCATTAAGGATAAGAATAAATCTAGGTTTAATTTTATCATTTCTTTAATTGGTTCAATCGATTAAATTCAAATTTAAATCGACTTGAATTCAATCCTAATTTGATCATATCAATATAATAATGTAACGTTTGCACATAAGTCCTCTCACAATTTACTAACCATTAGTAAGTCCTCTATTATAACATTTACACTTTAATACCACTAATTTGTAATAATTACAAATTAGTCCAATTATCAACATATTGACAATTAGGTCCTCCGACGATCCAAAAATTATGATCTAGCTATCCGATTAGTCACAACCTCTTATGTGTGTGACCCCATAGATTCTATTCTATCTGGTAGTGAGATATATTCTGATTACTATCAACAGTATCATTGAAACTTCTTTTAGTGGGTCGGAACAATTTCAACTCAGCCCAATAAGAATTATAGATCAACCAGTAATTCTCATGAGTCTCACAATCCACTAGTGACGCCTAGCAGTATGTAGTGGTATTCCAGTAGAATGGAATACTGAACCTCTTGGTGCCGGTAGCGTGTGATACAGCTCTTCTATCATGAGTCTCGACTAGACGGAGGTCATGGAATAGCTCGTCAAACCCCATCGTCTGTCATATGTCAAATTTATTCTACTCGAGTTTCTAATACCGGAAACCCTTTTCGCTATTAATTCTTCCCTAACCAAGGTCTTCTAAACTCGATTTCATAAATCACATAGGACTAACACCCCTATCTACCAAGGGAGATAGATTCTATATAGGTGCACACACTATTCCTACAACGAACTTACTGCAGCCAACATGCGCCCAAGGACCTAAATGGTTAGGGACCAAGTGTATGCACAGTCAAACTACAGTAACCTCATTGTGAATAGCCGAGGCACCGCAGGTCAAAGGACAAGTCACACTACTACAACATTGAGTAAGTCATTGACGAGTGAGTAGACATCCAAGTGACTTCTCACGTTGGTCACGCTCGGTACCCTTGTTCTCTAACAACCACCTGCAGATTCGCTCTAGTGTCTCCACACTGTTGACTCGAGACTCGTCTACCCAAAAAGGGAAGCTCCATGTACACCAATCTCATCGGATCAATCACCGTCCCTGTGATGATCTATCGATTGGGAGCATTTAGGAATTAACTACCAATGACACATGTCTTAAATTCTCAATTCTTGAGAATATGTGTCATCAACTTATTAATTCTTTGGACGATTCATAGACAAATACACAACATGAATGGAAATAAGAACCTAAATTTATTCATAATAGTTAAAATCAAATACAAATTTATGTCCTAAAAAGAATACATGTGTCGACCTGGTTGGCTTCTAGGGCATACATCTAACAATCTCCCATTTGCGCTAAAGTCAATCAGCCATATACCTAAGCCCTATCTTCTCAAGGTGGGCTTCAGTCTTCTACTAGCTAAGCGATTTAGTCAATAGGTCTGCCATGTTATCCACGGAGTCTACTCTTTGCACCTCGATGTACTTTTTTTTGAGGTAGTCGCGTGTAATATGAAACCACCGCTTTATGTGCTTAGACTTCTGATGAGACTTGGGCTCCTTAGCTAAGGCTTTGGCGCCATTGTTGTCGCAATGAAGTAGTATGACATCTGATGGCATCACACCTAGTTCAACAATAAATTTCTTAAACCAGAAGGCTTCCTTTGCAGCTTCAGATACGGCGATATACTCTGCTTCCATGGTAGAGTCGGCAATAATTGGTTGTTTGGAACTCTTCCAATAAACCGAGTCACCGTTGCACAAGAATACGCATCCCGACAAGACTTTCTATCGTCAACATCGGACATAAAGTCCGAATCAGTATATCCTTATATTTTTGACTCTCCTCCTCCAGAGACCAAGAAATATATCCTTAGTCCTTCTCCAGTATTTAAGTATGTTCTTCACAGCAGTCCAGTGCTCCTCGCCTGGATTAGATTGATATCTACTTGTGACACTCACAGCAAGTGCGATATTAGGTCGTGTACATAGCATGGCATACAAAAGACTCCTTATAGCTGAGGCATAAGGGATCTTACTCATACGTTGAATATCCTCAAATGTATTGGGATATATTTTTTTGGAGAGATAAATTTCATGCCTAAGGGATAAAAGTTTTCTTTTGGAGTTTTTCATACCGAATCTCTTCAGCACCTCTTTTATGTACATTTTCTGTAAGAGGCTTAGCATCCTCTTAGATCTATCTCTACATACCTTAATTTTCAACATATAGGATGCTTTCCGTAGATCTTTTATGGAGAATTTCTTAGACAATCACACCTTAACCGAAGTCAGCATTGGAATATCATTCCCAATTACGAGAATGTCGTCCACGTATAATACGAGAAATGTGACAGCACTCCCACTGACCTTCTTATAAATACATAGTTCCTCCTCGTTCTTAACAAAATCAAACGATTTGATCACGTCGTTGAAACGAGTATTTCAACTCCGAGATGCTTGCTTAAGTCCATATATGGACCATTGCAACTTGCATACTTTGTGACTTTCGTCACCAGAAGTGAAACCCAGAGGCTACTGCTCCATATCCTCAAGATATCTATTTAGGAAGGCAGTTTTCACATACACTTGTCAGATCTCATAATCATGATATATTATAAGGGCAAGCAATGTTCGAATGGATTTAAGCATGGCCACAGGCGAAAAGGTCTCCTGATAGTCAATACCTTCGCGTTGACTATAGCCTTTCGCCACCAGCCTTGCTTTATAGTTCTCCACCCTTCCATCCGAACCTATCTTTCTTTTGTATATCCATTTACACCCGATAGGTACTATACCTTCTGGTGGATCTACCAAAATCCAGACCTCGTTGGAGTGCATTGAGTCAATTTCTGACTTCATGGCTTCCAACCATTTCTCGGAATCGATGTCAGATATCGCCTCGTTGTAAGTTTTGGGATCATCTCCATATTTCCTATCTCCCATGAGGAACATTTTCTCTACATTCTCTGTGAGAATACATAAGTATCTTTTAGAAGGATGGGAGATTCTACTCGACCTACGAGGTGGATGTGGTTCTACATGTACTGACTCAGTTTAAATAAGTTCTATAGGTTCGACGACTCGTTGCTCGTTAGAAACACTCTCTTCAAGCTCAATTTTTCTCCCACTAGCTGCTTATTGAATAAACTATTTTTTTAAGAAAGTAGTACGTTGGCTCACAACTATATTGTGATCATTTGGGATATAAAAATAGTAACCTAAAGTTTCATTAGAATATCCAATAAAACGAGCCCTCTCAGACCTAGTCTCTAATTTGTTTGCTTGTAGTCGCTTGACATGGGCAGGACATTCCCAGATTCTGATAGACCAAAACTTGATTTCTTACCATGCCACATCTCATACGGCGTGATAGGAACGAATTTAGATGGTACCCTATTTAACAAGTAAGCTGCAGTAAGCAAAGCATGTCCCTAAAGAAATAAAGAAAGATCAGTGAGGCTCATCATGGATCGAACCATATCCAATAAGGTTCGATTTCTCCGCTCCAACACCCCGTTGAGTTGAGGTGTTTCCGGAGGAGTCCATTGTGAAACTATGCCGTTTTCTTTGAGATAGTTTAGAAACTCTCCACTAAGATATTCTCCTCCTCGATCTGATCGAAGAATCTTGATGGATCTTTCGGTTTTCTTTTCTACTTCATATCTGAATTCTTTGAACTTTTCAAAAGACTCATATTTGTGTCTCATAAGATACACATACTCATACCGTGAATAATCATCGGTAAAAGTTATAAAGTAGAGATAACTACCCCTAACATGCACATCAAATGGGCCACACACATCAGTGTGTATCAGGGCAAGTATCTTAGTGGCCCTTTTCTTTTGTCCTACAAATGATAATTTGGTCATTTTTTCTTGAAGACAAGATTCACAAACTGAATAAGATTCAGAAGTCAATGAGCCAAGAAGCCCATTTTTATCCAATTTGTTAATCCTTTTTTCTCCAATATGACCAAGCCTGAGGTGCCACATATACTTTAGGTTCATCTCATCTCTAGGTCTCTTAGACCTAATGGCACTCACTACTTGCTCAGAAATATTTATAGATATATCCATATGTAAATGATAAAGACTGTCAATCATATTTATTTCTAAAATAAATTATGCAGTAATTTTTATCAAAGTTAAAAATATAACCTTCCTGTGCTAAAGAAGAAATAGAGTTTAAATTCCTGCTAGTAGCAGGTATATAATAACAGTATTTAAGTAATAAAATATGTCATGATGGTAGTCACAAAGGATAGATGCCAGTAGCCACAGCAGCAACTCTTGCCCCGTTGCCTACCCGTAGGGTCACTTCACCTTCCCTAAGCCCTCTACTTTTTCTTAAACCCTACACAGAAGTACACAAATGAGAACTAGAACCAGAGTCTATGATCCAACTGGAAGTAGAGGAAACCGTAAGGTTAGTTTCTATTATGAGCAAGTCGGACATACCTTCCGAAGGTGTGTCCTTTTTCTTATTTTTCAGGCTCTCCAGGTAGACGGGACAGTTCCTCTTTCAATGACCGTCAACATTACAGTGGAAATATTTTTCTTTGTCAGCGGCCTTCTTCTTAGGAGCTTCCTTCTTCGGCTTGTTCTCCGTCTTTTATTTCTTCGCGGGTTTCTTCTTTCAATTAGACGTTGTTTTGGAAGAGGAAGCCCGCTCCACAGCGAGAACAGAGCCCTTTGAACTTTTCAAAGTCCCCTCTGTTGTTACCGACATGTTCAATAACTCCGCATTGGTGCAGTCAATTTTATTCATATGGTAGTTTACAATAACCTGTCTATATAATATAGGAAGGGATTGTAGGATCAGATCAACTTACAACTCCTTATCCATTTTCATGTCGAGCTTCTCAAGCTTCTCGAGGGCTTTGATCATTATCAAACAATGATCATAAACAGACTGCCATTCATGCATCTTGGCTTTGAAGAGTCTTTTGGACACTTCAAAATGAGCAGATCGGCTTTGCTCACCATACAACACCTTGAGGTGAGTTAGCATTTCTTTAGCAGTCTTCATATCCTCATGTTAGCATTGAAATTCATTTGACATCGATGCCAAAATATAGCACCTTAGTTGTTATCATCATCCGTCCATTTTTCATGTTCAGCTATAGGACGGATTGGTAACGTGGGGTGTCCTGGTCGAGAACATAACTGAGCTCTCAAAACTATTTGTAAGTTCCTTAGCCAGTCTTTATAATTAGTTCCGGTTAAGCGGTTTGTTTTGAGAATACGAAAGATAGTATTGGAAGCAGACATTTTGTTCTGTAGAGAGTAAAGATTCAAATTAGATATTTGTATTTATTTTGAAAATTTTGTTAAGGGATTTTACAAATAAATTTTAGCCTCCTACTATTTTCTCGAGTCTCTTACACTCCTCGGGTAGAGAAACGGAAATCCAACGCGACAAAGATTTCAAGTGGGTACTGCGGTCCACCAGTTTAACGTACCACCTCACCTGACAGATATTGACGATGCGCAAACCGATGAGTGGACAACTCTTGTCCAATGCTTCTCAAGCAAATTACAGTGATCGGTCTCTAAGTCCTATAGGCCTCACCTGACAGATATTGGCCTCATTTCTTAGTTAAGTCAAACCCACCGCTCAAACGCGTAAGCAAAGCCGTCATTGGGTCCCTCATCTGACAGATATTGGGCCCAACCCCATCTTTACTCCGCAGCATCTCATGCTAATAGAGTGGTTGCGCTTTCCCGATGCAACTAACCACTATAACCAGTCGTGCCAATCAACACCAGAAAAACGCCCGCACTTCTACAACGGCGTAAGACCGCTCGACTTTATATTTGTGAGGAGATTAAAATTTAGGTCTCAAATTTTATTTTATTTTATTTATTTACATCTGATGCAAATAAAAATAATCCGCACATCAAACATAATGTAACTGGTAATGATCATGGATCTAAAAAGTGGATTCGGGCTCGAGCCACTGAGCCGGAATTGGGGTCTTAGGATCATAAATTATAAGCACACACACGTCATTGATTTGATCGTCTTCTACTATTTGATCCGATCCGGAGCTACAACTTGATCCGATACCTATCAACATCTTGATCCAACTGCCATAAGTGCTTATCTCGATCTGGACTTTGCATGCTTCTCGGCTTGCAACCGTTCAACCAATGACGTGCAACCATCCAACATACAACCCAACAATAATGATAAAATAAAATTAATTATATTTCATAAGTTTTATCTCTAATCTATTGAGACACGCAGGTCTCCAAATAAATCGGCTTGTGCACACAGGCATCCAAAATAACCATCTCTAATATAGAATCCTTAATTTAAACAAATTTAAAGTTACTGGATTCTGCATACATATCATACATCACATGTCAAAATAAAATAAATAGGTATATCATACATCACATGCATAACAATTAATTTTGGGTATTCTAATTAACCGTTTACTAATGATTCAAAAAATAACAGTGATCAAATCACCAAAACCAATCGATCATATCGATTGTTTATAATGTTGATCAAAAACTTAATCCGCAAACATAACAACTTGATCTCATCAAGAATTCATATCTCACGTAGAAACAAAATTTGATCTCATCAAATTAGCCCCCTTTTTATTTTATATTGTATTTTAAAATTGATCTCATCAAAATTTAAAAAAATAAAAATTTTAAAAAAAAATTTCTATACTTCTGTATGGACTACTACAGTAACAGCCATACGGACTGCTACAGTAGCGTCCGTTAGCAGTCCGTACGAGGTGCTACAGTAATTTTTTTTGTGAAAACTGCGGATTTAGTTACAAGAAGATTTGATCAATTTACGATTTTTCGAATAAGGTAAAAAACGATCTATAAATCGTTCAACTGGCGAAGAACGGTTTAAAATATCCAAACTTATCAATTTAATCTTAAAAACTATAAGGGTGGCTCTGATAATACTGGTAGAAAATTACATGCGATTAAGCGCAGCAGAAAAAGAAATCAAACAAATTTAATTTTTAAAAACTTGATATCCGATCTCAAAAACCACACAAACAGGATCCCTCATGTTGTTTAAGATTAAAGGAGAAAAGGAAGATACTATCTTCACCTTTGCGCGGGTAGATCTTGACCGCAATCTGATCATCGTGGAATTAGGTTCTCTTGAAGCTGCACACGCGTCCGGCCTCTATAGGTATCCACACGAGGTTGGTGATTTGATCGATATCCTCACCGGCGTGCTAGCTCCCTTTCAAAGGACGTCTTTCTTACTTGAAGATCAAAGAGAAGAAAAGAGAGAAGGAGAGAGATGACGGCTAGGATTTTCTAAAAATCCTATGTAATATATAGAGGGATATAATCCATTTTATAATGATATAATAACCATTAAGGATAAGAATAAATCTAGGTTTAATTTTATCATTTCTTTAATTGGTTCAATCGATTAAATTCTAATTTAAATCGACTTGAATTCAATCCTAATTTGATCATATCAATATAATAATGCAACGTTTTCACATAAGTCCTCTCACAATTTACTAACCATTAGTAAGTCCTCTATTATAACATTTACACTTTAATACCACTAATTTGTAATAATTACAAATTAGTCCAATTATCAACATATTGACAATTAGGTCCTCCGACGATCCAAAAATTATGATCTAGCTATCCGATTAGTCACAACCTCTTATGTGTGTGACCCCGTAGGTTCTATTCTATCTGGTAGTGAGATATATTCTGATTACTATCAACAGTATCATTGAAACTTCTTTCAATGAGTCGGAACAATTCCAACTCAGCCCAATAAGAATTATCGATCACCCAGATAATTCTCATGAGTCTCACAATCCACTAGTGACGCCTAGCAGCATGTAGTGGCATTCTAGTAGAATGGAATACTGAAGCTCTTGGCGCAGTTACCGTGTTATACAGCCCTTCTATCATGAGTCCCGACTAGGCGGAGGTCATGGAATAGCTCGTCAAACCCCATCGTCTGTCATATGTCAAATTTATTTGACTCGAGTTTCTAATACCGAAAATCTTTTTTGTCACGCCCCGCCGGGCCTTTTTACACCGACTAGGTGGAAAGGATAACCGCACGAGCGCATGCACCAGACCCGCGAACGGATAGAGTCCTTTCTATCCGCCCAAGGCGTCACAACACAAGCTTATCCACAATGTTCCAACTAGGAACGGAGTACAAGAGTTGCACAAGGAAAGCATCAACATAAAGAAGTTCTACTTCTATTACATCACATGGCACAATATACATGTCCAAATTTTTTTTTTCATTTCATTCCATATATCATGTTCCAAAACTATGGAATATACAATATTCATACAAGAATGTAAATCCCCTATGCTATCATAGTCCAAAAATAGGGGTACAACTCTATGTATCACCAAAATGGAAGGGCCGCTATCTAAAGAGCCAAACCCTTGCCTCGCTCCGCCGCCTCACTCGCGGAAGGACCTGAAAAATGTGGGGTGAGAACTATAAACATAGTTCCCAGTGGGTAAGGCCACCCAAGAGAGAAGCTCGACCCACCAGGTCCAAAGAAACACCACATGCATAAGTTAGATCACATATAACTATGCAACAATTATTTACATGCTTGTAAATAAACATAAAGGATGCAACCAAATGACATATAATTTATCATTCTCTCCTAGGTTCATCCTATACCTCACATTGACTAAGTTCATTTACTTGTCATTTACTTATGGTTTCGGAATCGCCGTCTCACCATAATTGTTCCAACATCCAAGGAGTGACATTGTCACCTCCGAGTTCGAGTAGCGAAATCGTCGCCTACTCGGAATAGCAAAATCGTCGCTTACCCCTTCTCAACACGGCCACCGCATGGCATGGGTAGCGAACTCGTCGCATACCCGGGATAGCAACCTCGTCGCACATCCCCTCTCGACACCGCCAACTCAAGGCGAGGTAGCAAAATCATCGCCTACCCGGGATTGCAAACTCGTCGCACATCCCGTGTCGGTACGGCCAACTCATGGCATGGTAGCGAAATCGTCGCCTACCCGGGATAGCAAAATCGTCGCACATCCCGTCTCAATACAGCCAACTCATGGCATGGTAGCGAAATCGTCGCCTACCCGGGATAGCAAAATCGTCGCACATCCCGCGTTCACATTTTTCACTTGCCAACCTAAGTCTCATGACCTTAGGTTCAAGTCACTAAGTCTCGCTTATGTTCAATGACACTAGGCTTACTTTCTCATTATCAACCTAGGTTCCATGACTCTAGGTTCCAATCTCATGTCAACCTATGTTCAATGACACTAGGTTTCAATCTCCCATGTTCCAACCTATGTTCAATAACACTAGGTTTCATCCTCATGTCCAACCTATGTTCAATAACACTAGGTTTAGCCTCATGTTCAACCTATGTTCAATAACACTAGGTTTAACCATACATGCAACCATGCAACAAGTATTAATATTTGAATTATACTTGAAATATACATCATGCAATAGGATCTCATTGTTTATCCTATCATGATTTTTACCTTTGCCAACATGCAAATTCTAGGGTTCACAACACATATCATTTTATCTTTAAATGAATATTTACCCTAGACATGGAAGTGATCTAATCACTTCGGTAAACACAAACCCACCTCAAGAGCTTTCAAATCCTTGTGTTCTTCAAGCTCCTAAGTGTCCAAGCCTTGAGTTCTTGCTTCAACCCAAGCTTCTACAAGAAAACGGTTCGTTACTCATTACGAACCCTAAATTCAACTCAACATGTGAAATCAAGTGTTCTAACATGATTTCCTATGCCTCAATGGCAATTCCCGAAGGTTCAAATATTTTTAGAACCTCCCATGGCAAAAGCCCCAAATCTACTTAGGTTTCACATGCATGCATGTGAAACCACAAAATCTCTTGGCCAATCCCCACGTTTTGTGGTTTAGATTGCCTAGGGTCTCCAAAAACCTCATGCTAAAGGATTGAATCCAAGGTTTAAACCCCATATCACAAGAACTCACCTCAAAGCCCAAGCTCCCAAGCTTCTTCTTGCACCAAGAAGCTCCAAATCCACCTTAGAAGCTTTTCCCAAGGTCAAATCCTTCACTTCTCCAAGCTTTGGAGAGATCTCTAGAGAGAGAAAGTGAGGGAGAGGGAGAGGGAGTGTGAGGAAGATGGAGGAGTAATGAGGAGAGGGACCCCTGCCCTCTATATATAGCCTATCCCCCACGAAATTACCAAAATACCCCTCACTGGGCATTCTGCACCAGCCGGGTCCGGACCTTGCGGGTAGGGTCCGGACCCCGCACTGTTACTCTGGTCAGTGCGCAGGCCGGGTCCGGACCTTGGCATCAGGGTCCACCCCAACTTGGAGACCCGCTCGGGTCCGGACCTCAAGTCCCGGGTCCGGAACCCGTACGTTCCCCATCTCGGACATCGGCTCGGGTCCGGACCGTAGCTGCCCGGGTCCGGACCGTAGCTGCTCGGGTCCGGACCGCAGCTGCCCGCGGACTTCATTGTCCGGACCCCAGCTTCCAGGGTCCGGACCCCGTGAGCAGTTTTGCTCCGGTAGGTCTTTTTCTTCGAAATCTTCGATTTCTGGGTCCCCACACGCACCCATAATGTTCCGAAACCTTCGGACCCCAATTCCACACTAGCCATTACCGGCTCTCTCCGAACTTCATCAAATTTAGTAAAGTTCGAGACAACGCACCGAAATTCAAAGTGCTACATTTTTCGCTATTAATTCTGCCCTGGCCAATGTCCTCTAAACTCGATCTCATAAATCACATAGGGCTAACACCCTAATCTACCAAGGGAGATAGATTCCATATAGGTGTACACTCTATTTCTACAACGAATCTACTGCAGCCAACATGCACCGTAAGGACCCGAATAGCTAGAAACAAGTGTATGTACAGTCAAACTACAGTAACCTCATTGTGAATAGCCGAGGCACCGCAGGTCAAAGGACCAGTCACACTACTGCAATATTGAGTAAGTCACTAACGAGTGAGTAGACATCCAAGTGACTTCTCGCGTTGGTCACGCTCGGTACATTTGTTCTCTAACAACCACCTGCATATTCGCTCCAGTGTCTCCACACTGTTGACTCGAGACTCGTTTACCCAAAAAAGGAAGCTCCCTGTGCACCAATCTCATCGGATCAATCACCGTCCCCGTTATAATCCATCGATCGAGAGCATTTAGGAATTAACCACCAATAACACATGTCTCAAATTCTCAACTCTTGAGAATACGTCTCATCATCTTATTAATTTTTTGAACGATTAATGGATACATACACAACATGAATGGAAATAGAAACCCAAATTTATTCATAATATTTAAAATTAAATACAAATTTATGTCCTAGAAAGAATACTTGTGTCGGCCTGGTTGGCTTTTAGGGCATACATCTAACACAGACCCGCCGTGTATACAATGTACCCTCCTGTATACACAAGGCGTCTACAACAAACAATTCATAAAAATGATATACACATTCTAAATTAGGGGATCAGAGCAAGTAAACGTAAACTATACTAGAAAAATGTACATTATACACAAGTCTCCCAAGCATAACCTCCAAAATACAAAGTGTACTGCATACAACATCTCCCAAAAAAGTACACCTCAAAAGTATCTCTAGTACATCTCAAGAAGATCTAACTACAATAAATACATGTACACCTCTCAAATACTATACCCCAAAATGAAATGTGCATCAGGTCTACCTCTATGAATGCTTGGTCGGGTCGGCTCTAACTAGACGCGACTCCCTTGCCGCGATTCCTAACCTCTCCCACTGTAGAAGCTCTGAAATAAAATCAATCAACCAATAGAGGGTGAGAACTATAACCATACAGTTTTCAGTAGGTAACACCGCCGATAGGGGCGTACTACTCCACTAGATCAACTGAGGCATGTATAAAAGTAACTGCAGAAAAGTAAAGCAGATATGAAATAACTGAATGCAAAGTAGCTATACTATTATCACGCCTCTATATGTAACAACTAAAGGAAGTAACTCTACTACTATCATGAATGCCACTACTATGTATGCATCAACTATGTGTGATGTTCAATGTCAAGTTCAATTATACTTTACCCAATCATTCGGGGACTTACACAAGGTAACTCTCGCTTGTGCCGTTCTTCATGGTCCCGTAGTGACATCCCAATGGAGCCATGCCTACCCCCATGATGTCCCAAGTAGCTCCCAGTCCCGCATGGGCGAGCATGATGTCGCGATGGCTAAACTCCGGAGTGCCGGCTCGTAGGGGGCGACTCTCACAAGCATACGCGAATGAACATAAATAGCAAACAAGAGTGGTCTCATGCATCATGTCTAAAGACATAGAATCTCGAATACTCAATCTTTTGGTTGTATGTTTGGTCTTTTGACCCTTTCATTGTCTCAACTTATATTTAAGGAGAATAGTAACCAATATTATAAAATGCCTTATCTATGAATGGCACATACATCCAGTATCTCTCAACTATAGTAAACATAAGAGTATGCTACTTATGTCTCAACTCTATAGATGGCACTACTTAACAATGAAACTCATGCACAAGATTATTTGCATCATATCTACATTCATGGCTTTATTGTGGAGTATATATGTAACATGTATGGAATAATCTTGATTCATGCTAAATTAATCACAAGTACTCTACTTTATGTGCTAAAGTATGAAATGAACTTTCTTAAGAGAATAGGAGACGTAGGAGGAGTGCACCAATTTTGGGTAGATCAAACCCACCGGATAGTCGATGAAACTCGTTCGTTTTCCAAATCGAAGTTGTCCCCTGCCTTTCTTATGCCTAAGAAAAATTCTCAAGGGATAAAACACATCTAAAGGCCCTCTCAAGAATTTTTTTAAAAATAGCCCTAATTTTCAAGAAGCTAGGAATTCTATATAAAACCCTTCAATTTCTACAAATTAAATGTATAACAAAACTTACTAATATTGAATCAAGCTCTAATCCTCAAATCCAAAGATTGAGGATGAAGTTGGAAAGCTCCAACAACTTTCCTTTCAAGCCCAAGCTCCTCACTTAGTTCTATATGATCCTAGTCCTATGGAGAATGAAGAAAAAAAACTAGCTAAGTGTAGAATGGAAGAAGTAAGGAGAGAAAAGAGGAAGAAAAATGGAGAAGAGGGATGCCCTACCTCTCCCATAGCTCCTGCTGCACACAGTAGTGAAGTGGAAAAATGGGTGGCCTATATAGGCTGCCATAATATCCACTTAAGTCCCACAAAGCTCAGAAATTGCAACCTGTGCGAAACAGGTTATGCACTATTGAGTACCGGTATAAGAAATTGAGTATCAGTACACAGCTCAAATATTTCGGTACTGAGAATCCAGTTCCGCAGAACCCGAACATTGGATTTTCAGGTATCTACTATTTTTGGTACAGCTCGTATCAGTACCGATAATTAGCATATCAGTACCGGCACCCAGCTGCGTTCCACAAAATCTTAGAGCTGTCCAATCGAGTCTTCTACTGAGTTCCGATCCACCTCACTTAGTACCGGTATATAATACCAAAAATATAGTTTTTACAGATTTTGGTCTTTGAAATTCGTTTTCGCGCCAATTAGGCATCGAAAACCCTCCCAAACTCTCTAAACTCAGCCAAACTTTTAGAATAGTACTGAATGCTATTCTTCTCACTAAGACTTCGCAATTTTCAATAGCCTAGTGTGCTACATTAATTCGATTTCCAAACAGGGCCTACGTGGAGAGGTGACATTATTCTAGGTAATATGAACCCTACTAGTAGCATTTCATATTGGACTGTCATCTTACCATTGTTGCATGTATACCCTGTTGTGCTGCTCTGTTTCACGATCCTCATGTCTTAGCAGGTTTCTCTTACTCCTTTCAGCCTTATATTGTCACAAATTTATATTGAAATTTAATTAATTTGAATTTTATGATAGTACCGCGGTCATGACATAAACAGAAAACATTTGGGTCGCAACATTATTATAGGATCCTGACAACTATTGTAGGAGCAAAAGCTATAAATTTGATCATTTTATTTTTCTAGTCGAAAAGCCTTCTTTTTGTAGCTAAAAAACGTAACAGAAGAAAAATCTTACTATTTTCCTACGCCTTACAACAACTTAGAAAACGAGATTACATCTCCCACCAATTCTACTTGAACCAGGACCTAATTATCTTTACAGTTTCTCAATAAAGAAAACCAAACATCATTATCCACTTAGAAAACCATGAAGTGGAACATCGTTATCCACTTACTCACACAAACTAACTTATTCAAATGTGAAGATGGATCTGGTTTAACATTTTATAGTACCAACTGTGTTCATTTTACTCCAAAATATCTAAACTTGTTTTCAAGTGATGGGGACGAAACCTCCATTATCCATACAAGATTCCAGCGTCCCTTTCTGTCTCCTCTTTCCACAGCGTCGCATATTGTATTCTCTTATCCACGTGTTTCCAGCATATATTAAGTAGCAGGAACTAATCATTGGGAAAAATATATAGAGATAATTGTCTATATACTCCTCAAAACTATAGAAATATCTCATTTATAATATTTTTTTTCAAATTTTTTTTTTTTGTTATTTAAAAATACTCCTACAGTTACCATCCGTTAAGTTAACTTAAGTTAAACGTGAGTTAAATATCTACCCGAGTAAAAAAAATCAAAATGCCTCTTCTGTTCTTAACTTAAGGGCAAATAAGAAATGTTGGTGACGGTAGAAAGATATATTTGAAAATACCAAGAATCAAAATACTTCTTGTGCCCCCTAACTTAAGGACAAATAAGAAAGGTCGGTGATGTTAGAAGGGCATATTTGAATAGGCAAAATAGTAATTTTACAGAGATAACAACTATTACTAACAGTTCATTAACAGAATTTAACTCTAAGAGTATATTTGAAATAAGTTGGAACGTAAAAAGAATATTTTTAATATTAGTCTTCAGAGAGAGAGATAAATCAGAAAGTCGAAAATTTTTCAAAGATATATAAGCAATTGCCCCAAATATATATATACCTATATAAGAGAACATTATCTAATAAGTTCTTTAAACTAAATTAATAATCATTTTGAGGTGGGCCTGGTTTTCTGTATTCTGTGACTTTTTGTCCTGGTGGACAACTGGACACCAAAGCTACATTATATTCAACAAAATAAATAAATAATAATAATAAATATTTATTTGTGCTTGCTTTATAATTAATCAATTAATCATAGCTATCCGCTGTGGATGATGTCCTGTATAGCTTGCGTAGCTTGACATTCATAATTACAGCTATATATATATATTAAAAAGTACCATTTTAAAGTAGTTTAAGTTTTAAAAAACAAACAGCCTTTTCATATTATTTTAATATAGTAAAAAAAATTAAATTCAAATCTCAGAAAATCTTCTAATTTAATTTATTTTTTTTTCTACTTAATCCAAATCCATATTTTGGACCCATCAATAAGTTTCGAACCCAGATCCAAAAAATATTATTGAATATAAAATATTAATAATATTAAAAGAGAGTGTGTTGAATAAATAAGAGAGTGTGTTGAATAAATATTAAAAATATCGTTCTTTAATGGCTTAAATTTTTTGAGACAAATAGTTGACATATTTTTGTACAAACAGTTTTTTTAAATTATTTTAAATAATATCCTTGTATAATAATGACTACATTTAATATTTATGATTTTGTCCCAAACTTTTCTTATAAAATATGTATGCTGAGCGAAATATTTATACATATACATTATTCCTCCTAAATTTGTCACATGGCAATGTTCCTTTCATAGATGAGTGTGGGCTCCACCCCGAACCGGCTCAAGTCCTCCACATATTTTTCTCTTTCTTCATTTGAAACGAACCGAATTTTTCTCTTTCTTCGCTTGAACCGAACCGATCATTATTGAATAGTATGGACTCCCCCGAACCGGCTCAACTCTTCCACATATTTTTCTCTTTTTTTACTTGAATGGAACCTGATTTCTCTCTTTTTTTGCTTGAACCGAATGGGGTCAACCTATTGCATTGGGCCGAACCTGCGCCACATGTTTCTATCTTTGAACTGATTTTTTTCTCTTTTTGCTTGAACCGAATCAATCACTGTCGAGTGTGGGCTCCATCCTGAACCGGCTCAAGTTTTTCTCTTAATTTCTTTGCTTGAACCGAACCGATTTTTTTTTTTTACTTGAACAGAACCATATCACACATCTGCATTAGATCAAACTATTCATCTTCCTCTTCCTTCGGCTGTTAACTTCGTTCATCGGCAAGATGAATTCCATCCCTCATCATCGCTTCTTCCATCCCCGTTTCTCTTCCTTTGTCGTCGTTTTTTATTTTTTCTCCAATTATCAATCCGTCGCATCGCACGAATTACTACACTAGTTATAGCATTATTAACACTATCCTACCCTGTGGTCAATAACCGACGTGGAAAGAAGTCCCAAATATTAAGGCTTAATTAATACATCTTGCCTTAGGAATTTTAATTTTATAAAAGAAAATGCAGCTTTCACTGAATTTGTATCGACTACTAGAGATAAGGAAACTTTGGGATACTTATTTAGTTATCAAACTACTAGCAGTCTAGTGATTAGACACCGAGGTGCTAATTTTATGCTCGAAATATTTGAACCCTAGCTAGTATGTGTTTATGTCTTTCTGACGTTATAATAGTCAGTCGACGATCAGTATAAAAAAAGAACGAAAGAAAACGAAATTTGACATCATTTGTGAAGATGAGATAAATGCATGCCATAAGTTAGCTCGCTTAAATATCTCTAACAACTTATTTAGACATGGTTTAATTTGTCCGGTTGTTAGTGTTTTGGGTGTTCAAGTGTACGACTTTAATTAGTCCCACAGTGCAGTACCAATAATGTAGCTTTGTCACATCTTCAATTTGGTGTTCTTATATACGAGCGCCGACAAAGTTAGGACTCGATCGTGACGTACTTAGGCCAAAATACATACAAGTAGCAAATAAACAAAATTTGTTTAATTAAATTTTTAATAAATTTTTTTTTGACTAAATAAAATATACTACCCTTGTTTTTTTTTTATTTTCAGTGACTTAACTTCTAATTATTTTATTAATATTATTTCATTCAAATAACTTAAAATTTTACTAAATCTAATAGTAATTCAGTTAATGATCGAATTTTTAGTTTGTAGTAAATTATTAGAGATGTTAAATTTAATGTAATCTTTTATCTAAATGAATAAAATAGCTTGTCCAAAAGAATTAAGTTAAGAAGGTACAGAATAAAAATAAATAAATAAAAGTTGAGAGAGCTCTATGTTGGCATCAATGACTATTTAAGAAGATAGGTAGATCAATATACTTTTGAAATTAGTTAAAATTTCATCCTCTAAATTTTTTTTTTTTTTTTTTAGAGAAAGGTAGCAGCATGCTATCCGCTTCGTTTATTTCTTTTAGAAATAAATTTAGCTGGAAATGTGAATCAACTAGGATTTCGAACTCGACGGGTACCAATCATCAAGCCCTTTGCCACTTGCGCTAGGGACGGACGGTTCCTCTAAATATTTGATAGGTAACTTTTACGGTTAGAGCCTAGGATCATATTTTAGCTTTTCCTCAAATCTAAAGTTTTGAGTTACTATTTATTATATATATATATATATATCTAACCCCCACTGATTGAGTAGAATAATTTCCCAAATCCAAAAAAATTCAAAAGCTACACACAATATAATGCAATCAAACCTATTTAAAATATGGATTACAATTTAAGGACTTGTTTGGTATGAAAAGTTGCCTAATGTGATTGGGCCAAAATGAATTAGAAAGAAAGTGTGTAGAAATATACATGTCCCCTTCTTAATTAGTGGACCTATAAAAAAAATTATATATTTTAACTGATTTGTGCAATCTATAAAAACAATAAATATATACTATTCTTTGTAGGAATATATAAATATTTTTTTACGCACTTAATTACATGTAAATCACACTCTTCTTCTATTGTAAGTGTCAAATGGATCCTAAACATAAATAAAAGGAATTCTATTCATTCTCCTCTTCGAAATCGCCCAAAGTATTCGAAACAGTGGATTCCAAATTCGGACCCCTCTGCTCATCATATATACGACAAACGAACTAGATGCCAAGTGATGACTCAAGCATATATATATATATATATATATATATAGAGAGTTGAGCTAGAATACTTTTGGAAGCACCAACCCCTTGGTGCTTCCACATTTTTAGCCATTGGATCTATTTTTTAATTACTAATAGCCTTTAGATCAAACACTATTCCACCTACCACCACCTACTACCACCTACTACCACCTACCATCATCATCCCAACCTTCCAAATTTCAATCCAAAGGCTATAAACCCACAAGCACCATCTCCTTGATACTCTTAGAAGTATTCTAGCTCAACTCTATATATATATATATATATATATATATATATATATATATATATATATATATATATATATATATATATATAACAAGTTTCTTATTCAAGTTTTGGACAAGACAACAAAAAAAATAAAATAAAAATAAAAATGAAAACATAAGGACAAGACACTGATAAAAACCCATTCCTGGACCCATGCTTTCGATTTCTTAAATTGGACAGCTTTTTTTAAAAGATGCTACTAGTACATCCCCCTCATCCATTGGACCCATGGGATTATTTTACTAGTCATATTATATGACTATTGAAATAACTCTTTCATTAAATAAGGGGGTAATATAATTTACATTCTTTTTAAGAGTGTATGAGTAGAGCATTGCTCGAGTTTTATACCTTGCTTTTGTTTGCTTGCTTTTTTTCATACTAATTCCTATAATATATTTTACACTTGGTCATTTTATTAATTCCTATATACTATTTTTCTCTAGCTTTCTCATTTTCTTAATGAGTATTGCTAGGTGCACCTTAAAAATTTTCCCGACAAATGTTGCTACAAAATTGACTTTTCTATATTCCAATATATAGATTAGTTTTTTTTTTTTTTTACATTTTAATCTAATTGAGCTGCCGCATCGATATTGCAAGTAAAATATTAATTTAATTTCTTCAGTGGGTTGATCAGTGGGATGTAAATTCATAGTACTGCATTATACATAGGTCTACAATTTTAAAGAGTCACACAAATATTTCTCTCAAACTCATGCCCCACTGGACCCGACCCGTTTACATCTCTAGATAGAACTAACTAGTACCACTCAAACTGCATGAGGAGTGAAATAGTTTTTTTTTATTTTTTACTTTTGTTTATTTTCCCACATTTAATTCATTGGCCCAGTTTGAGAAATCAATGGTCTCTGCCCAATAGCTGTTTCTTTCTCCTACATGATGAAACCATTGGCTTTTACCCAAACCACCAACTCCACATCAAGTCCACTGAATATAAATGTATGCTTCTCACCCACCAATCTTGTTCTATTTTCAAGTGCTATGTACTAATTGATTATCACTTTTTCTTTATACATATCTCTTTCACCTAATTTGGCCCCTCTCTCTCTCTCTCCCCCCTCCCCCACAAACAAATTAAGGATGAGATTTGTAAACAAGGCATGCATAGCTCTTACATTGGGTGCAGCCCTTCTTGAGCTCGAAGATAAAGTGGCTAAGCGTAGTTACTCGTCGGCAATCGATCGGATCATAGCTGAGGCAAGAGTCCTTCCGAGCTCTCCGATCGGTAGCTCGAGGGGTGCATTCGAGTCGTTCGACAGCAATCGTACAGCTGCGGACGACTCGCTTAGAATGGTGATCTATTTGAGTTGTTGGGGTCCAAACTGATCAGCATCAAGCAGCAACAACGTATGAATATTTTGAAAGAGTGAAAGGGATTATCAAAAGAATTGAATTTTCTCAGCATTGAAGAGCCATAGAAGGATTGGAGAGTCTCATGCAATATATATACACATTGAATACATTTCTAGCTTGTTTTCTACCATATAGATCTTTTGGGTAACTATATCACGGTGGCCTACTTGCCCTTCGGAGTTGAATATTTCGTACATTTGTATAAATAATTAAATAGAATGTGTTGTTCAAAAAAAAGTGTATTAAGGGGAAATAAAGGAACATTGTCTAATGGACATAAGCAAGGATCAGTCTACCAATAGTCTATAACACTGCGATCTATAATTGGATATGCTATGCATTTTTTTCTCTCTCAAAAAAAAAGATATGATGTGCATATTTTTTTTAAAAAAAAATTAAAAAGTAGGAGTATGAATATTTTGTTCTGCACGATGTCATAAGCTAACTAGTCAAGAGGATCATTTTAAGAGTGAAGAAACAAAAATCTAGTGAAATATATATAGTAGTATATGTATATATATTTTCTTTCGTAGATGCAAATTTAGTTAATTAATTAGGGCACGAATCGAAAAATAAAGGAGTTTAACTTGAAACAAGAGAATTGAAAACATTTTCTACATATCTTTATGCATCTAAATCTATTCTCTTATATAGAGAGAGGAAAAAAGGTTTTACATAGAAGAACATGATTGTATCCTATATAAAGAAATAATGTAAAAGATAGAAATATTACTACCCTAATAAGAAAGTAATATACATAGTAACAAATATAATTTACATGGTAATATATATATATATATATATATATATATATATATATATATATATATATATATATATATATATAACTAGGCTGGAATACTATCAATAGCACCAAAGGCTTGGTGCTATTAGTTTTTTAGCCCTTGGATTGAGAAATGTGTAGTTAGCATGATGTGGGCCCTCTAGGGTTGAGTGGGTGGTTGATTGAATAGTATAATCTAACGGGTAAAAATGATCAAAAGGGTTAAATCTAATGGTGGAAAACTCGATAGCACCAAGCCCTTGGTACTATCGATAGTATCCCAGCCGGACTCTATATATATATATATATATATATATATATAATATATGGTAACATATATACAATATATATGGTTACATATATAATATATATATATATATGGTATATAATATATATATATATATATATAAGGTAACACCCCCTGCAAAGTTAAGGTGGATGAAACACCGAGAGTTTGGATAAAAAAAATTGATATCATTGCGTGATATGAGATTTTGCGAAAAAGTCAGCAAGCTGGAGACAAGAAGATATAAATGCTAAGACAAGTGTGCCATTAAGATAATGATGTCGAACGAAGTGACAATCAATTTCAATGTGTTTAGTGCATTTATGAAATACCTGTCATGCCCCGGGTTCCAACACTACCCGAGCTCGCCAACAGATCCGCCGCATACACAGGTAGCTCTGTATACACGAAGCGATAAAAATACCTCAACCTGCAAAAGAACCACTATTAGAGAGTAACAGAGCTATCAAAACAGAAATATCTAGTCATCTATACATACATGTAATCCAAGGTGTACATAAACCAAGTATAACATCATCATCTCCCAACGCTAAACAGATGAAACAAAATACATTTGTATGTTCATGACTAATAGAAGTAAACTATCTCCAAAAAGGGGTACTCCTCTAGCATGACGACCAGGGTAGACAGTGATCTAGCTCACGACTCCCTTACCTCGATCAGAAGCAGCGGTGGCAACCGACGGCTCTGCAAAAAAAAGTGACAACAATGGGTGTGAGAACTATTGTAAAATAAAGTAGTTCTCAGTGGGTACTGTCACCGACCCCAACGGCCTACCCACTAAGTCTACGAGACTAACAGTACAGCTGGTAGGTAAAAGAACAATATGATAAGCTAGAAAAACTTTATAGCTAATATGCCACTACACTACCATTACTCATGTCATGCTTTCTGTGTACATATGCATCACTAGCTGAGAAACAGTCACCACTAACCCAATCCAAAGGGACCGCCAACCGGCCAGTCCAGCTTGCGCCTAAGCTACTCCGTGCACCACCCACAGGAATGACCGATCTAAGTAGAATGCTCAAAAGGGCTGCTGCGACATCAACGCGAGAAAGCCGGACTCCTGAGTGGCACTCGGGGGGCGTGATCCCACCGAGTATAGAAGCATACTCTGTCGAGCTCAAACAGGCTCACGCAGACTGTAATCAATGCAAATGCTCAAACAAGTCGAAAAACCAAAGATCACGTGCCTTTGGCACAATCTGATACAAAAGGCAAAGATCTGGATCCACCGTCAGTCCGGACGGCACCCGACAACACGAAACAGCCTAAACACTGCTGTAAAAATCCATTTGGCATCTCAGTACGTGTAAGACCCCAGTTAGTCCTATATATGAGATATAATAGGGCTAAACTCTTAATCCGGCTTAAACATTTTCGGTGGTGGATAGGCCGAAGAGGTTGAGAGAGTTAAGCGTGTTAGGACGGGAGTAGTCCTAGGATGGGTGACCCCCTGGGAAGTTGGGGCGTCACAGTTGGTATCAGAGCCAATACCAGTCGAAAGTGTGAGATGAGTCTCGGCTGAGCCAGGTTTTACAGAGGGGAGAGCGAGGCTCTCATGCTGTTGACTGTTGTGGGTGGAGCGCGGCTCACCACAAGGTCGGTTTAGGCTAGCGAGACGAGTCTCACATCGCCTAGTACTTGTGAGTCTGAGCCTGACGAGGACGTCAGGGCTTAAAAGGGAGAAGATTGTAAGACCCCAGTTAGTCCTATATATGAGATATAATAGGGCTAAACTCTTAATACGGCTTAAGCATTTTCGGTGGTGGATAGGCCGAAGAGGTTGAGAGAGTTAAGCGTGCTAGGACGGGAGTAGTCCTAGAATGGGTGACCCCCTGGGAAGTTGGGGCGTCACAGTTGGTATCAGAGCCAATACCAGCCGGAAGTGTGAGATGAGTCTCGACTGAGCCAGGTTGTACAGAGGGGAGAGCGAGGTTCTCATGCTGTTGACTGTTGTGGGTGGAGCGCGGCTCACCACAAGGTCGGTTTAGGCTAGCGAGACGAGTCTCACATCGCCTGGTACTTGTGAGTCTGAGCCTGACGAGGACGTTAGGGCTTAAAAGGGGGAAGATTGTAAGACCCCAGTTAGTCCTATATATGAGATATAATAGGGCTAAACTCTTAATACGGTTTAAGCATTTTCGGTGGTGGATAGGCCGAAGAGGTTGAGAGAGTTAAGCGTGCTAGGACGGAAGTAGTCCTAGGATGGGTGACCCCCTGGGAAGTTGGGGCGTTACAGTACGAGCGTAATTTCAACCTACACCAATCTGAGTATCCGCGACGCACTAACAGCGGCGATACAATAGTAAAAATAGCTACCGAAGCTATGGCATGTATGATAATAGTGATATGTCTAGGTGTAGATTTTCTCCTAGGTCAATTCTCAATTCAGTTTGTAATAATCATCCAAAATAACTAAATCATGCTCCAAATTCAGATTTCATATCATAACATGCAAATCTATAATTTGAGCTACTAAACATGATGATTGATACAAAATAATGTATGCTGAAATCTTTACAACTTATCGAAATTTCGAAGATTTTGGTAGACATTAACCCACCTCAACAGCAAATCCAACTACGGAAGAACTCCGCGATTAACAATTCCTATTCCATTCCTTCACAACTTAGCTTCGCTGCTAGATTTCCAAACAGCAAGTCCTGGGCGCCCAAATCCTTAGCCCTATCAGCTAGCAAGCCATCAAAACAGCATGAGCTCAAACCCTGAATCCAAAGCTCAAAATCTAAAATTAAAGAGACAAACTTAGTTAAACTCACTTTCTAACAACAGGACCAAACACCAAAATGTGTTGCTTCACCAACTCTCAGCTCAAATAGCAACTACAACTCATCCACAGCAATTCGGATTCACAAAGGGAGGCCCAAATCAGCATTCAGAAAATCAGCACTCAGCACTTCAACTCACTTCAAGCTAGAATCTGAGAATTCTAACTTATAAATTTAGTGGAAAGGGGTCTAAAACCTCCAAAGATGAGATAATAATCAATCCAAATTCAACAATCAACTCACTACAAAGATCTGGATCCAAAATTTTATTAAAATCCATTAAAATGCCAAAAACTACATAATTCGGCAACAAACTCAAAATCTGACTTAAACTCACCTTCAAATCTGAAAATTTTGGTGAGGAATGCTCAAAACCAGTCAGGAAAGCTGAAGAACCAATTCCAGCTTCGGAAATCCCACTACCACAAGAATCGGATCCAAAAAAATCAACAAAAACCCAATTTCAACTCAAAAACTCCAATTCGAGTTAAATTCAGGAATTCAACCTTACTAACTGGAATTACTTGAAGTTAGAATTGCTCTACGCACTCTTCTTCAAGTCTACAATCCACGAAATGGTTCCCCACCGTAGCTGAAAGCATTTACAACCCACAATATCAAGATCCTCCAAAGATGATGCTAGAATAATACTGTTTTTAACCAATCGCAGGGAGAATGAGATGGATTTGAGCTAGTTTGGAGAGGATTTGGCTAAGGAATTGAAGCTTGCTATGAAGAAGAATGGAAAAGAGTTCTCATGGGACGTCCCATTGCTTTTTATAGAAGCAATGGAGGGGTAGAATGAACCACAAGAAACATAGAAGCTAACCTACTTTAGTACTGAAAATACAGATTCGGGTGCCCTAAACTTAGAACTGGGCGTCCTAAACAGCTCGTCACTATAGTCTAGCAAAAAGGGCTCACCCGTGCGACGCTCCTGTGCACCCTAACCTACACCGGTGGCTCACACCTACCACATGCCACGTGTCACAAGGCTTCGATGATCACGAGAGGGAATCCATATTCAATTCGGGCTCACTTTCGGGTGCCCTAAACTAGATCAAATGACTTCAGCATCATATACCAAATAGCACTCCGAATCTCTGCACCCTAATCTAACTTCTAGGCACCCAAAACTACAGAACTTCAGTTTTGACTTATTTGAGTGCGCCGAGTCCGTTTTCGCGTCCATTTTGCATCAAAACGACTCCTACTCGTCCCGACACTCTACAAATGTATCGACCAGTCATTAATACTGTAGTCATTCCAACAGTTAATCCCCAGGGACACTACATTCTCTCCTACTATAAAAAGTTTCGTTCTCGAAACTTAAACTCATATCTCACGTCGACACCTCGAAAAGGTAGGGGTATGACTCCCACATCACTATTTTAGGCTCCTAAGTTGCTTCACGTTCCTCGTGATTGCTCAACTGCACCATCACGTACGGTATGACTTGATTGCGCAATTCTTTCATCTCCCGAGCAAGAATCCGCACCGGTCGCTCCTCATACCTCAGGTCCTCGCCCAACTCAAGCTGAGTGAAGTCAATTACGTGTGAAGGATCAAAGACATATCTCCTCAAAGTCGAAACGTGGAAAACGTCGTGGATCCCTACAAGTCGTGGTGGGAGTGCAATCCTGTAAATCACTGGTTCGACTTGCTCCAAAATCTCGAAGGGACCAATAAATCATAGAGTAAGCTTCCCACAAACTCCAAATCTGTGTATCCCCTTGGGTGGCGAGACTTTCAAAAAAAAAGATCTCCAATCTGAAACTCTAATCTCATCTCCTAGTATTAGAATAGCTCCTTTGTCGACTCTGGGCAGTTACAAGATGTCGTCGCACAATTCTGACCTTTTCCTCTACTTCCAACAGAATGTCTGGACCCAAAGTCTTTTTCTCACCCACGTCACTCCAATGTAGGGGTGATCGACACTTGTGTCCATATAACGCCTCAAACAGAGCCATCTGAATGCTCGCTTGATAGCTGCGCGAACTCAACCAATCTCAAATGTCGATGCCACCCTCCTCCAAAATTCAGGACACAAGCTCTCAACATGTCCTCCAGAGTTTGAATAGTCCGCTCTGACTGTCCATCAGTCTGTGGGTGAAATGATGTACTAAAGTGAAGCTGGGTGCCCAAAGTTGTCTGTAAGGTCCTCCAAAAATGCGAGACGAACCGTGGGTCTCTATCTAATATAATCGAGGTAGGCACTCCATGTAACCTCACTACCTCGACCAAGTAGAGCTGAGCAAGTCGATTTCTGGACCAGAAAGTCTGCACTAGTAAGAAGTGAGCAAACTTGATCAGTCTATCCACTATCACCCAATGGCATCAAATCCACCTTGCATCCTCGGTTATCCCACGACGAAGTCCATGGTCATCTGATCCCACTTCCACTCTGCACTGGAAGACTCTGAAGCTTACCAGCAGATACTCGGTGCTTGGCCTTCACTTGTTGACAAGTCAGATATTGAGCAACAAATCTCCCGATGTCTCTCTTCATCCCATTCCACCAGAAGTGTGCCTTTAAATTCTTATGCATCTTGGTTCCACCAGGATGAACCGTGTAAGGTGAGCAATGAGCCTCTCTCAAAATTTTCTCTCAGATCTATGAATTCATAAGCACACACAGTTGGTCCCTGTACCGTAGTACTCCTTAACTGTCAACTCTAAAGTCTCCTATCTGACTGCTCTCAATCTGGTCTCGAATACTCATCAAATGGGGGTCCATACTCTGTTTCTCCCTGATCCTGTTCAACAGAGTGGGCTGCAAGAGCATAGACATAAGTCTTACAGTAACCCTAGGGGACACCACCTCAAGTCTAAGTCACCGTAACTCCTCCAATAATGGCGTCTGCTGAGTGATCATCATAGTAAGGCTCTGCACTGACTTCCTGCTCAACGCATCTGCCACCACATTCGTCTTACAGGGATGATACTGGATATTGATATCATAATCCTTCAACAATTCTAACCACCGGCGTTGCCTCAGATTTAATTCCTTCTAGGTGAACAGATACTTGAGACTCTTGTGATTAGTGAAAATCCCACAGTGCTCTCCATACAAATAGTGACACCACAACTTCAATGCGAACACCACCGCAGCAAGCTC
This sequence comes from Puya raimondii, assembly GCA_016920855.1. NCBI lineage: Eukaryota > Viridiplantae > Streptophyta > Magnoliopsida > Poales > Bromeliaceae > Puya > Puya raimondii. The sequence goes on along the minus strand of JABWPP010000050.1, from coordinate 81,388,664 downwards.
TAAGTCATGCGTAGGGTATTTCTTCTCGTAATCCTTCAATTATCGTGAAGCATAAATAATTATCCTACCATGCTGCATCAACACACAACCTAATCTGTTGTGTGACGCATCACTGTAGATCACAAATCCTTCCCCCATAACTGGAAAGGCAAGGATAGGAGCTGACAGTAGTCTCTGCTTCAGCAACTCGGAGCTCCTCTGGCACTTTTCACTCCAGATAAACTTGATTTTTTTACGCGTCAATCGAGTGAGAGGCATAGAAAGCTTCGCAAAGCCCTCCACGAACCGACGGTAATATCCATCCAATCCAAGAAAACTCTTCACCTCGGTAATCGTCGTCGGTCTAGGCCAATCCCGAATAGCATCAATCTTTTTCGGGTCAACTACCACTCCAGCGGCTGAAACCACGTGGCCCAAGAAAGCTACCTCCTGAAGCCAAAACTCGCACTTCTTCAACTTGGCATACAACTTCTTCTCTCTTAGAAGCTGTAGCACTATTCTCAAGTGCTCTTCGTGCTCCAAATCACTTCGAGAGTAGATCAGGATATAATCAATGAACACCACCACAAATCTATCCAAGAACAGCTTAAATACTCGATTCATCAGATCCATAAATGCGGTAGGGACATTAGTCAGTCCAAACGGCGTCACTGTAAACTCATAATGCCCATACCATGTATGGAAAGCCTTCTTGGAAATTTTCTCGGCCCTCACCCTCAACTGGTGGTAACCAGACTGGAGGTCAATCTTCGAGAATACACAAAGTCCTTACAGCTGATCAAACAGATCGTTAATGCGCGGCAAAAGATACTTGTTCTTAATGGTCACTTTATTTAACTCTCGATAATCCACACAAAGTCTCAGGGAACCATTCTTCTTCTTCACGAATAACACCGACGCTCCCCGACGTGATACATTGGGTCTCACATATTTCTTATCCATTAGATCCTGAAGCTGTGCCTTAAGCCCTCTCAGCTCAGCCGGTGCCATTCCGTAAGGTGCCTTCGAGATTGGCGCAGTTTCTGGAACCACGTCAATCACAAACTCAATCTCCCTATCTGGCGACATCGTCGTCAACTCAAGGAAAAACACATCCGAAAACTTACGGACTACAGGGATATCCTCAAGTCCCGTTGCCGCCGTAGGCACTTCTACAACAGTCGCCAGAAAGGCAATACATTCTCGACTCATCATCTGTCTGGCCCTCGCTGAAGAAATTTATGTGGCGAACAGCGTGCCCCTGCGGCCTCTATAGACAAACTCCTCATGGCCTGGCTCATGAGACATCACTGTCCTAGCTCCACAGTCGATTATCGCGAAGTAATGTACCGGCCAATCCAAGCAGAGCACTACATCAAAGTCCTGCAACTGCCCTAAGACCAACAGGTCTGCTGGCATAATTCAAGGCCCTAACTGCACTAGACGTCCAACAACACTCTGCCACATGCAAAACATAATCGGGGATCTGCACCTCTCGTGCACGTAGTAGCGGCCATATCTCTAGTCCATGCAGTGATTCAAATGCTCGACTAATAAATGAATGTGATGCACCGGTATCAAATAATGCACGAGCTCTAATACCAAAAATTAAAATGATACCTGCCACCACACGATCTGCTGCTGTGGAGTCCTCAACCTGAGCTGCATAAACTCGGCCGCTCTGCGCCTGCTGTCGCTGCTCTGCCTGGCGTCGCACAGAAGCCCTATCTGCCTGTCTGTAGGTTGGTAGAGCTCCTAATATCTACTGAGGTACAGGAGGGACCGACGTTGTCGAAGGTGCTGGCGATGTGGCTCGGGGACAAGCTGACCGTAGGTGTCCTGGCTGACCGCATCCAAAACATCAGCCCTTTCTCTGCTCACACTGTCGAGGCCAATGCGGTCCCCCACAGATGATACATTGTGGTGCCCTCCTCTACTGCTGTCCTTACTGGCAGGGTCCACAAGACCGCTGTCGCCCCGAGGACCCACGACCCTGAGAGTGTGATCATGGAAGCCTCGACGGACGTCTCCCACTGGTCTGTCCCCCGTCGTCAGGGGACGGGCGCTTCCTTTCCTGACTCTACCCCGGCACTGCCGCCCACGCCCTGACTAATGTCGCTCCTCGCTCGACCTAAAGTGCATGCTCAATTGCCGCATCCAAGGTCGGCAACCTCTGCATTTGTATCAAAGTAAAGATCTCCAATCACAATCCCCGCTCATACAGATAGACCTTTTGAGCCTCATCCCTCGCCGCGAAGGGCACACAGTTCAATAATTTAGTGAACTCTCGAGTGTACTCCTGTACTGATCAGTCCCCTGCTGCAAATTCTTCAGATCCTCCTCTAGTTTTTGCTTTACGATGCTTGAAAATTAGGACACGTACAGCATCTCTCGAAACTCGCTCCATCTCATCTGCAGCGAATCCAAAAATCTATCATCCTGCGTCCTCCTCCACCAAGCATGCATATCACCTGCCAAACAATGTACCGCTAGGTGGACCTGCTCGCGCTCTGGTATGATAAGGTCCTCAAACAATTATATATATGAACTAAAATTAAATATTTGTTGCTAAGCCCAAGATAACACACTTTTTTTAGTATAATTTTCTCTACGTAAAAAGGTTACATTAGATTTTATTATGCATAATTAATTAAACAGATGCACTTTTCTTAACACCTAAGTTTGACATTGAGTTGATGACGAATTCAATAAATATAGGTACCACGAAAGAGGGCTTCAACATAAGATTCGAGCTTGGCAGCAATTACACCGAAAGCTCTTTCAGATAGAGGCTTTGGCAAAAAGTTTTAGCTTCTGTAACACAGGATATGCCGAAACCATTTCAGATAGGAGTTTCGGTGAGGCCTAGAAATCCAAAATTAAAAGTGCGCCAATAATTCAAAATTCAAATAATGGACACCAAAGAGTCAAAAAATAAGCGGAGAAGTAGGAAACAAATTCGGAAATAAATGTCACGCCCCGGATTACTCGTTCCCCGGGCTCGCCAACAGATCCGCCGTATACATAGACATTTCTATGTATACGAAGCGATAGCTAACCTGTAAACAAACATACAAGCAACTACAAGAGATATAGAGCTGAAGTAAAACATACTAATAACAGAAGTCACATGTACATATAGGATCCAAAATACAACAGTCCCTCCAGAACCAAAATATGAACAAGTCCACAGTATATGTACATGGCTCAACAAAAAAATAAACTATCTCCAGTACGGTCCTCCTCTAGGAACAACAGGGACAGGTAGGGATCTAGCTCGTGACTCCCTTACCTCGATCCGCAGAAACAGGCGCAGCAGCCGCAACAGAAGAAGGCTCTGCAAGAAAAAGTGGCAACAATGGGTGTGAGAACTACTATCAAAAGTAGTCCTCAGTGGGTACCACTATCGACCTCAACGGTCCACCCAGTAAGTCTACGAGACTATCAGTATAGCTGGTAGGTAAAGAACAATAAAATAAGCTGGAATAAACTCTACAGCTGTAATGCCACTATCCTACCACTATCACAGTCAAACTCTCAAGTAAGCATCACCAAAGTGAAAAGTCACCCCTGACCCAATCTAACGGAACCGTCCAAACAGGCTCGTCCAGCCAACTGTCTAGCCACACCGCACACTACCAAAAAGGGTAGCCGGTCCAAATACCAGATCCAACTAATCTGTAGCGACAGCAACGCAAAAGAGGCCTTACTCCGGAGCGGCACTCGGGGGAGCTACCCAACCGAGTTAAAAGTGTATCTCTGTCGAGCACAAACAGGCTCCGGCAGGCTATAATCAAATGGAAAGGGGTCAAAATGGGTCGAAGACTCCAAGCTCACGTGCCCTCAGCACAAACAGAAGCTAAAATAAGAGTCTGGGTCCACCGTCAACCCCGACGGCATCCGGTAATACAGAACAGCCTAACCCTGCTATAAATACAAGCTCGGCATCCCAGCACGAGCGTAAACTCGTCTTACAACAAACTAAGTATCCACCTCGCACTAACAGCGGTGATACAAGTACAGAAACGGCTCCTAGAGCTAAATCTGATAATAGTTCGAAAAGTGACGGTTGTAGTTTCGCGAGTTTTCTCCTAAGTCAATTCCCAGTTCAGCATGTAAAGTCATGTCTATAAATTATCAATTTATGCTCCAAATTCAGATTTCATAATAATACATGCAAATTCATGAATTCGAGCTACTAACATGATTTAACAGATAATAAAACAGCATGCTGCACTCTCTACAACTTAGGAGGAAATCCGGCGATTTCGGTACATTAACCCACCTCAAAAGCTATCCAACAACGGCTAGGAGTCGAGTGGAAGGCCTCCAAACAACACCGGCTGAAATCGAGCTCAAATCTGCAACCTCGAGATTCGGACCCACTTGCTCAAGTTCTGGGCGCCCAGAACATCAGCCCAGAACTGCAGCCTGGCAGCATGACCAATATGGATTCAACATGCAATAAAATTTAAATCCTAAGTCGGAATGCAGTGAAATTTGGCTCAACTCACTAGTAGGGGCTCAAGAACATACCCTCCAAATTTCAGCCGAAACGGACTTCGACTCGATGTCCAAAAGGTCCCCACACAGATTCGGATTCACTACTGGACCCTCCTGCACATGGATCCAAAAGTTCCAGCAACTAAGCAAAAATCACATTAAGCAAGAATTCTGGAATTCCAACGAATCTAGCCCATGGAAAAGGGTTACCAACCTCCCAAATACAGTGATGGAACAAACCAAAACCTCTCCAAAGATCCTCACAAAGATCTGGATTCAAAAATCCAAGAAATTCCATCAATGGTCCAAAAATTCAGCACTTAAGCTAATTACTCAAAATCTGAGCTAGCACTCACCTTTGAATCCTCAATTCAGGTGGGAAGAACCTCCAAACCAGCAAGGGAAGTGGAAGGACCAATCTTCACTTCGAAATTCCAGCTTCCAAAGGATTTGGATCCATAAGATCAAAGGAAAACCCAAGTTTCAGCTCAAGAACACAAGGGGTCCAGTAAAACATCAACTGTAGCTTACATACCTGTCCAAATTGTGATTGGAAGGATTCCACGTCTTCCGCTACGAGTTCTCTATCCAACAAATCAAGTTTCGTTGGATATGGACCAATCTTCACTGCACACGAGCAAGAACACCACCGGTCGATGCTGCAGTTTCAGCAGGAAACCAAGGTCTTCAATGGAGAAAGGTGGAATTTGGTAGGGATTGGAGGGCTTCCTTGCAAAAATCCTGGGTTCACCATGAAGAGGGGAGAAAAAGCCTCAGGGGAGGTCGTCCACTTCTTTTAAAGACCACAGGTTTAGGTGTGCTGTGCCCCAAGAACAAAGATACACATAACCTGCTCTCAACAGGAAAACCCACATTCGGGCGCCCGAAACCCAGGAAGTGGGTGCCCAGTTCTTCAGCCTGCACAATCCAGAGCATCGGACTCTCCGCCGCGGTCCGGTGCGCCCTAACCTGGTCCGGCGGAGTTCACCAACCAATCAACACGTGTCAAGCGGATCGATATTCACGAGGTAGGATTTCCGGACTCACTTTCCGGGCGCCCGATACTGGATCCGAAATGACTTAGCAGTTTTCAGAAAACGAGCACTCAATATCTGGGCGCCCAAAACATAGCTTCCGGGCGCCCTAAAGTCCATACGCCCAAAACTTCAGTTTTGGCTTACTTCGGTGCTCCGAGTCCGTTTTCACGTCTATTTGACGCCGAAACGACTCCGACTTGTCTCGACCTTCTCCAGAAGCGTCGAACAGTCTAGGATAATGCAGTCATTCCGTCAGTTAGGCCCCATGGGTACTACAATAAAGCGCATCACTGTGCTCCTTATAGGCAACCGCTCCTCCACGCAACACGCCTTCGCTACGTGGAGTCCTCTACCACGGAAACTTTTTCATCCTTGCAGTTTTCCTTGCTTGATGTCAGCTCGAATCAAAGGCTGATATCAGAGAGGTCAACTATTTGGTGGGTTGGCTAGTTCTTGAAGCTCCAACTCACATCTTGAGGTAGAACTCCACTTCTATTGCTGCTTTTGCATAGCGGTTCTATCTAGCTCATAATCGGCCCAAATCAACAGTTGAAACTTGAAGAGTCGAAGACTCCGAGATTCGACTAGCATCTGATAGCCTCAAGACCATCCCTCAAAGGTTTGACCTAACCAAATCGTTCCCTCTCTAGTCCGCGCCTGAGATAACTTTTGTGCATTGAGGGACATCATAAGGCAGACAAACCGGATCGCGCCATGAGTTCAATAGTGAATCTTTGCCAATATCAATTTGGCGTGCCTGGTAGGACACTATTCATGTAATGTTTTAAAAGTTTAAATATGGCTAGCAATAGCATAAACGAGTAGCACCTTCAAAACTAAACTGTTCCTATAGCAATTTCAGATGGGCAGTCAAGTTCGATGGTCCTGCCAAGAAATGATCATAATAACCAGCCTTCGACTACAACAATAGTTGAGCAGGTGTTCGACGCTGCTCCTGCCGAGCCAATAGCGATAAAGGCTCAGCTACTAGCGCTTATGGAATGCATGGACCGATGGTCACAAAAAGATGCTAAGAAGTGGCAATAAAACAAAAGATGCTGGTAACGAATAGAACAACATTCTCATGAGCGATTTAAAAGCATTTTGGCAGTACGAGAGCTACTAGGATGTCCTGGGGAATCTTCTCAAACTAGAAGGCAAGCTCCCTAAGTTTAGGATCATCGAGCTGAAATCTCTCCATTTGAGAGTGGCCTAACATAGTTTGGCCAGTTATGAATAGCGGCTGGTCAAGGTCCAGCTATGCATGTGGCGAGTACAAGTAGGCTTCCCACTAACACAGAGGGCTCGGCCCTAGTGTTGATGCCTGCTGCACCTGTTAGTGGTGCCAATCCAGGCGCAATGACCTAGGCATCGACTATCATGCTGCCAAGGTCATTTGTTGTGGTGTTCCAGAAATTTAGCAGTCGAAATGACTACGATCTCGACAGCTAGTCAATACATCTATAGAGTGTCGAGTCGAGTCAGAGTCGTTTTGGTACAAAATGGACGCAAAAACAGAATCTAAGCATTGAAATAAGTCAAAACTGAAGTTTTGGCAACTTTTGGCTGTCCGAATAGTGAACGGGGTGTTCAGATGTGCAGCGCAGAGCTGCGAGAGTTGCTGAAGTCATTCCAGGCCCATTTTTCGGATGCCCGAAAGTTATTGTAGCAGCCCGAAAGGGAGTTGGTGAACTCTTCTAGTGTAACGAACTATACTGATACGTGTAAAGTGGTCGTTTTGGATTTAGGTACAGGTTGCTGATTTGGGCTCTCCTTGCGAGTGCCCACTTGACAATTCGGACGCCCGAATGTGGCTGCGAGCGCCCAAAACTAGGGATTTTGTTAGGGAACAGGTTATTTCTTTTTTATCTGAAGGCTCATTTTATCCAATTTCACCTATAAATAGCACCCTGGGTTCCTATAGTTTCTCCTTTCACTCTCCTACATCCCAAAGACCTTAGTTCCCATCTCTTTTTCCTCCTTCTCAATCTCTACTTCACCCTGTGGGCTGGTAGCAGCAGCAGAACCAGCAACAATAGTAGCAGCAGCAGTGAAGTTGTTAAATGGAGTTGAATTGGATCTTTTAATTGTTGATTTCAATCTTGTTTGTCGCTTTCTGAAGGAGGAGAGCTTGTGGATCATTTTTTCCGGCTGGAATTATGATTAGTTTGAGTGAAATTGAAGTATTTTGAATTAGTGAGCTGCAATTGGAATATTATTGGATTTTCATTAATTTTTTTGTCTGATTCTTCTAGCTGAGCTATTGGTGGATTTTTGCTGGATTTTCTTCCACTTCTTGTGGATTTGGAGCTACTCCTAGCTGGGTTGAGTGGTAGGTTGAGTTAATTGTCAATGTAAATCCAAATTTTTGAACTGAAGTAGATTTTTATTGAATTTTTGAATTTCGGTGTTCTAACAAATTTTCTACCAAATTCTCTAAATTTTTGCTGAGTTCCTACTGATGATTGGGCAGAAAGGAGTGATCTTGAGCTAGTCATGTAGTGCCATTGTTGGATTAGCTAGCCGAGGTAGGTTTAATTTACCGGAAACCACGAATTACCTATTATGTCTAGTTTAGTTCCTGCATGCTTTATGTTTACTTGCTAAACCTAAATGTTTAAACAAGGATTCATTGAAATTCATACAATATACTGAATTTCTAGTATTGATCTTGTTAAACTAGCATGTGGTAGATTTTATTATGGTGACAAACTAGACTAGGTTCATGTAAAACCTGCACTATGCAGTCCCTATATCCCCGTTGTTACTATTTGCTGTTGGCACCTGTTTTTACCTACTTTTACCCAGGTTAATGCGTAGCGATGATTCGGAATAGTATAGGATGATTTTACACCCGTGTTGAGGAGCTGAGACAGTTAGTATAGTAGTTGGTAGACTGACTAGTTTTGAGACGGTAGTTTCGGATCGTTCTCCGAATTGTGCCTGGGGCACGTGGATAGCTAGTTGATCATTTGCATTGATTACAGCCTACATGAGCCATATTTAAGCTCGACAGAGATTACGCTTCTATACTCAGTAGAGTCGCTCCCCTCGAGTTCCACTTCGGAGTTTGGCATTAGTGCGTTAATGTTGCACCAGCCCTGACTAGCGGATAGTCCACCTACGGGTGTGGCAAGAGATCCCCGAGGCGACCTACATTTTAACGGGCTTCCTTTGAGAGTGGTCCCGTGGTAGTAGGTAGGCACGGGCTTGACCGGACCCTTGAGTTGGTCTTTGGGATTGGGTTATATTTGTGAGCACCTGATAATTAGTTGATACATACATATATATCCAGCAGATTTATCTTGAGTATCTGTAGTATAAAGACATAGTAGCTATAGAGTTTTCATTCCAAAGTTTACTTATTTTCGATATACAATAAATCATCTTTATCTATTCCTCTAATAGACCTAGTGGGTTGGTCATTGTCATCAGTGAGGGTACCCACTGGGAACTACTTGTATAGTAGTTCTCACGCCCTCTGTTGTTTCTCTTTTCTTGTCAGAGCCATCCGTCCCTCTGGTAGCATCTGACTGAGGTAAAGGAATTGCAAGCTAGTTAGCTTCCCTACCAGAGCTGATCGAGATAGTAGAGTACCCAATAGAGTTTGATTTTTGGGGGATAGCCTATTATACATACTGGGACTGGCGATGCTAGCTTATTGTATATTTTATTTCCTATTATGTCAGGTAGTTGATGTACTATTTTAGGGAGTGGTGTATGTACAGTATGGCTTCAAATATATATTAGTTTTATTTTTCAGCCCTGATATCAATATTTGTAGTAGATTTCTATGCTTTGCAGGTTTAGACGCTTCGTGTGCATGGAACTTCCCGTGTATGCGGCGGATCTGTTGGCGAGCTCGGATTCCGCTGCAACCCAGGGCATGACATTTGTTGTGCGTATAATCAATTAATTACGACTTATGATTTCAATGGCTAGCCTACAGCTGTAAGTGATCCAAGGTTTAATAGGCCTAAGGCCGCTAAAAAGGTTAATGTTTCTTACCTCGAGTATGATGAAGTCGAAGAAGAAGACGAGTCCAAGGACGAGACCTTCGACGAAGCCAAGTGCAACATTTGCGCGGCCTAGTTGCTTAGTAGGGGACAGCCCTACAAATTCTTGGCCCTAAGGCCTTCTAAGTTGAAGTAGGTAAAAGTAGAAGTGAAGCCTATTCTTTCAACATAACAAAGGTCGATTTAATGATCGACTGTTTGCTGAAAGACGGGCAGATCAAGTTGTCTAACGGCCATATTATCCATCCATTAGAAGAACTTTAAGAGAAGATGTATTGCACATGGCACTATTCCTAGAGCCACAGGACAATTGATTGTATTGTCTTTTCAAAGCAAATTTAGAAGGCAATTTGGGATGGCCGACTTACATTTGTCAACCAAAAAAAAGAAAAAGATAAGCTGGTTGATAATAACCTCCTTCTAACATAGGTGAGGGTAGTGGATGTCAAAGGAAAGGGCATTGTCACCCAACCTTCAGAAAAAGAGCATAATTTCAAAAGGCAATCGGCGGAGCGAAGTGAACACTCTTGACTATGAATGTTATGTTTGGCCGAAATGACCGAAGAAGACTGGCGACCCATTGAAGCTATAAGGCTCAAGATGAACTCGTTGTCAAAACAACACACTCTATCAACGCTCAAGAAGCAAATAGAGGTGGAGAAAGAGAATAAAGATGCATGCCAAAAATGTCTCACAAATAGGGGGCTAGCATACGAATTGCCCATTAGCCCTTTCAAGTCTAACGATCGTACTCAACGAAGGGTGAGACGGCTGCACTCCGCATTTAGAAAGAAGAAGCTAGAAATCACTACTATGAACAGCCACTCAGGCAAGAAAGGTCAGTCCAGGAGTGAATATCCAGATCGGCCTAAGGAATGAAGTACAAGGAGCCCCTGAGAGGGCCATAAAATATTGTGGGCCCAAAGTAGGAATGGTTAAACAGTTAGATAGGTTGGATTACTTATAAAAGCATGGTAAAAAATTGTACAGATGAACTAGGTATACAAATAACTTTCAAAGCTATAAAATAAATCAAATTAAATAAATTTAAAAGTTAAATAGTAAAATTAAAAGATAAAAATGTACAATACTTATCTAAACTATAAACCATATTGAATCTACTACTCAACCTTTCAAAATTTTGATTTTATTATCCAACCTTTTATGTAGTACACTGAACTTCTACAAATTGGAGAGTCCTTGTGGAATGTAGCCAAATAGGACCATCTAAATGGTTTTGGCAAGGTTTGGGACTTATACAAGTGTTTTCGGCGCAAATGAGGCGCGGAAACGAACTTCGAAAAGTCAAAACTGCCAAACTTGTGAAAGTCTGCAGTGGATTCCGGTATGGATGTGTCCATACCGGTACTGAAGTGATTAGTTCCGGTATGGGGAGTGGCATACCGGAATGCGATGGCAGAATATGGAAATTCAGCTCTCGGGTTTTGAGGAATTCCTCGTGGTATACCGGAAATAACGCCCGTATATCGGTACGCCAACCCGGATATCGGAATGCAGTCATGCAGAATGCTGGTTCCGAGGGGTAAATTGGTAATTTCAGTGGGGGGTTACATAAAGGGGAGCCCTTCCCCTTTTCTCCCCTTAGAACACACACGCAGGGAGAAAGGGAGAGAGAGAAGCTCCTCTCTCTCACTTCTTCTTCTTCATCTTCTTCTCCTCCAAAATTGGAGATCTTGGTGGAGATCAAGCTTAGGAAGCTTGGAGAAGTGGAGAATCGAGCTCGTGCATGCATAGTGGCTTGGTGAGCTCGCGGATCCGAGGTGAGTCCTTGGATTTGGTAGTTAGGATTTCGGATTTAGGCTAAAAAATGAGATTTCGGAGACCCTTGGCTAATCTAAACTACAAATTGTAGAGATTAGCAAGAGATTTTGGGTTTTATCATGAGTTTTGGAAAACCCTAGGTTGAAAGAGGGATTTTCTTGTGGAGGGTTTTAAAAATATTTTAACCCTTTAGAACCCTAGTTGGGGGTTAGTAGAACATGTGGGACAACTCGATTTTGAGTGATTCCAAGAGATGAGATCGTTATGAGTTCGACTCGGATTAACGAATCCTTCATGTGTGTTAGGACAAGGAGCTTGGTCTTGAGGCCAAGGAAAAGAGCCCGATTGCAAGTGTCTACAAGAAATCGGAAGAGTGTGAGGTGGGTTTGTGTTGACCGAAGTGATTAGGTCACTTCCATGTCGAAAGAGTAAAGTATATTTTATTTTACTTGATGCATGTAATGGTAGGTTAATTGGTAAGTGGTATATATGAATGTGTAGATCATATGATGTTAATACCATTAACTACCATAGATTGGAATTGTAGGCATGTGGAACACATAGATACGAATGGACATGTGTATGCCTAGGTGTGGACATAGCGGTGAGCTAGTTTTCTCTATATGCTAGAAAACTTGACATGTGGTTAAACAAGGGCTAGAGGCCATGTAAAGTTAGAAATCCTAGCTGTGGACAACTAGGGTAAGAAAGAACTATAATGTGCATGTTGGCATTAGATGTATATCAAAGTATTTGAGCCATGGGCTCACCTTGCATGTAAAAGAATCCAAGTATTTCATAATAATATATATACTTGAGAGGTGATGTATGTGATGGTACTTAACCTAGTGTTATTAAACATAGGTTGGAATGTGATGGTACTTAACCTAGTGTTATTGAACATAGATTGGAATGTGTAATGAACCTAGTGTCATTGAACATAGGTTGGAATGTGTAATGAACCTAGTGTCATTGGACATAGGCTGGAAAATATAGTGGTAGGTTGACCACTTGGACACGAGAATATGAACCTAGAAGAGGTTGATAACATAGGGTACTGATGAACCCTTGAGATGTGGAAAGTGGATTCCGGAATCCCAGATCTGGCGACTTGTAATCTTGGTATCAGCTGGTGGGTGCGACGATTTCGCCGCCAAGAGGCTGGATACCTGTGGCGAGTGCGACGGTTCGCCGCACGATGATCGAAGCCATTGTTCGGCGAGTGCGACGATTTGCCACCGGGTGACTGAGGCCATTGTTTGGCGTGTGCGAGGATTTCGCCGCCAAGTGGTAAAGTCATGTTGGGCAGTGGCCCAAGGATGTTTGACTCAAGAGTGAGTCGGTGAAGGTTTGACTAAAGTAAGTAAATCTTAGTTGGGCGGTGGCCCAAGGATGTTTGACTCAAGAGTGAGTCGGTGAAGGTTTGACTAAAGTAAGTAAACCTTAGTTGGGCGGTGGCCCAAGGATGTTTGACTCTAGAGTGAGTCGGGTAAGGTTTGACTAAAGTAAGTAAACCTTAGGAGGGTGGTAACCCGTTAACGATTGACTCGAGAGTGAGTCATGTACGGCTTAGCTAAGGTAAGTGAACCTTAGGAGCAGGTTGATTATGAAATGGGTAGTGGAATAGCAGTGAAAAATATATTGCATGAATTTCATTATCACATTTGTTGAAGCATAAGCATGTTTACTTTTTGCACATAGTAGAGTTATATGCTTACAGGTTATGTATATGTACTAACCCATGCTTATATGATTCCTTTGGACCTGGTGGGTCGAGCTCCTCTCTTGGGTGGCCTTACCCACTGGGAACTATTTTATATAGTTCTCATCCCACTATTTTTCAGGTCCACACGTGAACGGTGCGGCGGCGCGAGGGAATGGCGTAGCTCAATAGTTAGCGTCCTACCACTGTTACCAGAATAGATGTACCCTCTACTGTGTAGTTTAGGGGTATCGAAATGAAAGAAAACGTAATAACAATTCGATTGTATTTGGAAAGAATGAACAAAGACAAAAAAAAAATGTAATGTGTGGATGTATAGCGAATGCTTGTAATAGCATAGTAGTTTATGATGCTTTCCTTATGCAATCTTTGTATGAATTCTGTTCATGTTTGGAACCTCTTGAATTGTACTGGTTGTGACGCCTTGGACGTACAGGGAAAACTCTGTCCGTTCGGCGGATCTGGGTCATGCGCCCGTGCGGTTTGTCCTTCCACCTACTTGGTGCTAAGGCACGGCGGGGCGTGACATTTTAATTGTTTCATTTTGAGTCAGTTAACGACACTTTGTTTCACGCCAAGAGTTATGCCGGAATCCGGGCTCGCCAACAGATCCGCCGTATACACGAAAAATCCTGTACACACGAAGCGACAAAACCTGCCCAAAGAACAAGGAGCAACAACAAGAGAGAGTAACAAAGCTGGAAATAACTAAAACATAACTGAAACAAACTATACATATACAACTCCCAAAAGCTAATACAATCCATAACTCAGCAGAAAACTAAAAACAATAATATGTACAAAAAGTCTCTCTAAAACTAGCAAATACTGGGTCCTCCTCTAAACTGGTCTAGGGATAGGAGAGCTATCTATTCGGCGATCCCCTTCCTTCGGTCAGATGCAGCAAGTACAGATACACTGGACTCTGCAAGAAAATGTCAACACAGGGGCGTGAGAACTACTAAAAACTAGTAGTCCTTAGTGGGTACCGTCATCGACGATAATGACCTACCCACTAGGTCTACCAGAGGCAAAGTAATACTAAACTGCTAAAAGAAAACTGGATATGTAAACTGCAGTAAGAAACTTTTGCTATTATGCCTTTAAAGTAGATGTCAAATGAATGCATGCATCATGTAGGATGAACATCAACTACTAGAACCACTGTCAAAATACCCAATCTAGCGACTGGCTTGAAGGACCAGTCAAGCCCGCGCTAGCCTCACGTCTAATCCCTACTAAAACCAGTGGGTCGCTGACGTGAAAATAGTAATGCCAAATCAAGCCGCCTATCTCCGGAATGGCACTCGAGGGGAGCGACCCGCTCGTGGATCAAGTAACCAGAATATAAAGCAAGCTATAATCGATGAAAGTGATCAAATAGATCATACCAACCGCTATCAAAGCAACCTCGGCACCATCTGATGCATAGTCCTCGAATGTAACCTGCCGTCTAAACCCACGGCTAAAACGACAATAACCAATAAGCCCCAACATTAGACTAAGTCCCAAATCTCGGGTACAATTCTACTCACACTACTCCTTACTACTTGTAGTTCAACAATCCCGAACATTAGGCCCTCAACATGGAAACAATACACACTAGCACTAGGTTCATGTTAAATAAGCATACGTAGTGTTTTAGGAGCATATATCAACTTTCTAGCATGAGTAGTAAAATGGGTAAAGTGTCAATCTTAACTACATTGGCAGGGAATTCATGAAAATTCAACATAATTAATCTACTACTAGGTTTACAATCCAAACATCATGCAAAAGTTGATTACATATAGACATAATACGAAGTCCAATGTTTTTGATAAATTCAACCTACTTTATGCGCAATAGGGCAAAAGGGAATGAAGGAAGCACTATCTCAAATAAGAATCTAGCAAGGAACACCAACTATTACCCACAACCAGCCCAGGGAGCTACAAAAATTGAAAATCCAACATTGGCTAAAATCTGCCAATTCTAGCAAAAAAATAGATTTTCACAAAATTGACTGATCAAACCTGCTCCAGACAGCAATTTAAATCACCAGCAACTTTCCTAGCACGAGATTAACTAGGAAAAATCAAGAAAACTCAGCTGCAAGCAAGAATCCAGCTGGAAATGAAATACCAATAAAAAATGTAACGAAAATGCTATTTCGGTTCAAAAACTCAATTAATTATAGAATTGATCTCAATTGACCTCTAAACAAGCTATAACCTCAAATCCTCGAGAAACGGAGGAAAAACCAGCTAGAATTCATCCAATTCACTGCTAGAAATAATTGAATTCAAAAATCACAAGGAAAACTCAAGAACATCCAATTTCAGCTCATAAACTGAAATTTCAGCATTTATGCCAACTCTAACCTGAAATTTAGATGATGGAATCCAATTCTAAGTTCTCCTCCAACATCTAACCTACGAGCAACCTCTAGTCTAACAGCAGAAGGCTCTCTCCAAGCTCAAAATTTCAGCTATTGCTGCTGGTGCAACTACTGCTGCTAAAGCTCAAAATCCAGCCCGCAGGGAGAAAAATTGGAGAATTTGATAGGAATTTGGGTTGGAGACGAGTGGTAATGAGTTTCCCTGATAATGGAGATGGAAAAAGGTCAGTTGGGGACGAAGGGATTCATTTTGTAGAAGAATTGGATAGGTAAATTGAGCCCTTGGATCAAAAGAAGCTAACCTATTCATTGCTAAAAAAACCCAGATTAGGGCGCCCTAAACCAAGAACTGGGCGACCGAAAAATAGCCCGAAATGCCTCCAAAGTTGAAGTGGGCGCCCATCGCGGAGGTCCATATCCTAATCCTGCGCCCAAAACCCACCAACTGCCAGCCACGTGTTAAAAACGATCGTCAATCACGAGGGAGGCTGTTAAACCCAATTCGGGCTCACTTCTGGGTGCCCGAAACTGGGCCCGAAATGACTCTATTAACAAAGACCAAACTGCACTCCGGATCTGGGCGCTCAATTCCAACATTTTGGTGCCCAAAACTTGAAGAACTTCAGTTTTAGCTTATTTGAGTGTGGCTAGTATGTATTCGCGTCCTTTTCGCACCGAAACAACTTCGACTCATCCCGACACTCTACAAATATGTTGACCGGTCGTTGATACTGTAGTCATTCTGATAGCTAACCTTTCGGGACACCACACTTTGACTTTAATGAATTACACAAAGTATACTACCTAAACCTGCAAACATAAATAATGCATTCGAATTTAAAGTTTAAGCGTCAATGACAAACTCAAATCAAACAATTGAAATATCGGATAGTAAAATCAAAATTTTGAAGGGTTGGGTAGTAGACTCAAAATGGTTTATAGTTCAGAGATGTCATGGATGTTTTTACTAATTAAAACTTTTAAAAATTAAATAGTTACTTTCAAATGATTCAAAAGTTAGGTTATTTCCATATATTTGTAGCCAATTTTAGAGGCTGCTTAGTTAGGTATAATTAGGAATATAGTGTAGTTGGAGAAGCATGCAATTATAGATACATACAGTTATAACTACATATATCTCGTGTGCTTGGTTGCAGAAGAAATCACTGCAACTATAATGAATTTGTTTGATTCCATATAGTTGAGAATTCATTTATAGAATTTTAGCACTTTATATATAGGCCAATTTGCATAAAAAATCCACCAATTTTGAGATTTTGCAAAAGTGGACCATTATTTTGCAGATTCGGTCCAAATTTTTAGTTAATTGACCAAAATACTTTTATTCCTTTTTCTCTCTCCCTTTTTTTGCCCGTTCATTTTCTCCTTCCGTTCCGGTTCGTCTCCGTTCTTGTCGTTTCTTCTCTCATTCTAACTGATGTTTCCTCTCCCTTCTCCTCCTCTTCGACCACTCCCGCATCAATGTCGTGCTCTCTTCTTTTTTTCGCTCGTTCATTTTTCTTCCTCCGCTTTGGTTCATCTCCCTCCTCATCGTTTCTTTCTCTCCTTCTCCTCCCGCTTCCTCTCCCTTCTCCTCCTCCTCCTTCACCGCCCCTACATCGATGCCATGCTCCCTTTTCTTACCTCGCTCACACCTCTGCCGATGCCGGCTCAGATATGGTATAGATCGCGAAGGTGAGCTTGCGGCGGAGCACATAGCCGCGGATGGCAATAATGACGAGGATACCGAAAGATTTAAGGACGACAGGGAGGAAGAGCGCATCGGGCGGGGATGATAGCTACGGCAGAGGGCAAGGAAGGGGGCCCCGATAACGAAAAAAGATGTAGAGGATGGGGAAAAAAGAAGAAGAAGAAAGAATAAAAAAAATAAAGAAATTTTTTTTTCTCTTGTGAAACCATTATGTGTCGTCACTGCTACAGAAAAAGTCAAAAACTAGAGGAGAAAGAAGAAAATGATGACGATGAAGTTGCACCGTTTGAGATGTAAGTTGCACCGTTTGAGACGAAAATTGCAATCTTCTAGAAAAAAAATACTATTTGAGACAAAAGTGGCATTGTTTGAGCGAAAATTATATTGTTTGAGCGAAAGTTGCACTCTTTAAGTGATAGATGCACTATTTAAGAAGAAAATTACACTGTTTGAGACAAAACTTGCACTCTTTGAGCAAAAGTTGTACTGTTTGAAACAAAAATTATACTGTTTGAGCGAAAGTTGCACTCTTTGAGTAAAAATTACACTCTTTGAGACGAAAATTACAGTTTTTGAGCGAAATATGCACCATTTAAAATTATTTAAGACTAAATTACACCATATAAAATAGAAGTTGTACTTTTTAAAACTAAATTACACCATTTAAAATTATTTGAGACTAAGTTACACTATCTGACACTTAATTTCAAATATTTTAAATAATGTAAGTCTCAAACAGTACAACTTAATCTCAAACGATGCAACTTCTATTTTATGTGATTCAACTTAATCTCAAATAATTTTAAATGCTCCAATTTTCGTTTAAAGAGTACAACTTTCGTCTCAAACAGTATAACTTTCGCTCAAAGACTTGTCTCAAACAATGCATTTTTTTCAAAAATTACAACTTTTGCTTAAAAAGTGCAACTTTCGCTCAAAGAGTATAACTTTTGCTCAAAGAGTGTAATTTTCGTCTCAAACAGTGTAATTTTTACCTGAAAGAGTGCAATTTTTGACTTAAACATTGCAACTTTCGTCTCAAACAGTACAACTTCATCATCTTCTTCTTTCTCCTCTGGTTCTTAACCTTTTCTGTAGTAAGGATGACACATAATGGTCTTTACAAGAGAAAAATAATATTTTTTATTTTTTATTTTTATTCTTTCTTCTTCTTTTTTTCCATCATCTACATCTTTTTTCGCTATCGCACCTCCTCCCTCGCCCTCTGTTGCAGCCACCGCCCCTGCTCGATGCGCTCTCCATCCCCGTCGTTCTTAAATCTTTTAGTATCCTTGTCGATATCACCATCCACGACCATGCGCTCACCTGCAAGCTCACCTCCGCGATCTATACCATATCTGAGCCAGCGTCGGCAGAGGTTTGGGTTGTTAGAAATTAACCGGCACAAAAGAAAAAATGCAGCGGGATATAACTTTGCATTTTAAAATTTTTCGAAAGCCAAATACATATCACATGTGAAAACCGAAACCTATAAAATCAATCCAGTGCCGGCGGATTATTCTCATGTTATTATGCAAAAAATTAATGTAAACAAAACTCTTTATGTTTAGAGATCTTACCATGGACTAGTTAAGATCTCTTGATCTACAATACGGTTGGTATTGTAAGATTCGATCATTGCTCTTAGATTCTGATATAGCCGCACACGTGCACGGCCTCTATGCATATCCACACGGAATCGGCACATACCCGATCAATTTTCGTCCCACGAACTAGATGAGTCGCGGATCATCTGGACGGTGCTAGCAATTCCTTCATGATCTACTAGTCGATGAATAGTAGCGAAGGATCGGAGAAAAACATGCGCGTGGGAGAGAAATCAGAGAGAGATTACTCTCTATATGAATATAGACCAAAACTAACATGCATCTAATTAATTAAGGTGCATCTCACCTTAATTAATATAGAGTTCCAATCGGTATTGCCGTACGTTCTCTCTCTTTTTTTCTTTTCTTTTTTTCTTTTGACACCCTCATATACAAAATATAAACCTATATACGTATATATAAAATCCTATTTCATAAAATATTATCTAATAAGATTTGCTCTCTCCAATAAAAGTTTATAATTAAATATTCATACTTATCCAATTAGATCAAATCTTATCAAGATCTTATCTCACAAGATATTATGAATATTTAATTATTCTCTAATCCAATTAGAGAGAAATATTAATCTCCCCAATATTTAATTAGATTTTATCTAATTTTAATCTTATCCAATAAGATTACTTCATATATATTTAAATCTCATTTAAATATATTTTATGATTAAATATTATCTACTAATCCAATTAGGGATAGATTTAAATCTCGCGGATAATTCTCAAACTGATTCTGAGATCGTAATCTAATTAGGCTATCAGTTATAACCCAGTTGAATAATTAAATCTAATTTAATTAAAAGCTTCTTCTTACCTTCGTCGCTTACCTAAACTATTTAGTGAAAGACTCATCCATAAGATTCGGATACACACAATTTCTAAATGTGTGTGACCACATAGGTTTATTACCATTCGGTAGTGAAGCTTAACATCAAACTTTTTGATATTTAATTAGAACTTTTCTAATTGATAAATAAGAACAATTCAATTTGAATCATTCATATTCTCTCACTGTCCATGAGTGACACCTAGTAGTATATCACGGTAATCCAGAATGATGATTAAGAATGAACTTTTTCGCTTACAATTGTTGTGTAATTAATTCCTTCCAACATACAACATCTCAATCGAATTAAGGTCATCGTTAATCGCCAAACCTTATCATTCGACCATATGACTAGAATATCTGAAATCAACTAAATATGGTAAATTATTCGACCATATGACTAGAATATCTGAAATCAACTCAATATGGTAACACAGTTAGAAACTCTTTCCACATACCATGTACCCTGGCCAGGGATTTTGCGAGTCGAATCCGATATACTGTATAGGACGTTCTCCCTTATCATTGGGAGTATTGGATTTCTTATTGCGCATTTACTTGCCTCCTCGCATAATCACTACAGCCAATCAGTACCGAATATAGACCCATGTCTAGAGTCTAAGTATTAGTACTGTCATATGATAGCAACCTATACGTGAAGCAACTATAATGCATCAGGTCTGAGGAGTACTTCACGCAACTGTAGCAATGAACTTGTCACTGACGAGCATGAAATTATGTGACTGTTCAACTAAATGGACACACTCGTGTACTTATTCTCTAACAAGCACCTGTATGCTTGTTCTAGTGTCCCTACTCTAGTGACTTGAGATTCGTCACCTCAATTAGAAATATAGCATACACCGGCTTATTCGGAATATCACCGCCCCTGTAATATTCCTTTGGCTAGGAGCATTTAAAGAGTCTCGTACAAAAAAGTACATATCTCAAATTTCTAACTCTTAGGAATATGTCTTCTCAAACAAAGACCCTATGGACGATTCACGTCAATATTGCACTGCTATACAATAGACATGAATAGAATATCCGCCCTCATATTATGAATTATCAATGATTAATACATAAATACCATTAAGCCAGCGTCGGCAGAGATGTTGGCGAGGTAAGAGAGTGTAGCATGTCGTCGATGTAAGAGCGGTAGAGGAGGAGGTGGAGAAGGGAGAGGAAGCGGGAGAAGAAAGATAGGAAAAAACGACGAGGAGGGAGATGAAGCGAAGCAGAATGAGAAAAATGAACTAGCGAAAAAAAAAGAAGAGAGCACGGCATCGATATGGGGGCGGTGGAGGAGGAGGAGGAGGAGAAAGGAGAGGAAGCAGGAATAGAAGGAGAGGAGAAACGATATGAACGGAGACGAACCGGAGCAGAAGGAAAAAAATGAACAAGTGAAAAAAAAAAGAAAAAAAAAAGGAATAAGGATATTTTGGTCAGTTTACTAAAAATTTGGATCGAATCTATAAAATTCAAAATAGTGGCCCACTTTTACGAAATCTCAAAACTGATAGATTTGTTATGCAAAAAAGCCTTATATATATCGATGGTAAGGTTACTTTTAAAGTAGAAAAGAAAAATAATTTTTATTTAAAAAGTAATTAGGTAGGTAAACTTATATTTTATTTAAAATTGCATTCTCCAACCACTGCAGTTAAAACTGCAGCCAACTTCGACATAGTTTCAACTATTATATTTGAATCTCCTAATGCAGTTTAAATTATAACAGATGAATTTAAGTGAATCAAATTAAATATTATATTTAAATTTTTATATATATAATTATAACTATATACAACCAAGCAGTCTCTTAAAAGTGGAATCTTCTTTCCAATTGCCTATAGCTAGGGGGTCTCACTGCAATTTTCACCCTAGTTATTGCTCCGACTTGGTGGGCCCCATGAAGTAGAAACTTCAAAAGGGACAATGAACAACTGTCCTGTTCTCATTGGTCGCAGCGGTGACTCACGCAACCCAAAGGATAAGCGCGACACCTGTTCCCCTCTTTCTACAGTACACCGAAACCCGACAAAAAGAGTTACAAAAAACTAACCTGCTTTTCATCAATTTTCGATCTCGCCCTTCTTGTCCATAATAATGATACGGGGAATTTATGTGCACTGTCCGATTGAGATCAAACCGCTGATATTTTGTCATATTCACACGATAAGTCCTTTGGAATCATCGCTGTAATGATACGCGAGGAAAAATGGTTTGATAGACCACGGTCTATAGACACGTCCCCTAAACGCGGATGTAAAGTCTTATAACCTAAATTTATTTAAGGAGCCCTTTGGTTACTTAATTACATTTCAATTTATATGCATTTTTAATTATTATAAGTAAATCTAGAAAGTTCGCTTCGTTGGGTTTATTTGCATTTACCTATTATATTTATATTTATAATTAAAAATTTTATCACTTTTTTTTCAAATTATGCTCAAATTAGACATAGTTAGAGATACCGTAATTATAGAGAGTTATTAGATATAAAAAACAACATTATCTATCTATTCATATCTTAATTAGAAAAAATAAAATTTTAATTCTTTTAGACAATTTCGTCATAATCCATAACATAATAAAATATACAAATACAACTTTCAACTACATGCAAAAAAAAATTGTGCGATTGCTTTATTTTTAATTAAATACCACCAGACATATATGCAAATATAGCTATATAATTTTCT
Organism: Puya raimondii; assembly: GCA_016920855.1. Lineage (NCBI taxonomy): Eukaryota > Viridiplantae > Streptophyta > Magnoliopsida > Poales > Bromeliaceae > Puya > Puya raimondii. The sequence continues at coordinate 81,366,381 of JABWPP010000050.1, read as the reverse complement.
ATTCTATATCATATTTATAACTAAATTAAACCAAATGACTCTAAAGCTGGCGTAGTTTACCTATAAGTCCATGCGCGAGGAATTCTTACACATGAGTTCAATCTAAAATATGATCGAACCATACAATTAGAGAAAGCGACGAAATCACTCCATACACAAAAATTTTAAACATTGCGACATGCTCAATCTAATCCGAATAATCAGAATATTCAGTGATAATGTATTAATTGGGTGAAAAAGAGTTTATAAATTAATTGTTCATATTATATGGTACGAAGTTTTCATCCACTAAGATAAAGAATAAATAAAATATCATTTAGGATCTCCAAATTGTTCAAGTGCAACAATAATATTATAGAAGCATGAAAAGTAACGGATCGAAACATCTACGGCTCGTTACATAATTCAAAAAAAAAAAGGTTAAAAAAATAAGATTTTAACATAGAAACCATTTTACTCGGAGCTTAAGGATTATCCCGGTGTATAGACCCGGCCCACGCACTAAATTTTCCCATAGCACGGCCCCATGGGCATCCCGATACCGCTATCTGTCACTAAATACCAGAAACCACGAGCTGTTTCTTTTTTTCCCCCAAAAACCACTTGCTCTACCTCCTATAAATTCTCCCCCAAATGGATCGAACCTCCTCGAACGCTCACCACTAATTCCCTAAAAAACACACCCCAAAAAATAAAGTAAAATCCAAAGAAATTCCCAAGAAAAGTTTTTGTTTAAGAGAAAGAGCTTCAAGAACACAAGAGGGATCGTGAAGATCTAAGCGTTAGGGTTTGGATGGGTTACGTGAACCGGGTTTTGATGGCGGCGGGGGTGGCGGCGGTCCAGGGCCGCCGCGACCGGGTGGTTCAGTCGACGGTCCAGCGAGCCAAGGACCGGCTCGCTTCGACGGCCGGTCTAATCGTCCCGACCGTCGGGCTCGGCGCCGCCCGGTGCGGCGGCGGCGGCGGCGCTGGCCCCGAGGAGGCGCGGCCGCACGCCGACGAGTCGCTCCACAAGGCCATGTACCTCAGCTGCTGGGGCCCAAGTTAGACCGGTCTCTTTTAACCGGTCCGCGCGCGATCCGAACCGAACCGGACCGGACCGGACCGGGTCCAGCTGAAGAGTACTCTCTCTCCCCGGTCGGTTTCCTTGGACCGGATCTTTGTGGGGGAGTTTGGTTTGTCTCGGTGGTGGTGAGGGGGATCGAAGGGGTGGGTGGGTGGGTGTTCATAGAGCGGTGGTCCATGGCCGACGACGCGGTGGACCAGATCCGGAGGATAATTCCCGAGGCTTGATGGGGATCGGCAAAACCAAAAACGTACATATGCTGATATGCTCTTGTGTAAATATTATATCCTTTTAATGAAAATGAAAATGAAAATGAAAATGAAAATCTTGGATGACAAGAGCTTGCGTATTTGTTCGGTGTATGATTATTTATGTTTGGCTAAATTGCTTTTCTTTTTTGTGGGAGGGCTGCGGAAATTAATATCTTTTTGGAGTCTGACGTGATTCGAACTCAGATTTTCTCTTGTTCTGACTTCCTCTTGTTCTGATATTATGTTAAATAATACGAAATAATTGTTATTTTTTAAAAATTTGTTATATTTTAAAATTTTAAACTTATGGAGAACGGTGCGTAAAAAATGGTGTTTAAATATTTTATATTTAACACTTTTAACTGTAGATTTAATATTTCTTGTTTTTAGAATACTGATGTATCCCCCGAGATCGAAGTAGGAGCCAAATCTTTTGAAAACAGTGTTATAATAATCCTTTGAAAAAAGTGTTATAATAGGCAGCATACATTCTAAACCAATTATATATTTATTACCTAAGTGTATTTATATATTTATAATATACTATGTATTTATCAAAAAAATTTATTTTGTATTTAATTATTGTCATTCATTTAAGCTGTAATTTATTTGCTATGGAAAATTATTATACCATTGAATTAAGAATACAAAATGGATAAAATATTGATATATTTAGGATGTACAGATATATAGATGAACTAAATGAGTGTTCGGATTTTCAAAAAATATTTTAGAAAATAATTTTTCGTTAAAATAGTTTTTTTTATATTCGTTCTGTTCTATAGAAAAATTAGTTTTTGAAAATAATTGTTAACTCGTATAATTTTTTATTTATTAAAAATTTGTGAAAAAGATTTGATGAAACAGTAAAATCATTCTCTACTTCTAATTAGTAGGCTCAATATGATAAGATGGAGAAACTTTGCTTTATCTCTCTAGAAAAGTCGGAGGAAACACAAGATTGCGACGTTTGGTTGGTACATTCTAGAAATCTTTATGGTGTATTTCGCTCGGATTATATATCCTGTCAGAATTATATACAATTTTGTCGGAATTATATATATTTAGTTTATCTAGTCTATAATCTAGTCGATAATGTAGCATTACAAATGATACAAAATTACTTCGAAAATATTACCGAGCATAAGATGGTATTTCGTATTACTGATGGCAGGTTAGCTTACATATTAATTTAATTATATAGAAAGCGAATAGGGTATTTTACTACTGTGCCAAAAATTGGATGCGGGGTGATACGGACCGGATCGGAGCGTTGACCAGGTCAGTTTCTCCCTCAGGAAGCGAGTCGGCTCTTGTGATGACCCTCGGGTGCGCCACTGACGAGTCGAGCGATCGCCTGAGGAGGAATCACCTCAGCCGGGTTTTTCCGTAGATATTAACAAACTCGACTGAATGAGCCGAGTGACTTGTCTTTATTGGAAAAAGAAAAATCGGTGGTACAAGAGTTATTACAGAGATAAACTCTACCACTAACCCTACTCTATCACGCTCTTAACTACAAAAAAAGTAACAAAAAAAATCTACCGCAACTAACAATGAAATCTACTGAAACTAATAAGAAAAATTTATGGTAACAACTAACTCCTAGAAAAGCGGTAAAATGCTGAAAATAAAGGAATTAAAATTTGCTGCTGTCTCTTGCTCGTGTGAAAAGACCTAATTTGCAGGCGTGTTTTTCTTATTTATATTCCCGCTTGTCGTTATTTAGTTAATCCCATCGTTGAGGTTTATTCGGTCACGTACCTGTTTCATCGGGTCATGTCTCAGCCGATTTCTCACGTTTTCAACCGCCTTTCTGTTTCAGGCGTGCGCTTTCCTACGCTGGGTGCACCACGTATTGCTTTACGTCTGGTCCTTGTAAATTTGTTCACGCGGCTCGGGGTGCTCTACCACGTGGCACTATTTTTATGGCGCTAACACTTACATTATTTATTATAGGCGCTACTTTTATGGCGCTAACACTTACATTATTTATTATAGGCACTATTTTTATGGCGCTATTTTCAATATTACTATGCTACCGCTTTATCCTTTTTTAAGCAATTTTTTATATGTTTTCCATAAATTAATTTTCATGTTTAAAATTAAAAAGTGCAAGTAAGTTTAAATTCTAAAATAAAAATTTATAACTCAATAATCAAATTTTAAATTGTAAATATATATGTAATACAAAATTTAGTCAATAAATTTAAAATATAATGTTGTATTCACGATTAGAATTCAATTGGAAGCTTAAAAATAAATTTGAAGTTTACCTTAAAATTTCAATTTTGAAAACAAATTTAAATTTATAAATAACAAATAAAATTTGAATTAAATTTAAATATAATCTTTAAACTAAAAAAAACTTTGTTGTAATGTCAGATTTTAATTCAAAATTTATAAATTAATTCAAACATTGAATTGTAAACTAAAAATTAAAAATTTAGGTTTCATTTAGATTTATAATTTAATTTAATTTAAAATTTTAATTTAAAAATTAAATTTTTTTTTTAATTATGTATATTATTAAATTTTGTTTGAGAGATAGTTTTGCATTTAAAATAAAAGTTTTCATTCACTAGTGCTCTCTTGACAAGATGTATTAGACATTGCATGTAATTAAAAAGAAAAGAGAACATCTTATTTGTCCCTCAAAATTTTGTATATATCTGATTTATTCCTATTTTTAAATTTATTTCTTTTGTATATATCTAATTTATCTCTATTTTTAAATTTATTTTTGGCTGTTGTCTGATTTGTTTCTAGAACACTGTTATTTTTTTCTAAAGTTTTTAGGACAGTATCATTTTTTTTGCAATATCCTTCTGCTCTTAAGGGTTTACTGGAGAGATTTTAGATTTTAGAGGAGTAGATTTAAAAAACTTGGATATATTTAAAAGATGAATAATTTTAGGGGTATATAAGAAATTGCTCCATAAAAAAAAATTGCTCTAAATCAAACTAGTAGACTCGTGCAATGCGAATACAAAATGTGCACAAAATTATCATTTACCAATCCAAAAAAAAGAGAAAAGAGAAGATAAAGAGGAATAGCAATACCTGGTGAAAGTTGGACGAATCTGAGTGCTCGATCTCGTTGCGTCGTCCATTGAAGCCCCGACGAGCGTGGTGTCGAAGGCGACGGAGGTGGAGCCTAGGGTTTCGACGGCATTGTGGCGGTCGAGAATAGAGAAGTGGTGGATTTTGATGATGTGTTGGTTTACCTTCTTCCAAGTGACCTCGACGATGATAGCCGCCTCTTGAAACATGAGGAGCAGTGGCGAAGGCGGTGGCACCGCCGTGGGGCTTCGACGTCAGCTATGAAGAATGATCAAAACCTTAGGAAGAGATAAGGGGAAGGGGGATCGAAGAGAGAGAGATAGGGAGATGGAACGGTTTGTGACAATATCAGCGTCGTCACCGTCCTTGTCGAGGGTGCGTAAGGCGTGGTAAAGGCGACGGTCGAAGAGCTCCGAGTGGAGAGAGAGGGGAGGTGTGGGAACAATAGAATGGAAAAGACGGTTGGGGCTCTGTAGCAAATAAAAAATATTAATTGGGAGGGAAGACGAAACAGCGAGGAAGAAGAAGAAATTGAAAAAATATTTATTGAGGGAAGACGAAAAAGTGAGTAAAGAAGAGGAAAAAAAAATTAATTAGGAAGGGAAGACAAAACAATGAGAAAAGAAGAGAAAACTGAAACTCGAGTCATTTTTCTATTTTTAGTCAACTTAGAAGAGAAGAGGTGGACCGAACCCAAGAATGAGAAGATAAAAGAAACCGGCTCAACATAGAAAAAATAACCAGTTCAAAAGAATAAAGTAATATGAGAAATAGTGAAACCGGTTCAACAAAGAGAAAGAATAAGTTCAAAAGGAATCGGTTGAAAAAGAAAACCGATTTGAAGGAGGTGAGGAAAGAAAACTGAACCGATCCCAAAAGAGAACCTGGTAGGTGAGGTCCACTTCCAAGAATGAAGGTGGTGATACTACATGTGTAAATTAGTGAGAATTAATAGATAATTATAAATTATTGATAATTATTGATATCAAGATTTGATTTTTTTTAAAAATTTGTATATTAACAGAAATATACCTAATCCTAAGCCCTAAAGTCAATCCCTACTATGTAGAAATGGAAAATGCTACCTTTTACACCTATACAAAAGGTGCAAAATATTACACCTCATTCATCCTAGCATTTATAAAACACTTTTTAAATTTTTAGTATTAAAAAAATAGTATATGTATAATTAGAGTTGAGCTGGAATGCTATTAGTAGCAAACGGGCTCCGTTGCCACCCATTTGTTTTCGATGATGGAGCCCTCAAATCGACGATCGGCACCGTTGAACATGATCTATATTACCTGAAGTATTTAGAAACCAAATTTCATATTTTTTCGATATTATTTTCTTGTCCATCAAGTGGATACAAAAATGAACGGTTGAAAATGAATATCCTTTAAAAAGTGATGATAGGAGTCTTGTAATCAAGATCAAGAGTATAGATCTTGTTCTAAATAGTTTAAAGAATTTTCTAACCAAAATTTAATTGATTTGGATATCTTTACGCCGTTAAACGAGAAAACGCCTCATATCGGTCATTAAGATTACAAATTTTAAAACCCTTTGATCATTAGGCCAATAATGTCGAAAAGATTTCAAATTTAGTTTCTAGATGCTTCAAGTGGCATAGATCATGTTCATCGGTGCTGATCGTCGATTTGGAGGCTCCATCATCGAAAATAAATGGGTGGCAACAGAGCCCGTTTGCTACCCATAGCATTCCAGCTCAACTTTGTATAATTATATTATATATAGGCATAAATCTTACACCCTTCCATCCTGAGTTTGTACCTTTTTTGAATTTTTTATGAAAAAAAAGTTGAGTAGGACAATGTAGATTTTTGGATATGTGAGGTGTAAATCTTATATTTATACAACTAGTATTGCTCTTAAAAAACATTTAATAATCCTAGTAAAAAAATAATAATATTTAGATAAGTGGAATGTCAATCTTACACCTATTCTATATGTGTATTAGTAGCATTGCTTTTTAGAACATTATTTTTTAGTTATTTTTTTAAAAAAATCTTTTAACTAAGTTAAAAAATAATAAATTTTAAATTTAAATAATTTAAATCCTAACTAATCGCATTATAATGTAAGAAAAGTATTGCAAAAATTTTAGTTTTTTTTTTAAAAATAAGTAATAGTTTATGCATTGCATACAAAGCCATTTTTGTGTGATTGCAAGTTAGAAACTTAATCTAAACTTCTCAAAGGATTTTGGTATCTATGATTTATTAATATATTGCATTTTATTTTAAAACTAGTTTATCTTATTCAAGACAAAATGACTTTAAAAATAAATAATATTATGCACTTTTCAAAATATGATCGTACTTTTATTAGTTTGTTGGATAAATAAAAATGCCAATTTGCATAAAATATTCACCTGTTTTGAGATTTTGCAAAAGTAGGCCATTATTTTAGATTTTACAGATTTCACCCAAATTTAAATATAAAGTGACTAAAATACCCTTATTCCTCTTTTCTCTTTCTTTTTTTCGCTCGTTCGTTTTTCTACTTCCGCTCCGGTTCGTCTTCGTCGTTGCCGTTTCTTACTCTCCTTCTCCTTTTGCTTCCTCTCCCTTCTCCTCCTCCTCCACTGGCCCTATATCGACGCCGTGCTCTCTCCTTTTTTTTCGCTCATTTGTTTTTCTCCTTCCGCTCCGGTTCATCTCCCTCCTCGCCGTTTCTTCCTCTTCTTCTCCTCCCGCTTCCTCTCCTTTCTCCTCCTCCTCCTCCACCGCCCCTACATCGACGCCACGCTTCGCTCTCTTACCTTGCCCACACCTCTGTCGACGCCGGCTCCAATATGGTATCGATCGTGGAGGTGAGTTTGCGGCGAAGTACATGGCCGCGGATGGCGACCGCGATGGAGATACCGAAGAATTTAAGAACGACGGGAGGGTGGAAGAAAAAAATAAAGAATAAAAAAATAAAAAAATAGTTTTTTCCTATGTGGCGTAGCTGCCACAAAAAAGGCTAAGAATCAGAGAAGAAAGAAGAAAAGATAAAGTTGCACAGTTTAAGACGAAAATTGCACTCTTTCATGCAAAAATTATACTGTTTGAAACGAAAATTGGACTCTTTGAGTGAAAGTTGCACTGTTTGGGCGAAAGTTGCACTCTTTGAACAAAAGTTGCACTGTTTGAGAGAAAAGTTATAATTTTTGAGTGAACGTTGCATTGTTTAAGACAAAAATTACACTTTTTTAGACAAAATATATACTCTTTAAGACGAAAATTACACACTTTGAGCAAAAGTTGCACTGTTTGGACGAAAATTATACTTTTTGAGCGAAGGTTACATTGTATAATAAAAGTTGCACTGTTTGAGAAGAAAATCTGCAACTTTCACTCAAAGAGCGCAACTTTCATCTCAAACAGTGTAACTTTCGCTCAAAGAGTGCAAGTTCTCTCTCAAATAGTGCAATTTTCTTCTCAAACAGTGTAATTTTCGCTTAAAGAGTGTAATTTTCGCTCAAAAAGTGCACCTTTCACCCAAACAGTGCAACTTTAGCCGAAATAGTGCAATTTTCGTCTCAAAGAGTGTAATTTTCGTCTTAAGCAGTGTAACTTTCTTCTCAAACCGTGTAACTTCAACTTCATCTTCATCTTCTTTCTTCTCTGGTTCTTGGCCTTTCTTGTAGCAGCGACGACGCGTGATTGTTTTCTCAAGAGAAATTTTTTTTTCTTTATTTACTTTTTATTCTTTATTCTTTTCTTTTTTTTTTCTTCCACCCTTTACATCTTTTTTCGCCATCACGCCCCCTCCCTCGCCCTCTACTGCAGCCACCGCCCCAGCTTGATGCGTTGCCCGTCGTCCTTAAATCCTTCGGTATCCTCCTCGCAGTCGCCATCCGCGGCCATGTACTTCGCCGTAAACTCACCTCCACGATCGATACCATATTGGAGCCGGCGTCGACAGAGGTGTGGGCAAAATAAGAGAGCGGAGCGTAGCGTCGATGTAGGGGCGGTGGAGGAGGAAGAGGAGGAGGAGAAATGAGAGGAAGTGGGAGGAGAAGGAGAGGAAGCGGAGATAGATGAACCAGAGCGGAAGGAGAAAAACGAACGAGCGAAAAAAGGAAGAGAGCGCGACATCGATATGGGGGCGGTGGAGGAGGAGGAGAAGGGAGAGGAAGCAGGAGGAGAAGGAGAAGAAGAAACGACGACGACGGAGACGAACCGGAGCGGAAAGAGAAAAACGAACGAGCGAAAAAAGGAGAGAAAAAGAAATAAGGATATTTTGGTCAGTTCATTAAAAATTCGGACCGAATCTGTAAAATTCAAAATAGTGGCATACTTTTGCAAAATCTCAAAACTGGTGAATTATTTATGCAAAAAGGCCAAATAAAAAACTATCTAGAATAAGCTGTTTATGCTCTAAACAAAAAAAAATCTTCTTGGTAACAGTAACAATACATATAATAATATGTCCCAAGCCAATAATATTATGCCAACTTAAATGAAGAAGAGTCCAATTGTGAACAATATAGTAATTACATTTTAAAATGATGCTTAGTTTTTTTTGTGTGTACATTAGTGTAATATGGAAATATTTAATGTAGAGAGAAGACTTTCTTCTGAATAAGGTCTAAATTTATTTTTTATTTTGCCACATAGCCTTATTTTTTAGTGTTCTTTTTTTCCCTTGCTTTAATAGAATAATTTTAATAAATATTTGATAAAAAAAAATTAGAGCAATACTATCAGTACACTTATAATATAAATCCTACATCTTAACCTCTTTAAGAATTTCAAAAAAAAACCCTCATAAATAATGAAGTGTAAGATGTATACCTTATAATAGAATGCACATATAGTATTTTTCAAAAAATATTTGAAAAAAAGTATTTAGTTATTTGCAGTTGTCTAGAGATTTGGTGATTGATATCTGAGGTTTTAAATTTTAAATTTATTTCTTTCACATTTCTAACTAAGCTTATTTTTTAAAAATAAATAAAGTCAAAAAATTAAGTAATTATTATGTTTGGAAAATTAAGGTCGGATTCCACTTTCCCAGTAAAAAAAAGCGAAAGAGTTAAAAATCAAAATAAAATTATCATGGTATTTCTTTTAGCGTCATGTGATTAGATGCGTAATGCTTCCTCAAAAATCGAATTAAAGTGTAGATGGTATTTGGTTCAGTACCTAAGTTATTATTCTATTTTGGAATAACTTCAAATACCACCCCTGTAGTTTCGTACTTTCTCACTTTAGTGTCATGTGGTTTAAAACGTATCATTTTAGTACCATGTGGTTTGGTTATTCTTTTTTTGTTATCTTTTCGTTAATTTTTTCGTTAAATTAATGAGAAAGTTAAAACTATAGGATAGTAAAGTAAATATTCGATAAATCATAGATAAGATATTTGAAGTTTTTATGTATAATTTAACGAGAAATTAGCGAAAAGATAACAAAAAAGGAGAATAATCAGACCACTGTGTACTAAAGTGATACGTTTTAAACCACGAGTACTAAAGAGAGAAAGTACGAAACTACAGCGGTTGTATTTGAAGTTATTTTTTTTTTTAGAGAGAAAGATAGCACAACTAATATTCGAACTCGGGATCTCAGATACCAACCAGTAAGTCTTTTGCCACTTGCGCTAGGGACGGTCAGTAGTATACTAGTACCTAAGTTATTATTGGATGCATAATTTTTCATTAAATAGCGCGCTATATATGTTGCCGCGTCCGAACAGTTGGGAAAGGGCCGGAAGTGTGTGGAACGTCGACAGTACGTCCACGTGAAATCACGTGACGGTAGAGACTCCACCATTAAGATACTGCCACGTCGGAGGCAGAAAAGAGTGGCCACCACCGGGTCACGTTGGGTCACGTGGCTCCCAAATTTCCTCCGTTTGGTTCCGAGGCGACGCGTCCCGCCAAGTTTTGTCAGCGGAGCGCTGCGTGCGTGCGTGCGTGATACAGATAGCCAAAATTTTATACAAATTCAAATTTGAACCGAATGAATTCGAACTGAACGAATTTATTCAAATACCAAATAAAAGCTTGACGAAAATTTAGATATAGATTTTGTCTGTAACCGAATTCGATCCGAACTTGAATTAATTTTACATTATATAATATACATATATATAGAATTGTGCTGGAATACTATTAATAGTATTTGGACTTTTTTGCTATCGAATTTTTAATTTTTGGATGAAAAATTATAGAATTAGAATGATAGTGGTCCCCTAGGGTTTAGTGGTGGTCTCCTTAGGGTTGAGTGGGTAGTTGGTTGAATAGTATGATATAAAGAGTGAAATTGATTAAAGTGTAGATCTAACAGCTAAAGAATCGATAGCAAAAGAGTCCAAATATTATTAATAGTATTTCAGCTCAACTCTCTCTCACTCTCTCTCTCTTTCTATATATAAATATTTAATATTATATTTGAATTTGTATTTTAAAAATTTAGATTTAATATAATATATTTTAAAATATGGTAAAAAGAAATAGTCATTTCGGATTCACATTCTGATTCGGATTTCAGATTTTTAGTCGGATTCATGTTTGGATATGAGCTTTTAAAATCCGTCGGATTCGGATTATAAATTTCGTAGTCGGGTTGGAATTGAGATTTATGAGAATTTATTCCGAATCCGATGAGTTGACATTCCTGAGATAAAGCGGCAGATTATAAGGCTTCGTTTGGTTCGGGGATAAGTAAGAATTGTCTATTTCAGGAATAGGGTTAAGTGCAGGGATAGCCGGGGTTAGACGAATTTTGCGTTTGGATAAAAATTAGGTTATTCCCGGGGATAAGAAAAATAGCGTTTGGTTTGTTAAGGTGGAATAAGAAAAATAATGAGTAGTTATAAATAGAAAATAATAATATTGCCCCTTTATTATATTTAAATTTAAATTTGTAGTTTTTATATACAAAATATTAAATTTCAAAATATAATTCTTAAATTTTAAAATTAAAAAATTTAAATTTAAATTTTTAAATCTCAAATTTGAAAATTAAAAGATCTAAATTTTAAATTTCAATTTCAAATTTATGAAATTGCCATAAAACTTTGGAAGCACGGATGCACGTGTTGGCCACGTGAGTACACTCTTTCTGAGAAAAAGAACGATCATAATAAAAGGCCCAGAGTAAGGGTCCCTTGGGTTCAACCTAAATTATGAAAATAATTTTCGGTGAAAAAGTATTTTCCGTCAAAAAATAATTTTATATTCTTTAATGTTTAATTTGTAGGGATTTTTTTTTCCTGTCATGCTAGTTTGGTTGAAAGAAAAAATGTTTGAATGAAAATAATTTTATATGATTTTTTTATTATATATCATGTATTATTTATGTAAATAACTACCATATATATTATATATATTATATTAAATTAAATTTATATCTATATTTATCATCATCATCTATATTTATAATTTAAATATATTCAAAATTATATTATAGAATATATATATATATAATATAATATAATATATAATAATTTATATATATAACATAATATATAATAACACATATATAACATATAATATATATTTATAAATAAAACATTATATAATAGTATATTATTAATATAAAGAGAAAGAGAGGGTAAGTGAGAGAGTTTTTGTTTTCCGCCGAAAAAAAGAGAAAACGATAACTTCAATTTTTTCCTAAATCCGTAAAAATACTTTTATGGACAGATTATTTTATGTGGAACCAAACAAGCGAAAAAATATTTTTCATACCGAAAATTAATTTTCGATTCGTTTTACGCTGAACGAAACGCCTCCTGAAGGTGAGCATTATTCTGTTCAGACCGATTTATTGAACCAAACTAATCAAAATATCTACTCGACTTGATTTTACATATAAATTAGTAAAATTTAAATCTCAAATAAAAAATTTTAAAAATAAAATAAACTAAGTAAATTAATTTTTTTGTATTTCAATATGTATTAATCTTAAATTTAAACAAATTATATATTATTTTTAAATTATAATTAAATATATTAATTATTATCATTTTAGATTAATGATTTTTAGTATAAAAAGAATTATAATTACATTTTCTTTCGATAGTTTTAAAGACTTTAAACTAAATAAAAATATTTTGCTAAAAGTAAAAAAAAATCTTACGGAACCAATACTTACCCCAAGTCGATAAAAGAGTCCAGAATACAACAATCACATTGCTGATTTGGTGTCCTTCAACCAATCAAACTGCTTCCTTAAAATTCACCCATCCCATCATATTTTTTAGAAAATATTTTTATTGTCTTATTCTTTCAAAAAGAAAAAATTTGATTGACTTGATATTGATAATGTAATGTGACTTCTACATAGTAGACTTCCTCCTGGCCGAAACTCATTATACTGCTTTCCCTCTTTCAAAAAGGGTTAATTGCATCAGCGTTTATAACCTTTCTTCTTCTTCTTTTTTGGGTTTCTAATCTTTTATATTTTTTCTAGATCTTTAATATTTATATTGTATTTTAAGTAGGTTCCAATCATTCATATTTTATTACTTTTCAAGAATATTAACATCAACTTCAATAAAAGAGTACATATTTATGGATATCAATTTTGTTATTGATATTTTTGAATTTTTGGAAGACCTTGGTCACATGCGTGACTTAACATAAAGGACGTTGAATATTTCAAAAAAATAAAATAATAAATGTTATGTACGAGATCAAGATGGTTATTGTCACATAGGATGACATTGAAGGTGCTGAGAGTGGACTTGATTCAATGTATGCCTATATGGAAGTAGTTAGAGATTAAGATGAAAAATTTTGTAAAATTTAGGTACCAATAGGGCAAATGATTCTAAAGATTAAGAATTTGACATGAAAAAAAAAAATAGAGACTAAAATGGAAAATTCGGTAAAGGTTAGGAACCAACGGGGAAATTCAAACTACATCTACAACCAATTTTTATTGTAGTCGTACAACATCCATATATAACGGCCATAAGTCTCCCACTTGTCTTTTCATTTTTTATTTCTTTTTAAATACTAAAACTCAAAAAGAGTTGGCTAAATTCTAAGGGGTTAGATCTCAACCCTTAGATGAGGGTTATAATCTCTATAGTCCTTTTGGGTTGTAAACCTGCAGTATGCACGAGAACGCACTACGCACATACAAAGCGTTCACAAACAACCTGTCTCCAACACAAATAACAAGAGGTGCATAATATAAACATATATAAGAGTCATAAAGTATCGCAGTCACTGTACATATGTGACGCTCCGAACTTCCCAGGGGTCACCCATCCTAGGACTACTCCCGTCCTATGTGACGCCCCGAACTTCCCAGGGGTCAACCATCCTAGGACTACTCCCGTCCTAGCACGCTCAACTCTCTTAACCTCTTGGGCCTAGCCACCACCCAAAATATTTAAGCCGGGTTGAGAGGTTAGCCCTATTATATCTTTTATATAGGACTACCTGGGGTGTCACAATCTCCCCCCCCCTTTAAGCCCTGACGTCCTCGTCAGGCTCAGACTCATAAGTACTAAGCGGTGTGAGACTCATCTCGCTAGCCTAAATCGGGGGAGCCGCGCTCTACCCATAAACCATGGGGAGCCATGCTCTACCCATAACTACACCTGGCTCAGCCGAGACTCATCTCACACTTCCGGCTGGTAATTGGCTCTGATACCAACTGTGACGCCCCGAACTTCCCAGGGGTCACCCATCCTAGGACTACTCCCGTCCTAGCACGCTCAACTCTCTCAACCTCTTAGGCCTAGCCATCACCCAAAATGCTTAAGCCGGGTTGAGAGGTTAGCCCTATTATATCTTTTATATAGGACTACATAGGGTGTCACAACATATCACATCCATACAGCCCAAAAGGAAACTATACATATACAATCATCAATCCACCGGCCTCGCCAATATTTACATGTACAGTACAGTTTGCTATACAAAAATAAGCACTGATGGTCATCCTTTAGCACATGAATATCCAGATAGGAGATACTATCTAGCTTGCAATCCCTTTATCTCGTTCAGACGCTAGCACCGAGAGCTTTGAAAAGAAAAACAATAGAAGAGGACGTGAGAACTACTTAACAGTAGTCCCAGTGGGTACAGTCGACGACAACGACGACCTGCACTACTATGTCTACTAGAGGCAATAATAGTAAACTGAAGAGTAAGAATAACATGATATAGCTGAGCTGAAAGTAAACTACCACTATCATGCTTCTATACTACTACTGAAAGTTGTAAATCAGATAATATATGCATCAAGTCAAAACAACCGAGTAAGGCAATGCTGTATAATCATACCGACTGACTTATAAGTTCGATCAAGCCTGTGCCCGCCTCATGCCCGATCCCCACTCGCGCCGATGGTCCGTCAATATGCAGGCTGCCTAGCACATTTATGTTAGCCGCCAGCCTCCGAAGGGACACTCAAGGGGCGCGACCCCACCGAGTGTCATATCACATATCTCTGTCAAGTTCAATGCGGCTCATGCAGGCAGTAATCAAATGCGATGATCAAAAAAATTATAATCTTATTGTCCAGGTACCCTCTGGCACAATCATATAGTGTCTCACCAACTATCACTGTCCACTGTTCTATGGCATTTTTTTTTTTCAAATTTACCCATCTCATGTATAATCAATTAATAAAATCTTGAGTGGGGAAACCACAAGATATCTTTATACAGCTCTACATACTGATAGCATACTCATCTCGACCAAATCTCGGATAAGAAAAATATAAAGCACTCATATATAGTTCAACAAGCTAAACGTATAATAACTCAACTGGTAGCTGTCTAAATCACTACTATCATCTCCATTATGCAACAGATCATCTCAACATACTAAATTATGCAAAATAGATATAGGAGTTAGCTCGCCATTGGAGCCCACCTGGAACTATTCAAGGAAACCAGGCAGAAGACATGCTTAGCACATCCCTCGACACAACTCCAAAACTCAACAAAACCTAAAAAACGTAGCTCCTAAATCATGAGTAAAAAATTGCTGCCATCACAAAAAATCTCAATAAAACTTTAAGTTCTATCTCTATTAGTATTCATTACTTACCTCTAAAATCAGATGATCGAAGGAACAGCTCAACTCTTCTCCTCCTTGCTCTATAGGATTTCCCTTCTCAGCCACGTATGACTCCAAGATCATCAACAAGTCTCCACTAATGAAGGAGCCATCATCTGAGTTTCCCTAACAGTATCCTAACTTAATCAGAAGGAAGTGAAGGAGACCAAGAAAGATGAGAGAATACTTAGCTTTAATGGGATGGAAAAAGAGGATAAACTAAGCATCCTGGAGCTATATATAGGCTAGAAACAATAGCAGAAAAGCCCTTTAATTTTCAAAAATCAGCCTTAGTGTAGAAAACCAAGATTCGGGCACCCGGAACAAACTTTCTGGTGTCCAAAATCTCGTAGCCGAAGACTTCCTGGCGAGCTCAGATCTCAATGGGCTTCTCGAACCTGTCGTAGATGCATCCGCACACTTTCAGGTAAAGGTGTTCGTCGACCAGGTCGGATAGTCTGGGTAGTTGATATACTGTACCCGTATAAGTGGATAGAAAAAAATATCTATACCCTACACATTTAATTTCGGATCGGGTCCGGGTCTGGGTACTTAAGTTAATAATATACTCATCAGGTCCATTTCAGCGGGTCTGGATAGTGACTACCCGTATACTGCCCGCTTAAGACCGAGTATGGATCGGGTACGGATCGGGTCTAGATCGAGTACGGATACCCATATGCATATATTTTTTATAGACTTTATTAACCAATCTATTGACGAATCATAAACTTCTCACTATAAAATCTCGCGTTCTAATTAATTGCACCCAATCCAATAAAATTCGTTTAAAAGAAAGATTCAGCCAGTAAACAGCTAGAATTAAAAAAATGTATAAAATTAAAAAATAGAAAAAGAGTAAACAGTAGGGTTTTCACTAGGATGAAAATATACAGAGACCCTTCATCTATAAATCCTATTGAAATTGATCCCTCAACTACACATTTTTTTAAATTTACTATCGGGTATTTCACCGGATCTAGGTCCGGGTTCGGATTTGGAAACTCTTCGGGTTCGCGTCGGGTCCAAGTCGGGTATGGATATAAAGTATCCGGACCCATACCCGAAATTTTAATGGATAATTTTTTTATCCATATATTATTCATTTTTTATCGGGTCTTGTTTGGGTTTGGGTAGGGTCCGAGTAGGGTCCAGGTCGAGCATGGGATATCGGGTATTTTGGAGTACAGCTTTACTTTCAAGTGCCTGGACCATGCGCCTGAAAGTCTTGCTGTGTCATCTCACTGAATCTCCTGCTCACTGATCGCCACTTAACTCAGCCTTATCCGAGGATTTTCGAGCTGCTACAATAATTTTCGGCCGTCCAGATTATGGCATGAGCAGTGACTCCGTTATCTGGATCCACCTACGAGACAACCGGGCATCCAGAATCACCATTCGAATCCTCCAGCTCCTCAGCTCACCCATTCCGGACATCCTAAACCACTAGCTCCTGGACGCAGTTTCAGCTGAGTTTAGTCTTCAGAGTCCTTTTTTGCGTCCATTTTGTGCCAAAACGGTTCTAACTCAGTCCGACACTTCACAAAAGTGCTAACCATCACCTCATACTGTAATCTTGCCTATATGCGAAGGTTCGGTACACTAAATCAATTTCAAAGTCAAATTAAAAATTGTATTCCAATTTAAATTTTTAATTTAGTTTTAATTCAAAATTGTAGCTTTAAATTAAAATTAAAGATTTAATTTTAGATTTTAAATTAAAATTCAAAATTTTTAATTTTAGATTTTAGTTTAAAATTTAAATTTAAATTTTAATTGCATTATTGATCTCTAACTTTTTCATCTTTTTCACCTTGATCCCTAAAAAAATTATGTAGGTGTTCATCTGACACTGACATGATGCATTCCATCAAATTTAAAGACTCGTTTAATGGTTGTGATAATTATAATAAAATGAAGAGGTTGAAGACTTGATTGTAAAAAAAAAAAGAGTGGAGAACAAATGAAAAAAAATGAAAAGGTTGAGAACCAATGGGGACCAATGGTGCTTTTAACACTTAAAAGTAGGATAAAAATGTATCGAGCACTCTGTAAGCTATTCTGAAGTAGCCTCCTCAACTTGTTTTTTTTATTAAGGCATTTATTTGTCATGTCCCGGCCGGCCTAGTTTGGAAAAATTATTTTCCTAAAAAACGCTATCTTTTTTTTTGGAAATCAGCCATAGTGGAAAACTCATTTCAAATAGCTTTAAAACATGGCCCAAGGCCCGATAGATCTGCCACACGCACAGAATTTTTCATGTCTACACAGATAGAATCTTTCCCATATATGTATGGCGTCGGAATACAAAGTATACACAGAATAATCTGAATAAAGATGATATGCATATCTTACACTAGATACTTAAATTGGCTGAATAAATCTACAACTAAAACTGAAATCATACTTATTGACAGATAAAGTATCGAGTACACCTCAAGATATTTAACATAAAGTAAAGTCATAACTATACAACGACTAAACTACAAGTCACCGAGTTTCCCAATTATCACCTATTATCATATGATCATGGGCGGCTCCCTAGTCAAATGAAATGTCATAATTTTCGATTATGCATCAACCAATTATTAGAATACCAAATAACCAAATCAGTGCTCGTTATCAGAGGATCATGGGCGGCCCGTTATTATAGGATCTTGGATAAGCGTGCTACGTGTTATCATAGGATTTTGAAAAAGCGCTAAGCAGCAGGCACATACCATATTTAACTGATTTAGGCTCGCGGGTTAGGTCCCAACCAGCTTTTCCAGAAAAGAACACCTTTGACCACGGAGTGGATCAAACTGCTGCACCGGTGTTCGCGAAATGTGCAGCAATGTCAAATGCGACATGATCAAATACAGTAGTGTCCACCATCAGTATGCAGCCGAGAAAACTTTTAAAGAGTGTCAACGAACCCAAATAAGGTCTAATATCATATATATATATATATATATATATATATATATATATATATATATATATATATATGTCCAACAATAGAAGATACATCTAAACTCTACATCTCATATAATCTAGCAAAATAATGCAACATGTATAAGTAAACGACATGCATGGGATAAATAAAGTAAATCAACATGTGAGGTAAACAATAAAGGACATGTGAGGTAGGTGCAAATAAAGTGAATCATAGTATAACAAGTATGGAAAAGAAAAACTGAGTAATAGACTACATTACTAACTTCGGATTAAAGCACCCACCTAAAAGCACTCGAGTCCATGACTCGTCCCAAATTCATGATCTCTTATAAGTGTCACCTAGACCTAACTAGCAACAAACGTGTCATAAACAACCTAACAAGCTATTGGTCGACAACAACAACACGTTTGAAGTGTCATTTCCACGAAACGTCCTTTGAAACCAATGCCGGTCATCAAATCGACTATCGGGTTGACAATGCAACTACGCACAGGTGTCACAATTCCCTACACTGTCCCAAAACACACCAATGTTGGTGTTGGGACAACTGCACGTAAATAGTGCAATAGCAGAGGCAACGACCACCAAACTAGGACGTAAAGGGTTCCGGTGTATGTCGACTTTGGCGTAGGAACTAGGGAGACATCATACACGCTCTTGTTACTAATTTAAACTAGCAAAGACCCTCCGAAACAACTCCCACAAGTTTTGGAACCCACACGCGCAAGCAGTGCATCAAAATGATGGTTTTCTACCCCAATAAGTTTCGAAGTTGCCATTTTTCAGCGTTGGGACAAAGAGGGACCACACGGTTAGTCCCTCACTCCTACAAGGAATACGACTACAATAGGGTTTTGGCTAGCAACAAGTAAGTCCGCAAACACCCGGCCATTTGGCCGTAAAAACCGAGCTTTCTGGACACCTTTTCGGTATCGGATCGTGCATACTACATGCGTTCATCCCCAAGGCATCCACAACACTCCATTTTAGGTGTGTCAAGACAGCCTACATTAACAAATACCCAATTTTGGCAAGCAACTATATAACTTGGCCACCGAAGTCCTGATTCACGCTAATTTCAGTGCAAAGACAACATACAACACCCTCATTGCTACTTGCAGCCAACTAGGATGGTTTAACTAGCCAGCAAGGCTTGTCCACCTACATGGGTAGCATAAACAAAGGTTCCCTACAGTCAAGAGTAAAAATCCACAATCACTATCGATTACAACACTTCGATGTGCTGTTGCACTCCACAAAGCTTCGCAAGGTTCTTCGCGCCTTGGACAACGAGTCCGGACATCGATCGACACATATCGATGCTGCCCAACCAGCTACATGGCACAAAATAGCATCGAAACGACCGTTGTGCCAAAGCCACACACACAATAACACACTATTTTATTAACAAATTCGATTAGAGCTCGTAACCTGCACTCCTACATTTAGGAAGCTAGTCAACTGCGCAAGAAGGTTGATGATATGCCTCTAGTTGCAACGGATCAGCACTTGGGCCATGACGATGATTGAGAAATGAGAGACGACCGCGGGGATTTGGGTACACCATGGTTGTGCGCCGCTCGGAACTATCCGAAATACTCTAATAAAGTGAGCACGGCATCGAGGATGGCCAAGAGATTGCCGTGCTTCCAAAACGAGGATTGTCGGGACCGGAGTTGGTCGGAAGAGTACGCTCAACGACTAGACAATTCTTCGAACACCTGTTGGGCAGCCAAAGCAATGATTCGGGGTAGGTTTGGTCGCAACTCAGGGGAGCACGGGCGTAGGTAGGTGCGGATAGGTGTTGTGCTTGCCAGAGTGAGAATCACTAGTAGTGACAGCTTGCCGAAACAAAACCTTGGCCGTAGGGAAGGTTGAGCAGCAGCAGCAGCAACAGCTTGGGTAGGCTGCTGTCTGGCCTAGGGGGGAAGGGGGGAAGATGGTCGAAGTGGGTTGCCCGCTGACCACGGGCGTGGTGGCGGATGGCAGCAGCGGCAGCGGCAGCGGCATCGATAACAACTGGCACAGCTGCTGCCCGAGGAGAGGGAAAGATGGAAGGAGAGAGAGATTGAGTGCTCTGGGGGCTCGCCCACGGCCAAAGATAGTCACCTAGGGCAGCACGACATTGTCGGTGACGCTGGTCGGTGGCAACAACATTCCCATGCTCGAATCTCCAAAAAAAAGAGAAAGAACAACTATTGCCTGGTTGAGAGGGAAAGATGCAGGGAGTTAGTCTTTTTTGGGGGCTCTTTCGCTGGCCAGGGATGGTCGGCCAGGGCAGGGCGGCACCGGCGATGGTGTTGGCCAGCAGTAGTGGTGCTCCCGAGCTCGGATCTCCAAAAAAAGAAAGAACATACATATAGTTCGTGATGCCCTTGCCGTGGTCTCGCACCTCTCCGATAGGCTCTGAAAAGTAACAAACCACAATGAATGAGAACTTTAAATAAGTTTCCAGTAGGTGCAACCACCGAAAGTGGTGCTTTACACTCACTCAGTCCAAAAGAGACATTAGTAGATAATGATAATAAACATCTATTTCTGTGAAAGAATCGAAATGCAACTATAAGGCCTCAACGTATGCAATATGCCATAATAAGTTACTATGCCATTAGCCTATACATACACCTCATCTCATTTCTCAATTTTAACCAATTACTTATTAATTTGGTTTTCTTTTTAATTACACCTCATGGAGAGTCGATCTCCAAGTGGTAGGTAAATGAGGTTGATTGCTCTCGGACCCCCCCCCCCCCCACAAGTACCTTACAGGGAGTCGATTTCTTTCGGACTCCTCCCTTTTCTTTGACACTTTCGGAAGGCCGCACATGTTTTACCATTACACTCTTAGTTCATAACTTGTCGGGTTATTCACACTATTCATTTGCCATTCTCTTATTCTCTAGCTTAAGATTACCCTAAAGTTCACATACCACTATGTCTCATGCACTGGGTTTCATCCTAGGTTTAATACTACTATTTTCACACCTTAGATTTCAACTTAAGCTAAATGCCACACTTGTTTTACTTATATTACAAGGTTCTCATTACGCGTACATGCACATGTCCATATGTTTCATTAACATACAAAAGGTCAAAACCCTAATTTTTTTAGCATGCAACTAAAATCATATTTAGTTTAATTATTATCCATGATGCATGCTAATAAACCAAGGAATCTATGGACAAAGGTGAGATCAAACCCTTTTCGGTGATATTCTCCACTTTTGTTTTTACCTTTGTTGGGGATGAGTGTTTATCTCCAAAGAATCCCAAGAAAAATCCTAAAAGAGGCTCTAACCAAGTTAAAACCATAAACTCTCTTATTTAGGAAAAACACCGACAAAATATAACCTAAATCATCAACTCACCTCTTAGCAAGAGAAATATTGTCACACCCCAAGACCGCCAATTGGGTCCGCTCGGGCACGTACACAGACCCGCCGAACGGGCAGGGCCTTCCCTATCCGAACGAAGCGGAACCATACAACATTCTGTACATTCATACACCATTAATGTACATATAATATCAGATCATAACTACTACTAGATTTAGACATTCGACTTTAAACAATTAAAGTCTACAACTATTTGCAATTTTGCAACCTTTCATAAAATAAAACTTATTTTTAGTTTACATCACTTGATCCCAAAATATTATAACACTTTAATTATCTCCCAAAATGGGGTACAATTAGGCCTTGCTAGGTCCACTACTCCACAACGCCCTTCCCGCGGTTAAAGGTGTCCGTGGACCGGGTCAGATTTAGGTAGTTGATATACTGTACCCGTACCCTAAAAAGAAATGGGTAGAAATATATATATATATATATATATATATATATATATATATATATATATATATATATATATATATATATATATATATATATATACCCTACCCATTTAACTTCGGATCGGATCCGGGTCTAGGTACTTAAGTTAATAATTTACCCATCGGGTCTATTTGAGCGTGTCTAGATAGTAACTACCTGTATACTACCCGCTTATGGATCGGATACGGATTGGGTCTAGATCGGGTACGGACACCCATATACATATATTTTTTATAAACTTTATTGAACAGCTTATGGACAAACCATAAACCTTCCACTATAGAAAACTCGCGTTCTAGTTAGTTGCATCCAGTCTAATAAAATTCATTCAAAAGAAAGATTCAAGCAGTAAACAGCTAGGATTAAAAAACTAAGGAGTAAAATAAAATAATAATAAAAAGAGTAAACATAGCGACTAGGGTTTTCACTAGGATGAAAATACATAGAGACCCTTCATCTATAAGTCCTATTAAAATTGATCCCTCAACTTTAAATTTTTTTAATTTATTATCGGGTATTTCACCGGGTCCGGGTCCAGGTCCGAATCCGGATTTGAAAACTCTTCTCGACCCTACCCATTAAAAGATCGGGTTTGGGTCGGGTCCAAGTCAGGTATGGTTATAAAGTATTCGGACCCAGACCCGAAACTTTAATGGATAATTTTTTTTTACCCGTATACTATCTATTTTTTATCGAGTCTTCGTGTCCGGGTAGGGTCCGGATATGTTCCGGGTCGGGTGTGGGATATCGGGTATTTTGGACGGCTTTACCCACGGTACGCGACGACCTTGTTAGGATTTGAAAAATTGCAAACCATAGGTAGTGAGAACTACTGAAAGCTCTCTGTGGGTGCAAACACCGAGAATGATGCTCTACACCCACTTGGTCCAAAGAAGATATTAGTAGATAGGTAATAATAGCAATAATTATTTCTATAATAGAAATGTGATAAATAAATTTACAACTACAATGCCTCATTTACTCAAGATGCTACTATGCCATTTGTTATAGGTTTACCCAACTACCTCTTGTCTCTAACCATCTAATTGATTGGTTATGTTCCACACTAAACTTCATGGGGAGCCGAGGGAGATCGCTCTACTCTCCTACTAGTGAGCACTTGAAATCGAGAGAGATTGCTCCTCCAAGTACCACATGCGGAGTTGAGGGTGATCGACACTCCGGTATGGAATAGGAGTTGAGGGTGATCGGCACTCCCCAGGCGCACGAGGGAGTCGAGGTGATTGGCACTCCCATAGACTTTTCTGGAAGGTCATGACATAACACACCAAGACACTATAAGTTCGATGACTACCAGGGTTATAACACATGTCCATTATTCACCCACATGTTCTCTAGTTCACATTTAGCCTAGAGTATATATGTCTCTATGTCTCACCTTTGATTTTGACCTAAGTTTTGATGCCACTCATTTTAACCTATATATTCTAGGTTTTCATCACTATTACATACGGTTTATCAATTTATCATTCTCATGAATAAGGTTAAAACCCTATTTTTTTTTCCTAGTATGCAACTAAACCATATTTAGAGCAATATTTACTAATTTAGCATACTAATAAGACCAAAAATGATGGACAAAGAGAGAGATCACCCATTTTCAGTGATATTACCAACCTTTGCTAGTTCTCTTCTTTCAAAAGATAGATTTGATCTCTTGGGACACCAAGAAACCTTAGAAAATAACTCTAACAGGATTAAAACCCCCCAACTTTCATTTTAGAAAACCTTATAACCATAATCTTAAAATACCCACTTATCTCTCCTCCTCTAGTACCCAAAACGTGGAAGAAGGGTCCTTTCTTCCTCCTAAAGCTTCCTCTTGAAACTCTCTACCGATTCCAAGCCTCCAAAGAGATCAATCTCAAGTTTCTCCAAAGAGATCTAGGGTTTCTCTTTTGCTTCTAGGGAGAGGGAGAGGAGAGGGAGAATGAGCGAGAGAGTGAAATGGGGCTTTTAGAATTTTTGGCTAAGGTTTGGGCTTGTATAGAGGTGAAACGGTTACACCTAAACCCCCCATTGATCATAATTACAAACACCCAAAAGCTGTTGTTCGCAACATTGAGTACCAATACTCAGGTTCCAATACTGTTACACGGTCAATAGTACCAGTACTTCCAGTCCAGTTCTACAGAACCCGAACGTTGATTTTCTCAACTTTCTACTACGTATCGGTACTCGTTCGAATCAGTACTGGTACTCGGCGAATCAGTACTGGTACTCAAGGAAAGTTTCGCAAAATCCAAACATGAGTTTTCTCTCTGTGCAGCTGGGTATTGGTACTACTATTTAGTTCCCATACTCAATACGAATCTGCACTTTTAGCAGATTTTAATTATTGGGTCTATTTTCGCACCGTTTTCGAGTCGAAAATACATGGTTGACTCTCAAACACCCTTAAAGTTATTGAAATTGTTTCGAAGCTCATTAGAACTTCACAATTTGTAAAGTTCCGTACATTACAAATGTGGGTTGAGATGGTTGTCTTCATCCTCGTAGAGCTCCCTCCTAGTGCTCTTGATCTCTCCAGAGCCTCCCAAGAGATGGATCCAAGAGCTCTTCAATGGGAAAATAGGGTTTCTTCTTCTTCTAGAGAGAGAAAGAGGATAGGGAAGGTGAGCGAGAGGAAGAAATGGGCAATTTAGGGTTTTGACTGCTGTTTAGGTATATATAGAGGTGCTATATTTACATCTAAACTCTCCAAACATTTCTATTTACATCTAGTCAAAATCTGTTGTTCACTGAGTTAAGTATCAGTATGCGAATTCTAGTACTGGTACGCAATGCAGGGGTTCCGGTACTCCAAATCAGTTCTGCAGAACCCGAATGCTGGATTCCATAATTTTCTATTATGTATCAGTACCCTCCCGAATCAGTACAGGTACTCCACGAATTACTACCGGTACTCAAGGGTAGTTCTGCAAAACCCTAGAGTTTTTTCAAGCCCCACGCAACTGGGCATTGGTACTCCCTTCCAGTACATACACTCAGTAAAAATCTACAGTTTTATAGATTTGGCTCTCCAAAATTTATTTTCGCGCCGTTTTCGTATCGAAAGCACTTTAATGCTCCCCAAGTGCCATTGGGGCTATCAAAATAGTCTCCATTGATATCTCCACGAGAACTATGTTATTTGCAAAAATTTAGTGCATTATAGAAAACCTTCTAAATAGTGTCAAATACTATTTCATACTGACACCTTGCTAATTTTTAGAAGTTCAGTATACCA
Source organism: Puya raimondii (assembly GCA_016920855.1). Taxonomy (NCBI): domain Eukaryota; kingdom Viridiplantae; phylum Streptophyta; class Magnoliopsida; order Poales; family Bromeliaceae; genus Puya; species Puya raimondii. The sequence goes on along the minus strand of JABWPP010000050.1, from coordinate 81,340,936 downwards.
CATTATTAGTGCTGGTGGATCGGATTATTATATTTAGTATTAAAACCGGCCCGCCAGTTGAAAGTGTGAGATGAGTCTCACATCACCTGATAATTTTGGTCTAGAAAATGGGACTTGACGAGAACGTCAAGGTGTAAACAGGGGGGCTGTGGCACACCAATAGTCTGACATCAGATGGGCAAAGAATTGTGAGTAGGAATATAAGGAATATGGACTTTAATACTTTGGGCCCAAAATGTTATTTGTGCTCGTGACATGGATAATTAAAAGACGTTGAGGTTCGAAAGTCATGAAATCTCTTCGTGATGTCATCAGGAAGCCTATATATGCACACGCATGCAACAGTGGAGGAAGATATATAGCTTTACTTGTTCTCTTCCCCTAATTCATTCCTTCTAATTGACAACTTATTAATCTTTAATGGAGCAATTTCATACATAACTCTCTAAAACTTCAAAATATTCCAAATGTCCCTTCAAAATCTAAAATATCATTTGTACTTCTCTAAATATACAAATTTATCGTTCATACCTCTCTAAATAAATAAATATATCGCAAATACCCCTCTAAACTCCAAACCTAAAGTCTAAACCCGAAACCTTCTAGGAGGACATCGAAGAAATTAACCCTAATCTTTAAGGTGTTCAAAGATTCGACTTCGTGTGTGTAAACACAATTAGATTCGTGCTTTCATTCTATTTTGAAAGGACGATAGAGACGAATTAAGCCTTAAAGAGAATAGTACTGTTGTACGTCTTGAGGTCTTTTTAATCTTTCTACCTTGTTTTCTCTCCATTTTGATACAATAGGTGTCCGCACAAAGGACATAACTGCCTCACAACCCACCCAGGTGCCTAACCATTTGGATACCATTGGTTTGGCGGTGCATACAAAATTCGCACGGGAAAAAGAATTGCGGATGTGAATTCAGTCTTACTGTGATCTTTTACTCACAAGGATTGAGTTTTGACACTGGCTTTCTGGAGGCAAGATTCAAGATATAAGTATCTTTTGGGCCAAAAGACTGATTTCATGGGCCGATAACTCGGGCGAATTTTAGTGGGCTGATTGAGGCCGCACATCCAAGGTTATTGATTTTTGTGATGATCAAAGGTTTTTTCTTTTGAAAGTATTACTGGATTATGTTCCTTGATTATTTTGTACAACGGTGCTTTTATATTTTTATGTTTAACACTTTCTCTCACGTCTGAGTTCAAGACCTTTTGATAGGCCCATGATGTGGACTTAAATTAAATGAACTCGAACTCAGGACCTCCTGCTCTGATACCATGTGAAATAACCGTTGTACTCTAAAAACTTAACCTGGTAGAGAGCGGTATTTTTATATTTTTATGTTTAGCACTGACCGCAATTAATTATTTCTGTGCGTTGAGAGAATCTAAACTGATAATTTGGGGCTTACTGTAGTAAATGCTAATTTTGGGAACATAGCTCAGTCAACTGCACCACGAGTCTGCTAATTTTCGGCCAATTTTTACTTTCGAAAGTTTGGCATTAGTAGTCTCTTAACAGTTATTATTATTACAAGGCAAATTATTGCCTTTACTCGGTGCATTTGTATATCTATCTATGTATCATACATTTATTTATTCACTATTAATTCTTTCTATCCCATATTTGTATCTTACCATCCGTTAAGTTACAAAACTGTTCATATTTATATTTTTAACCTTTGAATTGAGAGTAGAGATAGATGAAAAAATTAATAAATTCATGGTCTATGAATATATAGATAAAATAGGTGCAAACAATAATTTTATCTTAAAGTAAGGACTAATGAAACATTGTTAAAAATTTAGAGACTAATTATAACCTTATTCAAAGTTCAATATCTCGAGTGTGGAGGATTAAAACGAAACTAGTAGTGCGCTTTAGCCAAATTTTTTTTTCTCCCTCTGAAAAAACTGATGCCATCTTAGCCAACTAGAACTGTCACAAAGCTATGTGCAAAAAAACATAGTTGCAATTTGTAGAAGGGTTATCGCTATAAATGTTTTCATTGTAGCTAGAGAACAATATCATAAGCAATTAGAAAGGCTGTGTGTGTATAAAAAGCTGCACTACTGATTGTATCTGCATAGTGCAGATTCTTTATTGGTCTTGGCACCTTGTAAACTCCACAACACTACACGAAGTCTCTAACAACTATCACAACAACAAATTGGGAAATATAATACATCCTCATTTAAGTTCATGGTTCATAAGAACACAATAAACAACACTCTATCAATCTATAGTACTCCCATTTGAATTGCATGTCCCCTTTCTATATTTTCTCCCATCAGCGTGCTATAGCAAACCCATATGGAAAAAAATAAAAATAAAAATTAAAGATATAACAATAAAGAACAAATCAATAGATCCCAGAATACATAAGCAGAACACAACACACAATCCATCCACAGTAATCCATACACGGGACCAGTAAGATATACATCCCGCTAGCATCTTTCGTCAAATTCCGCTCACTGACTCCCCGCCTCAAGTCGGCGGCAGCTATATAAGATTTGCTCGCACGGTCGTAGTAGGGTTCAGAGAGTTTCGGGAAGCAAAATATGCTGCACGCCAAAGGTCTGGAGCGAGGAGTTCTGGACAAAGAGGACGAGGCCGCACTTAGCGGGATTGAATCCGTCCCACAGAGCAAACTGGACGGAGCCGGAGAGGTTCTTCTTGGCGGAGACGTCCTTCACGGAGAGCAGCTTCTGGAGGTGGCGGACGACGTGGTCGTTGGGGAGGACGCGGCCCTTGTTCTCCCCCCGCGTGCAGTCCGTCACCAGCCCGTTCTCGTACAGTGCCGCCATCACGTCCGCGCCGTGGCTGTCCACCTTGGTGCGCAGCTGGCCAGTGAATGAGACCTGCAGTATTTCTGGAGACGGCCGCTGGAACGTCGCCTGCGATCACACAAATAGTAGTGTTTAACTTAGGTTGGGTTGCATTGAATTAGACTCGATCAGATTTTATTTTGATGCTTCATGATTTGCATAATCCACAACTATACGGCATAAAAAAGAATGAGTTCTCATTTTCCAATCCATAAGCTTCGTTCTCAAAATACTACTCCCAAAAATCTATACAACTTAAATTGCCGTCTTTATAGAAGCCGTGCAATAATGTACCTTTATTGATTTAACTTTACTGATGTAAATTTTAACATCTCAAAATTCGTACTAATTGATTGAACTTGGGAATGGTGCCAAAATTAACCAAGACAAATTTTGATATTTCAATTTGGACAACCATAGCCAAGCTATTAAAAAAGAGTGCCGAATTATTAAACGTACCGCAAATTTAGCGGAGAGGAATAATTAAAGTCCAACCACATGAATGCAAACATTGCATTGGAAGTTTTAATGAATTTTTTTAATCATTTTTTCTATTTGAATTCGTCAAATTAAGTATTCTCAGGACCCAACCAATCAAACATGCACTCACGTTGGTAAGTGCTACATAAAAGACTTTTTCCTTCGAGGGATTCTTTTTTTTGGTGGGGGGAGGGGGGGGGGGGGTAAGTTTTCGATTACTCTTGATGCATAGTGGTATTTCAACCACTGCAAATGCAAATGGAACGTACCAATTAATAGTTTCTAGGAATAAGAATGGAACTTACCAATTAATAATAGTTTCAAGGAATAAAGAAAGGATTTGCATAGTGCAAGTTTGTTAGGGAGTTTTGGGCCATAACCTAGGCCCACATGAGCCCATGGAGGGGCCATATCTAAGAAAACCTATCAACCTAAAAGATTATGCTTATAATAAGGTCTGAGCCCACTAATATATATTAAATATTTACTTTCTTGTTAATTATCGTCTGACGTGGGATAATTCACATATGAATTCTTAACAAAGTCGACAAACTGTAAGAAAATTCACTGTGTTTTATACAATGTAATTTTTTTTCCCGTAAATATGCACAGAGAACCCTCCAACAATATTAGACTATTTTGAACTAGACCCTCAATTTTGATTTGTTCTTTCGATTGACACTCCTCCGCCTTTTGTTTTCTTGCATTTATTTTTTTGACAAAAATTAATAGTTCTATTAGTTTCCAGTCAATAGTTGCTGTAGCAAATTTTTTTTACAAGAGAAGAAGTGACTAGTGTAGTGGAGGAAGGGTAAAGTGAAAATGAGAAGTGAAAAAGAAAAAAAAAAAAAAAAAAAAGCGGTTCGGAGTAGCTACCTGCATGGTGGGGGAGGGGAAGCGGGGGGCGGATTGGACGGCGGAGAGGATGGCGTCGCGGTCGGAGCCGAGGCAGTGGGCGCGGCCGTGGACGACGGCCTGCGGGGTGAAGAGCGTGTCGAGGCGCAGCGCCTCCACGAAGGCCTTCTGCCGCACCGTCCACATGCTCGACCCGAAGGGGTCCTTCCAGCCCCGGTAGTCCCAGTACTCCACGTGGAACGCCAAAGCCACCACCCCCACCCCCACCCCAGGACCCGACGACGCCGACCCCCCGTCCCCATCGTTGCCGTCGTCGTTGTCCTCCTGGGCTCCGCCGCCGCCGCGGGCGAGGGCGGCGACCACGGCCTCGGCCTCGGGCGACGCCCCGCAGCCCTGCGACTCGAACAGCTCCACCAGCACCGGCCCCATCCGCCGCCGCTCCTCCGCCGTCAGATCCGCCGTCGCGTTCGCCTCCGGAGACGCCCCGCCCGACGCGGACGACGCCCCGCCGCCGCGCCCGAAGCACGCGAAGAGGCGGCGCGGCGCCATCGGGGCTGGGGTCGATCGAGAGGTGGAAGGGAATTAAGAGGGAGAGATATATAGGAATTAATTAACACGAATTAGTGACGACGACAACAACAACAACAACAACAATAGTGGCCGGGAACGAAAATGAAAAAGAGGGGGTAAGAGAGAGATAGAAATGGGGAGGGGGGTGAGTCGGTCGGTCGGTCGGTATCGAGGGCGGTGGGTGGAGCGGAGAGGAACGTGCCGGAGGTGACGGGACAACAGCTGGACAAACAGATGGAATGTCATTTTTCCTTCCTTATTTTTTTAACCTTTAACCTTTCCAGTCCCTCCACTATTCTTAAATTGCAACTGAATCCTTTTAGACCGAAATTCCACTGATAGAACTGCAGGTTGCCATTTGGTAACCTTCACGTACCGAATCGTGGCAGGTTTTCTTTAGGTGAGGATTGTTAGGTCAACCATCTAATTTTGAGTTGTAACTCATAAGTTTATAACTATTTTATTAAGAATATTTTCTTGTGTTATAAGTTTATTATTTTTTTATAAAAAACTTGTAAAAATATAAGAAAATTTTAGAATTTTTGGATAAAAAAAAAAAAAAATTAATAATTTTTTTAGTTGTAGACTTAATATTTTTCTTTTAGGCATTTTAGAGCCATATGTAGTGCAAAATTGGGTCACCAGCCAATGGCTCGTCTGTGTGATACATTGTAGCCTGTGACACAAGCTGAAAGCTGAGCCAAATATTTTTCTAAGCTAAGTACATTGTAAGTTTACGCTTTATTCGACATCATTAATTTTTATTTTCAAATATAATTCATATACAGGATAGTGTTGAAACTAGAAAGGAATCATAATCACTTCCAAGGTTTTTATTTTGCTTCCAAAATTTTCTTTAAATAATTGTCATTTATTGCTTAGCTGCAACGCATTGCAAGTTAATCAACTATTAAAATAAAAAGAAACCATTTCTACTGATTTATCAAATTATATCAATTACTTTTTAAAAAAAACTAAAATCTTAATTTCTTACATGTTAATCTCCACGTGGAACTTATTTTACAAAAACGTGAAATATAAACTAAGGCCTCATTTGATATCGGTGCTTTTTTTTTTACTTTTTTAAATACTAATTCTATATAATTTAATGTGTTAGAAAAAAAAATTTATTGTTATAATTGATTAGCTTACAAAAACATCCAGTTAAATGATAGATGACAATTTATTTTACAAAATTTTAGAAGTAAAAATATTATTTTTAAATATTAGATTTTATTTTCAAGTAACGATCTTAAATGAAAGTATTGCAAATAATCTACTATCCACTCAAATTCTATTTGATATACAAAATTTTATTCTAAAAAAATAAGAATAAACGCAATACCAAACGAGGCTTAACATTTTTGTAGTTCTATTGTTAATTTTAAAACACATCACTAAATTTCCACACTCAATTAGAGTAACTTATGCTGTTATGTATTTAATTTTTTTGTCACTTTTTAATTTCTTTCAAAATCTTGCACTCCAAGAAGGAGGACACCTACTTGATGGCAAAAATATAAACATTTTTGAGTAAATTACAGTTTGGCCAACTGACTTTTCTTTTTTATTTTTCAATGTTGTTCTTATCTATTAGGCCACTGCATCCAATCAAATGAAACATATTTTTCGGCCCACTATTCATTTTTCCAATGGTGATTTTTTCCACGAGATTATCACATAATATTAAACAAAACTTACAATCAATATGTAGTGCAGTTGGTTGATACCCCTCCAAAAAGGTTGAGAAACTCTATGGAATTGTTAGATGCGGCCGTTCTTTAAAAAGAAAAAACAGAGAATCAAATGAAACTTTTTGCATGAAATGCAATTTGGCAAAAGTGGTGGATTTCTCTGAGCTTAGGCATATATATATATATATATATATATATACTTTGTTTCAAAAGATCATCTATTTACTTTGTTTTATATGCGTTGGAATCAAGTGGTATCCATGGTCTTACGCATGGATCAGAAGTGTGGGACGAGGAAGAAAAGGTGTCGGTGGTGGGACACGTGGCGGATTGTGGGCGAACGCGTGTGTGGCGGTCATCGAATAAACCAGTGATAGAGATCAGGGAACAGCTACGCCGAGTGGGTCGGGGGGATAGTGCGGACGAGGGCGCATGCGGACGCGTAGAATCAATCATTTCTACAACCGCCGGTATTCGATCTCAGCCGACCGTTTCGGCGGGAGAGATTCGGCGAAGGATACGTGGGCGGTGGCTGGATTGAGTGTTCCAGCTGGAGTCCGCATGCGCTACTTCCGGAGGATACACCTGCCCAAAGGAAAGGGACTGGTTACGAGTTAGAGATAGATTACAAGAAACTATTCCAGGACATAGGTTCGCACCTGATGATCATCAGTAGATAAAAAATTAATACTACATGGACACCCCTAAAGAGGGTGTATAATATACACCTATTCATTCTATAGTGGAAAAAATACTAGAATATATCAGTTTTATTGTTGATATGGCTATGATACCCCAATAGTCCCACATCGAATGAAAATGAGATTGTCATTGGGTATATAAGAAGACCACCCTAATAATAATAACTGGGTTTAAGCATTTTGGGCCGGTGGTTAGGGCCCAACGAGTTATTATTGCTGGCGGGTGTCACGCCCCGGGGTCCCTTTCTATAAGCCAAAATCAAGCCAAATCATCGGGCTGTTTTGAAAATTAGAGATTCTCCGATTCTCCGTGACAAACGGACAAAGTCTCTCCTGTATTTGCACGTCCTCGCCGTGACAAACGGACAGAGTCTCTCCTGTATTTGCACGTCGTCGCACAATATACAATGTACAAACATTTCCATCCACTCACAACCATTCATAATTACGATATACAAACAATTACATCTATCAGTTGAAACGTTCCCCACACGGAAACTTTATTTTTGAAACATTAAGAGTCATATTTGTATGAAAAACTTTTTCTTTCGAAAACGGCTACCTCGATGGGTAGGAGACATCATTTTCCACAAAAATCCACAGAAAACCTATTCAAGTTAGTTATTACAAAGTTTATACCGAAATCAAATTCCAAAATCCACTGAACCACAAGGTCTAATGCATAAGTAAATGGAAAGGTAGGAAAACTAGACCGCTAACTAGTCGGGCTCAAAGAGTCACTCGCCCGTCACGCCTCGCGCACCGTCCCGACTCCCACCTCCGAAGTCACCTGAAAAAAATGGTGGTGGGGGGATGAGAACATGTAAACATGTCTCTCCCTCCCAGTGGGTACCGCAAGCCGACGAAGACAAATGTACTCACCGGCAAAGGAAGAGATAATCAAATATAGGTGAAGTAATGTAAAGCAAGGCCTACAGTAGCAATACAAGTGACAAGAAAGAAACTGTAAGTATGCATGCAACAACCACTACTGTAGCTATATGCGTCAACCTGACGAATAGTCCAAATATACCCAATCTAAACCGCCGTGTCGGTCAAGGACCTCAGGCAATGCCACAAAACTGCTCATCCTGGCATACAACCCTGGCGAAAACCACCACCGGGCTCATGGGTCGGCGACCGACCACTTTTCCGGAAAAGAACACCCTCTTGCGTGGCCAAACCGCTGGTGTACGTGAAGATGCTCTCGAGCTGTGGCGATCAATGCGAATATGATCAATAGCCAACCGTCAGCGAATAGCTGACAATCACCGCCTCTCAGGGCACACGACCAATAGGTCATCGAACTGCAAGGGAACACGAGTACCAACCACTCAGGTCAACTAGGATGGAACAACTCAACATCCTCCCAAAGGTATACAAGTACCGACCACTCAGGTCAACAAGAAAGTACGAGGTCAACAACGACAAGAGTATAGAAGAACCGACCACTCTGGTCAACTAGAAAGTGTGAGATCAATGATACTATAAGTACACAGGCACCGACCACTCAGGTCAACAGGAATATAAATGCAAGTGTCACTACCGCTCTACTTCTATGTCATGGCCAACAGGAGAGTATACTAAGTAGAGCAAGAGTCGAAGTCATGTGGTGAAGAGCTCAAGTACTGAACATGTATATATGTTAGTAAAAGGTAGGGATGAAGGGAACATCACCGAGCGTGCACCACTAAACCGACTTCGGATCGAAGTACCCACCTGTCACTGTCGCGTCGGACTCCGGGATGCTCCGCAAATCGACCGGACCTACGATAGGCCCACCGAGTCAAGGACAAATCTCACATGACTCAATACATGACTCATACACACATGCCACAATCCCGAGACTCGGTTTCCCAAACCGATCTCCGTAAATCGCCGGAAATCCCGAAATCATGTCGGGACGTTCCCGGGACCCACAAGATGTCCCGATCGGTACCGACTCGCTCTACGAGTCAACCGCTGCCTCGAAACACACCCATTTGGATGTTTCGGCAGCAAACACTAGATCCCACTTCTAAACGATTATCGTCGGATAGTCCTTCTGATCCGGATTTCCGAAAGTGTCAATTTCGACACCGGAACCCACTGTCTCTCACTGGACGTCTCCGAGCATTCGAGACGGTCCCCACGACCAGCCAACAAGGCTCAGAGACCACTCTACGATAATCGATCGGCATCGGATAACTCCCGAGCCGAAACCGCGTTCCGCCGATAAATTTTATCAGAAAAATGCACCGTAAGTTAGTGTTTTCCTTTCGCGAGCGGTGTCGGACCTTGGACAATCAGTCCAAAGGTCACACGCCACCTACAGCACTGCCCGCAGCAGCCCCGAAGTGCATATTTGCACATAAGCCCCTAATCTTATACAAAATTGCGTCATTTTATGTGAATTTCACAGTTTAACGGCCCGATCTTTTAATCGGCTGGGCTTCGGAGCCTGCCGAGCTACATGCTGCAAGGTTCGACGTGTCGGAGGTCGTGCTCATGATTCGGAGCACAGCCGGACACTGTGGAGCACGCGGGTGCGTCCCGAATTTCAGCGAACTACGGACACTGTCGGGCCTTTAACACCAACTAGGTGGAAAGGATAACCGCACGGGCGCATGCCCCAGACCCGCCGAACGAATAGAGTCTCTTCTACCCGCCCAAGGCGTCACAACACAAGCATATCCACAAGGTTCCAACTAGGAACGGAGTACAAGAGTTGCACAAGGAAAGCATCAACATAAAGAAGTTCTACTTCTATTACATCACATTTGCACATTACACATGCCCAAATTTTTGTTTTCTTTCATTTCCATTCCATACATCATGTTCTAAAATTATGGAATATACAAGTTGCATACATTTAATGTAAACCCCTATACTATCAATGTCCAAGACTAGGGGTACAACTCTATGTATCACCAAAATGAAAGGGCTGCTATCTAGAGAGCCAAACCCTTGCCTCGCTCCGCCGCCTCACTTGCGGAAAGACCTGAAAAATGTGGGGTGAGAACTATAAACATAGTTTCCAGTGGGTAAGGTCACCCAAGAGAGAAGCTCGACCCACCAGGTCCAAAGAAACACCATATGCATAAGTTAGATCACAAATAACTATACAATAATTATTTACATGCTTGTAAATAAACATAAAGGATGCAACCAAATAAAATGTCCATTTTCATTTTCTCCTAGGTTCATCCTATATTTCACATGATCAAGTTCAACTACTTGTCATAAACTTATGGTTTCGAAATCGCCGCATCACCATGATAGTTCCAACATCCAAGGAGTGAAATCGTCACCTCCGTGTTCGAGTAGCGAAACCGTCGCATACTCGGGATAGCGAAACCATCGCATACCCCACCTCAACACCGCCATCACATGGCACGGGTAGCGAAATCATCGCATATCCGGGATAGCAACCTCGTTGCACATCCCATCTCAACACCGCCATCACATGGCATGGGTAGCGAACTCGTCGCATACCCGGGATAGCAACCTCGTTGCACATCCCATCTCAACATCGCCATCACATGGCATGGGTAGCGAACTCGTCGCATACCCGGGATAGCAACCTCGTTGCACATCCCATCTCAACACCGCCATCACATGGCATGGGTAGCGAACTCGTCGCATACCCGGGATAGCAACCTCGTTGCACATCCCATCTCAACACCGCCATCACATGACATGGGTAGCGAACTCGTCGCATACCTGGGATAGCAACCTCGTTGCACATCCCATCTCAACATTTCACACTTGCCAACCTAAGTCTCATGACCCTAGGTTCAAGTCACTAAGTCTCACCTATGTTCAATGACATTAGGTTCCAATCACACATGTTCCAACCTATGTTCTCAACACTAGGTTCCAATCATACATGCAATCACATAACAAGTATAGATAATAAAAATATACTTGAATTCTATAACATGCAATAGGAGCTCATGGCTCTACCTATCATGATTTTCATCTTTGCCAACATGCAAGTCCTAGGGTTCACCATACATACCATTTTATCTTTAAATAGATATTTACCCTAGACATGAAAGTGACCTAATCACTTCGGTAAACACAAACCCACCTCAAGAGCTTCCGAATTCTTGTATTCTTTGAGCTCCTAGGTCTCCAAGCCTTGAGTTCTTGCTTCAACCCAAGCTTCTACAAGAAAATGGTTCGTTACTCATTACGAACCCTATAATCAACTCAATACATGAAATCAAGTGTTCTAACATGATTTCCCTTGCCTCAATTGCAATTCCCGAAGGTTCAAATATTTTTAGAACCTCCCATGGCAAAAGCCCCAAATCTACCTAGGGTTTGCATGCATGCAAGCCAAACCCTAGATTTAATGGCCAATCTTCCACCATTTGTGGTTGAGATTGCTTAGGGTTTCCAAAAATCTCATCTTAAAGAATTAAATCCAATGTTTAAACCCTAAATCACAAGAACTCACCTCAAAGCCCTAGCTCCCAAGCTTCTTCTTGCACCAAGAAGCTTCTTTGCACCTTGGAAGTCCTTTACCAAGCTCCAATCCACAACTTCTCCAAGCTTTGGAGAGATCTCTAGAGAGAGAAAGTGAGGGAGAGGGAGAGGGAATGAGAGAAAAATGAAGAAGGAATGAGGGGAGTGACCTCAGCCCCCCTACATAACCCATTCACTGCGAAATTACCAAAATACCCCTCACTGGGTATTCTGCCTCAGCCGGGTCCGGACCTTGCAAGTGGGGTCCGGACCCCGCACAGGTGACAGTCCACCGCGCAGGTCGGGTCTGGACCTTGGTGTCCGGGTCCGGAACCCGTACGCACCCCAACTCTGAAGCCAGCTCTGGTCCGGACCGTAGCTGCCCGCGGACTTCATTGTCCGGAGCCCAGCTTCCAGGGTCCGGACCCCGTGAGCAGTTTTGCTCCACTTGGTCTCTTTTTCAAAAAATTTTGATTTTCGGGTTTCCACTCGCATCCACAATGTTCCGAAACCTTCGGAACCCAATTCCACACCAGCCATTATCGGCTTCCATCGAACTTTATCAAATTTAGTAAAGTTCGATACAACGCACCAAAATTCAAAGTGCCACAGGGAGTTAAGGCACGGCCGGCGGTGGGTCACCGGCGGGCGCACCGGGGGCAGGGGGTTTCGGCCGGTCAGGGGAAGTCGGAGCGCGCGATTGCCGGCGGCGGGAGGCGGCCAGAGGCGGCGGTTGTGATGCCCTAGCCCGGGAAGCTCACTAGGCCGAGCTTCAGTTTTCCGGCGTACGGCGGCTCCGACGGCGGTTCCGCCAGTAGTCGATGGATACGGGGGGTACAAGGAACCCGGTGCTCGGGTTTGTAGACGGCGGAGGGTGGCCGGAGGTGGTGCAGCCACAAGCTGAACCCGCACAAGCCTTGGCTCGGGCTCGGGTGGTTCCAGCGGCCACAGAGGCGGTCGGGGCACTCCGGGGCGTCGGCGGCGGGTTGCCTGAGGCCGGAGGAGGGCGGCCCGACAGATCCTGGGAGGCGGCGACGCGGGGAGAGGGAACCCACGCGGGTTCGGTCAGATCTGCACTAATACTGGTGCAGTTTGCTCATAGCGGCCACGGCGGCGCGCAGGGACGGCGGCCGGCAGGGGTTGGCCGGAGCTCGGGGACACCGCAGAGATAAAGCCTCGAGGGTGAGGATCCTCCCTGGATGGCCTCGGACAGAGATGGAGAGAAAGAGAGAGAGAGAGGTTGTGGAGGTGGTTTTGGTTGTCTTGGCCGGCCGGAGCTTGATCGCCGGCGGCGGCGGCTGGAGTGGCGCGCGGCACGCAGCCCGAGGCAGCTACGTTCGCTGGGAGACAAAAGGTCAGCTAAGGGGAGTTGTGGGGTTATGGTTTCAACACGAAACCCTAGCTCAACCCATATATACAATAGGTCGTTTTGCAGTTTAGTCCTCCAAAACACATTATTTTCAGCTGAGTCCACCACAGCACGAGTAAATCGCGCGCACGTACCCCCATGTTTGATTCGCATAATTTGGTACATAAAATATAGGGGGTTTTGTGCGAATTTTAAAAACACCATTTCGACCCCTCCTCGATAGTCATCCAAAATCTCGCGATCCGTCCGTCAGATTTCCGAACGGATTGCACCAGCGCGTTCAGCACCGTTGAGACATCATACTCACGATTTTTTTTCATTCGATTTGGTCACAGATTCACGACAAACTCACCCTCTTTTTGATCCACCAACACATTACTCGTAAAAAGTTGATATTCGCCTTTCGATCGCCCTCGATTAGCGAGCGAGCGGTCTAAACCCCTCAATACCAATTTTCCTTCATAGAGAGGTCCTCATCTGAGGGTCCGCACGCAAAACGGAGCAACGGTAAGCTTTTCGAAGCCAGAATGAAAACCCGATCTGCGGTAAGGTTCAGTTTTCTCGAAATCCATGCGTCAAATCCAAAATCCAACAGTTCCATCGAGTCCAGAATAGTCGGACGGTCAAAAATGAGCTATTGGATTGCTATGAACAGTGTAGTACACTGAATTTCAGTGCATCGTACCGAACTTCTACAAATTATGGTGTTTCGATGGAAAAATAGCAAGAGAGGCTATATGTGAGGCTTCAGCCAAGTTTGGGACTTGTGAGAAGTGTTTTCGGCGCAAATGAGGCGCGAAAACAGACTTCGAAAAGTTAAAACTGCTAAACTTGTGAAGTCTGCACTGGATTTCGGTATGTGGACCTCCATACCGGTACTGAAGTGATTAGTACCGGTATGTGATGAGGGTATACCGGAATGCCATGGTTAAACCGAGAACCCAGCTCTCGGGTTCTGCGGAATCCTCCGGGGTATACCGGAATAGCACCCGTATACCGGTATGGAATGCACATACCGGTATACAGTGTTACAAAATTCCAGTTTTGGCTGGTTGAAGGTGTTAAGTGTGGAGAGGGGCAAATGGGTCTTTTCACACTCGAGGGAGTGTTAGAAAGGCAGGGAACACCCCCTTTCTCAGTCATCTTCTTCCTCCACTTCACCTCTCCCACTCCTTCACTTTCTCTCTCTAGAGATCTCTCCAAAACTTGGAGAAAAGGGTGGATTGATCTTGGAAAAGGCTTCCAAAGGAGAAAAGAAGCTTCTTGGTGCAAGAAGAAGCTTGGGGAACTCGTGATTAAGGTTAGTTCCTCACGTTTTGGGTTCAAACATTTGATTTAATCCTTTGAAATGAGGTTTTTGGAAACCCTAGGCAATCTAAAACACAAAATGTGGAGATTGGCCAAGAAATTTTGAGGTCCTACATGCATGCATGTGAAACCTAGGTTAAATGAGGGTTTTTGCCATGGGAGGTTCTAAAAATATTTGGACCTTCGGGAATTGTAATTGAGGCATAGGAAATCATGTTAGAACACTTGATTTCAAGTATTGAGTTGAATTATGGGTTCGTAACGAGTAACGAAATGTTTTCTTGTAGAAGCTTGGGTTGAAGCAAGAACTCAAGGCTTGGACACTTAGGGGTTTGAAGAATACAAGAATTTGGAAGCTCTTAAGGTGGGTTTGTGTTTACCGAAGTGATTGGGTCACTTCCATGTCTAGGGTAATTATCCATTTAAAGATAAAATGATATGTGTTGTGAACCCTAGAATTTGCATGTTGGCAAAGGTAAAATCATGATAGGTAGAGCAATGAGCTCCTATTGCATGATATAGAATTCAAGTATAATTCAATTATCTATACTTGTTGCATGGTTGCATGTATGATTAAACCTAGTGTCATTGAACATAGGTTGGAACATGTGAGAATAGAACCTAGTGTCATTGAACATAGGTTGGAACATGTGAGAATAGAACCTAGTGTTATTGAACATAGGTTGGAACATGTGAGAATAGAACCTAGTGTTATTAAACATAGGTTGGAACATGTGAGAATGGAACCTAGTGTCATTGAACATAGGTTGGACATGAGATTGGAACCTAGAGTCATGGAACCTAGGTTGAGAATGAGAAAGTAAACCTAGTGTTATTGAACATAGGTGAGACTTAGTGACTTGAACCTAAGGTCATGAGACTTAGGTTGGCAAGTGAAAAAAAATGTGAACAACGGGATGTGCGACGATTTTGCTATCCCGGGTAGTCGACGATTTCGCTACCATGCCATGAGTTGGCGGTGTTGAAACGGGATGTGCGACGATTTTGCTATCCCGGGTATGCGATGATTTCGCTACCATGCCATGAGTTGGCGGTGTTGAAACGGGATGTGCGACGATTTTGCTATCCCGGGTATGCGATGATTTCGCTACCATGCCATGAGTTGGCGGTGTTGAAACGGGATGTGCGACGATTTTGCTATCCCAGGTATGCGATGATTTCGCTACCATGCCACGAGTTGGCGGTGTCGACACGGGATGTGCGACGATTTTGCTATCCCGGGTATGCGATGATTTCGCTACCACGCCATGAGTTGGCGGTGTCGAGATGGGATGTGCGACGAGGTTGCTATCCCGGGTATGCGACGAGTTCGCTACCCATGCCATGTGATGGCGGTGTTGAGATGGGGTATGCGACGATTTTGCTATCCCGAGTATGCGACGAGTTCGCTACTCGAACTAGGAGGTGACGAGTTCACTCCTTGAATGTTGGAACCCTTATGGTGAGACGGCGATTCCGAAACCATAAGTAAATAACAAGTAATTGAACTTAGTCAATGTGAAATATAGGATGAACCTAGGAGAGAATGATAAGTTATATTATATTTGGTTGCATCCTTTATGTTTATTTACAAGCATGTAAATAATTGTTGCATAGTTATTTGTGATCTAACTTATGCATATGGTGTTTCTTTGGACCTGGTGGGTCGAGCTTCTCTCTTGGGTGGCCTTACCCACTGGGAACTATGTTTATAGTTCTCACCCCACGTTTTTCAGGTCCTTCCGCGAGTGAGGCGGCGGAGTGAGGCAAGGGTTTGGCTCTCTAGATAGCGGCCCTTCTATTTTGGTGATACATAGAGTTGTACCCCTAGTCTTGGACTTGGATAGTATAGGAGATTTTCATTTCATGTATGAAACTTATGTATTCCATAGTTTTGGAACATGGTGTATGGAATGAAAAGAAAGAAAAGAAAAATTTGGGCATGTATAAATGTGCAATGTGATGTAATAGAAGTAGAACTTCTTTATGTTGATGCTTTCCTTGTGCAACTCTTGTACTCCGTTCCTAGTTGGAACCTCGTGGATAAGCTTGTGTTGTGACGCCTTGGGCGGGTAGAAGAGGTTCTATCCGTTCGGCGGGTCTGGGGCATGCGCCCGTGCGGTTATCCTTTCCACCTAGTTGGTGTTAAAGGCCCGGCGGGGCGTGACAGACTGAGGTGGTATCAGAGAATAGAAACGGTCTAGATGGACCTAAGAAAACCCTAGGATGGAAAAGACCCTAGGATTGTAGGCTCGTGAGTGACGAGATCTTTGATTATGGCGAAAGATAAGTGATTGGGTTATATCCTTATGCCTCTAGTTGGAAATAGAGCTAGATTCGAGGTGTGTCTTATTCTTCGCCAAGTGTGTTCGTGTTGGCGGCCGACAACATGAAACCAAGTGAGGGCAATAAGGACCCTTGTGTGACTTTCGCCTAGATTGGGTTCACGTTATTTTTCGTGAAACATTATGTTGTGAATGACTTTGAATGTCATGAAATGACCAAAGTCGTTGTGTTTTCAGGAGATAATGGTACGTGGACGGCCTCCTACGAGGGCTGGGCTCGGAGAATCGAGCGCGGCTCCCGAACAACTCGGGGAGGGTGAGAACTCGGGTCTTCGTAATGAGTTGACCGAGTTGATTGTCGTGGTTCGGCGACAGGCCGAAGCCATGCAGCGACAGGAGGAGCAAATTAAAAAGCTCCAAGACGAGATGGCGCAGCAAGCGGCTGCGGTTAGGGAGGAGAGAACGGGAGTACCTCCGGCCTCTGCTTCGGCACTGGCCGAGGAGGTGACACCGGCGCCGGCTGTGGCGCCACCGGCATCACCGATTGTAGCCTGTGGGTCGGGTACTCCTATACCCGACTCCGTGATGGAGGATGCGGAGCGAGAGCGCGCACTTGCGGCTCTCATGAGGTTTAAAAAGTTCAACCCGCCTATCTTTAGCGGGGAGAACATGGATCTATGGGATGTAGAGACATGGATCGATGCCATGGAGACACTCTTCGAGGATCTATATACCTTGGAGAGGGACAAAGTGCACCTCGCCGCTCATTGTTTGGAGCGATCGGCGAAGGTGTGGTGGAAGGGAATCCGACGTGATCGACTCCCTAGCCTTCCGCCACCGACGTGGGAGGAGCTTCGGGGTATGGTATTCGCCGCCTACTTCCCCGATAGCGAGAAAAGAAAACTTCAAGAAAGGTTCCGGAAGTTGAAGCAAGGGAACCGCACCGTGCGCGAGTACGAGAGGGAGTTCTCGTACATTATTAATTGCGTACCGCACGTTGTCCGCGGAGAGTTGGACAAGGTCGACTGTTTCGTGCGCGGACTTCGACCGGAGATCTTTCGGGCGGTTCACGCCCTCAAGCTAAAGACCTTTGCGGAGGTCTTGGACCGTGCTCTTTGGGTGGAGCACGGGAATGCTTGTGCGCGTGAAGAGCGCGAGTCGTGGGAAAGAGAGAAGGAAAAAGATAAAGAAAAGGGAAAGAAACGACCGGCGGGTGGCTCGGGTGGGCAGTCTAGCTCTAAGCGGCCTCCGAAGCACTCGCAGTCGCAAAACCAATCGCGAGGGTCCCGGCGGAACCGACCCTCAACCCAGTGCCCGATTTGTAGCGGCCCCCACGGCCCTCAGCAGTGTGATTACCGTGAGGGCAGGTGCTACAAGTGCGGACAGCCGGGACATATGCGATACAATTGCCCGATGGATGATGGCCGAGCACCGTCATCGGCATCGGCATTTGCACCGCCGAGACAGCTTGCGGGCATCCCACCCGCGACGATGTCGGTAGGTCGTACTCAGCCGTCGAGACCAGTGGATGGCCAGCGGCCAGCACCCAGTGGACGGGTATTCGCCTCACAGGTGGAGGAGCCTTCTGCCCAGGATGATGTCGTGGCAGGTATTGTGTTAATGAAAGGCATTCGATGTAGAGCTTTGTTTGATACTGGTGCATCGCATTCATTCATTGCTCGATCATTTGCTATTGCACACGAAATAGAAATTGTAGATGCCACACATGCAAGAACTGTGCAAGTACCTGAACACACCTTTTGCGTACATCACGCGTGTGTAGACTGTCCAGTGAGGGTTGAAAACTGGATCATGCCAGCTGACTTGCTGGTGTTAAATCGAATGAATGAGTATGACTTAATCCTAGGAATGGATTGGCTCTCGAGGTATCACGCCACTATTGATTGTGAGAGCCGGATAGTGAGGTTTAGAGAACCCGGGCACAAAGAGTTTGTGTACCGTGGTTGCAAGAGTTCGTTCTTTGCGTCAATGGTGACCATGTCGCAAGCAAGGAAGCTTATTCCTAGTGGTTGTATTGCCTACTTGGCGACGGTAGTGGATGACCGAAAGGAAGTGTTGGGGCTCGAGGACATTCCTATAGTCCAAGAGTTCCCGGATGTATTTCCGACGGAGTTGCCCGAAATGCCACCGGACCGGGAAATAGAATTCGTGATCGATTTGCTCCCGGGTACGCGCCGATCTCTAAGGCCCCGTACAGGATGGCACCCGCGGAACTGAAGGAAATGAAAGCACAATTGCAAGATTTGATGGACAAGGGTTTCGTAAAGCCAAGTGTGTCACCTTGGGGAGCCCCTGTTCTATTTGTGCGAAAAAAGGACGGTTCGCTGCGGTTATGTGTAGATTACCGCGAGTTGAATAAAGTGACCGTCAAGAATAAGTACCCGTTACCCCGAATTGATGACTTATTCGATCAGTTGCAAGGGTCTCGGGTGTATTCAAAGATTGATTTGCAATCCGGTTATCACCAATTGAAGATCAAACCGGAGGATGTGCATAAGACCGCATTTAGGACGCGGTATGGACACTATGAATTCACGGTTATGCTTTTCGGGCTTACCAATGCCCCGGCAGCGTTCATGGATTTAATGAACCGTGTGTTCAAACCACTATTGGATCAATTTGTGGTTGTATTCATAGATGATATTCTTGTCTACTCTCGGAGTGAAGAGGAGCATAAAAAGTACTTAAGGATTGTACTTCAAGTTCTTCGAGAGAACAAGTTGTTCGCCAAGATGAAAAAGTGCGAATTTTGGATTCGTGAGGTCGCTTTCTTGGGTCATGTGATCTCCGCGGAAGGAGTATCGGTGGACTCTATGAAAGTTGAGGCAATCAAGGATTGGCCTCGCCCGACCAATGTCACGGAAGTGCGAAGCTTTTTGGGTCTTGCGGGGTACTATCGGCGGTTCGTGGAGGGATTTTCAAAAATCTCCGGTCCACTAACGCGTCTTACCCGCAAGGGAGCCAAATATGTTTGGAGCGAGGAATGCAACCAAAGCTTTAAGGAGCTAAAGGAAAGGTTGACTTCGGCTTCGGTTCTCGCCTTGCCGATTGCGGGGGAGGGCTTTGTGGTGTATAGTGATGCATCACGGCGTGGTCTTGGGTGTGTGCTTATGCAAAGAGGATAAGTAATAGCATATGCCTCTCGACAGCTAAAGAGCTATGAGCAAAATTATCCCACCCACGACTTAGAGCTTGCGGCGGTGGTCTTCGCACTTAAGTTGTGGAGACACTATTTGTACGGGGAACATTGTGAGGTTTACACGGATCATAAAAGCTTAAAGTATTTATTCACTCAGAAGGAGTTGAACTTGTGGCAGCGGAGATGGTTGGAGTTGATAAAGGATTACGACTTAACCATCTTGTACCACCCCGGTAGAGCCAATGTGGTGGCCGATGCGCTCAGTAGAAAATTTGTGGAGAACTTCGCAATTGAGATGACGGGACAAATGCCGTTAATCAAGGAAATGGGCCGGTTTGACTTGGAAGTCGTGGCCCCGGGCGTCCCCGCTAGACTTATGAATCTCGAGATTTAGCCAACTTTGTTGGAGCAAATAAAAGAAAAGCAATCCGGTGATCCGGAACTCCAAAAGGTGCGGAGTACTATCGAGAGCGGGCGCGCCGGTGATTTTCATGTAGACTCGAAGGGCGCAATTCGATTTCGAAATCGATTGTGCGTGCCAAAAGTCGAGGATATTCGTGGGGAGATCTTGAAAGAAGCTCACACTTCTCCCTATGCGATTCACCCGGGCGGCACCAAAATGTACAAGGATCTTAAATTACATTATTGGTGGCCGGGGATGAAACTTGATGTTGGACGCTTTGTGGCACAATGCTTAGTATGCCAACAGGTGAAGGCCGAGCGTCGCTTTCCGAAAAATTACAAGGGTTGCCCATTCCAGTTTGGAAGTGGGAGAACATAGCAATGGACTTCGTTGTGGGTTTACCTCGATCACAAGGTGGCCACGACGCGATTTGGGTGGTGGTGGATCGTTTGTCAAAGTCGGCACACTTTTTGCCAATCCACACCACTTGGTCGGGAGACAAGCTAGCACAAGTCTACCTGGACGAGATTATGCGGTTGCACGGGGTCCCGACCTCGATAGTTTCAGATCGAGATCCCCGTTTTACGTCGCATTTTTGGAAAAGCTTGCAAGAAACTTTGGGTACACGGCTCGATTTCAGTTCAGCATTTCATCCTCAAACTGACGGTCAATCGGAAAGGACAATTCAGATTTTGGAGGATATGCTGCGAGCGTGTGTGATGGACTTCAAGGGTGCATGGCCTACACATTTGCCGATGGCTGAGTTTGCTTATAATAATAGCTATCAATCTAGCATCGGTATGGCACCTTTTGAGGCCTTGTATGGAAGGAAATGCCGCTCTCCTATTCATTGGAGCGAAGTCGGCGAGAGAAGGGTCATAGTTTTAGAACATGGTGTATGGAATGAAAAAAAAGGAAAAAAAAAATTTGGGCATGTATAAATGTGCAATGTGATGTAATAGAAGTAGAACTTCTTTATGTTGATACTTTTCTTGTGCAACTCTTGTACTCCGTTCCTAGTTGGAACCTCGTGGATAAGCTTGTGTTGTGACGCCTTGGGCGGGTAGAAGAGGTTCTATCCGTTCGGCGGGTCTGGGGCATGCGCCCGTGCGGTTATCCTTTCCACCTAGTTGGTGTTAAAGGCCCGGCGGGGCGTGACAAACAGAGTCCGATACACTCCGAAAGCCATCTCTCATTTTAGGCTTCCCGAAAAACCGGGTTACTATTCACTTTAAGTGAAATTTGGAAATCGCGTAACTTTTTCATTTTAAATCATTTTCTCCCGAAACTTGACGAGTGTTTACGTAATAAAATTACACACAAAAACATCGTCAACAAAGAGATTAATTATATAGTAAAAATCTCAGTCCTTACAGCGGGTCGGATCGTTATATTTGGTATCAGAGTCGGTTCACCAGCCGGAAAGTGTGAGATGAGTCTTGACTGAGCAAGAGTCGGAATGACAGGTCAAGTCAGGGTCGGAATGACAAAGGTTAGCGAGACAAGTCTCAAATCGCCTAGTGATCTTGGGCTGTATGTGTTTAGGGCTGACGAGAACGTCAGGACCTAAACGGAGAGGAGGGCTTACAATATAGACTTTCTCCTAGAATAGAATGTATTTTACTAGTCATATCGTTGTGACTAGTTTATGGTTTAGAATGAGATGTGTTTTACTAGTTACATTCCGCCCTAGGATGGGTGGGTGTACACCCCCCTTCAGGGCTGTACATGTAGAGTTTTTTGTAGAAAAAAAATTTAGAATGCAGCAGTAATATTAGTACTGTGATATTCTCTAACTAATAAAATTATTTTTTTAGAATTTATCCTTCTCATTATGATTTTTAGACAAATATTTTTATTTTATTTTTATTTGAAAAGAAAATTATAATTTTTTTTGAGAAAAAAGTAGCATACTATCTGTTTCAATTCATAAAGAAAATGAACTAGACTACAAGAGTGAAGCAACGAGACCTCCAAACGGATAAAATAAAACAAAATAAAATAAAGGTCAAAATGGTCGGTTGGCCTCCCATAGAGATCTTAAATCCCATATATCTAGCAACAGCCGTCTCAAGTCAACTCTCCGATTTTGAAACTTTCAGTGTGAGGAAAAAGTTTATATTATTTTAATATTAAATTATCAAGTATTTTAAATTGAATCATTCCATGTCTCAATAAAATTAAATAATCAAAAATTTCATGCGAAATATGTTTTTCGTACAATGAATATTTTCTTGTTTAGCGACAACGAAAAAGGTATTTGCATACAGGTGGACAAATTATAATTTGCCTACTTTGTATCTTTTATACTAAATTACCTTTCTTTTTTTCTTTTTTTTTATAAGAGGAACGGTAGAATAGTTCACCTGTTTTGTTTTTGTGAAATCATTTAACTTCTGCCGAAGTTACTGGACTAATGTGTTACGTAAGTTACTGGACTGGTGTTTTTTATTACAATTTTTTTTTCTGTTCCTCATATTAATTTTCTAAAATTTTTATATTATTTATAGACAAAATTATAAAAAAATTCTTTGCCTTTTAGCCACTATCTTAATTATCCTCTATATTAAAAATTAAATCTTGCTCTCTCCTATTATTTCAAATAGCTATAGACATAAAATTTGTAGTTGTTGAATTCAACTGTAAACCTATATTGAAACAAATTGACAGATGAAGTTTGTTATATATGATTAATATAGCAGAATGTTTAATAGTATTAGCCAAATTTGAGATCTTGTTATCTGATATTTTTAACTTATTTTTCAAGTTACAAACTAGATGGATATTGAAATGTGGGACAATATGATATATCAACTCATTTTATTAAAATTTTACAACCTAATTCATCAATTATTTCAAAATTTTGGATCCATTTTAAATTTTGGTAAAGTGCAGGGGCTAATTGAAGCACTTTTTAATGAAAGGGGGGTAAATGATTCATTCTTATTGTGCAAGGGGATCTTTCTTAATTAAACCTTATTTATAAAAAAAAATACTTCTTGTACATCCAAAAAGAGGTTTAGATCTTGCACCCTCCATCTTAGGATTGATAAAAATTTTAATAGTTTTTAGAGAAAATAAAAAAAAATTAATAGCCTTGAGATAGAGTCGGTATAAAATTTACACTCTACTTTGGGGTTTACCTACAGTATTGCTCTATTTGTAAGACTCTTAAACTTATTATTTACACAATAATTCTTCCTATCATCTTTTTTCAATTAGAAGTCCGTAGGCAAATTAACAAGTTGAGCTTTAATAAATTAAATAATTTGGAGAAAAAAAATTAACATTGCCTCCTACAATGAAAAAGGTTAAAAAAAGAAACACATAAAAAGTTTCGAAACTAAACTGAGGGACAAGTTATATACGGAAAGACTATTATTGAATCTAAATGAATAGGAAAAAAAAAGAGGAAAAGATCAATTACACTTTGGGTCCTCAAACTATGAGACGCGTAATATTTTGGTCCTCAAATTTTAACTTATATTAATTTTTGGCTTGAACATTCTAAGTTGTTGCAATTCAAGTATAGCGAGCCAAATTAGCTTACTAAATGCTGGCATGTTGCTAATATAGAAATAATATTGTAATGTTATGATTGATGACGTACTAATGATGATTAAGATGTTACGTCACTTCGACGTCAATAATACATTACTATTTAGTCAACTAAATTGGGTTGCAGAACTTGATTATAATAATTTAAAAAGTTCGAGTTAGAAATTATTATAAATTAAAGTTTGAGGGCCAAAGTGTTACGCGCCTTATAAATTGAGGACTAAAAGTGTAATTTATCCAAAAATAAATATTTTGATGAGTTCCTAAACATATGCATCCTTGTTAGGCCATATCTCAGTAGGGCCACGACTTATAGGGAGTGACTCTCACAAGCTTAAATACTCGTTGAACTCATTTTGATTTTTACAAGCTATAATCATATATCCATAGCCATTAGGCCATTTTTAAACATAAATAAAAGCTTTCTAACTATATTGACATTTTGCCGAATATATACATTGTGTGCACTATCATGAGTTAATGTCACGCCCCGGGCTAGTTCTAGATGCGGAAAAACGTGCCAATTTTTTTTTTTTGAAAGCCTAGCCCGCGCCACGTACAGACCCGCCACAAATACAGGGTCCACTGTACACACGGACAGAACCTCCCCTGTATTTGCACGGCGTCCACAACTTACAACAGGAACACAATCACCATTCATTCATCACAACAGCACAACAACTCAGAGAGGTTCATACAGCTAACCGTCCTTAAATCTGTATGAATCTAAGCAAATCCTTAGGCGAAGGATGATGCAATGCACAAGCAACAGTCATTCTAGAAAACTGCTTCTTACCCAGAAGCTTTATTTGAAACCCTAATTTCAATCATTCCAGAATCATTTGAAAACTGTTCTCCACACGAGAACTCTCTTTTGAGATCACAAAAACCGAACAATCAGAAATCCATTTGAAAACTGTTTCCCACACGGAAACCTTTATTTCACGACGCTACCACGAGGGGTAGAAAGCCAAAATACTCGATAATGAAACCATCTAAAAACAGTTATATAACCAACTAGTCCAAGCATGCAATCATCACATAATGATAATGAATGATTCAACAACACAAACATGCTAGAATAAGCCCAAAGAATAACTGAACCACAAATCACATCTAATAGGCGAAGGTAGGGTGATAACCAAATCTGGGGAAGTAGCCTCACGAGTCGGAACCTCTAGAGCTACTATCTAGGCGTGCCTCGCAGCGTCCCGACACTCACCACCCTGCTCACCTGAAACCTGCAATGAGGGCGGGGGGTGAGAACATGTACACATGTCTCCCCTCCCAGTGGGTACCACAAGCCGACGAAAGCGAGGTGTACACACCGGCACGAGGGTCAACAAAAGATAGATATGGTATACAGTAGCACAAATAGGTATGAGGCTAACATACAACTGAAACAACTATGCTACTGTAAGCAACTAGTATGCATCAAAGGAGATAACCACAAAGTAAACCCAATCTGAAACCACCGGGACGTATCCCATGCACTGTCACCTGCTCATCTATAGGCACATAAACCTTCTGGACGCACTGCATCAAGGCTCACGGGTCGGCACAAACTCAACGACCCTTTTTCGGAAAAGAACACCCTCAAACGGTGGATCAGACCGCGGTGTACGTGAAGTGCTAGAAGAGCTGTGACGATCGATGCGAATGCTCAATCCACAGAACGGCAACAAGCCGAGAAGCAACCAATAAGCCACAACTAGGATCGCTCGGAACAACAGGCGATCACTATCGACCAACTGGGTCGTCTCAAGAACCATGCAAACCACAACTACTCTACTATCCAAGCACGCATATAAGTAGAGTCTACGGGAGTCAAGTGAACTAAAAACTGTAATGCAAAAGAAGGGATAGAAAGGTATCACCGTAGTCCACTGAACCGACTCCGGATCGAAGCACCCACCTGCAGGAAGCTAGAGCCTAACACTGACGGCTCTCGGGAACCGCGACAAGACCTACGAAAGACTCACAGGGTCAGGGTCCACCAAGTCGACGCTAAACACCAGCTCTCACATCCCGAAACAGACGGATCGTCCGGGAAACCCACCGGGACGATCTCGAAACCACACAAAGCTCTACAGGGGTACCCAACAGCCAACAAGGCCCCTCGCTGTCCCCGAACGCAACAAACCAAGTGACGGGACAGCGAGCACAAGCACGGGGTGCCACGAATACCAAACGCACCCGAAAAGGCTTCCCGGGTCCCCGAAAAGTGCCGATTTGGCACCGGAACCCCACATCACTCATCCGCTGTCCTCGAAACTTCGGGACAGCGATGAGGAACAGCCAACGAGGCTAAACAATGAAGCCAAGTCGCTCGCGAAAACAGCGAGTGAGTCGCGCGACTAGAAACGTGCGTTTCGTCGATTATTTCATCGAAAAACGCGTCGGAAACAAATCCGAAACTCCACGATGGGCGAGGGGGTTGGACAACCAGTCCACAGGGTCCCGAGGACCAAACCCTTGCTGCCCACAGCGTCGTAACGCTGCCACAAGCGCCTAAGTCCCAAAACAAGCACAATATACATACATACAAGCGCTAAAATAAGCCGTTCGAGCAACCCGTTCGTCCGCTCGACCTTCCGCAAGCACCAGCGGATAGGTAGCGACGTCACGGAGACCGTGCTCACTGTCCCACTGCGACAGGACCAGTCGCAAGCCGGGAAATCCCAAAAAAACAGTGAGCGCGCGCACAAAAGCAAGCTTAACTAAGGCCGTGTGAGCAAGCCGTACATCCGCACGACCTTCCGCAAGCACCAGCGGAACGGCAACGATGTAACGGAGGCCATGCTCACAGCCCCACTGCGACAGGACTGGTCGCAGTCCGGGAAAGTGCATAAAAACAGCGAGCAATAGGCAAAAATAGCCCGACAAAGGCCGAACGACGCAACGGCTCAACCAAAGCCAGATCTGAGGTGAGCATGATGATCAGTGCATCGCCGCGATCATCGTGCTCACCTCCCCGGACTCCGGGAGGCAACAGGGAGCTCAAACACAAAGGTACGGCCAAAAAAACAACAATGCAAGGCCCCGGCTGGAGCAACCAGCTCCGGCCGGCTGCCGGCCGGCAGGCAAGGCCAGTGGCGGCCAGCATCGGCAGCGGAGGTCCCAAGGAAGGGAAGGCTCACCTCAGGTGGCGGCAGGAACCGGCGGCGGCGGCGCGGGGAGCAAGGCTGCTCTCGGGTTGGCTGCCAGAGGCTAGGGCACGGCGGCGCCGGCAACGAACGGCGGCGGTGGCGGAGGGCAAAGCCCTAGCTCCGGGAAGGCTCGGCCACCCCTACTCCGGCAAGGAACGGCGGCGGCGGCGGAGGGCAAAGCCCTAGCTCCGGGAAGGCTCGGCCACCCCTACTCCGGCAAGGAACGGCGGCGGCGGCCGGCGGCGACGCAAGCGCCGGCAAGGGGGGGGCCCGTCGGACGTCGTCCTGTCGGTGACCGTGACAAAAACAGAGGCGGGTGGCGGCGGCGGAGCAAGGAGACAGAGGCTGCCCTAGATGCCCAAAGCCGAGCCCGCGGCGGCTCCGGCGGCTCTCCGGCGGCACGGCGATGGCCGGGGAGGCTGGTGGCGGCGCCGGAGGTCGCGGGGGAGGTGATGCTCACCTTCCCAGGGTGCGGGAGGCGGCGGCGGCAGGGGCTCACCATCCTCGGCCAGCTGCTGCTCCAGCAGCTGGCCGCAGCAGCTTGGCGGCTGCTGCCGGCGACTCCCGGCGGCAGGGCGACGGCGGCAGGGGTCGTGCCACCTCAGGGGAACTCCGGCGTGGGTTTCCCCTGGGTGCACACCTCAGGAAAGGAGAAGAAGAAGAAGAAGAAGAAGAAGAAGAAAAGAAGAAAAGAGAGAGGGAGAGGTGGCCGGAGCTGCTCCGGCCAGGAGGTGGCCGGCGGCGGCCGGCACAGCTCGGGGAGGAGGCCAAGGGGCAGGGGAGCCTTGTGCTCACCTCTGGGAGCAGGGGAGAGAAGGGAGTGAGAGAGGGAGAGAGAGGGAGAGAGAGGGAGAGAGAGATAGTGTGAGGGGATGGTTCAACCACCCCTCACCTACTGCACCCACACACACACTCCACCTCCCACTCCACTCAAAAACACAAAAACCCCTCTCAGCCAGCACAAGATGCCAATACACCCCTCCACAAGCGATCTCACGCTAAACGGTGCGAGAACAGGGTCTAAATCGCGAAATCGAAAAAAACGTGACATACGACCTTTCGGCGATCAAGATGGAATAACTGTTTATCCGCTCGCCGTGTGTCGACGCGGATCACGCCATCGCGCTCAGCACTGCCGAGACATCGAACTCACCATTTTGGATCGTCAGAATCGGACTCCGGATCGTGCCGTTAAGCCGTTCACTCTCCGCGACGAAAAACCAACAACTATCAAAATCCACTAAAATCACTTATATACATATATATATATAAATACCTGTATATATATACGTATACTGATCAAAAACACAGTATCAGGGGAGAGGAACACATAATTTCAAATTTCCAAAATTCGAATTCTCACAGTTAAGTTCTACATATTATCTTGTTTTGTCCAATTGATATCCTACTATACTACATTCTCACTAATATATTTTACTCAAGAAACATAAATAACAATACATTCTCACTAATATATTTTACTCAAGAAACATAAATAACAACACCTACAAGGCATGTATATATAAGAAGTCTGACTACTCCAATAGCATAGTTTTTTTAATCTATACTCAAGTATCATTATTTAACAAGAAATCTCTATTTTGACTAGATTTATTTCATGCAACATAAGATAGAAAAACCGGTAGAAAGAAAAACGAAGACACAAGAGGAGATCACCGATTTCGAAGACTCAAATCCATCGACTCTTCAAGAAGAGCCGTCCAAAGCTCGATCAAAGGTGTGAAGTTCACTAAGCAACCCTACAAGAGGGTTTCTATCCCATTAATACCATCTAAAAGTCTACAAATAGGAAACCCTCAAATCTAAATTCTAAAATTATATTCTACCCAAAATCTTTCAAAACTACCAAAATATTACAAGAAAAGGCGCTCGTAGAGGCGATTTTTAGTAATTGTAGAGGCGGTTTAAACTGCCTCTACGAACCGTAGAGGCGGTTCCAACGACCGCCTCTAGAGCACCGGCGTAGACAGCACCTCTATAATGTAGAGGCGGTTTGAACGACCACCGGGGAATACTAGAGGCGGTCCGGTAGGGGCGGTTTCGACCGCCTCAATAAAATTTTTTAATTTAATTTTTTATATTTTTAATTTATTTTATAATAACATAGAGGTGGTTTATACTGCCTTTACGAATGTTGTACCGTAGAGGCTGCCTCTACGTATATTATTTTGTAGTGTCGTTTTAAACCGCCTCTATGCAGAACCGCCTCTACAGATAAGCAAATTCTCATTAAATAGAGGCGATTTGAACCGCCTCTACATAAAAAATAATATAAATATTATATTAAAATAATTATTTTGATCGGCATTTACGCACATAACATTACAATTTCATTGACAAATATATTACCTTAAATATCAATGCACATCAAATTTAACATTTAATCTAAAACATACACTAACAACACAAAAAACAAAATAATTTTCAATATCATCAAAAATTTCATAATTTAAGATAACATATAATCCAAAATACATAACCTCATTCAATATCTACCATAGAAAGTAGCAATACAATAAATAAAAAAGTTTAAACACTTTCACAACTAGTCAACACTTGAGATGTCGATTGTTTAGAAAAATTTAAATAGTTTTTTGATGTCCTCCATTTGTAGGCTCGTGATATCGCATTCGATGAATGATTGTTTGGAGAAAGTGCGTCAATCAGATTAGTATTGCCCGCAACAACCTAAGAAAGAATCAAACAATATAGACATTATTAGTTATAAGAAAGCTCAATAAATTTTTTTATATACATACATATATACTAACTTGCAATTAATTTAGCATACCTGAGAATTAAGGAATCTATCCGACAATAGTGTTTTTAGGCGAATCATTTCCTCTCGCATCTCTCGCATCTCTTCTTTAAGCTTACCTACTTCCCCTGATTGGCCTTCTCTTGATTCGCTTATTGTAGGTAAATTCATAAGTTTTAAGCCATAAGATGATCTTAGTGTAGGTCCCAACCCTAAGCCTTTCACACGTCCATTATGCTCAGGAACCATGACATCGAGAAAGGCTTTATCTACTAGTTTGTTCGTGTCAGATTCGGAACCTTGTGAAAGTGTGATAAACTTTGCACGCGCAACCTTGTGAAAGTGTGATAAACTTTGCACGCGCAGCATCCTATTAGTGATTTGATAAAAAGTGTTGATATTCCACAAATTATAAATTTTAAATATGACTATGAGATAGAAAATTATACTTACCAAACTTTTCTCCGCATCCTCATTCACAAAATTGTCATTCTTTTTTTTATGAGTTACCTCCCAAAAAGTAAGTCGATCAGGTTCTTTGCCAAGAACAATTTCCTATAATTATAAATAATGATTTCTAAATGATAAATATAATAATACATTATTTAAGATAAAGTGAATTTAAATGTCAAGCTTTTACCGTTTTCTTTTGCTTCCTTGCATAACTTTTCTTACCCGATGTGTGGGCCATCTTCACCATCTATGCCGAAAATGAATTAACTCGACCAAGTTTATACGATAAAAGAATAAATGTGTTAAAAATGAATATAACACTATAAGCAACATTACTATAAAAATAAAATTTTTATACCTTTGTCACGCCCCGGGCCCTAGTGGGAGCCTACCAGGCACGTGCACAGACCCGCCGTGTACACCAAAATAACACACAATGTACACAAGGCGTCTACAACAATAATAATCAAGTAGTAGAAGGAATACATCCTAAACAAGGTGATCAGAGCGAGAACATAATTCTACAACTAAAATAAGTTCAACATATACAATAAAATTATACATCTTATGAGCTAACAGATCAACCAAATAACACAACTATACACCTTTCATACAAAATAAAAGAAAGGCATCAAGGGTCCATCTAAAACATCATCGTCGCGGCTCTAGCTAGCTGCTAACCCCTCGCCACGATCTCAAGCCTCTCCCGCTGCGGAAGGCTCTGAAACAAAAACCCAACAGCCATGGGGGTGAGAACTATTAAACAATAGTTCCCAGTGGGTAAGCCGCCGAGAGTGGCGAAATACACCGCTAGGTCATCTGAGGCAAAAGTAGGATTAGTAATAAAGCATGATTAACATATAAAGGTTCTACTCTACTATGCCTCTAACATTAAGTTATAAAACATGATCATGTTACAAAGCATGTAAACATTCTACTCATATACGTGTAAATATGCCATGATCAACTACGCATGTTCTAATATCATAAACTCACTATATGTCAAGTTTACTATTACACATATGACTTGTCTCCAACTACAAGTATGAAATGTATAACCGACTTCCCACTACATGTATGAACTATATGACTTGTTCCCAACTATATATATGTTATGTTCACTAACCACAAATATGCCAAGTCATGTCAATGTCTCACTACATGTAATGCCACAAGGTCACAACCCACTACTATGTCCATCTGCTACATCTATATGCATCGATTAATTATGGTGTCAAATGTCACATTCCTCACAATATTTCCTACCATAAAGGACTTCTCAAGTCTCGACTTGTGCCGTGCCTAATGGCCCCGTGGTAGTCAACATTCTCTCGCTAGAATGAGACTCCCCCACGGCAATCCACTTCGGCGCCTATATAACCTGCACATAGGCGATCAAACGTCGCAAAAGGCCCACTCCGGAGTGCCGGCTTGTAGGGAGCGACCCTCACAAGCATGTGCGAATGAGCACAATGGCATTAACAAGCATAGTCAACAGCATAGGAAATACGTTCATCATGTCTAAAACATAGAATCACAACATCGACTCGAGGGTCGGAATCATAATACATAAGTCACACTTGTTCTCAAATTTATCGTTGGTATGTCTCTACCAATGTACTACATGCCTCTAACATGTACATGCTCACATCTCAATTTATCAAGTCCATATTCAATGCATTCTACAATGCCATAATCCATGCATTATTCTAATGCCATATATCATGCATTCTACAAATGTCATATCCATGCATTATCCTAATGCCATATATCATGCATTCTACAAATGCCATATCCATGCATTATCCTAATGCCATATATCATGCATTCTACAAATGCCATATCCATGCATTATCCTAATGCCATATATCATGCATTCTACAATGCTAACTAAATCATCATTCAAGATTTACATAT
This sequence comes from Puya raimondii, assembly GCA_016920855.1. NCBI lineage: Eukaryota > Viridiplantae > Streptophyta > Magnoliopsida > Poales > Bromeliaceae > Puya > Puya raimondii. The sequence goes on along the minus strand of JABWPP010000050.1, from coordinate 81,308,960 downwards.
ATCATACTACATGAACCTCCACTTTATGGAGTATAAGTCACCATGCAAATATTCGATCCCTCATTTAACCAAGTAAACACATGCTTCGCCAATCACAATTATCAAATACAAAAAGAACCCCTTTCCTCATGTCTTAAACATGGAATTGTTCAACGACCAAAAGGTCGAGCTCAATGTCAACAATGCCCGTCATAGTTGCTCACCTAGATGAGGTGCAACATACTTGTTTTGCATTTTGTCATATCCTTTCTTTTCTCTATAGCAAGCATACTTTAGTATGCGTAAGTAAATTCACTAATCCATCAACCAAGTAGTTTTTCATATGACACTCCTCACCAGCATGCATATCTTAAATAGCATTTCATAAATGCGTCAGCACAATACTAGTGCAAGTACTCTAACATGCTTATCATTCTCATAATACTCTACTATATGGAGTATGCCACTTTTCACATGCAACAAGTATATATCATGTGTTTACAATTTCTACCATGTCATAATTAGCACAATTATGCATCTAATCAATCCTATAATAAAATAGGAGACATAGGGGGAGTTCACCCATTTCGGTGAGGTCAGACCCACCGGATAACCATCGAAACCTCGCAGTACTTCAAAACGAAGTTGTCCCTCGAGCTTCACATACCCTAAGATAATTTTCCAATGGGTTAGGGGCTTCGAACAAGCTCACCACGAAATTCACCAAAATTCATGAAGAAAATAGGTGAATAATACCTTAATCCAAGAAAAGCTTGTGCAAACTCCAAATCAACACATTGGAGCTTCAAATCTAACCTACAAAAGTGTTCTACACTCATCAATTTAGCCCCAAGAGCTCACAATCAAGAAACCCTAACAATAACCCTAGTTTTTATGAAACTAGGTTTTCATGCAAATCTCAAGCAAAAATCACAAATAGAGGTTGTAAAAGGGTTTACTAACCTCAAATCAAGCTCCCAACCAAACTCAAACGTGCTAAGATTGAAGCTAAGCCCACCAACAAGCTCCTCTCATCCATCCCGAGCTCCCCTCAAAGCCAAGAAGCAGCTCCATGGAGAAAATGGAGAGAAAAGAGAGATTAAAACCTCAAATCAAGTGTTTGGGAGCAAGAAAACCAAGAGAGAAAGGAAGAGAACTCACCTCCTTCTTCTCTCAAGCCTCAGCAGCAAGAACAACAAGAGAGGGTTGAGGGGATATATTACATGATGTAACAATATCCCCTAAGGCCCCTCAAAACTCAGAAATTACAAAACTGCACGAAATCTGATTCTGCAACACTGCGTACCGGTACACGAATTGGCGTACCGGTACTAATTAAATCAGTACCCGTATGCCAAAATCAGTACCCGAATGCAGTACAAATTCTGCACCTTTTGCAGAATTTGATCTCCGGAGTCCGTTTTCGCCCTTTATAAGCCACGAAAACACCTCAAAGCTCACCAAACTCAACCCAAAACTCCAGAATAGTATAAGGCACTATTCTCTCACTAGAACTCCGTAATTTGCTAAAGTTCAGTGTGCTACAACCTTACTTTTCTCGGTAGACCAATGTGCTATTAAGCTAGTCCATTAATCTCTAATCACACCTAGTGACACACTATTAACTAATTCTTGAATCGGTTTACCATCTGAAAAGTATTCACATTTTAATTCACTTTTATAATCTCTCCACTTTTTGTTCAATGATGCCAACACCCAATGTCTCGTCTCCTCGGGATATCTAAACTTTGCCTACTCAAAATAAAAAGCTTATTATAAGTCTATACTAATAAAAGTATGTGAATGTACAAAAAAAAAATTAAGTAATGAGTAAAGATGAAAGAATCTCAATATACTTTAGCATTTTTTCCTTGAATGGATTAAAAGTTTGTTATCCCATCGCGGAATATTTAAAGGAGCAAATGTCCCATTCTTCGTGATTACTCCTAAAAATGATCCAAGGACAGATCCTACGTAGGTACATGAAACCCCGTATTTATCAACTTCAGCATCAATTCTTTCTCCTTCAAGTAGGTTCCACACATCTGCCAGTGTTGTTCTTCCCCGCTTCTTATGTCTATTTTTATCTGCACCTGAAAATAAACTTAAATATGTTAATTTCAATAGAAAATTAAGCTTACGCACAACATAATTAAAAAATAATTTTACTTATCAATGATCCAAAGAAATAACTCATTTTGACTATTATTTTCAATCTCAGTATTACTTGAATTTGTAGGAGTTTCTGAGTAAAATGGTAAATGCTCCTCTCTTACTGCTTCTTGAACTTCTAAGTCATCTTGAGAGGCCGAAGTGATTATAATGGCAACTGTGCAATCTTCTAGAGCTCGAAGATATTTTTTTAATTTCCTATAAATGATAAACAAATAATATAAATCAAGCATATTTAAATTTATAAAATCCAATTAACCAAATATAGAGTAAAAGTATATTTATCAACCAAATATGAGAAGAAAATTCACATGCATGAGAAGTGACTATATTTCAATAAAAGAATAAAATACTTCATCATTGTCATCTTCATTTATATCAACTCTGATCCAATTTGGATGTTCATTCTCATCTAAACTTTGAATATGTGAGGAAATTACAAAAATCTCATCCGTCGAATCTTTACCCATATCAAACAAATCTCTTAGTTTAATTCTCACAACGGAAGACCAATTCTCATCATTCGGTATTTGTACATAAAATACTTGTTCGACTTGTGATGAAAATATATAAGGATCATCTTTCAACTCTGCACCTGTATGTATTAAGCGAGAAAAGTTAGCAAGGGTGAAACCAAATTCATCATGCTTAACGCCCATACTATGGTGAACATCAACCCAATCACATTCAAATAAGACAACCTTGAAATGACCATAATAATTTAATTCAATGATATCCGTTAATCGACCATAATAGTTTATGCCGTCTGTTTCTGAAATATTAACAACATCACTATTTTGAGTCTTTCTATTTTGTTCACGAGCTTGCATTTGAAATCTAAAACCGTTGATAATAAATCCACTATTTTGAGTCTTTCTATTAGGGCCTTTGAAACCGTCCATAGTAATGCAGCCCGCATATGAAAAAAAATTTAGCTCGAAGTATCATAAGTCTCTACGCCCTTCCACAAATTTTTTAATTCCTCAATTAAAGGTTGTAGAAAAATATCAATATCATTTTTGAGATCTTTTTCACCTGGAATAATCATTGATAACATAAAAGATGACTGTTTCATACAAATTCAAGGGGGTAAATTATATGTAACCAATACAACTGGCCATGTACTATAAGTAGTACTCATTGTTCGAAATGGATTAAAACCATCACTACAAAGAGCCAGTCTCACATTGCGCAAATTAGAGGAGAAATCTACATATCGTTCATCGAATGCCTTCCACGCTTAACCATCTGCAGAATGTCTCAGTAGCCCATGCTTCTTACGACCCTTATTATGCCATCTCATATTATTCGATGTTCTTGTAGGGGCAAAAAGCCTTTGCAGCCTTGGTATAAGAGAAAAATAACGTAAAACTTTTACTGGAATCTTCCTCTTTTGTTTTGATATAGCAGATGTGTTAAAAGTATTTTCTTCATTATTTGAAATATGATCTTTTTTCATACTAGTATTTTTCCAACGAGAGGACCCACAAACATCGCAAACTTCTTGACTAATTTTATCACCGCGAAATAACATTCAATCATTTGGACAACATTGAATCTTCTCATAACTTAAACCTAAGGCATTAATAATTTTTTTTGCCTCATATAAAGAACGAGGTAATGAAGTACCTTCAGAAAATGCATCAGCCAATAGTTCTAGTAACATACTAAATGACTCTTCTGACCAACCATTTAGACATTTCAAGTAGAACAAATGGAGTATAAAAGATAGTTTTGAAAATATCTTGCATCCCGGATATAATTCTTCATTTGCATCTTTTAATAGTTTATGAAAGTCCTGGTTTCCATAGTCTCTTGACTAGATTGTTCCATGCGAGGTTTTACTGTGGATTGTTCTGAGTCCGCCCTTCCGTCAAATTCATTAATTGTTATATTTGTTTCATTAGTTGGTTCACCGACTAAGCCAATAGTATCATGTAAAAGTCCATGTATATCATCTGATCTTCTAAAGTTTTGGGTAATAGGGATGCACTCTTGTACATGTAGAACTTCTTATACATGTAAAAACTGAGAAGTTGAAGAAAAGGTAGCAGCATTAACTGGAGAAGTAAAAGATAAAGGGTCCTCTCCAGGGCAAACCCATCTAGTATATCCCTTTAGAAAGCCATCACATATCAAGTATATCTTCGCATTCTCATATGTTTGTAATGAACAATTAACACAGCATACAGAGGGGCACATTATTTTGCCACTATAGGATGCATTACAAAATGCAAATTTCAAAAATTGTAACACTCCATTTTTATATGCATCACTATTTCTAGGTTTAGTCATCCAACTTGTATCCATCATAGCAAAATAATTGAAATAAAAGATAATTGATTCAATATCAATTTTTAGTTATGAAGCTAACGATTAATTTAGTGAAAATTCTATATCAGTAATTTATTTGCATTCAATATAGTGCAGTATGAAATTTATCAACTCAAGATAATAGAACAGAATGGATTGCTAAGAGACTTACTCCTGAAGAGCTGATTTTGCAAGCCCTCTTTCAACACGATCTCGTAGATTTTTTATCCTCACAGCAATGCCTCAACAAAAATTTAACTAGATTCGCGTGTAAAAACCTTCAAAAGAAATGTAATAAGTGGCCCTAACAAAGAATTGACTAGCCAATGAATCAGTCAATTATTAAACAAAGCATTTGAATGAATTTCAACCAAGCAATATTTGCATCATACATGTCAACTAAAACACTAAAATTTTGAATAAATTTCAACAGCAGCAAGAAAAATAATTAAAAATGCATGATTCTAATGGAGTAAGGTGTAGTGGCACAAGTTATTAAGCTATTTTCCCTATTTCAAACTAGTAAATTAAAACCTTTTTTTTGTTGGGGGGAGGAGGGAGGCACAAACTATGATGCTAATGCCACATGATAAAGCTGAACAAATAAAATGTGGAGTAAGGTGTAGTGGCACAAGTTGTTAAGCTATTTTCCCTATTTCAAACTAGTAAATTAAAACCTTTTTTTTTGTTGGGGGGGAGGAGGGAGGCACAAACTATGATGCTAATGCCACATGATAAAGCTGAACAAATAAAATGTAATCATATTTCCACACACTAAATAACACAGGTAATAATTAGCTTCAATTTATAAAGTCTTAATCAATATAATGCAGCTCAAGAAAATATAAATGTAAACTCAAATCAAATAAATTAAAAGATTAGATAATAAACTCAATATTTCGAAAGATTGAATAACCAAATCAAAATGGTTTATAGTTTAGATAAGTTTTGTACATTTTTACCTTAAGTTTAATTAGATCATTTTTTTTTTGAGGAAAAGGTAGCACGCTACCCGCTTCATTCATTGAAAGGATGAACTAGGCTACATGGGTGAGGCAACAGAAGGCCTCAAGTGAGAGGGGAAAAAAAGAAAAAAGAAAAAAAAAAAGACACTGTAGATTGCTAGTGCGGTTTAGCAGAGAGGATTTGTTCCCAGAGGGTCGTTAGCTGTTTGACTTTATAAACTGCTATCAGAGGGTCTGGCTGGGTCTTTCGAAAAATTGCACCATTTCTGGCCTCACAGGTGATCCACCAGCAAGCTATTAGTCTAATCAGACTATTTTGCGGTGATTGCGGTCCATTTCTTGTCATCCATCTATCCCAGACCAAATTCACATCAATTCCCAAGTCTCTGGACTGGACACCCTCCCTGATCATTACCATAAGAAATCTAATAAAGACGCATTGTGTGAATAAGTGGTCCACTGACTCCTCTTCAACCCCACACAATATGCAAGCTGTATTTCCAGTCCACCCTCTCTTCTTCAGGTTATCTGCTGTAGGAGGCCTCTTTTTAAGTACGAGCCAACTAAACACTTTTACTTTCAGTGGTATACGGAGGCTCCATGTTTTGCTTGCTCTGTTATCTCTAAAACCTCCATCACTCGGCGCTAATTAGATCATTGAAGAGCAAATATATAAAGTCAAAAGAATTTGGGACATGCCACATTGCACTAAGAAGTGCTTTTAGGGGTATTTATAACGATCATGGAAAGCATAAAAGGTTCTACAAAGAATAGCAGTTCAGCGCATACTTAATTACAAAGGTAATTTATTTTGCAAGCAATTTATTATACAAGTGAAAGTTTCTATAGGAGACTCTTGTGAGTATGTAGCTAATCCTAATTTATTCCTATTTGTATTCACACAAAGTCTAAATATGTCTCTCCCCAACCTTATGCTCTACTGGAGCAAAACTAGCTACCCATAATTACTCAGTTCTATGAGACCTAACAAACAAACTTCCTTTCAAATTCTACCAAGGAAATATTATTGAATTTAAGCTGCTAATAGCGAAGCTATTAATTTGTTATATAAACCTATTACAAAATTAGATATCAAGTTTCCACATATAATCATCCAGCCATTAATTATCATAATTATAATATGAAACACAGAAAACCTGAACTAGCTGTCACTTACACAAGCTGGACTCACAGAAATCTTAAGCAATCTTCCCAATTAAATGAACATAACAACAGAAGATTAAATAACAAGAAGAGAATCCATGTAAGGCCACCATCTCAATCATTCTCCGACTAAAAGCTCAAACATGGAGGATGGTAGCAGGAAACTTTAGCATGACCAAAGCCCGAGTATCCTTGGTTGCTTTGAATCTACCTCAAGCAACCAAGGATCCGGCACCGTGTTCTGCCCCGGCACCGTATCCTTGGTTGCTTAAAAAAGTTTTTTTTTTGTGTGGTGGAAATAGAGGTGGTTTTGTGAAACTGCCTCTAATCCGCCTCTAATACTATAACTTAGAGGCGGTTACAACCACCTCTCGACAACCGCCTCTACGAGCGCCTTTTTTTGTAGTGAATCATATATTTGAAGTGTGGGGAACAAAAACTCAGCTCTTCCAAACTTTACTTTCTAGCTCAAGCCTCTTAAACCGAACTTGGAATCTCCATAATTATCTGAAGATACAAGTTCGTCAATGGACCACCGGCAAATTTTAGGCATTACAGAGGGTCATTAGACCTCTTGCGAGATATAATGACTACATCACTTCTTTTGTTCCTTTTATTAACCATGTTAGTGCATATGTCATTTTGGTGGAGGAAGATGAGCAGTCTACGTACAAGGAAGCTTGTAAGTCGACCAATGAGGAAAAGTGGCAATACTCGATGGAGGTGGAGATGTAGTCACTTCGGAAAAAAAAGACATGGGAGCTAGTAAAACTACCAAAGGAAAGAGATGCAATTTGATGTCAGTGGATTTTCACGGTGAAGAAGGACGCGAAAAGGAATATGGAGAGGTTCAAGATAGGGTTATTGGTGAAAGGATATGTTCAGAAGCCAGAAATTAACTTAGATGAGATTTTTCGCTGGTAGTTCGTTGAAACTCTATTTGGGTTGCTTTAGCGACCCCGACGGTTATGGACTTGTTGCTTGAGTAGATGGATGTGAAGATGACATTTTTGCACAGTGACCTTGGTGAAGAAGTTTTTATGACACACTTGAAGGCTTTGTCGAAAAAGGCAAGAAGTATCCAGTTTGTCGGCTGAACAAATCATTGTACTATTTGAAACATGCACCAAAATATTGGCACAAGCGATTTGATTCCTTCATTTTGCATTCAAATTTTTATAGGCTTGAAGTAGATCATTGTGCCTGTTTTTATGGATATGATGACAAGAGCATCTGCATTTTGCTATTATATGTCAATGACATGTATTCGCGAGGAATAGTAAGGATTGGATGTATACTCTGAAAACTTGGTTGACCAAAGAGTTTGATATGAAGGACTTAGAAGCCATGAACCACACTTTCGGGATGAGGGTGCTGCACGAAAGCAACAATAAAAAGGTCTGGCTTTCATACAAAGGTTGTATGAAGAAGGTTTTGCAGCGCTTTAATATGCAGAATGTGAAGCCAATGTTCACCATTTATTTAAAACTACCTGCTAAGCAACCACCCAGCACAAAAGTGGAAAAGGCGAACATGGCGTGGGTACTGTATTCATTGGTAGTAGGGAGCCTTATATTTGTCATGGTTTCCACAAGACCCGACGTGGTGCAAGTAGTAGGAGTTGTGAGTCTTTATATAGCAAATCTTGGTTGCGATCATTAGGCTGCAGTGAAGTGGATCCTCTGGTATTTGAGGGGAACGACGAATTTCTTACTCTGTTTTGTTTCTGCTTGTTTGGAGTGTGTCAGATATATGATGCAAATTTCACGAAAAATAGAGACAGGAGAAGGTCTACTACTTGTCTTGTATTCTCTATGAGTTGTGGTGCTATTTGTTAGGATTTGAAGCTTCAGTAGATGGTGACATTGTTAATGACGGAGGCGGAGTACTTACCAGTGGTACATACTTGTAAAGAGGCCACTTGATTGAAGAGGTTGTTTAGAGAATTGAAGGTGAAGCAAAATATTGTGTGGGTGACTTGTGATAGTCAAAGTGCGTTGTACTCGGCGAAGAATTCAGTGTTTCACTCTCGGACAAAATACATTGACATTCACTATCACTATGTAAGAGACGTGGCGGATGAAGGCCTTATATCCTTGTTGAATGCTCATATTGATACAAATCCAGCGGAAATCGGTGACTTGAGAGAAATTAAATTGGAGCCAAATTTCTCTCAGGCTTGGAGTAATGCAAGGAGGAGTAGGAGTTGGCAAGACTTCTGATCTGACGTTTTATGGTGTTTGATACATGTCTTCAAGTAGGAGAATTATTGAATCAATGTGAAACTATATTCCGAGACGACTGGGGAGTGTCGGGATTAGGTTATTGGATGTTCATTCTAGGACCTGGACGGCTCGCAAGAGAAACTGATCAATTGGATTGGGATCTGATCGGTCAAAAGCACAATAGACATCTACTTGTACTATCCTATTGATCAGATAGGTAATCCAATTGTCGGATTGGCTCGGATCGATCAGGAATCAATTTTTGGTCAATTGCATCTCTCAAGTGGTTTTGGCGTATAATCTGATCAGTCGAATTTGGGAATATGACCGGACGGTTTCGGCAGTCCAAGTCGGTTTGAACCCGAAATTTATTGGAGCTATAAATAGACTTTTTGGGTGGATTTGAGATGATGAGTTTCATTGTAAAACTCTAGTTGAGAGAGAAAACGTGAAAGAGCCCTAGAGAGAAAGATTTATTGTATCCATTCTACTCTTTGTGTTATTGTGTCGTGGATTAATTGAAGAACAAATTGAAAAGGTTTTGCCTTTGGACGTAGGTCGGCACACCATTGGTTGAACCACGTAAATTCTTATATTTTTGTCTTCTTATTGCTTTACTATTCTTGTGCTTATTTTGTCGATCGTTCTCGCCAAGTTCTCTATAGAGGATCTTGATTATTTCTGTTGCTCTTGCGTGTTGAGACGGTTTGAGGAGTGCTTGATTACCTCTCAGTTAGTTCCTCTTTTTTATTTTGCTACTAGCAAAATTGGGTGGGGGCCGCGGGTATACTATGTATGAGGATGATCGAGCTTTGGAGTGAATTAGACTGGTTTAAGGTGGTGCTGCATCTAGTCAGTGGGAGTCTGAGAACTTTGTCCCTAACTCTTAATGATTGACTTAGCTTAGTTGGGGATTTTTCTCTCCTACCTTCATGAAAATTGCTTTCTTGGAATATTAGAGGTTCGGGTGACAAAGGAAAGAGAAGATGAGTTCGGAGTTATATTAAAAAAATAAAATAAAATATACAAATGGGATATTTTATGTTTTCAAGAAACCAACTCTGGTAAATGCTAAATTTAATTATAGGTGGTTGTTTTGATAGTTGGGCTGTTCTGGACAGAGATGGTGCATCTTGGTGAATTATGATTAATTAGGTAGAAGAAGGAGAAATTCAACGAAATAATTTGCTTCAAAGGAAGGTTTTCTATTTCTGTACCTATAGGATATATTCATGATGACTTTAAATGGTTGTTAACTATAATTTAAGGGCCTAAAAATAAGAACTTGGTTGATGATATTCTAGCTAAACCTAGCACTGTTGGAAGCTTCAGTATTAAGAAGTGGGTAATTAATTACTGGAGATTTTAATTTAACTAGATTTGGGTCCAAAAGAGACTGCAAGGAGAATAATGTTAATTGAGTGAACAACTTTAATGATTTTACTGCATATTGGCAGTTAGTTTATTTTCCTTTAAAAGGTAGGAAATTTACTTATTCTAAGTTTAAGAGAGAAATCTTGTCTTGCTCGTTCGCACAGATTTTTTTTTAATTTCTAAGACAACAATTGTTACTGTTATCTCTGATCACTCTTCAATTGAACTTTGATTCACAACCCGTGAATTCAGAACAACAAAATTGCTTAGATTCGAGAAGACGTGGTTAGAGAAAAGAGGAACTTAATAATCTGATTGTCAATTGGCGGAATGATCGAAGATGCCAAGACAGGATAAGCATGCAAATGTCTTGTGAACAAACTAAGAAGGCTAAGGAATTAAGGAGTTAAAGGTGTGGGAGCGATAATTTTGAATGTGTTCTTAGAAGAAAAGCTGAGTTGGTCAGAAAAGTAGACAAATTAGATGAGGAGGAGCAAATCAATTGTATTATCTAATGAAGATTTGGAGCTAAGAAAGGATAAAAATCTCAAATTCAAGAACTAATACCAAATATCAAAAGAACTCTGTGACAATTTGAATAACAAAAGAAATGGAACGAATTAGTATTTTATTGTTAGGCCTAACTTTGATCTTTTTACCTGCCGCATAGTTGACCTCTTTTTTTAAGAGTAGATTAGTACAGAACCTATCCTAAAAGCCTAGCCAAAGATACACTAAGAAATGGCAACAAGAACATGAGCTCCAACTAAACAAGATCCCTATATATCATACTTTGTTTTAGCAAGTAGCACATAAATTATATTATATTAATCAATGTCTCTATTGTTCTTGTTTGAACAATTATTAATTAATTCAAAGTTTAACTATTTACGAAGGGTCGACATATCCCTCTATGTTTTTTTTTTTTTTTTTTGAGAGAAAGGTAGCAAGCTACCCGCTTCATTCATTGAAGAAAATGAACTTGGCATACAGAGATGGAAGCAGCTAAGGCTTCCAGGGATAGTAAAGAGGCGAAAATGTGGTAGAGAAAAACAGCAAGGAGGAGAAGGAGGAGTGTAGCTGAGAGGAGCAACATAAAAAGAAGCGACGCAATAACGAAAACCAGATTTCAAGGGCGATTGTCACAGGAGCTGGATCCAGGAGGCCACCAGAAGGTTGACACGATCCTTAGAGCGCGAGGGACTGTATGTTGATCTCGAAAGATGGCGTTATTCCTTTCTGTCCAGACGACCCACCAGATTGCCGTCAGATGGGTTAACTTTTTAGACCTTTTCGCCACGTCACTAAGGCTCGTCGCACTTTCCCACAGCTGACGGACGTCACCGGATTAAGGGCCTGTTTGGCCCTACGGTGCAGCCAACAAGCGGGCCGCACCGCAGAGCTTTTTGGACATGATTTAGGTATGCATTTGAATATTATATATATATATATTAAATTTCATATTTTTTTGATATTAATTACTTAATGATTAAGCGACTACATAAGTTGCAATTATGAGGTACTTTCTTTTTGAACAGTGTAAAATAATGCAAATTAATTTTGATCAAAATTTCTGTTAACTATCTAGAGTAAGATTTACAAACCCCACTTAAATATAATAAACCTATCCTTTATTTTCACAAAGTTGTTTAATTTTGACTATTAATTTATTTGGGCAAATTAATGATGTGAAAACTAATTTTAACAATTATAAAATTTAGTTTCTAGAACATTCTATCCTAAATTTTGTTAAATAGTGTCAATCATTAAATTGAATGCTTCATCATAAAAAAGAGTCTGTAGCATGAAGACCTTTAACTGCAGCTCCATTGGCAAGATTCATTGGTTTTAGATGAAAATTCACTTTTATTTATATATGAAGAAACATCATGATCATTCACTAATAATTTTTAACGGACCATGGTTATTGTCTTTTGAGGTGAACACAAAAATCATAATCATTACCACATACATCTATATCGATATCTATATACATTAATGAATTCTAAGTTCACAAGATGCAACGTGACATCTGGGGGAAGGGGGAGTAGGTGGCTCACCCATTTTTTTTTTGCTTTTTTATTTTCATTTTAATTTTACTTTCTACTCTCTCCACTGATTTTAATAGAGGAGAGTGGAATTGGCCATTTTTTTTAATCCAATCTAATTCTCCTCTCTCTCATTATAAAAATTTAAAATATATAATATTTTACACAGTTTTTTTAAATAGTTTAGATTGCATGTCTTAAATATAAAGTTTGGTTTTTTTAATAGTGATCACTTAGATATAGATTGTACAATAAAAAAAAGAGAGAGATTGATGAAGCTTAAGTTAATTACTTATTTTAATAAATTTAGTTGCGAGAATTGCATGAAGTATACCAAATCTGTAAAGATAAACGACGCATTCAAATTTTAAGTGAAAGAACCATTTATTGACTCAAATATACCATATTAAAAGGTTGGATAGTAAAACAAAATTAGCTACCCAAGAATCTAAAGTGAATTCTGTCTCTCGTTCCTTTCTCCGCTCTTGCTATGGGTCTCACTTTGATAGGTGCCACTACATTCCGTCAGTCGGGGCCTCAGGTGGCTTAATAACTAGCTGGAACTCTAAATTTTTCGCGTGTAGTGAGGTCTTATTGCGCACATATTCATTGACACTTAATTTGACTCACCTTCCCAGCGGGAAAAACTTCTACCTAACAAATGTCTATGGGCCTCCCACCTGGACCGGAAAAGATCTATTTTGCGACGAACTTCTTTCCCTCAAAGGGATCTGCACCGCTAATTGGGTTATATGCGGCGACTTTAACTTCACCAAAAATCAGTCTGAAAGAAAAGGAAACCCATGGAGCTCTAGAGCCATGGTCATGTTCTCAGATCTCATCCGAAACTTGGAAGTCATTGATTTACCTATGTCTAACCAACATTTTACCTGGTCAAATATGCAACATCGACCCACCCTGGCCAAGCTAGACAGATTCTTAATTTCGACAGAATGGGACCAAGCCTTCCCTTTAAGCATGGTCAAAGCTCTGCCTAGAACTACCTCAGACCACACCCCGATCATTCTCTCTTGAGGGCGTCAAACCCAGCCGCCGCGACGGTTCAGATTTGAGAGGGTCTGGCTCACTAGGGAGGACTTCATCTCCAATGTTCCTATATGGTGGACTGAAGCCACCTCTACTAATTCGGCTATCCTCACAATCTGCGCAAAGCTCAGGCATTGCAGAGCCCGAATAAAGGAATGGTGTAAAACAAATTTTTATAGCATCTCCCATACTAAGACGCTCCTGCAGGAGGAGCCACAATTAATAGACCAGCTCGAAGAACAGACTAACCTACCGCATGATACGCTACATAAACGGGATAATCTGAAAACACTCCTCCAGACCATTCTAAAGGAGGAAGAGATCCTATGGAAAACCAGAGCCAAGCAGCACTGGCTCAAGGAAGGAGACGGTAACACTAAATTTTTCCACGTGGTGGCCAATGGACGGAAACGATCAAATATGATAGACGTCATCGAAACTGACCTCGGGAGCCACATTACTAACGAGAACCACAAGAGATGCTACTTCTTTCAATCTTTCTGGCGGATGGTAGGTCAGGAAGAGGACAAATCTACTTCTTTTGGCGATTGGAGTGGTCTTTACAACTCCAACAAACTGCTCAATCCGGATGCCATGACGACCCCGTTCACTCTTGAGGAAGTCAAGGCAGCAACATTCCAACTAGCCAGTGACAAGGCCCCTGGACCAGATGGTTTTCCACTCATCTTCTTTCAAACCTTCTGGGAGACGGTTAAGACAGATATTTTCAACGTCTTCAACGACCTACAGAACAACAGACTTTTTACTGGTCCCACTGACTACTCTTTTGTATGTCTCATTCCGAAGAAAGAAGGTGCGCGGAAGGTTAACGACTTTCGACCAATTAGTCTAATCAATGGTATTCAAAAGATCATCTCCAAGGTCCTTGCCAACAGGCTAGTACTCGTTTTGCCATCCATCATTACCTCATCACAGTCGGCATTTCTCAAGGATCGCCTTCTGACGGACTCATTTGTCACCGCAAGCGAACTCATCAACTAGTGCTCTAAATTCGGCAAGGAATGCGTGAGCATCAAAGCTGACTTCGAAAAAGCTTTCGACAAAGTCAGATGGTCTTTCCTCAAAAGCATTCTAAGGTGGTTAGGCTTCTCAGACAACTGGTGGAATTGGATCGAACAATATATTTGTAACGCCAAAATCGCCATATTAGTGAACGACATTCCGACGTCGTGGATAAAAGCAAGGAAGGGTCTTAGACAGGGGGACCCCCTTTCTCCTTACCTATTTTTATTGGTGGCCGACTGCCTCGCCAGGATGACGAACACAGCCTGGGGTAACAAAATGCTACTTGGAGTAGGCCCATCTGCCGACTGCAGACTACGCTTATCCAATACGCCGATGATACAATCTTTTTCTGTCAGCCAAGGAAATTTATTATGCGGAACCTGAGATTCCTCTTGAAAACATTTGAATGGGCCTCCGGGCTCAAGATCAACAAAGCCAAATCCGAGCTTTACTACTTTGGACCCCACCCTAGCAAAGGTGTCAGACTGGCAAAAATACTGCAAAGGTCCCGTCAGGGCTACTGGCAAAAATACTGGGCTGTTGGTTGTCAAGTTGGCAACCTCCCGTTTCGCAACTTAGTTTCATCTAAAAGGAGGACCTTTCGCTTTTCTTAGGGCTACCCCTTCACATTCTGTAAACATCTACGAAAGGAATAGATGACTGGGCTTTGGTTTGTCAAACCGCGCCCACTAAGAATAAAAGATTACAAGATTACGACTCCATTGACGGATTGTCCACGAAAATCCACGAACTAAAGACGCCTCACTTCGAATCTCAAGTCGGGGGAATCCACGAGCTCAACGATCCGAATCCACGAACCGTCTTGAACACGCCGAATCACGACTCAGTTGATGATGGTTTATTGCTTAGAATATCATTGAAGATCTGTGGGAATAGTCCTTTTTCTCAAATTTTCTAAAAGAATATCCATGAATCAATTTGAGAGAAGCTTGATGTAGAAGATGAGTCACCTACAAGCTTCTAGGGTTTCTAAAAGATAATCTGTGATTCTGCAACCACGTTTTAGAGACGAGCCTCCCCCACATCATATTTATAGGTTAGAAGTAATCCGAAATAGATTAGGATTAAAAAACAGTTTTTAGAAAGGTTTGGAAGCAAACCGATTTCGACTAGGATTGAAAAACTGATTTTAGAAAGGTTTGGAACCAAATTAGGATTGCAAAGATATTTTAAGGAATCTACCATCTTATTTACATGTTTGGGAGACATTAGAATCAAAGTAGGATATAAAAAAAACTAACTTTCCAAAAAACCGCAACGGGTCGGGGTCCGGACCGCGGGTATGGGGTCCGGACCTTGACACTCTCCAGGCGTTTCATTGTCCGGACCTCAGCCATCAGGGTCCGGACCCGGTCTGCGAAACAGCCTGGGGTCCGGACCTCAGCCCTCAGGGTCCGGACCTCCGCCCTCAGGGTCCGGACCTACTCCTCAGGGTCCGGACCCTCCCTGCGTGACAGCCAGGGAGGCGTACGGGTTCCGGACCTCATCCTCAGGGTCCGGACCTCGGAAGTTGGAAAACTCATTTTTTATAATTTAAATCAATTTTAATCCATTCTAAAGTCTTCCAAACACTTGTAAATATTTATAAATCATCATCAAGATTATTTAAACTTACCAAGCATCGTGAATTCAAACGGTGAGTCTTCGAGTCTTCAATCTTCGTCTTTTCTTCTTTGAACCTTCAAGACTCCGACTCACTTCACGAAATATGCCAATATAAAATCCGTAACAATCTCCCCCTTTGGCAATTTCGTGACAAAACCCAAAATTACATAAAACACTCACGATGCTTATCTCTCCAAAAATAATGAAACTCATTGCCATCACCAAAACAATAAACTTCTCGCGTGAAAGATCCAAATGAAATTTAAAATTACAATTTAGTAACTCCTAAAACAAACTCTATGACTTAGACAAACATGGAGTCTTGAAGTCTTGAAAGACCTGCAAAAATTTGCATTCTCCACAAACAAAGTTAGTAGAAAAAATATCAAAATCGCTCCCCCTTTGTTCATGCAATCTCTCCCCCTATGTTTATGCGTCTAAGTCTTAGACAAACATGGAGTCTTGAAGTCTTGAAAGACCTGCAAAAATTTGCATTCTCCAAGAACAAAGTTAGTAGAAAAAATACCAAAATCGCTCCCCCTTTGTTCATGCAATCTCTCCCCCTATGTTTATGCGTCTAAGTCATCATTACCTCTCTCCCCCTTTTTGTCAAAAATTGCCAAAAGAAAACACCAAAAATAGAGAGAATTTCGAGAGAAATCAATCAAAACACAAGTTTAAAGCTTTTTCAATTTTGAAACCACTTGTGATAAAAACTTTAAGCAATGTTAGTGCATGAGAAATATAAATTCACATTGACTTCTTTCAATCCATATTAATTTCATAAGAATTAAGAATTTTACTACACAATCACCATAATGTAGATAAAATATTACACGATTTCTTAATTCATATAAACTTCAAAAACAAGTCATCAAAGATAATCTAAAGGCTCAAAAGCTATCAAGATGTAAACGGATTATGAAGATGACTTAAGGGATTCATCAAAGAGACATAAATTGTCGCATAAAACGTTCAAAATTGAGACAAAACCAAAATTGACTTAGACAAACATGGAGTCTTTGAGCATCTTTCATGTATGTGGACCACCTTATAACTCCGAAAAATAAAATTTGAGACATTTTTTCCTTTTGCATATTTTTGCACATATATATTTTTTTTTCTCGGATATGCAATTTAATTCTCATGTGGTAGCTGCACACACTAACCGGACGACCGGGGTGGTAGCTCTTTCCTCCATGTGGTGGTAGTTTTCACACTCCTTTTAAGGATGTAACTCTTTCCACATCTTTCAAAGCATATGAGCATTTTATAATAATAACTTGGCTTATGAATAATCTCGCTTACAATTCATGAATCTGTCCCCCTATTTTATGCGTCTAAGTCATCAATGACTCTCCCCCTTTTTTTTGTCAAAAATTGCACACAAACCGAGATAGGTTAAGCTCCTAGAGATTACACATGATTGCCTAAAATTTGATGAAATAAAGTATTAAGAATTCTCATAATAAATTTTCTTCAAATATAATGAAAACTAAAGTAAAACCGATAATTAATATGAGATTAATTTAGTGAATGAAAATGAAAATATTGATTCTTCAATGCACTATTTAATGTTCTAATCATTCAAAGAATCTTAAAAATCGTAACAATGAAAGCACCAAATGTTTCTTAATGCAATAAACAAGAGATATGCAATAGAAACCGATCAAAGCACTACACTAAGTCAAAACAAATTAAGACTTTAGAGAAGGAAAGATATCACCTTTCCGAACCCAAACTTGTCGGATTGTTGGTTTGTCAAAGGTTTGTTGACGTTGGGCACGGTTTGTTTTGACTTTTGATCAACCGTGGGTCTTAACCACCGCATTCCGCTTTGGAGTATTTAAGTGTTGTGTGTCTTTGACTTTTCGGTTGACCTTTGGTACTCGACCTTTTTGATGTTGCTTTTGAAAAATAAAAGTTGTCGAGTATTGGAATATGCCGATAGATGCTTAGAAGATGCCACTTGAGTTTTCTTGTTATGGCATGTCTTCTTGATATGTCCTTTCTTTCCGCATCTATGGCATACTTTCTCTTGCAAATGTGTTGAGACTTTAGATGTTGAAGTTTTAACCTTCTCAACGTAAGTTCTTTTATATCCAAGTCCAAGTTTATCCGTTTGACCCAATCCGAGCATACTATCAAGCTTTTTCGAACCGGAGGAGAATTTTTGTATTTTTTTCTCGGATTGTGCAATTTAATTCTCATGTGGTAGCTGCAACACTAACCGGACGACTTGTTTGGTCGATTGGTTAGCTCTTTCGAGAAAGCCAACCTCCGATTTGATCGTGAGCTTCTTCTCTTGAAGGATTTTGTTGTTCTTCAATATGTTTTCACCTTTCCTCCGCAAGGATTTAGATGACTCCTTTCAAGTTATTGTTTTCACTTTCAAGCTCTAACATTTGCCTCCTTAGCTTCTTGTTAAGCTTAGCCATCTTTTTAAATAAGTAGTTGATCCCCTTCGCTAAGTCATCATCGTCAACTCTCCTTCACTTGTGCCGTCAATCGCTCGATGTTTCATGCAAAAGGAGGAGAAAGCATATCATTAAGATAATAGATATAAATCAAAAAGTTCAAGAACACACATATGAAGATAAGGCAATTGCATCATTGGTTTCCTCTTCACTAGCTCGATTCATTAGAAGTTGAATCATCCCAAGTTCTGCTTGTAAAGCCTAAAGACTTTTTAGTGGGACATTCCGTGGAGATGTGACCGTAGCCGCGACACTTGTAACATCGGATTTCCCCTTCAATCTCATCCTTAATTTAAAACTTTGCAAGCTTCTTCTCTTAAGAAAATTTAAATGTAAAACCGTTAATTAAGGCTATGATCGATTTGATTAAGAGTGAATGAAAGTGAACATCCAATTGATATTCAAAATCGCGACTTCATTTTCGAGTTGTCTAATCATTCAAAGAATCTAAAAATCGTAACAATGAAATGCACCAAGATGTGTAAAGCAATACAATAAACAAGAAGATATGCAATAGAAACCGATCAAATGTTTGCACTACACTAAGTCAAATCTCAAATTAAGACTTTTAGAGAAGGAACCTTCGGAGATATCACCTTTCGGGAACCCAAAAATTTTCGGACAACTTTAGTTCTGGATTTTCTCTCCCAAGTTTGCGCATTTTTTACTATGTCATGAAGACGAGTTGGGTACGGTTCATGATTTTGAAAATTGAATCAAATTTACTTGTGCATTTGAAGTCTTTGGACCTTTACCAAGCATTCCCCTTTGCGTAACTTGGAGAGTATCCCAAATCTCCTTAGCCGTTTCACACGCCGAGACGCGAGAAAACTCGGTTTGAGATAAAGAATTTTTTATGTTGACCTTTGTAAGAAGATAAATCAATCTCTGGGATTTATTTCGAAGTTTAGGGACGCTAACATTATCGACAATTTGAGTGGGATGAGTCCATCGAAATTCTATGGATGTCACACTCATTCATCGATGGCTTTTCTTGCGAACTTATGGCAATGCATCTTGCTTGATATGTCGATTAATGTTACCACCTTCACCCATTATGGCATAAAGCTTCCCGCTCTGATACAATTGTAAGATGGGGGTGTAGGATCTATTTAGATACTATCAATCACCTAGAGGGGGGTTGAAGTTGTATAACCTCACAAATCTCAATGCGATAAAGTAATGCGGAAAATAAAATCCAAGTCACAAGTTTACGTGGGAAACTCCACTTTGAGAAAAACCCACGGGACCAACGCGATACATACTAAGAATAAAAGATTTTTGATTACCGACTCCACGGAGAATTTTTGTATGTTATCTTCTCCGGATCTCGCGCACACCACCGGGTTGTCAACGCCCCACGTTGATTCCACGAACGCCACGCCTCGAATTTCACTTCGAATCCACGAAGCCTTCTACACGTCGAATCCACGACGCACACCCGAATCCACGAGCGCCAACGATCCGAATCCACGAACCGTCTTGAACACGCCGAATCCACGACGCCACTCCGTCCGGAGCAAGAACAACAACGTTGATGATGGTTTATTGCTTAGAATATCATTGAAGATCTGTGGGAATAGTCTCTAAGCATTTCTCAAATTGATTCTAAAAGAATATTAGAAATTAGGAAACCATGAATCAATTTGAGAGAAGCTTGATGTAGAAGATGAGAAAACGGTCACCTACAAGCTTCTAGGATTTCTAAAAGATAATCTGTGATTCACCACGTTTTAGAGACTCCCCTACATCATATTTATAGGTTAGAAGCAATCCGAAATAGATTAGGATTAAAAAACAGTTTTTAGAAAGGTTTGGAAGCAAACCGATTTCGACTAGGATTGAAAAACTGATTTTAGAAAGGTTTGGAACCAAATTAGAATTGCAAAGATATTTTAAGGAATCTACCATCTTATTTACATGTTTGGGAGACATTAGAATCAAAGTAGGATAGAAAAAATAACTTTCGAAAACTTCGCAACGGGTCGGGGTCCGGACCGCGGGTATGGGGTCCGGACCTTGACACCGGAGGCGTTTCATTGTCCGGACCTCAGCCATCAGGGTCTGGACCCGGTCTGCGAAACAGCCTGGGGTCCGGACCTCAGCCCTCAGGGTCCGGACCTCCGCCCTCAGGGTCCGGACCTCATCCTCAGGGTCCGGACCTCGGAAGTTGGAAAACTCATTTTTTATAATTTAAATCAATTTTAATCCATTCTAAAGTCTTCCAAACACTTGTAAATGTTTATAAATCATCATCAAGATTATTTAAACTTACCAAGCATCGTGAATTCAAACGGTGAGTCTTCGAGTCTTCAATCTTCGTCTTTTCTTCTTTGAACCTTCAAGACTCCGACTCACTTCACGAAATATGCCAATATAAAATCCGTAACAGCCTCGTCAGTTGGAAAACCATTTGCAAAAGCAAATATGAAGGAGGCCTGGGGATAAAAGATCTAGGTACCATGAACCTTGCTCTCCTAACCAAATGGTGGTGGCGTTTTTTCAATAAGCCACACCTACTATGGTGTAAACTGATTAGAACTCTCTACTACACTAGACGAAGGCCGCTATACGAGGGTAGAGCATTTAAACCTTACTCGCAGTGGTGGAAAAGTGTGGTCCAGTGTCGAGATGCGTTTAGATGCAGTTCTTTCTATGAGCTAGAAAACGGATCGATTATCAGGATGTGGTCTGACATCTGGATAGGAGAAGTTCCACTCAGAGCCAGGTTCCCCGACATCTTTATTCAGATAACGAATAAGGATGCAAAGGTCTCCCAATGTTGGAGCTCTAACGGGTGGAGATGGCGCTACATATGTAGAGGCTTTGTGGCATCACAATCATCTTACAACCAAAGACAACTTTCACAGTTGAAAGATCTGCTCCTCCAGTACACCCCCGGCTGTGAGCCGGACTTGCTCAAGTGGCGATGGACGTCCAATCAGCAGTTTACAGTCAAATCACACTACCAATTCCTATCTGATGCAGAGGAGAGAGATCAGATGACCCATCACATTTGGAGATTGAAAATCCCTCTCAAAATCAAAATCTTCATCTGGTTGCTACTTCGTAAGAGGCTTCTAACTGCGGATAGACTGCTCATCCGTGGGATGCTAGTGCAACAAGACTGTGTCTACTGTGCGTCAGCCATGGAAAGCTGTGACCACCTTTTCTACCACTGTGTTTTTGTTCGTTTCCTAGCTCTCTTTACTATGGGCTCGCTTGAAACCGTTGATGTTCCGGGCGACGTCAGACACCTCTGGATTAATACCTCAAACTTCGCGGATGCTAAAAGGAGAGCCGAAGGCCTAACTCTTTTGGCTGCAACCTGGTGGGTCGTCTGGACGGAAAGAAACAACATTATCTTCTGTCATGCTTCTCCTAATGCGAACCAGGCTCTCGAACGTATAAAACTTTTATCTACATCTTGGAGCGACTGGATCTGAGCCATACCGGTTTCATCCAACCCCTCTCTACCTCTCTCAGCCTCTTTTCTGTTTTGCTCGTTTTTTTTTTTTTTTTTTTTCTGGAGGCCTTAGCTGCTTCCACCTTGTAAGCTTAATTCATTTTGCTTAATGAATGAAGCAGGTAGCTCGCTACCTTTTTCTCAAAAAAAAAATCCTCTATATATCAGGCTATCTCTGAACTCGATCTCTAGTCTCTATTTATTATTCTTGTATACATAGTAATTATGTTTATGTTATTAATTTACTGATTATAGTAAATCCTACTTGTGCTCTTTGGTATAATTTTTAATTTCCTCTGGTAACTATTGAAGAGAACAGTAAAACCGGCTCCAACCCGAGCACACCCTTTTCTCCGATGTGTAGAAATCGAAAATTTGAATTTCCTACACGCCCAAGATCGCACAACCACGGTAGAAGACAAGAACGGATAAATAGAATGCTCACAATAATAACTTCAAACAACTTCAAATGTAAATTTAAACAACTTCACCAAGATTATCCAAAACACCATATAATGAAAAATCGAAAATACCAAATAAACCTTCAATTAAAAACACCTTACAATGAATGTTCACAAGAGAGGGAAAGATGTAGATTATAGGTCACTCACCTCAAACCTAGCAAAAATTCCAAACACCTTGGACCCTCTTTCACACTTCTCTTGCACTTGAGAGAAAACAACAAACTTCTCTTGCACTTGAGAGAAAACAACAAACAAGAGAGGTGAAGAAGCTAAAGAGAAGAAGCTATCTTTTTTTCTCTCTTGACCTATTTTCTTTTGACCCCCTAACTAAAATCTATGTGGCCCAACTTGGCTCACTTAGCCAAAATAAACCACAAGTCAACTTGACTCAAAAAGATCAAAAAAGCCCACTTAGAGATTAGATCAAATGGACTCCTATAAATACACTTATTAATCTAATAAACCAAAAAGAAACAAAAAACAACTTTAGCACTAATTTTTAACACTCCCCCTTAGTGCAAACTTGTGAGAAACCAAACCGAGCTTTTCTTGAAGTTCTACAAACTTCACCTTTGGAAGAGCTTTGGTGAAGATATCCGCCAAGTTGTCATGAAGCACTTTCTCCTGAATGAAGTGGTGCTCCATTTCAATATGTTTGGTTCTAGCATGAAACACCGGATTCGCCGCCAACTTGATTGCACTTTGGTTATCACAATGCACCTTCACCGGATAGTCGATTTTCTTTATCACATCACCAACCAAAGTCCGCAACCATACGCATTCTTGTGCCGCAAGGATTGCTGCTTTGTACTCCGCCTCTGTACTAGAAAGCGCCACGGTGTCTTGCTTCTTGCTACACCATGATACACAACCGGAACCCAATCCGAACACATAGCCCGATGTGGATTTTCTCTCATCAAGATCACCCGCCCAATCGGCATTGGTAAAACCTACAAGTTCACATCTTACACCATTCTTATAAAGAAGACCAAGATCAAGAGAGAAATTGACAAACTTAAGAATTCTCTTAGCGGCATCCAAATGAGGCTTTCTTGGTGCTTGCATAAACCGGCTAACTACGCCCACCGAATATGCAATATCCGGCCTAGTAATAGTAAGATATAACAAGCTACCAATAAGTGTCCGATAAAGTCTTGGATCCACAAGAGCCTTACCATTACCCTTTCGCAACCTCATATTTGAATCCATAGAAGTAGAGCACGACTTGCTCTCCTTCAAACCAAACTTTTCAACAAGCTTTGAGGCATAGTATTTTTGAGAGACAAAAATACTATCACTACCCTTCTCAACCTCCAATCCAACAAAATGGCTCAATTCACCTAAATTTTTCATTTCAAACCGAATAGCAATGTAGCACTCTGAATTTCGGTGCGTTGTATCGAACTTTACTAAATTTGATAAAGTTCGATGGAAGCCGATTATGGCTAGTGTGAAATTACGTTCCGAAGGTTTCGGAACACTGTGGGTGTGAGTGGAAACCCGAAAATCGAAAAAAATTGAGAAAAGGACCAACCGGAGCAAAACTGCTCACGGGTTCCGGACCCTGGAAGCTGGGGTCCGGACAATGAAGTCCGCGGGCAGCTGCGGTCCGGACCCGGGCAGCTACGGTCCGGACTCGAGCCGATTTCCGAAATGGGGTGCGTACGGGTTTCGGACCCGGGACCTGAGGTCCGGACCCGGCCTGCGCACTGGCCAGTTATCAGTGCGGGGTCCGGACCCCATCTGCAAGGTCCGGACCCGGCTGAGGCAGAATGCCCAGTAATGGGCATTTTGGTAATTTCGCAGTGAGTGGGCTATATATTGAGGGCTGAGACTTCTCCCCTCATTCCTTCTTCATTCTCCTCACACTTCCTCTCCCTCTCCCTCATTTTCTCTCTCTAGAGATCTCTCCAAGGCTTGGAGAAGTGAAGGATTTGACCTTGGGAAAAGCTTCTAAGGTGGATTTGGAGCTTCTTGGTGCAAGAAGAAGCTTGGGAGCTAGGGCTTTGAGGTGAGTTCTTGTGATTTAGGGTTTAAACTTTGAATTCAATCCTTTAGCATGAGGTTTTTGGAGACCCTAGGCAATCTAAACCACAAAACGTGGAGATTGGCCAAGAGATTTTGTGGTTTCACATGCATGCATGTGAAACCTAAGTAGATTTGGGGCTTTTGCCATGGGAGGTTCTAAAAATGTTTGGACCTTCGGGAATTGCCATTGAGGCATAGGAAATCATGTTGGAACACATGATTTCATGTATTGAGTTGATTTTAGGGTTCGTAACGAGTAACGAACCGTTTTCTTGTAGAAGCTTGGGTTGAAGCAAGAACTCAAGGCTTGGACACTTAGGAGCTTGAAGAATACAAGGATTTGAAAGTTCTTGAGGTGGGTTTGTGTTTACCGAAGTGATTAGGTCACTTCCATGTCTAGGGTAAATATCCATTTAAAGATAAAATGGTATGTGTTGTGAACCCTAGAATTGCATGTTGGCAAAGGTAAAATCATGATAGGTTGAACAATGAGATCCTATTGCATGATGTACATATCAAGTATAATTTAATTATTAATACTTGTTGCATGATTGCATGTATGGTTAAACCTAGTGTTATTAAACATAGGTTGAACATGTGAGATTGAAACCTAGTGTTATGGAACATAGGTTGAACATGTGAGATTGAAACCTAGTGTTATTGAACATAGGTTGGAACATGTGAGATTGAAACCTAGTGTCATTGAACATAGGTTGGACATGTGATTGGAACCTAGAGTCATGGAACCTAGGTTGAGAATGAGAAAGTAAGCCTAGTGTTATTGAACATAGGCGAGACTTAGTGACTTGAACCTAAGGTCATGAGACTTAGGTTGGCAAGTGAAAAATGTGAACAACGGGATGTGCGACGATTTTGCTATCCCAGGTAGGCGACGATTTCGCTACCATGCCATGAGTTGGCGGTGTTGAGCGGGATGTGCGACGATTTTGCTATCCCGGGTAGGCGACGATTTCGCTACCATGCCACGAGTTGGCGGTATCGACACGGGATGTGCGACGAGTTTGCTATCCCGGGTAGGCGACGATTTCGTTACCACGCCTTGAGTTGGCGGTGTCGAGAGGGGATGTGCGACGAGGTTGCTATCCCGGATATGCGACGAGTTCGCTATCCATGCCATGTAATGGCGGTGTTGAGACGGGGTAGGCGACGATTTTGCTATCCCGAGTATGCGACGAGTTCGCTACTCGAACTAGGAGGTGACGAGTTCACTCCTTGGATGTTGGAACAATTATGGTGAGACGGCGATCACGAAACCATAAGTAAATGACAAGTAAATGAACTTAGTCAATGTGAGACATAGGATGAACCTAGAAGAGAATGATAAATTATATTTCATTTGGTTGCATCCTTTATGTTTATTTACAATCATGTAAATAATTGTTGCATAGTTATATGTGATCTAACTTATGCATATGGGGTTTCTTTGGACCTGGTGGGTCGAGCTTCTCTCTTGGGTGGCCTTACCCACTGGGAACTATGTATATAGTTCTCACCCCACGTTTTTCAGGTCCTTCCGCGAGTGAGGCGGCGGAGCGAGGCAAGGGTTTGGCTCTTTAGATAGCGGCGCTTCTATTTTGGTGATACATAGAGTTGTACCCCTATTTTTGGACTATGATAGCATAGGGGATTTTCATTCTTGTATGAATGTTGTATATTCCATAGTTTTGGAACATGATATATGGAATGAAAAGAAAAAAATTTGGACATGTATATTGTGCCATGTGATGTAATAGAAGTAGAACTTCTTTATGTTGATGCTTTCCTTGTGCAACTCTTGTACTCCATTCCTAGTTGGAACATTGTGGATAAGCTTGTGTTGTGACGCCTTGGGCGGGTAGAAAGGACTCTATCCGTTCGGCGGGTCTGGGGCATGCGCCCGTGCGGTTATCCTTTCCACCTAGTTGGTGTTAAAGGGCCGGCGGGGCGTGACAGACTGAGGTGGTATCAGAGCATAGAAACGGTCTAGGTTGACCTAAGAACCCTAGGATGGAAAAGACCCTAGGAGTGTAGGCTCGTGAGTGACGAGATCTTTGATATGGCGAAAGATAAGTGATTGGGTTATGTCCTTATGCCTCTAGTTGGAAATAGAGGTAGATTCGAGGTGTGTCTTATTCTTCACCAAGAGTGTTCATGTTGGCGGCCGACAACATGAAAACGAAGTGAGGGGAATAAGGAACCTTGTGTGACTTTCGCCTAGATTGGGTTCACGTTTATTTTCGTGAAATATAATATCGCAAATGACTTTAAATGTCACGAAATGACCAAAGTCGTTGTGTTTTCAGGAGATAATGGTACGTGGACGGCTTCCTACGATGGCTGGGCTCGGAGAATCGAGCGCGGCTCCCGAACAACTCGGGGAGGGCGTGAACTCGGGTCTTCGTAATGAGTTGACCGAGTTGATGGGCGTGGTTCGGCAACAGGCCGAAGCCATGCAGCGACAGGAGGAGCAAATTAAAAGGCTCCAAGACGAGATGACGCAGCAAGCGGCTGCGATTAGGGAGGAGAGGTCGGGAGTACCTCCGGCCTCTGCTTCGGCACCGGCCGAGGAGGTGACACCGGCGCCGGCCGTGGTGCCACCCACGCCACCGGTTGTGGCCGAGGGGTCGGGTGCTCCTATACCCGATTCCGAGATGGAGGACGCGGAACGAGAGCGCGCGCTTGCGGCTCTCATGAGGTTCAAGAAGTTCAACCCGCCTATCTTTAGCGGGGAGAATGTGGATCCGTGGGATGTAGAGACATGGATCGATGCTGTTGAGACGCTCTTCGAGGATCTTTATACCTTGGAGAGGGACAAAGTGCATCTCGCCGTTCATTATTTAGAGCGATCGGCGAAGGTGTGGTGGAAGGGAGTCCGACGGGATAGACTCTCTAGCCTTCCGCCACCGTCGTGGGAAGAGTTTCGGGGTATAGTGTTCGCCACCTATTTCCCTGATAGCGAGAAAAGGAAGCTTCAAGAAAGGTTCCGCAAGTTAAAACAAGGGAACCGTACGGTGCGCGAGTACGAGAGGGAGTTCTCGTACATTATTAATTGCGTGCCGCACGTTGTCCGCGGAGAATTGGACAAGGTCGATTGCTTCGTGCGCGGACTTCGACCGGAGATCTTTCGGGCGGTGCACGCCCTCAAGCTTAGGACCTTTGCGGAGGTCTTGGACCGTGCTCTTTGGGTGGAGCACGGGAATGCATGTGCGCGCGAGGAGCGCGAGTCTTGGGAAAAAGAAAAAGAAAAAGTAAATGGGAAGAAGCGACCGGCGGGTGGCTCGGGTGGGCAGTCTAGCTCTAAGCGGCCCCCGAAGCACTCGCAGTCGCAGAATCAGTCCCGAGGGTCCCGACGGAATCGACCCTCAACCCAGTGCCCGATTTGTAGCGGCCCCCACCACCCTCAGCAATGTGACTATCGTGAGGGCCGGTGCTACAAGTGCGGACAGCAAGGGCATATGAGGTACAACTGCCCAATGGATGATGGCCGAGCACCGTCGTCGGCATCGGCATTTGCACCACCGAGACAGCTTGCGGGCATCCCACCCGCGGCGATGTCGGCGGGCCGTACCCAGCCGCCGAGACCAGTGGAGGGCCAGCGGCCAGCACCCAGTGGACGGGTATTCGCCTCTCAGGTGGAGGAGCCTTCTGCCCAGGAGGACGTTGTGGCAGGTATTGTGTTAATTAAAGGCATTCGATGTAGAGCTTTGTTTGATACTGGTGCATCGCATTCATTCATAGCTCGATCATTTGCTATTGCACATGGTGTAGAAATTATAGATGCCACACATGTAAGAACTGTGCAAGTACCTGAACACACATTTTGCGTGCATCACGCGTGTGTAGATTGCCCCGTGAGGGTTGAAAACTGGATCATGCCAGCTGACTTGCTGGTGTTAAATCGAATGAATGAATATGATTTGATCCTAGGAATGGATTGGCTCTCTAAGTATCACGCTACCATCGATTGTGAGAGCCGGATAGTGAGGTTTAGAGAACCCGGGCACAAAGAGTTTGTGTACCGTGGGTGTAAGAGTTCGCTCTTTGCTTCAATGGTGTCCACGTCGCAAGCAAGAAAGCTTATTGCTAGTGGTTGCATTGCCTACTTGGCGACGGTAGTGGATGACCGGAAGGAAGTGTTGGGGCTCGAGGACATTCCTATAGTCCAAGAGTTCCCGGATTTGTTTCCGACGGAGTTGCCCGGAATGCCACCGGATCGGGAAATAGAATTCGTGATTGATTTGCTCCCGGGTACGGCGCCGATCTCTAAGGCCCCGTACAGGATGGCACCCGCGGAACTGAAGGAATTGAAAGCACAATTGCAAGATTTAATGGACAAGGGTTTCGTAAAGCCAAGTGTGTCGCCTTGGGGAGCCTCTGTTCTATTTGTGCGGAAAAAGGACGGTTCGCTGCGGTTATGTGTAGATTACCGCGAGTTGAATAAAGTGACCGTCAAGAATAAGTACCCGTTACCTCGAATTGATGACTTATTCGATCAATTGCAAGGGTCTCAGGTGTATTCAAAGATTGATTTGCAATCCGGTTATCACCAATTGAAGATCAAACCGGAGGATGTGCATAAGACCGCGTTTAGGACGCGGTATGGACACTACGAATTCACGGTTATGCCTTTTGGGCTTACTAATGCCCCGGCAGCGTTCATGGACCTAATGAACCGTGTGTTCAAACCACTACTAGATCGATTCGTGGTGGTATTCATTGATGACATTCTTGTCTACTCTCGGAGTGAAGAGGAACATAAAGAGCACCTGAGGATTGTGCTTCAAGTTCTTCGAGAGAACGAGTTATTCGCCAAGTTAAAAAAGTGCGAATTTTGGATCCGTGATGTCGCTTTCTTGGGTCACGTAATTTCCACGGAAGGAGTATCGGTGGACCCTACGAAAGTTGAGGCAATCAAGGATTGGCCTCGCCCGACCAATGTCACGGAAATACGAAGCTTTTTGGGTCTTGCGGGATACTATCGGCGGTTCGTGGAGGGATTTTCAAAAATCTCCGGTCCACTAACGCGTCTTACCCGCAAGGGAGCCAAATATGTTTGGAGCGAGGAATGCGACCAAAGCTTTAAGGAGCTAAAGGAAAGGTTGACCTCGGCTCCGGTTCTCGCCTTGCCGATTGCGGGGGAGGGCTTTGTGGTGTATAGTGATGCATCACGACGTGGTCTTGGGTGTGTGCTTATGCAACGAGGACAAGTAATAGCATATGCCTCTCGACAGCTGAAGAACTATGAGCAGAATTACCCCACCCACGACTTAGAACTCGCGGCGGTGGTCTTCGCACTTAAGTTGTGGAGACACTACTTGTACGGAGAGCATTGTGAGATTTACACGGATCACAAAAGTTTAAAATACTTATTCACTCAAAAGGAGTTGAACTTGAGGCAGCGGAGGTGGTTGGAGTTGATAAAAGACTATGACTTGACCATCTTGTACCACCCCGGTAGAGCCAAAGTGGTGGCCGATGC
Organism: Puya raimondii; assembly: GCA_016920855.1. Lineage (NCBI taxonomy): Eukaryota > Viridiplantae > Streptophyta > Magnoliopsida > Poales > Bromeliaceae > Puya > Puya raimondii. Next base: position 81,279,107 of record JABWPP010000050.1, on the reverse strand, counting down.
GCTCAGCAGAAAATCCGTGGAGAACATCGCAATTGAGATGACAGGACAAATGTCGTTGCTCAAAGAAATGGGCCGGTTCGACTTGGAGAACGTGGCCCCGGGCGTCCCCGCTAGACTTATGAATCTCGATTTTGTTGGAGCAAATAAAAGAAAAGCAATCCGGTGATCCGGAACTCCAAAGGGTGCGGGGTGCTATCGAGAGCGGGCGCGCCGGTGATTTTCATGTAGACTCGAAGGGCGCAATTCGATTCCGAAATCGATTGTGCGTGCCAAAAGTCGAGGATATTCGTGGGGAGATCTTGAAAGAAGCTCACACTTCTCCCTATGCGATTCACCCGGGTGGCACCAAAATGTACAAGGATCTCAAATTGCATTATTGGTGGCCGGAGATGAAACTCGATGTTGGACACTTTGTGGCACGATGCTTAGTATGCCAACAAGTGAAGGCCGAGCGTCGCTTTCCGGCGGGAAAATTGCAAGGATTGCCCATTCCAGTTTGGAAGTGGGAGAATATCGCAATGGACTTTGTTGTGGGCTTACCTCGATCGCTAGGTGGCCACGACGCGATATGGGTGGTGGTGGATCGTTTGACAAAATCGGCACACTTTTTGCCAATCCACACCACTTGGTCGGGAGACAAGTTAGCGCAAGTCTACCTGGACGAGATTGTGCGGTTGCACGGGGTCCCGACCTCGATAGTTTCAGATCGAGATCCCCGTTTTACATCGCATTTTTGGAAAAGCTTGCAAGAAGCTTTGGGTACACGGTTCGATTTCAGTTCAGCATTCCATCCTCAAACTGACGGTCAATCGGAAAGGACAATTCAGATTTTGGAGGATATGCTACGAGCGTGTGTGTTGGACTTCAAAGGTGCATGACCTACTCACTTGCCGATGGCTGAATTTGCTTACAATAATAGCTATCAAGTTAGCATCGGTATGGCACCTTTTGAGGCCTTGTATGGAAAGAAATGCCGCTCTCCCATCCATTGGAGTGAAGTCGGCGAGAGAAGGGTCTTAGGACCGGATGTGTTGCGTGAAGCGGAGGAAAAGGTCCGCTTGGCACGTGAACGCTTATCGACGGCACAATCCAGACAAAAGAGTTATACTGATCGACGTCGACGAGATTTGGAATTCGCGGTAGGAGACCGCGTTTTCTTGAAAGTATCACCCATGAGAGGGGTGAAGCGATTTGGTGTTCGGGGTAAGTTGAGTCCCCGTTATATTGGACCTTACGAGGTTTTGGAGCGTGTGGGATCCGTGGCATATCGGCTAGCTTTGCTGCCGAAACTTGCGGGGGTACACAATGTGTTCCATGTATCGACCCTCCGCAAGTATATGTATGATCCGGCGCACGTCCTCGTGTATGTGCCTATGGAGCTTCATGAGGATATGACTTATGAGGAATTTCCCTTGTGTATCGTGGATCGCGAGGTGAAAAGTTTAAGGAACCGTGAGATTCCTTATGTAAAGGTACAATGGACGAATCATGGTGAGCGCGAAGCTACGTGGGAATTGGAAAGCTCGATGAAATAGCGGTTTTCTTACCTCTTCGCTGAGTCCAGCTGAGGTATGATTTAGTTTCGCGGCCGAAACTCTCTTTAAGGGGGGAGGAATGTAGCACTCTGAATTTCAGTGCGTTGTATCGAACTTTACTAAATTTGATAAAGTTCGATGGAAGCCGATTATGTGTGAAATTACGTTCCGAAGGTTTCGGAACACTGTGGGTGCGAGTGGAAACCCGGAAATCGAAAAAAATTGAGAAAAGGACCAACCGGAGCAAAACTGCTCACGGTGTCCGGACCCTAGAAGCTGGGGTCCGAACAATGAAGTCCGCGGGCAGCTGCGGTCGGGACCCGGGCAGCTACGGTCCGTACCCGAGCTGATTTCCGAAATGGGGTGCGTACAGGTTCCGGACCCGGGACCTGAGGTCCGGACCCGGCCTGCGCACTGGCCAGTTATCAGTGCAGGGTCCGGACCCCATCTGCAAGGTCCGGACCCGGCTGAGGCAGAATATCCAGTAATGGGCATTTTGGTAATTTCGCAGTGAGTGGGCTATATATTGAGGGCTGAGACTTCTCCCCTCATTCCTTCTTCATTCTCCTCACACTTCCTCTCCCTCTTCCCCTCATTTTCTCTCTCTAGAGATCTCTCCAAGGCTTGGAGAAGTGAAGGATTTGACCTTGGGAAAAGCTTCTAAGGTGGATTTGGAGCTTCTTGGTATCAACCGTGCTTTGTATCTATCCACGGTTCCATCGGCCTTTCTTTTAATCTTGTACACCCACTTACATGAAATCGGCTCTATGTCCTTCGGTTTAGGCACCCAACTCCAAAGTTTCATTTTTATCAAGTGCACTAATTTCCTCCTCCATTGCCTTCTCCCATTCATGAACCCCTTTAGCTTCATCATAACAAGAGGGCTCATCACCATCAATAGGGCCCACAAAGAAACATGAAACAACATCCACCAAATTTGCACCGGAATTCCACTTCGGTCCAAAATAACGTGGATTCTTCTTGAATTCTCACATAGACCTTCTCATCGGTTTGTTCTTGAACCTCAATTCTAGGATATGAATTTTCCACCGAGGTACCCATGCTCCCCCTCTCATTCGACTCTCTCTCCGAAGAAGAAGTCGATGTATTTGGAGCATTAGAGGGCAACAACATAGAAGAAGGCCTCTCCAAAATTGTTTCGCCATGGGAGCTTGTAGGAGCATCATTTGGTACAACTACCGGCCGATCATAGTAGGATGACATTTCATCGAACACCACGTCTCTAGAAGTGATGAACTTGTGAGTTTTCGGATTCATACACTTCCAACCTTTCTTTTGTGTATCATAACCAATGAAGACACACTTCTCCGCCTTAGCATCAAATTTGGTCCTATTTGCATCCTGCACATGAACATAACAAATAGAACCAAACACACGAAAATAGCTAATAGATGGTTTCATTCTATATAATATTTCAAAAGGAGATTTCATACCGCAAGAGCTCAACGGCATCCGGTTGATGACATGACATGCGCACGCCATTGCTTCCGCCCACAACTCCTTCGGCAAATTCTTAGAGTAGAGCCAACACCGACATGCTTCGGAAAGATGTCGTAGCTTGCGCTCCACCACCCCATTTTGTTGTGGAGTGTGAGCACAAGATAAATGCCTCCGAATCCCATGCTCTCTACAAAATTCTTGAAACTCCTTTGATATATATTCACCACTTCCATCACTTCTCAAACACTTGATTCCTCTCCGATGCTCCCCCTCCACCGTAGCTTTAAAAAGCTTAAATTTAGAGAAAGCATCGGATTTTTTTTAAAAAAAAAATACACCAATGAAAATCTTGTGTAGTCATCCACAAATAGAAGCATATATCTATATCCGGAATAACTTGCCGCACTATTTGATACCAAAATATTTGTGTGAATGAGATCAAGTGATTTTTTACTTCTCGACTTGGAGTCTTCAAATGGAAGTCGGTGAAATTTTCCAAGTTGGCATCCTTCACATACACCACTAACTTTGACTTCACTAATAGTCTCATCCGGATCCAAACTTGATATTTCGGCACATACGTTCTTCACCTTTAGAAAATACTCCGAAATGCTCATGCTCCCTTGAGTTAGTCTTGATAACTCATTCTCAAAAAATTGCAACCGGGCCTCATTCTTTTTTGTAAATAGCTTCTCAAAAGTATCCCATACTTCTTTTGGTGTCTTAGCCTCTCTAATATGATCAAACAAATCCTTGTGAATTGATGTCTTTAAGGCAAACATTGCCTTACCGCTTCTAGCAAGCCATTTCTTTCTTTGACTTTCATTTTCCGATGCTTCCTCCGGTATTTCGGTGTCATTCCCATTCACCGTGTCCCATAACTCTTGGCCTTGGAGGTATGCTTTCATGCATGACTTCCAAATTGGATAATTTGAACTTGTGAGCCTTTCTATCCCAAGATGATTGAAGCCTCCAATAGAATCCATCATAGATGAATTTCAACAAACACCTTATATGCACTAGTTGCAAAACACCTCCCTCTTGCTTCCCAAGGATGTAGGTTCTCCAATCTCACTACAAAAGCCTTTGTAGCTCTGATACCATGAAGAGAAAAGTAAAACCGGCTCCACCCGAGCACACCCTTTTCTCCGATGTGTAGAAACCGAAAATTTGAGTTTCCTACACGCCCAAGATCGCACAACCACAGTAGAAGACAAGAACGGAGAAATAGAAAGCTCACAATAATAACTTCAAAAACTCCAAATGTAAATTTAAACAACTTCACCAAGATTATCCAAAACACTATATAATGGAAAATTAAAAATACTAAATAAACCTTCAATTAAAAACACCTTACAATGAATGTTCACAAGAGAGGGAAAGAGGTAGATTAGCACTACAAGATAATTATCATTCGGTGGCGACTAAAGTCGCCACCGAATATATAAAATGTCGCCACCAAATGTCTATAATGGCGACAAAAAGTGTCGCCACATGTTGCCGCAATAGATCCCGCCGGCGAATGAATCGGTGGCGAAATATAAATTTTGCCACTTTAAATATAACTTTTGGTAGCGACAATAGTCGCCACAAAATGGTATCATTTGGTGGCGACATTTGTTGCCACCAATTGTCAGGATTTGGTGGCAAATACTTATGGCCATGAAATGTGTCCATTTGGTGGCAAATACATGTCGCTACTAAACGTGACATTTGGTGGCAAACATTTGTCGCCACTAAATGTGGCATTTGATGGCGACAAATTATATTCACATTCGATAGTGTTATTTTCTGCCACCAAATGTTCATATATAAATATACATTAGCAAGATAACAAAAATTATAAACAAAATAGCATTGAAACCAAACTCCAACATAACAAATCACTTCAAAATAATGTTATACATTAGTTTCTCCAACAATATCAACGAAAAAACAAAAAACAAAACAAAAATCCATCAAGTTGCCAACTCAGAACATAAGTTCAATTTAGAGAAAAAAAACTAAAATTTATTAGTTAGTCATGAAAGATAAAAATACATTCAAAGCCTCAGTTGATACGAGTTGATGGAACACCTCCCTCTGGTCCATCTCAAAAGCATCTCACTGAGACTTGGAGCATCCGGGCGTATCATAATTTGCAAGATATAAATAATTTAAAAAAATTACTCAAGAACAAATAATCACAATTAAAATTATATTCACAATTAAATTTATAATCACAATTAAAAAATATCTGCTTGACCAGGGTTATTTTTCTTTTTGAAATAAATTATATGTACAGACCATATTTCAAGTAAAACTGAATACTACAAAACTCGTTCAATTTTGTGAAAATGTCTAATACCAAAAAAGAATAGTAAAATCCACCTTAAAATTTCGAAAACTCATTCATCAGAAAAAAAAAATTTAAAAAAAAAGAAGAAAACTGAAGATATCTTTTTTTGACATCGGTAAAAAGTGGGGGCTCCATTTTCTCATCATAACCTTTGCAATAGTTTCTATCAGCAAAAGAGTGCTCTCTCATATAGCACCAAAAGAGGTAGTTTTAAATATCATCCAGAAAAACAATATAGAAAATACAAAAAGTTTCATGCTCAAGTATTTCGCCGTAATTTGATCCATCATATCATTTATAACACAACTGCAGTTCATTAACATTGATATTAACTGCAGTTTATAACACAAATACTCACAAAGTAAACAAGAAAAGAAAAAAAATCTGATTCACCGAAAGAAGAACACATCGACTTCTCTAAGAAAAAATAAGAGAGTTAACTACAAATATAGAAAGAAGTATTCCATATATATACCTACAAAGTTGTAGCTGTCAAACATATTCCTTCAAAGATGCATAGGGAATAATTCTAACAGTTTTAACGAAAACCATTCTTTCGCAAGGGCATAACGGCCCGAAAAATAAAAATGTAGTCAACCTATAGGGAATAATTTGCATATTTTAGAGCTTTAGAAGAATAAATTTGATAATTAGTAGGGATAACAATATTCTGACACGATTCTGAGACCCATTTTGTTCTGCTTAAATTGGAAATTACTGTTCTATGTTACTTTCCCCTATAGACAAACTATCTCATAAACAAATTTGAATTTTGATTTCTTTGTGTTGGAATTAATGGGCAGCGGAAACATACCAACTGAATAGCCAACGTATCCAGAAACCGAAATTGGATCGGGTTGCTTGTTTTACTAGCCTCCGAGATCGTCCTGGTGTTGACGGTTCTGGATCTCCCACGTATCTCGCCTTCTCCCACGTCTATGCCTTGCGTCACGAATCAGAAGCGAATCGAAGAGAGCTACCAGAGTCCTCTTCTATGTCCACACTCCAAAACCCCGGAAACGTAGGTGAAAATTCCAGAGAGAAAGATGAGAGAGAGGAAGAGAGAAATCTATGGATTCTCTATATTTTCTTCGGATATATGATCCATGAGAAGGAAGGAGTATTTATAGATTATCGGGACTCCCTAAAATATCCTGAATCTCACATAGAGATTAGGATTAGGATTCTCATAGATATGTTTCTTAACTGATAAGAAACATATTATTTATTCTTATCCTAAACCCATTAGGATAAATTATGATCCACATCCCATGTGGATCGGGTTAAATCTTAACCCACCAATGTGGACATACCATATGGCAACAATCTCCCACTTGGCCACATTGGCCAATTCTCTTTCATTCAATCTTCTCTTCATACGGGTAATGGAGCGTGCGACCTGACGAAAGAAACGCAATACGGGAGTGCTATATTAAGTCACCACCTAACTAACATAGCACATCACCGACTTAATTCGTCTATGCCTCAGACGTCCCAACACACACCGGATCAAGCATCACAAAGTCCCTCTCCTGTAATGACAGGGCTCGACCTCACAATCGTTTCTCGTACTCATGATTATCTCAAGCAACAAAACCGAGATAACCGCCCGGCCAATGAGTCACAAGACTTATGTGGTGTGTTATCGAAACATCTTCCTCAGCCCCTCACGTTAATCTGTATCGATCCAAGTACTTTACTAGACATGCTCCGCGAGATCGTATTTTTCATGACCCTGAGATACACGCTAAGTTAGTTATTTCGGACCTCCACTTCATAACGTAGTTCTAAGTCGAGGGCATAAAAGTGTTAGTGCTCACACAGTGACATGGAGGGAAGAACTTATGTCACTCTACTAACTGGTCGACAAGCACATACAGTATGATATGTATGCTATGGCGGAGCTCCCACTCAACGGGATGTGTCACGCTCAAAAAAAAAAACGCCATACGAACCTTGGTCTAGGTACCACTAAGGTATCTAACCACTACACAACTCAAGTCATCTCTCTAACCTGAGTACTTAAGTTCGGCTGCTATACAGGCTCGATATGAAATTTCACAGAAGAATTCTCATATCCAACTCCTTAGAGTCTCATCTTAAACTAATTAAGGCGACTTTTAAATTATATCAACACTTTATTCATAACATATATGAACAAAGCAATCATATTACAACTACTCAAGTTTAATATGATTATTTAATCTCATCCTGCTCACCACCTAGGTGCCAGGACGATCACCCGTGTGAGTAGGCTGATCTGAGCCTGGTGACTTATCGAAACATGTGCCTACTAGTATCAATTACGCAATCATATTTAAAAGGAGAAAAACATATTTTCATTAAGAAAGCGTAAGATACAATAATGTCCATACATCATAACCTGCGAAGACCCAAACTCCTAATATGGGCTTGAGACAAACCAAGAAGTTTTCTAGAGCGATCTCTGATGACCTTCACTCCGAGCACATAGCTCGCCTCACCCATGTCTTTCATCTCAAAGTTGAGAGACAACCACTCCTTAGTGGTATTAATCAACTCCATATCGTTTCCAGCCAATAGTATGTCGTTCGACGTATAGGAAGAGGAACAGAATCCCATTTTCTGTCTTCTTGACATATACGCAGTGGTCTTCCTCTATTATGGACATACGATAGAGGTGATGGCTTCGTGAAACCTGAAATACCACTGCCTCGACGACTGCTTTGAGACCATAAATGGACCTTTTAAGGCGACAAACCTTGTCTTCTTGACCTTTCAGTACAAAACCCTCAGGTTGGTCCATATAGATCTCCTCCGCTAACCCTCCATTGAGGAAAGCTGTCTTCACATCCATTTGGAACAATTCCAAATCTAGATGTGCCACTAAGGCTAGAATCAAACGTATAGAGGCAAAATCGTACAACGGGAGCAAACGTCTCGTTATAATCTACCCCTTGCCTCTGAGTATAGCCCTTGGCCACGAGCCGAGCCTTATATTTATCGATTGATCTATCCGCCTTGCGCTTAATTTTTTAAAAAAACCCATTTATTTTCCAATAGACTTGCGCCCAGGCGGAAGGTCAACCAACTCCCATACTTGGTTCTTGCTCTATGGAATTCATCTCATCTCTCATAGCAGCTGTCCACTCACTGCAAGCTGACGTCTGCAGTGCTTCTTTATAAGAAGCAGGCTCATCATCATCGAGCGGAGTACACATGAAAATGAAAATATCCCCTTCGATCTCAAAATGCCGACCGGGAATGTGTCCACGTTCACTTCTACGTAATTGAGGGCCTAGGTTGCCGACTTCCATGGGTATGCTCTCACTTATGGAAGCACTCCCACTAGCCGGAGGATCGTTACCACTTCCTTCAGCGACTTCAGGAAATGATCGATCACCCTCAATAGCAGATGGGGTAGCGTCGTCCTGTAACTCATACAATCCGACGTTTCTTCGCATTTCACCAATGCTTGGAAATTCGTTTTCTAGAAATTCCACATTACGAGACTCAATCTCGGTCATGCCTCCATCTAGGTGTTCACCATACATCACATAGCCTTTCAATCAGGGTACCTGATGAACACATACTTGCTCGCTCTTGGGCCGAGTTTCCCGAATCTATGTGAGGGGTTGTGTACATATCCTGCTGAACCCCAAGGACGTAAGTAGTTTAAACTCAACTTTCTACCCTCTACCTCTCCACAACTCATATGGGGTAGAAGGCACTGATTTGCTAGGGACTCGATTAAGGATGTAGGCTGCAGTCAAAAGAGCATCTCCCCAAAAACTTATGGGAAGATGAGCTTGCGCCATCATCGACCTAACCATGTCCAGTAGAGTACGATTCCTTCGCTCTGCAACACCATTTTATTGCGGAGTACCCGGAACAGTGAGCTGTCTACTAATACCTTTTTGCTCACAATAAGTCTTGAACTGATCAGACAAGTACTCTCGGCCTCGATCAGTGCGAAGTGCCTTTACACTTCTTTCTATTTGATTCTCAGCCTCCGCAACGAAGCGCTTGAAGCAATCTAAAGCTTCAGATCGGCGAGAAAGCAAATACACATAGCCATAACGGGAATAATCATCAATGCATGTGAGAAAATAGCACGCACCATGCCGGGCCCTCACATTCATTGGCCCACAAATATCTGAGTGGATCAGCTTTAAAGGATGAGAGGCACTAGTAGCCTTACCAAAAGGCTTTCTACATGCCTTCCCAGCCAGACAAGGCTCGCACACAGATTGGTCAACTTTGGCGAGAGACCCCAAAAGGCCTTCTCGAGCCAGTCTATTCATTCTTTCTTGACCTATATGGCCTAATCTGGCATGCCATTTAACGAATTCATCACAGAGATTAGTAGAAGAAGAAGCAAATGCAAACGAAATCATCCTCCAAAACTAATTTAAAGAAACCATCAACTAATGTACCATGTCCAAACAAAGTATCATGAAAGGAAATATCAAGGCGGTCTATGTCAAAATGAAAGGAATATCCTAAATGCAACAAAGCTAAAACTGAACATAGATTACATCGAATTCCGGGTGCATATAGCACGTCCTGAAGAAGTAAAGTGCGGCCACCACGCAACTTGAGTTGATACGAACCAACGAACTCCAAGGACTTCTTCCTTCGCGCCATTCCCAAGGGTGACAAACTGGTTGCCCGTCGGTAATCGATGGTAATCTACGAATCCCACTCGATCACGAACTACATGTTTGTTTACTCCTGTATCCACAATCCAATCAGGAAGAGAATGAGCTACTAAAGCATGAGAGCAAACAAAACAGTGTGAGCTGAGTGGTAGGGTTACTTTTTTCGGCTCAGAACAATTCCGAGCGAAATGACCCTTTGCTTGCAATTATAGCATTTTAGCTTTGCAGCACGCCTCCCTATTGCCAGCGCGCTTGCCTCTGCGGTGCTTTCCAACTCCACCCTGGGGAGCTTGATTTCGATTCTTCTGTGCTCCATTGTTGTGATGCCTTTTTGCGCTTGGGTGTGATCCCACCGCGCGCTTCTCAGAGCGTGCAACAAGAGCGACAGAACGGTTCGCTTCCAAGCGTTCTGCCTCGAGCTCGAGATGGCGCGAGATGTCATTAAAACATTTTAATATTCTCGGCTGTGCGTCATCAGGAGCTTCATTTGGGACCATTCAAGGTCCGAACAGTGAACGAATCACCGCTTGAACCTGTTGCTCATCAGTGAGCTCGTTTCCAGCAGTCTTAAGATCCCGAATCATGGCGCTCATCATACGAAGGTGCTCAGCCATTGAATGCTTCGGGTTCATTATATATTGCTGAAATTTAAGATTCAAGGCACGTAGCCTCGTAGCTGAAGTTTGACCAAAAGTAATCTTTAGATTGTCCCACATGTCCTTGGCAGTCTCATAGATCTCAAATTGTCCAATAAGGTCGTCTTGCATGGCACACAATATAGTGTACCGAGCAGTTCGATCCTCCTTGAACCATTTATTATAGACCTCTTTTTCATGCTCAGAAGTAGAGCCTTCGGTAGGCATGACCCTTTTGACAGAGAGAGTTTCAAGAACCCATTTGTTCATTAAGCAGGTACTGCATTTTTCTGTGTCAAATATCATAATTCTTTCCGTCTAGCTTATCACCCCGAGTGAGGTCAGCTATGACATTTTTGGAAGCCATTTCACTACATTCAAAAAACAGATTTGGACATTAGGCACATCTCCCAAAAAATTAATAAGATTGATATATTATCCCCGACAACGGGATTGAAAATTTCGCTATGCTCATAATCATCACCCAGTGTCGGTTCAAAGTATTACAATCTTACTAATTTTTATTATTATTAATTAATTTTGAAACATATCCAAAAAAAATTAGAACTCATCCATTAAAAGAACACATCCTTTTCAGAGAACTTATCTCCATAATGTCATCACACATATAAAAAAAATAAGTATTTGTGCCAAAATTAATTTGAAAAACGTAGACGCTGCGCAAAACAACATTCCTTTACAAGGCCTTAATTATTACATCATTTTTTTGCCAGAATTAAAACTACTACATCACTATAAAGATGTACATCAGAATAAAACAATATCCTACAGGAATGCTGCACTCGTCGAACTTGTTTTTTCAAAATTAATTTTTGTAGAAAAAAACACGAAAGAACACAAGTACTTATGTGCCAAGAACACACAATCATGCAATCATTATATGCTACACAAGCATTAACGTTCTGCATTCACATAAGATAAAAGAAAGAAACTACACACGCATGCTACACAAGCAATAAAAAAAAAAATGTATGTACCCCTTAACACATAGAAACAATAAATATAATATATATATATGTATACTTATATATATATAGTATATATATATATTATATATATATATATATTATATAGTTATATATATATATTATATATATATATATATATTATAATATATACTTATATATCAAGTATATATATATATTATATATATATATATATATATGTTGTGTGTGCGGGGTATTCCAAAAAAAAAGAAGATTTTAATCCCAAAAAAAAATAAAAAATAAAAAAAATTTGCCTGCAGGCTTGCAGCCGCGCGGGCTGGGTCGGCCGGCGCGCGCGCCACGCACCGCCCGGAGCGGGCCCTGGCTGTGCCAGCGCTGCTGCAGTGCTGCGGGCGGGCCGGGCTCGCAGCCCGCCCGCCGGCGCCCTGGGGGTTGTACCCCGCGCGCGGCGGGCCGGGCCAGACCAGCAGCCCGCCGCCGCGCCATGCGAGTCGCCGCCCGCGCGCGCGGTGGGCCGGGTTCCGGGCAGGCAGCCAGCCCGCCCGCACGCCCGCACGCTGCGGGTCGCGCCCGCTCGTGGTAGGCCGGGCCGAGCTCGCAGCCCGCCCGCCGCATGCTGGGGGTCGCGCCCGCGCACAACGGGCAAGGCCGGGCACGCAGCTTGCCCGCCTCGCGCGCTGCGGGTCGCGCCCGCACGCGGCAGGCAGGGCCAGTCCCGCAGCGCAGCCCTCCGGTGCCATGCGGGTCGCTCCCGCGCACAGAGGGCCGGGCCCGGGCCTGCTGGCCCGCCCGAGCCGTGCGGTACGCCCCCGCGCGCGGATCGGCAACAGTTTTTTATTTTTTTATTTTTTTGCAGATAATGCGTTGTAAGCGAAAAAATATAACAAATATAATTTTCTTTATATGCACGAAGCAAGAAAAAAATTTGGCATGTTTTAATGATCAATCAAAGAGAAAAAAACTAAAACTAATTTCAGTTTTTTTTTTTTATCGAATTCACGTAGAAAATGAGAAAAAAAATTGTAGAACTAATCTACATAAAAAAAATTGATCAAGAAAACCATGTTATATAATTCCGAGCATCACAAGCACGATCGTAAGGCGAAAACAAGCATACGGCTCTGATACCAATTGTTGGAATTAATGGGCAGCGGAAAACATACCAACTGGATAGCCAACGTATCCAGGAAACCCAAATTGTATCGGGTTGCTTGTTTTAACTAGACGCAATCATTTATTATACATTGATGCAAAATAAAGAATATAATTGTGAAATGACTTCAGAATCTAGAGAGGAGTGCAGAGGACAAGAAGCCTCTCAAGAAGTAAAAATGGCCTCATAGCAAGATATTAACATCTGAAAGCATAAAGCTTTCAACTTGATAAATCCGGTTTCTTTCTTTCCATTCCCTTGGCTAATTTCTAAATAACAAACTGAACTGAAAGAAGTCCTTTGTAAATTGATGTTGTCGATATACAGTACAAAAAAAAAAAAAAAATCAGAGAATTCAAATTAATAACTTAAGAGAGGTTATGTATATTGATAACCACTGATCTGCATTATCAATTAAAAGAAAACGAAGAAAAGAAATTTAATTAGCAATGGCTACATTTAAGAGCGCAAATAATTCCACAGTTGCAGCAAAGTTAGGCATGTTTCCATATTGTCGCGTTATGATAAAAAAACATGAAACACAAATTCTATGAGACTGAGTAAGAGGGAGAGAGAGAGAGCACTAATTATGGAAGCCTTGCTAAAGTGTCCTCCTGTTAGAGAATGAGACAATTTGGATTCTTATATAATATTTGAAAAGCATTTTGATCACATATTGCCTTTCATCATTAGGTGCCAATTCCAATTAAAATGAAACTGCTGATACAGTTCCTTTCTCTCATTAATTGTATGTAATATGTACTTTAGAAATCTGCTTTTCTTATGTAATATTTTGGGCTCTGTTTAGAGCAAGAATAAATTAAGTTGTAACATTTGGAGCTCTATATAGTGGGCGAATTCTGACTGCATTAGCAAAACTTCTTCTCAGTATTTAATTATACAGCATGAATTCTGTATGGTATTGGTTTAACTATATGCTAATGGTTGGAAGAGACCAAAGTGAGCAGAGGAATTTCATGAACACTATAGCACTCCAAACTGTAATTACGGAGTTTTCAAAAAGAAACTATAGATCATCTACCTTTCACTTGTGTGGAGATCGGCAGCGAGGAGATCGGCGGCGAAGGGGTTGTCGGATCGTTGGCGCTAACCATTAATCCCAAAAGTTCGAGCCGTTAGAAATACGCAACCAATTCACTTAAAGCGTATAGATACAGCGTCCACGGGCCTCGATTGTGACTAGGCCCAACCAACCTCACGCCACTTCGAACATGACTCGGCCCACCCTAACCTTCCGCCATTTCGAACGTAACTCGGCCCAATCTAGCCTCCCGTCAGAGGGCAGGATGCTGGCCCATTTAAGCCAACAGGGATCACTTGGCGAGGAGAACGACAGTGACAAGCTCACCGGCGAGGAGATCGGCGGTGAGAGCTCGCCGGGGAGGAGATCGGCGGCGAGGGGCTCACCGGCGAGGATAACGACAGTGACAAGCTCGCCGGCGAGGAGATCGACGGAGAGAGGCTCACCGGCGAGAAGATCGGCGATGATGAGCTCGTCGCCTATGAGGTCGCCGGCGAGGAGATCGACGGAGAGGGGCTCGCCGGCGAGAAGATCGGCGGCGAGGAGCTCGTCGCCTATGAGGTCGCCGGCGAGGAGATCGACGGAGAGGGGCTCGCCGGCGAGAAGATCGTCGCCTATGAGGTCGCCGGCGAGGAGTTCGTCGGTGAGGAGCTCGCCGGCGAGTGGTTGCCGAGGAGAAGAGGGAGAGGGTGGGGAGATTGAGACGTTTGTGGGAAATGGGTTTGGGGAATTTTTTTTTAATTTAAGTGTTCAGGTGAGGGAAGTGAGTGAGAGGGTTTTTTTTGGAGGAAATGAAGTGGGTTTTTTTGTTCTCTTTAATAAAATGCACAGGAAGCCTCCAATTCCAAATTATGGGGCATTATAATAGCCTTTTAATTTTAATTATTATTTTTATTAAGACTAATTTATCTTTTAATTTTTAAAAAAATTATTAAATTTTTTAATTAAAATTAAAAATTTATTAAATTTATCAATATTTTTATCAAATTTAGTCGGTTTAGTTAATTTTTAACAAATAAGTTAAAATAATTAATAGCTAAAACTAATTAATAAAGATTTAAAATTTAAAAAATTTAACTAAGTTAATTAAAATAACTAGGAGGTGTAAATAAAAAATTAAAGTTAATTTGTATGTGATTTAGAGGGAGAGCAAATATATTAATTTGTGGTAATTTTTTTCGCCACCATATGTGATCATATAGTGATGACAAAATAGGCATTTAGTGGCGAAAATAATATTGACACTTTAAGTTCATTAATAGGTGACAATTTTTTTATCGCCACCATATATAACCTTATAGTGGCGACCAATTAGTAATTTAGTGGCGAAACTAATATTGCCACTTTAAGTTAATTAATCGGTTGCGATGCAAAACAATAGTTATTTAGTGGCGATTATAGTATTGCAACTTTAAGTTAATTAATCGGTGGCAAATATTTTTATTGCCACCATAGGTAACTATATGTTGGCGACAAATTTTGTCGCCACTTTATTTTTGCCACTAATGTTATCTTTTCTATAGAGGTCACCCACCTCAAACCTAGCAAAAATTTCAAACACCTTGGACCCTCTTTCACACTTCTCTTGCACTTGAGAGAAAACACCAAACAAGAGAGATGAAGAAGCTAAAGAGAAGAAGCTATCTTTTTTTATCTCTTGACCTATTTTCTTTTGACCCTCTAACTAAAATCTATGTGGCCCAACTTGGCTCACTTAGCCCAAAATAAACGACAAGTCAACTTGACTCGAAAAGAACAAAAAGGCTCACTTAGAGATTAGATCAAATGAGCTCCTATAAATACACTTATTATTCTAATAAATCAAAAAAAAATAAAAAATAAGTTCTAATAAATAAGACAAACTGTTCTTCCCAATGTGGCTCTCATTCTCTCTCTTCTTGTTGTTGCCACCATGGTCGATGGAAGGTCGTTGAGTTGTAAGTTCAATTATACCCTCTCTATTTCGACAAAAAAGCTTAACATGAAGGATTCTATGTGCACTATTGTAATTTATCCCAAACTAATTAAAATTAGAATGTTGAAGCACAAAAATAATGAGAATATATACTAGTTAAACTCATGCTTAGAAAAAAATATTATTAATTCTGACAAAATTATGAGCTAAATTTAACTTATTACTGTCTATGGATAATTAAAATATGTGCTAGTCTTTAGTAGCTTAAGCTTTTAAGAATTTTTTTTTTTTTTTGTCATTCTTTGGCTAGTATCTAAACCATTTATAAATGATTGCTGCACACTTTGGTGGTAGAAACTAGCTTGGGTTGATGACATTTTTCTTAGAACATATTAAGTTGAAATCTTTTATTTGCAAACTAATCGTTTATAGCTGTACCCATATACCTCAAAACGAACATATAGATTTGAAACAATTATAATTAGCTCTATATATAAGGCCGAGTGCGACTATGGTGCTTCCGGAAGCACCAGTCATGTGGTGGTTATAATTTTTCAACCCTTGAATCAACTCCTTTGATCATTTCTAGTCCTTGGATTAATATTATTTTTCTAGGGAGACCACTAAACCTTAGGAAACCACTAAACCCTGAGGGGACAACTCTTATTCTAGTCCTATAATCTTTGATCCAAGGGCTAAAAAGTCGAAAGCATCAACTCTTTTATCCTTTCGAAAGTATAGTAGCTCTACACTATAAGGCCCGCCAAAAGTTATTGCTTGACTAATATGATTTACTTTTAAAATTGAAAATATTTTATCTTGGACATCTAATGTAGAAATAAATAGGCCCAAAACATGATATGTTAATATATCTAGTTCGAACAATAACTATATTTAAGTTATTTTTTGACATAAATAGGGTAATTTTTTTCTACACTCAGATGCATTGGAATCTATGCACACGAGGATGATCCCACCATTCATTAGTGGCAAAACGAATATGCAATTTCCAATTTTATGTGTTCAGTTCGACATCGATCATTAATTGTGCACAATAGATGAATATATAAATGTGTGGATAATTATTTTTCAGAACCATCGCAATTGACTTAAATGAACCATATTAAAAGCCTTGGTGATAAAATCACAATTTTCTAAAGCTACATTGGGCCATTTGGCCTTAGCTCTGACATCCTGCTTTTCAGGGGATCACCCATCCTAAAATTACTACTATAGCCCTAGTATGCTTATCCCTCTTAATCTCTTGGCCTAGTCACTGCCCAAAATATTATAGCCAAATTAAGAGATTTAATCATAATATATTTGATATATATAAGGCTATTCAAAATTCTGGGATTGTCACATTCCTCCTCCCTTTAAGCCTTGATGTCCTCGTCATGCTCAAACAGACTCACAAGCACCAGGGGATGTGAGACTCTTCTCTCTAGCCTTAACCGACATTGTCAGGAGGCTCTTCTCGCAAGACTTAGCTGACATTGTGGGGAGCCGCGCTCTAATCGCTTTATGACCCTATCTCAGTCGAGACCTAGCTATTTCACACTTCCGGCTGCCCGTTGTGTGACCTTAACTCAGCCAAGACTCATGTCACACTTCCGACCGGTGATTGGCTCTGATACCAACTATAACGCCCTGCTTTCCAGGAAGTCACCCATCCTAAAAATATTCTAGCCCTTGCACGCTTAATCCTCTTAACCTTTTGGGCCTAATCACCGTCCAAAATACTATAGCTGAGTTGAGATGTTTAATCATATTATACCTGATATATAATCCTATTTCAAATCCTGGGGTTGTCACACAAAGTATAGAAAGCAGTGTTGTAGGATGTAGTGTTGTGCCGTTTAAAGAAGTTATAGAGCGTTTAAGTAGTTCTGTCTTATAAGTGTTGTCTGCAAATTGAATGTTATTTGGCTTATATTCGTCTAAAATGTGCTGCAAAATATTATAAATTGATAAAGTACTATCAAAACATGATCATATTAGTTAATGCAAAAAAAACTATCCATGCATCATGTATAGATACAACACAAATTAGGAGAAAATCTCATTTGTCAAAGTTATTCCATATAACAATAATGATATTCAATGAGATGTCTCCATATTGCATAAAAAGGATAAGATTTTTTTTAGGCATAAACTCTATGTAAGATTACTATATTATTTCTGATTAGACTCTCTATCAGCTTACTTGCCACAATATGATTGATTTGAAATATATTTTTTGTGTTAATATGCTACACATAAAACTTTTATGCAAATTATAGAGGATAAAAACAGGTAAGCCATATTAAGTTTGTATCATACTAGAGCCTGACCCAATCTGTGCTATTTTTATTTAAATAAATTATAATTAATTAAATTTAAGTATTAAATTTAGAGAGAGAGAGGGAGGGAGGGAGGGAGGAAGCAGGGGGGAGGACAACCCACCATTACCCTCCTTGACCTCACATCCGTCACACACTTCTCCTTCGCGCCTCTCCATCTGCACCTCTTACAGTAATTTTTTGCCAAACAATTTTTGACAGTCGAAAACTCTGTTCGACCCAGCAAAAATTGGGCCAAACATTTCCAATAGAACCCGAAGTTCATGATAATTGTACATCTTTTAACCAATTTAAAAGTTTTAAAACAACTTTTGTAGAAATTTAAGTTTCGTTGAAAAATAACTTAATTTCTACACAATATGAGAGCGCGATCTATTTAGTTTTAGTTTTTTTATGCTCCTACTTTTATTTAGTTTAATCTTATTTAGTTCTAGTTTAGGATTTCGGCCTATCAAAAGTCCTCAAGAAGCAAATGTTTTGGGCCTATTAAATGATCTTGAGCAATAGATACGACACGATGTGTTAAAAGTAAAATATTAAATATTATTCTTCATTGGCTTAAGCTTTTAGAAAATGATTATTTTTCAACAAACACATTCTTTTTTCTTACTTTTTGCTTTTTTTTCCTTTATCTTTTGTGTTCGGCAGTTGGGATAATAAAGCAACCAACACTGAGCTGCAACGCAGTATATGGGGTGCAAACTGGCGATACGTGCTTTGCCATTACTCAAAAGTTCAATTTGACCGTTGGAGCCTTCAATAACATCAATCCTAATCTCGATTGCGATAAGCTCTTTGTGAGCCAGTGGCTATGCATCAATGGTGGCCTTGTTTGATGAAGAGCTGCTTTTCTTCTCCTACTTGAAGTAATGGAGCACTTATGTTTTATTTTATATTTTTAGTATTGGAGTACCTATGTTTTTCTTTGAATAAGGAGAGATCAATTTCCTCTCTCCAAGAAGAATTTGAGAGGATTGATGTTGTGTTCTTGAGTAATATATAATTTAAATGGATTAATTAAGAATGTTCTCTTTTTTTTTGTGAAAAAAAAGTAGCGTGCTATCCTGTCATGCCCCGAGATCAGTTGGGATATCTTTTTCTTAAAAAACTCTTTAAATTTTAATTTTTTTTCCCTTGAAATTCAGTGTAGAACCCAAGATTCTTTACGATAAGTTTTTATAAAGATGGAGGATTATTGTGTAATTGGACTGTTTTCCTATAAAGCAAAAATTGTCACTTTCGAGGTCTGTCAGTGTTCTAAGTCATGGAGGGACCTCGGTGCAGTTTTGTGTGATAAGGCGAGGTGTTGGAGATAAAATCAGGCAAGAGAAAAATCATTAAAACAGAGTTTTTAATAAAAAATTATAACATTTCAAATGTGAAATTGAGCAATTTCAAAGGTGGAGAAATTTATGAGCAAAACACACTTATGGGTGAGTTTTGACACTACAACAAAATAGACTTCTAGTAACAATTTAGTAGTGGCAATTATTGAATGGTCGTTATTACTTATTATCAACTTATATTTAGCGATAATTATTTTAAGCTATATATTTTTTTCACCCACTAATAATTCTTTGTTAAATATATCTATTTTGAGCCCCAATACAACCCTAACCCTAACTTGAACCCAACTCGATCGATCCCACCCATTGCGCTCCTCCCCTGCATCGACCTCACACGAATGCGTGAGCATCAAAGCTGACTTCGAAAAAGCTTTCGACAAAGTCAGATGGTCTTTCCTCAAAAGCATTCTAAGGTGGTTAGGCTTCTCAGACAACTGGTGGAATTGGATCGAACAATATATTTGTAACGCCAAAATCGCTATATTAGTGAACGACATTCCGACGTCGTGGATAAAAGCAAAAAAGGGTCTTAGACAGGGGGACCCCTTTTCTCCTTACCTATTTTTATTGGTGGCCGACTGCCTCGCCAGGATGACGAACACAGCCTGGGGTAACAAAATGCTACTTGGAGTAGGCCCATCTGCCGACTGCCAGACTACGCTTATCCAATACGCCGATGATACAATCTTTTTCTGTCAGCCAAGGAAATTTATTATGCGGAACCTGAGATTCCTCTTGAAAACATTTGAATGGGCCTCCGGGCTCAAGATCAACAAAGCCAAATCCGAGCTTTACTACTTTGGACCCCACCCTAGCAAAGGTGTCAGACTGGCAAAAATACTGGGCTGTAAAGTTGGCAACCTCCCGTTTCGCTACTTAGGGCTACCCCTTCACATTAAACATCTACGAAAGGAGGACTGGGCTTTGGTTGTCAACCGCCTTGAAGAACGTATTGACGGATGGAAAGCTAAACTACTCTCTCAAGGGGGGAGGCTCATTCTCGTCAACTCAGTTCTCACTAACCTTTCGCTTTTCTATCTGTCCATCTTCAAAGTGCCGCATTGGGTTCTGCAACGTTTAGAAGCCCTGAGACGAGCCTTTTTTTGGAAAGGAAGCTCAACTGTTACTGGGGGTGCATGCCTCGTCAGTTGGAAAACCATTTGCAAAAGCAAATATGAAGGAGGCCTGGGGATAAAAGATCTAGGTACCATGAACCTTGCTCTCCTAACCAAATGGTGGTGGCGTTTTTTCAATAAGCCACACCTACTATGGTGTAAACTGATTAGAACTCTCTACTACACTAGACGAAGGCCGCTATACGAGGGTAGAGCATTTAAACCTTACTCGCAGTGGTAGAAAAGTGTGGTCCAGTGTCGAGATGCGTTTAGATGCATTTCTTCCTATGAGCTAGAAAACGGATCGATTATCAGGATGTGGTCTGACATCTGGATCGGAGAAGTTCCACTCAGAGCCAGGTTCCCCGACATCTTTATTCAGATAACGAATAAGGATGCAAAGGTCTCCCAATGTTGGAGCTCTAACGGGTGGAGATGGCGCTACATATGTAGAGGCTTTGTGGCATCACAATCATCTTACAACCAAAGACAACTTTCACAGTTGAAAGATCTGCTCCTCCAGTACACCCCCGGCTGTGAGCCGGACTTGCTCAAGTGGCGATGGACGTCCAATCAGCAGTTTACAGTCAAATCACACTACCAATTCCTATCTGATGCTGGGGAGAGAGATCAGATGACCCATCACATTTGGAGATTGAAAATCCCTCTCAAAATCAAAATCTTCATCTGGTTGCTACTTCGTAAGAGGCTTCTAACTGCGGATAGACTACTCATCCGTGGGATGCTAGTGCAACAAGACTGTGTCTACTGTGCGTCAGCCATGGAAAGCTGTGACCACCTTTTCTACCACTGTGTTTTTGTTCGTTTCCTAGCTCTCTTTACTATGGGCTCGCTTGAAACCGTTGATGTTCCGGGCGACGTCAGACACCTCTGGATTAATACCTCAAACTTCGCGGATGCTAAAAGGAGAGCCGAAGGCCTAACTCTTTTGGCTGCAACCTGGTGGGTCGTCTGGACGGAAAGAAACAACATTATCTTCTGTCATGCTTCTCCTAATGCAAACCGGGCTCTCGAACGTATAAAACTTTTATCTACATCTTGGAGCGACTGGATCTGAGCCATACCGGTTTCATCCAACCCCTCTCTACCTCTCTCAGCCTCTTTTCTGTTTTGCTCGTTTTTTTTTTTTTTTTTTTTCTGGAGGCCTTAGCTGCTTCCACCTTGTAAGCTTAATTCATTTTGCTTAATGAACGAAGCAGGTAGCTCGCTACCTTTTTCTCAAAAAAAAAAAAATTCCTCTATATATCAGGCTATCTCTGAACTCGATCTCTAGTCTCTATTTATTATTCTTGTATACATAGTATTTATGTTTATGTTATTAATTTACTGATTATAGTAAATCCTACTTGTGCTCTTTGGTATAATTTTTAATTTCCTCTGGTAACTATTGAAGAGAACAGTAAAACCGGCTCCAACCCGAGCACACCATTTTCTCCGATGTGTAGAAATCGAAAATTTGAATTTCCTACACGCCCAAGATCGCACAACCACGGTAGAAGACAAGAACGGATAAATAGAATGCTCACAATAATAACTTCAAACAACTTCAAATGTAAATTTAAACAACTTCACCAAGATTATCCAAAACACCATATAATGAAAAATCGAAAATACCAAATAAACCTTCAATTAAAAATACCTTACAATGAATGTTCACAAGAGAGGGAAAGATGTAGATTATAGGTCACTCACCTCAAACCTAGCAAAAATTCCAAACACCTTGGACCCTCTTTCACACTTCTCTTGCACTTGAGAGAAAACAACAAACTTCTCTTGCACTTGAGAGAAAACAACAAACAAGAGAGGTGAAGAAGCTAAAGAGAAGAAGCTATCTTTTTTTCTCTCTTGACCTATTTCCTTTTGACCCCCTAACTAAAATCTATGTGGCCCAACTTGGCTCACTTAGCCCAAAATAAACCACAAGTCAACTTGACTCAAAAAGATCAAAAAAGCCCACTTAGAGATTAGATCAAATGGACTCCTATAAATACACTTATTAATCTAATAAACCAAAAAGAAACAAAAAACAACTTTAGCACTAATTTTTAACACTCCCCCTTAGTGCAAACTTGTGAGAAACCAAACCGAGCTTTTCTTGAAGTTCTACAAACTTCACCTTTGGAAGAGCTTTGGTGAAGATATCCGCCAAGTTGTCATGAAGCACTTTCTCCCGAATGAAGTGGTGCTCCATTTCAATATGTTTGGTTCTAGCATGAAACACCGGATTCGCCGCCAACTTGATTGCACTTTGGTTATCACAATGCACCTTCACCGGATAGTCGATTTTCTTTATCACATCACCAACCAAAGTCCGCAACCATACGCATTCTTGTGCCGCAAGGATTGCTGCTTTGTACTCCGCCTCTGTACTAGAAAGCGCCACGGTGTCTTGCTTCTTGCTACACCATGATACACAACCGAAACCCAATCCGAACACATAGCCCGATGTGAATTTTCTCTCATCAAGATCACCCGCCCAATCGGCATCGGTAAAACCTACAAGTTCACATCTTACACCTTTCTTATAAAGAAGACCAAGATCAAGAGAGAAATTGACAAACTTAAGAATTCTCTTAGCGGCATCCAAATGAGGCTTTCTTGGTGCTTGCATAAACCGGCTAACTACGCCCACCGAATATGCAATATCCGGCCTAGTAATAGTAAGATATAACAAGCTACCAATAAGTGTCCGATAAAGTCTTGGATCCTCAAGAGCCTTACCATTACCCTTTCGCAACCTCATATTTGAATCCATAGGAGTACAGCACGACTTGCTCTCCTTCAAACCAAACTTTTCAACAAGCTTTGAGGCATAGTATTTTTGAGAGACAAAAATACTATCACTACCCTTCTCAACCTCCAATCCAACAAAATGGCTCAATTCACCTAAATTTTTCATTTCAAACCGAATAGCAAGCTCATCCCTAAGCTTACTAATCTCCTCGGTATTATATCCGGTAACAATCATGTCATCCACATAGAGCAACACAATGATATGCATACCATTATACTTCTTTACAAACATACTTGGATCGAAATTAGAAACATGAAAATCACAAAAGAGAAGGTATTGAGCAATTTTACCATACCAAGCTCGCGGCGCTTGCTTGAGCCCATAAATCGCCTTTTTCAACCGACATACATGATTTGGAGAAGTCTTTGAAATAAAGCCCGGCGGTTGGCACATATAAATCTCCCGGTCCACCTCTCCATACAAAAAAATATTTTTAACATCAAGTTGCCACATTTTTCATCCCATTGAAGCCGCCAATAAAATGAGAATTCGAACCGATGTCATTTTGGCCACCGGACTAAATGTCTCCTCGTAGTCCAAACCATATTGTTGAGTGAAGCCACGAGCTACCAACCGTGCTTTGTATCTATCCACGGTTCCATCGGCCTTTCTTTTAATCTTGTACACCCACTTACATGAAACCGGCTCTATGTCCTTCGGTTTAGGCACCCAACTCCAAAGTTTCATTTTTATCAAGTGCACTAATTTCCTCCTCCATTGCCTTCTCCCATTCATGAACCCCTTTAGCTTCATCATAACAAGAGGGCTCATCACCATCAATAGGGCCCACAAAGCAACATGAAACAACATCCACCAAATTTGCACCGGAATTCCACTTCGGTCCAAAATAACGTGGATTCTTCTTGAATTCTCGCATAGACCTTCTCATCGGTTGTTCTTGAACCTCAATTCTAGGATATAAATTTTCCACCGAGGTACCCATGCTCCCCCTCTCATTCGACTCTCTCTCCGAAGAAGAAGTCGATGTATTTGGAGCATTAGAGGGCAACAACATAGAAGAAGGCCTCTCCAAAATTGTTTCGCCATGGGAGCTTGTAGGAGCATCATTTGGTACAACTACCGGCCGATCATAGTAGGATGACATTTCATCGAACACCACGTCTCTAGAAGTGATGAACTTGTGAGTTTTCGGATTCATACACTTCCAACCTTTCTTTTGTGTATCATAACCAATGAAGACACACTTCTCCGCCTTAGCATCAAATTTGGTCCTATTTGCATCCGGCACATGAACATAACAAATAGAACCAAACACACGAAAATAGCTAATAGATGGTTTCATTCTATATAATAATTCAAAAGGAGATTTCATACCGCAAGAGCTCAACGGCATCCGGTTGATGACATGACATGCGCACGCCATTGCTTCCGCTCCGCCACCCCATTTTGTTGTGGAGTGTGAGCACAAGATAAATGCCTCCGAATCCCATGCTCTCTACAAAATTCTTGAAACTCCTTTGATATATATTCACCACTTCCATCACTTCTCAAACACTTGATTCCTCTCCGATGCTCCCCCTCCACCGTAGCTTTAAAAAGCTTAAATTTAGAGAAAGCATCGGATTTTTTTTAAAAAAAAATACACCAATGAAAATCTTGTGTAGTCATCCACAAATAGAAGCATATATCTATATCCGGAATAACTTGCCGCACTATTTGATACCAAGATATTCGTGTGAATGAGATCAAGTGATTTTTTACTTCTTGACTTGGAGTCTTCAAATGGAAGTCGGTGAAATTTTCCAAGTTGGCATCCTTCACATACACCCCTAACTTTGACTTCACTAATAGTCTCATCCGGATCCAAACTTGATATTTCGGCACATACGTTCTTCACCTTTAGAAAATACTCCGAAATGCTCATGCTCCCTTGAGTTAGTCTTGATAACTCATTCTCAAAAAATTGCAACCGGGCCTCATTCTTTTTTGTAAATAGCTTCTCAAAAGTATCCCATACTTCTTTTGGTGTCTTAGCCTCTCTAATATGATCAAACAAATCCTTGTGAATTGATGTCTTTAAGGCAAACATTGCCTTACCACTTCTAGCAAGCCATTTCTTTCTTTGACTTTCATTTTCCGATGCTTCCTCCGGTATTTCGGTGTCATTCCCATTCACCGTGTCCCATAACTCTTGGCCTTGGAGGTATGCTTTCATGCATGACTTCCAAATTGGATAATTTGAACTTGTGAGCCTTTCTATCCCAAGATGATTGAAGCCTCCAATAGAATCCATCATAGATGAATTTTAACAAACACCTTATATGCACTAGTTGCAAAACACCTCCCTCTTGCTTCCCAAGGATGTAGGATCTCCAATATCACTACAAAAGCCTTTGTAGCTCTGATACCATGAAGAGAAAAGTAAAATCGGCTCCAACCCGAGCACACCCTTTTCTCCGATGTGTAGAAACCGAAAATTTGGGTTTCCTACACGCCCAAGATCGCACACGAACGGAGAAATAGAAAGCTCACAATAATAACTTCAAAAACTCAAAATGTAAATTTAAACAACTTCACCAAGATTATCCAAAACACCATATAATGGAAAATTAAAAATACCAAATAAACCTTCAATTAAAAACACCTTACCATGAATGTTCACAAGAGAGGGAAAGAGGTAGATTAGCACTACAAGATAATTATCATTCGTAAAGTCGCCACCGAATATATAAAATGTCGCCACCAAATTTCTATAATGGCGACAAAAAGTGTCGCCACATGTTGCCGCAATAGATCCCGCCGGCGAATGAATCGGTGGCGAAATATAAATTTTGCCACTTTAAATATAACTTTTTGTAGCGACAATAGTCGCCACAAAATGGTATCATTTGGTGACGACATTTGTTGCCACCAATTGTTAGGATTTGGTGGCAAATACTTATGGCCATGAAATGTGTCCATTTGGTGGCAAATACATGTCGCTACTAAACGTGACATTTGGTGGCAAACATTTGTCGCCACTAAATGTGGCAATTGATGGCGACAAATTATATTCACATTCGATAGTGTTATTTTCTGCCACCAAATGTTCATATATAAATATACATTAGCAAGATAACAAAAATTATAAACAAAATAGCATTGAAACCAAACTCCAACATAACAAATCACTTCAAAATAATGTCATACATTAGTTTCTCCAACAATATCAACGAAAAAAAAAAAAAAAACAAGAATCCATCAAGTTGCCAACTCAGAACATAAGTTCAATTTAGAGAAAAAAAACTAAAATTTATTAGTTAGTCATGAAAGATAAAAATACATTCGAAGCCTCAGTTGATACGAGTTGATGGAACACCTCCCTCTGGTCCATCTCAAAAGCATCTCACTGAGACTTGGAGCATCCGGGCGTATCATAATTTGCAAGATATAGATAATATAAAAAAATTACTCAAGAACAAATAATCGCAATTAAAATTATATTCACAATTAAATTTATAATCACAATTAAAAAATATCTGCTTGACCAGAGTTATTTCTCTTTTTGAAATAAATTATATGTACAGACCATATTTCAAGTAAAACTGAATACTACCAAACTCGTTCAATTTTGTGAAAATGTCTAATACCAAAATAGAATAGTAAAATCCACCTTAAAATTTCGAAAACTCATTGATCAGGAAATTTTTTTTTAAAAAAAAGAAGAAAACTGAAGATATCTTTTTTTGACATCGGTAAAAAGTGGGGGCTCCATTTTCTCATCATAACCTTTGCAATAGTTTCTATCAGCAAAAGAGTGCTCTCTCATATAGCACCAAAAGAGGTAGTTTTAAATATCATCCAGAAAAACAATATAGAAAATACAAAAAGCTTTATGCTCAAGTATTTCGCCGTAATTTGATCCATCATATCATTTATAACACAACTGCAGTTCATTAACATTGATATTAACTGCAGTTTATAACACAAATACTCACAAAGTAAACAAGAAAAGAAAAAAAATCTGATTCACCGAAAGAAGAACACATCGACTTCTCTAAGAAAAAATAAGAGAGTTAACTACAAATATAGAAAGAAGTATTCCATATATATACCTACAAAGTTGTAGCTGTCAAACATATTCCTTCAAAGATGCATAGGGAATAATTCTAACAGTTTTAACGAAAACCATTCTTTCGCAAGGGCATAACGGCCCGAAAAATAAAAATGTAGTCAACCTATAGGGAATAATTTGCATATTTTAGAGCTTTAGAAGAATAAATTTGATAATTAGTAGGGATAACACTATTCTGACAAGATTCTGAGACCCATTTTGTTCTGCTTAAATTGGAAATTACTGTTCTATGTTACTTTCCCCTATGGACAAACTATCTCATAAACAAATTTGAATTTTGATTTCTTTGTGTTGGAATTAATGGGCAGCTGAAACATACCAACTGAATAGCAACGTATCCAGAAACCGAAATTGGATCGGGTTGCTTATTTTACTAGCCTCCGAGATCGTCCTGGTGTTGACGGTTCTGGATCTCCCACGTATCTCGCCTTCTCCCACGTCTATGCCTTGCGTCACGAATCAGAAGCGAATCGAAGAGAGCTACCAGAGTCCTCTTCTATGTCCACACTCCAAAACCCCGAAAACGTAGGTGGAAATTCCAGAGAGAAAGATGAGAGAGAGGAAGAGAGAAATCTATGGATTCTCTATATTTTCTTCGGATATATGATCCATGAGAAGGAAGGAGTATTTATAGATTATCGGGACTCCCTAAAATATCCTGAATCTCACATAGAGATTAGGATTAGGATTCTCATAGATATGTTTCTTAACTGATAAGAAACATATTATTTATTCTTATCCTAAACCCATTAGGATAAATTATGATCCACATCCCATGTGGATCGGGTTAAATCTTAACCCACCAATGTGGACATACCATATGGCAACAATCTCCCACTTGGCCACATTGGCCAATTCTCTTTCATTCAATCTTCTCTTCATACGGGTAATGGAGCGTGCGACCTGACGAAAGAAACGCAATGCGGGAGTGCTATATTAAGTCACCACCTAACTAACATAGCACATCACCGACTTAATTCGTCTATGCCTCAGACGTCCCAACACACACCGGATCAAGCATCACAAAGTCCCTCTCCTGTAATGACAGGGCTCGACCTCACAATCGTTTCTCGTACTCATGATTATCTCAAGCAACACAACCGAGATAACCGCCCGGCCAATGAGTCACAAGACTTATGTGGTGTGTTATCGAAACATCTTCCTCAGCCCCTCATGTTAATCTGTATCGATCCAAGCACTTTACTAGACATGCTCCGCGAGATCGTATTTTTCATGACCCTGAGATACACGCTAAGTTAGTTACTTCGGACCTCCACTTCATAACGTAGTTCTAAGTCGAGGGCATAAAAGTGTTAGTGCTCACACAGTGACATGGAGGGAAGAACTTATGTCACTCTACTAACTGGTCAACAAGCACATACAGTATGATATGTATGCTATGGCGGAGCTCCCACTCAATGGGATGTGTCACGCTCTAAAAAAAAAATCGCCATACGAACCTTGGTCTAGGTACCACTAAGGTATCTAACCACTACACAACTCAAGTCATCTCTCTAACCTGAGTACTTAAGTTCGGCTGCTATACAGGCTCGATATGAAATTTTTCACAGAAGAATTCTCATATCCAACTCCTTAGAGTCTCATCTTAAACTAATTAAGGCGACTTTTAAATTATATCAACACTTTATTCATAACATATATGAACAAAGCAATCATATTACAACTACTCAAGTTTAATATGATTATTTAATCTCATCCTGCTCACCACCTAGGTGCCAGGGCGATCACCCGTGTGAATAGGCTGATCTGAGCCTGGTGACTTATCGAAACATGTGCCTACTAGTATCAATTACGCAATCATATTTAAAAGGAGAAAAATATATTTTCATTAAGAAAGCGTAAGATACAATAATGTCCATACATCATAACCTGCGAAGACCCAAACTCCTAATATGGGTCTGGAACATATCCCTAGCTATCGGCTTGGTCAACAGATCAGCCACCATCCTAGTGGTGGAGATATGTCTAAGAGTGACCTCACCTAGCTTGATCATCTCTTGAATGTAGTGAAAACGGATGTCTATGTGCTTGGTCCTGCCATGGTACTTGGGGTCCTTCACATACTCCAGGGCAGCCATACTATCAGAGAACATCTCAACATGCTCATCAGCTCGAGTCACGATGTCGAGGTGCTGGAGAAATCTCCTCAACCAAACAGCTTCCTGAACGGCTGTTGAACAAGCAACGTACTCCGCTTCCATGGTAGACAGGGCAACGCAGCTCTGCTTCTTACTACACCAGGAAATTGCTCCACCTCCAAGCATAAACACATAGCCTGAAGTGGACCTGCGCTCATCTCTATCACAGCCCCAATCAGCGTCGCTATATCCTTTCAATCTCAAGTCCCCAGCTTGAAAGCAGAGAACGAGATCACTGGTTCCCTTTAAATATCGAAGGATCCTCTTGACCGCTTGCCAATGAATAGGTCCTGGGTTGCTCTGGTAACGACTTACCAAGCCAACAGCGAAGCAAATGTCAGGCCGAGTACACATCATAGCGTACATCAAGCTGCCAATTGCACTCGCATAAGGAACCCTACTCATTTGCTCTTTTTCTTTATCCGTTTTAGGGCATTGATCAAGACTCAGAGTTTGATTCTTCTCTACTTGAGTGTCAACGGGTTTACAGTGATGCATCCTAAATCGCTCCAACATCTTTTTAATATAAGATTCTTGAGACAAACCAAGAAGTTTTCTAGAGCGATCTCTGATGACCTTCACTCCGAGCACATAGCTCGCCTCACCCATGTCTTTCATCTCAAAGTTGAGAGACAACCACTCCTTAGTGGTATTAATCAACTCCATATCGTTTCCAGCCAATAGTATGTCGTCGACGTATAGGAAGAGGAACAGAATCCCATTTTCTGTCTTCTTGACATATACGCAGTGGTCTTCCTCTATTATGGACATACCGATAGAGGTGATGGCTTCGTGAAACCTGAAATACCACTGCCTCGACGACTGCTTGAGACCATAAATGGACCTTTTAAGGCGACAAACCTTGTCTTCTTGACCTTTCAGTACAAAACCCTCAGGTTGGTCCATATAGATCTCCTCCGCTAACCCTCCATTGAGGAAAGCTGTCTTCACATCCATTTGGAACAATTCCAAATCTAGATGTGCCACTAAGGCTAGAATCAAACGTATAGAGGCAAATCGTACAACGGGAGCAAACGTCTCGTTATAATCTACCCCTTGCCTCTGAGTATAGCCCTTGGCCACGAGCCGAGCCTTATATTTATCGATTGATCTATCCGCCTTGCGCTTAATTTTTAAAACCCATTTATTTCCAATAGACTTGCGCCCAGGCGGAAGGTCAACCAACTCCCATACTTGGTTCTTGCTTATGGAATCCATCTCATCTCTCATAGCAGCTGTCCACTCACTGCAAGCTGACGTCTGCAGTGCTTCTTTATAAGAAGCAGGCTCATCATCATCGAGCGGAGTACACATGAAAATATCCCCTTCGATCTCAAAATGCCGACGGGGAATGTGTCCACGTTCACTTCTACGCAATTGAGGGCCTAGGTTGCCGACTTCCATGGGTATGCTCTCACTTATGGAAGCACTCCCACTAGCCGGAGGATCGTTACCACTTCCTTCAGCGACTTCAGGAAATGATCGATCACCCTCAATAGCAGATGGGGTAGCGTCGTCCTGTAACTCATACAATCCGACGTTTCTTCGCATTTCACCAATGCTTGGAAATTCGTTTTCTAGAAATTCCACATTACGAGACTCAATCTCGGTCATGCCTCCATCTAGGTGTTCACCATACATCACATAGCCTTTCAATCAGGGTACCTGATGAACACATACTTGCTCGCTCTTGGGCCGAGTTTCCCGAATCTATGTGAGGGGTTGTGTACATATCCTGCTGAACCCCAAGGACGTAAGTAGTTTAAACTCAACTTTCTACCTCTCCACAACTCATATGGGGTAGAAGGCACTGATTTGCTAGGGACTCGATTAAGGATGTAGGCTGCAGTCAAAAGAGCATCTCCCCAAAAACTTATGGGAAGATGAGCTTGCGCCATCATCGACCTAACCATGTCCAGTAGAGTACGATTCCTTCGCTCTGCAACACCATTTTATTGCGGAGTACCCGGAACAGTGAGCTGTCTACTAATACCTTTTTGCTCACAATAAGTCTTGAACTGATCAGACAAGTACTCTCGGCCTCGATCAGTGCGAAGTGCCTTTACACTTCTTTCTATTTGATTCTCAGCCTCCGCAACGAAGCGCTTGAAGCAATCTAAAGCTTCAGATCGGCGAGAAAGCAAATACACATAGCCATAACGGGAATAATCATCAATGCATGTGAGAAAATAGCACGCACCATGCCGGGCCCTCACATTCATTGGCCCACAAATATCTGAGTGGATCAGCTTTAAAGGATGAGAGGCACTAGTAGCCTTACCAAAAGGCTTTCTACATGCCTTCCCAGCCAGACAAGGCTCGCACACAGATTGGTCAACTTTGGCGAGAGACCCCAAAAGGCCTTCTCGAGCCAGTCTATTCATTCTTTCTTGACCTATATGGCCTAATCTGGCATGCCATTTAACGAATTCATCACAGAGATTAGTAGAAGAAGAAGCAAATGCAAACGAATCATCCTCCAAAACTAATTTAAAGAAACCATCAACTAATGTACCATGTCCAAACAAAGTATCATGAAAGAAAATATCAAGGCGGTCTCTGTCAAAATGGAAGGAATATCCTAAATGCAACAAAGCTAAAACTGAACATAGATTACATCGAATTCCGGATGCATATAGCACGTCCTGAAGAAGTAAAGTGCGGCCACCACGCAACTTGAGTTGATACGAACCAACTCCAAGGACTTCTTCCTTCGCGCCATTCCCAAGGGTGACAAACTGGTTGCCCGTCGGTAATCGATGGTAATCTACGAATCCCACTCGATCACGAACTACATGTTTGTTTACTCCTGTATCCACAATCCAATCAGGAAGAGAATGAGCTACTAAAGCATGAGAGCAAACAAAACAGTGTGAGCTGAGTGGTAGGGTTACTTTTTTCGGCTCAGAACAATTCCGAGCGAAATGACCCTTCTGCTTGCAATTATAGCATTTTAGCTTTGCAGTATCCCTATTGCCAGCGCGCTTGCCTCTGCGGTGCTTTCCAACTCCACCCTGGGGAGCTTGATTTCGATTCTTCTGTGCTCCATTGTTGTGATGCCTTTTGCGCTTGGGTGTGATCCCACCGCGCTTCTCAGAGCGTGCAACAAGAGCGACAGAACGGTTCGCTTCCAAGCGTTCTGCCTCGAGCTCGAGATGGCGCGAGATGTCATTAAACATTTTAATATTCTCGCTGTGCGTCATCAGGAGCTTCATTTGGGACCATTCAAGGTCCGACAGTGAACGAATCACCGCTTGAACCTGTTGCTCATCAGTGAGCTCGTTTCCAGCAGTCTTAAGATCCCGAATCATGGCGCTCATCATACGAAGGTGCTCAGCCATTGAATGCTTCGGGTTCATTATATATTGCTGAAATTTAAGATTCAAGGCACGTAGCCTCGTAGCTGAAGTTTGACCAAAAGTAATCTTTAGATTGTCCCACATGTCCTTGGCAGTCTCATAGATCTCAAATTGTCCAATAAGGTCGTCTTGCATGGCACACAATATAGTGTACCGAGCAGTTCGATCCTCCTTGAACCATTTATTATAGACCTCTTTTTCATGCTCAGAAGTAGAGCCTTCGGTAGGCATGACCCTTTTGACAGAGAGAGTTTCAAGAACCCATTTGTTCATTAAGCAGGTACTGCATTTTTCTGTGTCAAATATCATAATTCTTTCCGTCTAGCTTATCACCCCGAGTGAGGTCAGCTATGACATTTTTGGAAGCCATTTCACTACATTCAAAAAACAGATTTGGACATTAGGCACATCTCCCAAAAAATTAATAAGATTGATATATTATCCCCGACAACGGGATTGAAAATTTCGCTATGCTCATAATCATCACCCAGTGTCGGTTCAAAGTATTACAATCTTACTAATTTTTATTATTATTAATTAATTTTGAAACATATCCAAAAAAAATTAGAACTCATCCATTAAAAGAACACATCCTTTTCAGAGAACTTATCTCCATAATGTCATCACACATATAAAAAAAATAAGTATTTGTGCCAAAATTAATTTGAAAAACGTAGACGCTGCGCAAAACACATTCCTTTACAAGGCCTTAATTATTACATCATTTTTTGCAGAATTAAAACCTACTACATCACTATAAAGATGTACATCAGAATAAAACAATATCCTACAGGAATGCTGCACACGTCGAACTTGTTTTTCCAAAATTAAATTTTGTAGAAAAAACACCGAAAGAACACAAGTACTTATGTGCCAAGAACACACAATCATGCAATCATTATATGCTACACAAGCATTAACGTTCGCATTCACATAAGATAAAAGAAAGAAACTACACACGCATGCTACACAAGCAAAAAAAATGTACCACATAGAAACATAATATATATATATATATATATATATATATATATATATATATATATATATATATATATATATATATATATATATATATATATATATATATATATATATATATATATATATATATATATATATATATATATATATATATATATATATATATGTTGTGTGTGCGGGGTATTCCAAAAAAAAAAGATTTTAATCCCAAAAAAAATAAAAAATAAAAAAAAAAATTTGCCTGCAGGCTTGCAGCCGCGCGGGCTGGGTCGGCCGGCGCGCGCCCGCACCGCGGAGCGGGCCGGGCTGTGCCAGCGCTGCTGCAGTGCTGCGGGCCGGGCCGGGCTCGCAGCCCGCCCGCCGGCGCCCTGGGGGTTGTACCCGCGCGCGGCGGGCCGGGCCAGACCAGCAGCCCGCCGCCCGCGCCATGCGAGTCGCGCCCGCGCGCGGTGGGCCGGGCCGGGCAGGCAGCCAGCCCGCCCGCACGCCCGCCCGCACGCTGCGGGTCGCGCCCGCTCGTGGTAGGCCGGGCCGAGCTCGCAGCCCGCCCGCCGCATGCTGCGGGTCGCGCCCGCGCACAACGGGCAAGGCCGGGCACGCAGCTTGCCCGCTCGCGCGCTGCGGGTCGCGCCCGCACGCGGCAGGCAGGGCCAGGCCCGCAGCCAGCCCTCCGGTGCCCTGCGGGTCGCTCCCGCGCACAGAGGGCCGGGCCGGGCCTGCTGGCCCGCCCGAGCCGTGCGGTACGCCCCCGCGCGCGGATCGGCAACAGTTTTTTATTTTTTTATTTTTTTGAGATAATGCGTAAAGCGAAAAAATATAACAAATATAATTTTCTTTTATGCACGAAGCAAGAAAAAAATTTGGCATGTTTTAATGATCAATCAAAAAGGAAAAACTAAAACTAATTCAGTTTTTTTTTTTTATCGAATTCACGTAGAAAATGAGAAAAAAATTGTAGAACTAATCTACATAAAAATTGATCAAGAAAACATGTTATATAATTCCGAGCATCACAAGCACGATCGTAAGGCGAAAACAAGCATACGGCTCTGATACCAATTGTTGGAATTAATGGGCAGCGGAAACATACCAACTGGATAGCCAACGTATCCAGGAACCCAAATTGTATCGGGTTGCTTGTTTTACTAGCCTCCGAGATCGTCCTGGTGTTGACGGTTCTGGATCTCCCACGTATCTCGCCTTCTCCCACGTCTATGCCTTGCGTCACGAATCAGATGCGAATCGAAGAGAGCTACCAGAGTCCTCTTCTATGTCCACACTCCAAAACCCCGGAAACGTAGGTAGAAATTCCAGAGAGAAAGATGAGAGAGAGGAAGAGAGAAATCTATGGATTCTCTATATTTTCTTCGGATATATGATCCATGAGAAGGAATGAGTATTTATAGATTATCGGGACTCCCTAAAATATCCTGAATCTCACATAGAGATTAGGATTAGGATTCTCATAGATATATTTCTTAACTGATAAGAAACATATTATTTATTCTTATTCTAAACCCATTAGGATAAATTATGATCCACATCCCATGTGGATCGGGTTAAATCTTAACCCGCCAATGTGGACATACCGTATGGCAATACTTTGGAACAATGCAACTAAAAATCAAGGTAGAAGGAATAATAACAAATAGACGCAATCATTTATTATACATTGATGCAAAATAAAGAATATAATTGTGAAATGACTTCAGAATCTAGAGAGGAGTGCAGAGGACAAGAAGCCTCTCAAGAAGTAAAAATGGCCTCATAGCAAGATATTAACATCTGAAAGCATAAAGCTTTCAACTTGATAAATCCGGTTTCTTTCTTTCCATTCCCTTGGCTAATTTCTAAATAACAAACTGAACTGAAAGAAGTCCTTTGTAAATTGATGTTGTCGATATACAGTACAAAAAAAAAAAAAAAATCAGAGAATTCAAATTAATAACTTAAGAGAGGTTATGTATATTGATAACCACTGATCTGCATTATCAATTAAAAGAAAACGAAGAAAAGAAATTTAATTAGCAATGGCTACATTTAAGAGCGCAAATAATTCCACAGTTGCAGCAAAGTTAGGCATGTTTCCATATTGTCGCGTTATGATAAAAAAACATGAAACACAAATTCTATGAGACTGAGTAAGAGGGAGAGAGCACTAATTATGGAAGCCTTGCTAAAGTGTCCTCCTGTTAGAGAATGAGACAATTTGGATTCTTATATAATATTTGAAAAGCATTTTGATCACATATTGCCTTTCATCATTAGGTGCCAATTCCAATTAAAATGAAACTGCTGATACAGTTCCTTTCTCTCATTAATTGTATGTAATATGTACTTTAGAAATCTGCTTTTCTTATGTAATATTTTGGGCTCTGTTTAGAGCAAGAATAAATTAAGTTGTAACATTTGGAGCTCTATATAGTGGGCGAATTCTGACTGCATTAGCAAAACTTCTTCTCAGTATTTAATTATACAGCATGAATTCTGTATGGTATTGGTTTAACTATATGCTAATGGTTGGAAGAGACCAAAGTGAGCAGAGGAATTTCATGAACACTATAGCACTCCAAACTGTAATTACGGAGTTTTCAAAAAGAAACTATAGATCATCTACCTTTCACTTGTGTGGAGATCGGCAGCGAGGAGATCGGCGGCGAAGGGGTTGTCGGATCGTTGGCGCTAACCATTAATCCCAAAAGTTCGAGCCGTTAGAAATACGCAACCAATTCACTTAAAGCGTATAGATACAGCGTCCACGGGCCTCGATTGTGACTAGGCCCAACCAACCTCACGCCACTTCGAACATGACTCGGCCCACTCTAGCCTTCCGCCATTTCGAACGTAACTCGGCCCAATCTGGCCTTCCGTCACAGGGCAGGATGCTGGCCCATTTAAGCCAACAGGGATCACTTGGCGAGGAGAACGACAGTGACAAGCTCACCGGCGAGGAGATCGGCGGTGAGAGCTCGCCGGGGAGGAGATCGGCGGCGAGGGGCTCACCGGCGAGGATAACGACAGTGACAAGCTCGCCGGCGAGGAGATCGACGGAGAGAGGCTCACCGGAGAGAAGATCGGCGACGATGAGCTCGTCGCCTATGAGGTCGCCGGCGAGGAGATCGACGGAGAGGGGCTCGCCGGCGAGAAGATCGGCGGTGAGGAGCTCGTCGCCTATGAGGTCGCCGGCGAGGAGATCGACGGAGGGGGGCTCGCCGGCGAGAAGATCGTCGCCTATGAGGTCGCCGGCGAGGAGTTCGTCGGTGAGGAGCTCGCCGGCGAGTGGTTGCCGAGGAGAAGAGGGAGAGGGTGGGGAGATTGAGACGTTTGTGGGAAATGGGTTTGGGGATTTTTTTTTTTAATTTAAGTGTTCAGGTGAGGGAAGTGAGTGAGAGGGTAAGCGTAGTTTTTTTTTTTTTTATTTTTTTTTTTTTGGAGGAAATGAAGTGGGTTTTTTTTGTTCTTTTTAATAAAATGCACAGGAAGCCTCCAATTCCAAATTATGGGGCATTAGAATAGCCTTTTAATTTTAATTATTATTTTTATTAAGACTAATTTATCTTTTAATTTTTTTATAATTATTAATTTTTTAATTAAAATTAAAAATTTATTAAATTTATCAATATTTTTATCAAATTTAGACAGTTTATCTAATTTTTAACAAATAAGTTAAAATAATTAATAGCTAAGAACTAATTAATAAAGATTTAAAATTTAAAAAATTTAACTAAGTTAATTAAAATAACTAGGAGGTGTAAATAAAAAAAATTAAAGTTAATTTGTATGTGATTTAGAGGGAGAGTAAGCAAATATATTAATTTGTGGTAATTTTTTTCGCCACCATATGTGATCATATAGTGGTGACAAAATAGGCATTTAGTGGCGAAAATAATATTGACACTTTAAGTTCATTAATATGTGGCCAATTAGTAATTTAGTGGCGAAAGTAATATTGCCACTTTAAGTTAATTAATCGGTGGCGATTTTTCTTATCGCGACCATAGATAAATGTATAGTGGCAAAAAAATAGTTATTTAGTGGCGATTATAGTATTACCACTTTAAGTTA
The DNA here is from genome assembly GCA_016920855.1 of Puya raimondii. Classification (NCBI taxonomy): domain Eukaryota; kingdom Viridiplantae; phylum Streptophyta; class Magnoliopsida; order Poales; family Bromeliaceae; genus Puya; species Puya raimondii. The sequence continues at coordinate 81,241,160 of JABWPP010000050.1, read as the reverse complement.
ATTAATCAGTGGCAAATATTTTTATTACCACCATAGGTAACTATATGATGGCGACAAATTTTGTTGCCACTTTATTTTTGCCACTAATGCTATCTTTTCTATAGAGGTCACCCACCTCAAACCTAGCAAAAATTCCAAACACCTTGAACCCTCTTTCACACTTCTCTTGCACTTGAGAGAAAACACCAAACAAGAAAGATGAAGAAGCTAAAGAGAAGAAGCTATCTTTTTTTCTCTCTTGACCTATTTCCTTTTGACCCCTAACTAAAATCCATGTGGCCCAACTTTGCTCACTTAGCCCAAAATAAACCATAAGTCAACTTGACTCAAAAAAAATAAAAAGGCCCACTTAGAGATTAGATCAAATGAGCTCCTATAAATACACTTATTATTCTAATAAATCAAAAAAAAATAAAAAATAAGTTTAGCACTAATTTTTAACAACTATAACTATTTTATGTTACAATGTAGATGTTCCATAAAATGTATAACTCCAAGGTTTTTCGCCGGCCTTCGAACGTAAGTTACTAAGCTCTTTCTTTGGTGGCTTACGGATTATTTTCTTGAATGAAACTCTATAAAAAGGAGGCAATATTAGAGCATGCAATGCATCAGATTAAGTAAGGAGCTTCATATTATTGCTAGAGGTTCAAAGAAATTAATTAAGAAAATGGCCAAGGCAAGACAAACTACTCTTCCCAATGTGGCTCTCATTCTCTCTCTTCTTCTTGTTGCCACCATGGTCAATGGAAGGTCGTTGACTTGTAAGTTCAATTATACCCTCTCTATTTCGACAAAAAAGCTTAGAATGAAGGATTGTATGTGCACTATTGTAATCTATCCCAAACTAAAATTAGAATGTTGAAGCACAAAAATAATGAGAATATATACTAGTTAAACTCATGCTTAGAAAAAAAATATTATTAATTCTGACAAAATTATGAGCTAAATTTAACTTATTACTGTCTATAGATAATTAAAATATGTGCTGGTCTTCAGAAGCTTAAGCTTTTAAGAAAAAAAAAAATTTGTTCCTATTACATAGTATATATATCTAAGTATGTGAGTTCAAATCATTTTGAACTACTAATCCTTTTTAATTTATTTTCATTTCATTTAATTCAAACCCTTGTAGTTGGCTTGTCCACAAAATCTGTCCACATATGAGATGGAGTATTACTAATACACAACTTTATTTATTTTCTTTTGAAAAGATAAATGCTTAAATTATTATTCTTTAGCTAGTATCTAAACCATTTATAAATGATTGCTACACACTTTCTTGGTGGTAGAAACTAGCTTGGGTTGATGACATTTTTCTTAGAACATATTAAAATATTAAGTAGAAATCTTTTATTTGTAAACTAATTATTTATAGCTGTACCTGTATACCTCAAACGAACATATGGATTTGAAACAATTATAATTAGCAATATATTTAGGGCCGAGTCCGACTATGGTGCTTCCTGAAGCACCAGTCATGTGGTGGTTATAATTTTTTAACCCTTGAATCAACTCCTTTGATCATTTCTAACCCTTGAATTAATATTATTTTTCTAGGGAGATCACTAAACCTTAGGGGACCACTAAACCCTGATGGGACAACTCTTATTCTACCTTTATAATCTTTGATCCAAGGGCCAAAAAGTCGAAAGCATCAACTCCTTTATCCTTTCGAAAGTATAGTAGCTCTACACTATAAGGCCTGCCAAAAGTTATTGCTTGACTAATATGATTTACTTTTAAAATTGAAAATATTTATCTTGGACATCTAATGTAGAAATAAATAGGTCCAAAACATGATATGTTAATATATCTAGTTCGAACAATATCTATATTTAAGTTATTTTTTGACATAAATAGGGTAAATTTTTTTTACACTTAGATGCATTTGAATCTATGCACACGAGGATGATCCCACCATTCATTAGTGGCAAAACGAATCTGCAATTTCCAATTTTATGTGTTCGACATCATTAATTGTGCACAATAGATGAATATATAAATGTGTGAACCATCGCAATTGACTTAAATGAACCATATTAAAAGCCTTGGTGATAAAATCACAATTTTCTAAAGCTACATTGGGCCATTTGGCCTTAGCTCTGACATCCTGCTTTTCAGGGGGATCACCCATCCTAAAACTACTACTCTAGCCCTTGCACGCTTATCCTTCTTAATCTCTTGGCCTAGTCACTGCCCAAAATGTTATAGCCAGATTAAGAGGTTTAATCATAATATATTTGATATATATTAGGCTATTCAAAATCTTGGGATTGTCACATTCCTCCTCCCTTTAAGCCTTGATGTCCTCGTTATGCTCAAACACACTCACAAGCACCAGGGAATGTGAGACTCTTCTCTCTAGCCTTAACCGACATTGTCAGGAGGCTCTTCTCGCAAGCCTTAGCTGACCTTGTGGGGAGCCGCGCTCTAATCGCTTTATGACCCTATCTCAGCCGAGACCTATTTCACACTTCCGGCTGCCCGTTGTGTGACCTTAACTCAGCCAAGACTCATGTCACACTTCCGGCTGGTGATTGGCTTTGATACCAACTATAACGCCCTGCTTTCCAAGAGGTCACCCATCCTAGAAATATTCTATCCCTTGCACGCTTAATTCTCTTAACCTTTTGGGCCTAACCACTGTCCAAAATACTATAGCTGAGTTGAGAGATTTAATCATATTATACCTGATATATAATACTATTTCAAATCCTGGGGTTGTCACACAAAGTATAGAAAGCAGTGTTGTAGGATGTAGTGTTGTGCCGTTTAAAGAAGTTATAGAGCGTTTAAGTAGTTCTGTCTTATAAGTGCTGTCTGCAAATTGAATGTTGTTTGGCTTATATTCGTCTGAAAAGTGCTGCAAAATATTATAAATTGATAAAGTACTATCAAAACATGATCATATGTATATAGTTAATGGGAAAAAAACTATCCATGCATTATGTATAGATACAGCACAAATTAGGAGAAAATCTCATTTGTCAAAGTTATTCCATATAACAATAATGATATTCAATGAGATGTCTCCATATTGCATAAAAAGGATAAGATTTTTTTTAGGCATAAACTCTATGTAAGATTACTATATTATTTCTGATTAGACTCTCTATCAGCTTACTTGCCACAATATGATTGATTTGAAATATATTTTTTGTGTTAATATGCTACACATAAAACTTTTATGCAAATTATAGAGGATAAAAACAGGTAAGCCATATTAAGTTTGTATCAGACTAGAGCCTGACCCAATCTGTGCAATTTTTATTTAAATAAATTAAAATTAATTAAATTTAAGTATTAAATTTAGAGAGAGCGAGGGAGGGAGGGAGGGAGGAAGCAGGGGAGAGGACAACCCACCATTACCCTCCTTGACCTCACATCCGTCACACACTTCTCCTTTGTGCCTCTCCATCTGCACCTCTTACAGTAATTTTTTGCATTGCCAAACAATTTTTGACAGTCGAAAACTCTGTTCGACCCAGCAAAAATTGGGCCAAACCTTTCCAATAGAACCCGAAGTTCATGATAATCGTACATCTTTTAACCAATTTAAAAGTTTAAAACAACTTTTGTAGAAATTTAAGTTTTGTTGAAAAATAACTTAATTTCTACACAATATGAGAGCGCGATCTCTTTAGTTTTAGTTTTTTTTATGCTCCTACTTTTATTTAGTTTAATCTTATTTAGTTCTAGTTTAGGATTTCGGCCTATCAAAAGTCCTCAAGAAGCAAATGTTTTGGGCCTATTAAATGATCTTGAGCAATAGATACGACACGATGTATTAAAAGTAAAATATTAAATATTATTCTTCATTGGCTTAAGCTTTTAGAAAATAATTATTTTTCAAGAAACACATTCTTTTTTCTTACTTTTTGCTTTTTTTCCTTTATCTTTTATGTTCGACAGTTGGGATAATAAAGCAACCAACACTGAGCTGCAACGCAGTATATGGGGTGCAAACTGGCGATACGTGCTTTGCCATTACTCAAAAGTTCAATTTGACCGTTGGAGCCTTCAAAAACATCAATCCTAATCTCGATTGCGATAAGCTCTTTGTGAGCCAGTGGCTATGCATCAATGGTGGCCTTGTTTGATGAAGAGCTGCTTTTCTTGTCCTACTTGAAGTAATGGAGCACTTATGTTTTATTTTATGTTTTTAGTATTGGAGTACCTATGTTTTTCTTGAATAAGGAGAGATCAATTTCCTCTCTCCAAGAAGAATTTGAGAGGATTGATGTTGTGTTCTTGAGTAATATATAATTTAAATGGATTAATTAAGAATGTTCTTTTTTTTGTCAAAAAAAAAGTAGCATGCTATCCTGTCATGCCCCGAGATCAGTTGGGATATCTTTTTCTTGAAAAACTCTATAAATTTTACTTTTTTTTTCTTAAAATTCAGTGTAGAATCCAAGATTCTTTACGATAAGTTTTTATAAAGATGGAGGATTATTGTGTAATTGGACTGCTTTTCTATAAAGCAAAAATTGTAACTTTCGAGGTCTGTCAGTGTTCTAAGTCATGGAGGGACCTCGGTGCAGTTTTGTGTGATAAGGCGAGGTTTTGGAGATAAAATCAGGCAAGGGAGAAATCATTAAAACAGAGTTTTTAATAAAAAAGTATAACATTTCAAATGTGAAATTGAGCAATTTGAAAGGTGGAAAATTTTATGAGCAAAACACACCTATGGGTGAGTTTTGACACTACAACAAAATAGACATCTAGTAACAATTTAGTAGCAGCAATTATTGAATGGGCGTTATTACTTATTATCAACTTATATTTTAGCGATAATTATTTTAAGCTATATATTTTTTTTACCCACTAATAATTCTTTGTTAAATATATCTATTTTGAGCCCCAATACAACCCTAACCCTAACTTGAACCCAACTCGATCGATCCCACCCATTGCGCTCCTCCCCCCTACATCGACCTCACACGAATGCCCCACCCCCCGAGCTCGAGCTGTCCCCCTCTCCTTAACTTCTACTCATCCCCTCCTCCCTTTTCCTCCGCGTCCTCTCCAACCTCCGATCCCATCCCCAAATAGCCCTTGCTTTTGCCTCCTACCTTCTCGGCCTCGTGTGCACCAGCACAACGTCGCCCTCGGCCATGTCGACCACCACCGCATCGCCGACGTCATCCACTTCGCCGCCGTTGTAGAAACCAGAATTTTTAAATTTTAAAAAAGTGGATTAATCAAATAATTTGAAAAATGGGTAGTCTTCATTTATAAAACGAAACAATTTTCAGTGAAATGAAAACTGTCACCTTCAAGGTCTGGCAATGCCAGAGGTCTTGGTGAGGTCTGTTTTCAGATTTGGTGTGGAAAGGCACGGTTTAAGGCATAATATGGTAAGTGGTCAATTTTTGAAAATCAGGTTTTATGGCAAAAGGTGCGATATTTTGTGTGTCGACACTACTACAGAATTAGGTTATAGAGACATATTTTTGGGACACTTTTGTGCAAGTGTCCCATCTATATTCAAGTTTTTTTAAAAAAAATCTTACAAAGGCCCAAATATAAAGCCCAATCCAAAATGAAAATAAAAAAATTGTTATCTCTACTTAATCCGCCCCACCAACCCAACTAGGCCCAGTTACCACAACAACAAAAAAAAAAGGTCCAAAAAAAGCTGATCTCTCTCCCATGCTTCTCTCCAATAGATCATCTTCCCCTTCTCCCCTCACTCAAACCCCCGAAACCCTAATGAAGAGCCCCTCCGATCACCATCTCCACGAACCCCTCCCTCCACGAACCCCTCCCAACTCGAACCCCTCCAGATCCGCGACCTCCTCCTCTCCTGCGCCCGCGCCGAGTAGTCGACGCGCGCAAGCTCCACCGTGCCGTAGCCCACAGGTTCGTCGTCGTCTCCGTCTTCTGTAGGGCCCGATTCTTAGACCGGGACGACGAGCGCGATGGTCTAGGGTTAGGGTTAGGGTTTGAAGAGCTCTTCGAGAGGGTGCTCACCGGTTGGTGGTGTTCGGGAGGGCGGTTTCGGATGGTGGCCTCACCGCTTCGATTCATGATGTCGTGGTAATGTTTTGCTTCAGACGCACCTTTTCTATTAAATTTGTCCAATTAATACTGTTTTTGGTGAGGATATTTTGCTCATTTTGAGTAGGGTTGTTGGAATTGATCTATGGATTTTGCTGAACCTTGCATGCTTTTTCTTTATTTGGTCTTTTTCTTTAGTGGGAGAGAAGGAATTTCAGTTATAGTCTGATATCTGTCAAATATAATACTACATACATAAATGGACATTACAAAGAGAGTATAGATTATCCTAAACCATCAATATTTATATATTTGTTTTTGCCTTACTTTTGGGGATAAGTTGAGATCTAATACAACTTATATAGTAATATTCTCGAAACCGATCAAAACCAAACCAAAGTAGTTCAGTTTGGTTTGGTTTTAGAGGTAGTTTTTAGAACTTCCGTTTTCCTTATGAATTAATTCATAATTTAACAATCAAAGTTGAATCATTATGAAAGTTACACAAAAAAAAAAAAAATCTAATCATAAACGTAGAATTTTGAATAGTGTGTTGATATGTGATAAGGTTTGATCATAAATATAGAATTTCAAAACATGATTTAGACAAATAGTGCGAGCAATATTACTATTCGGTTTTCAGTTAGGTTCAGTTAAGAGAAGTGTTAAAACCAAACTGAAACCAAAAACTGAATTCTAGCTCCCGAACAGAAAACCATATAAACCGAACCAAATTGTCTCATTTGGTTTGGTATGGTTTGGTTTTTGGTTTGGAACCAAACTATGCACACCCCTATCAAAACCGTATGATTGTGAGTTAATCATATGGAGTGCCTAGATGCTGCCTTTAATCATGTGATTTTTATAGTTAATAGTTTCTTAAAAGTGCTTTTCTACTTTTTTTTCCCGTTAAAATTGCTCTTGGGTGGAGTCACTGCTGTTTTAATTGGCAAGGTAATACCTTCCTCAGGAAAACCTTGTGACTGTGAGTTAATCATATCACAGTCACAGGCCATTATGGAAACCCCCTCAACTATAGGCCACTATGACATGGTCCCCTTAACTTTAATTATTTGATTGAGTATGCTTGAACTTTTGATTTTATTAAATTGTGTGATTTTAACCAAATAGATTGGAAATTTTATCAGATCCATAGGTATTTTATCAGAATTATTGGCTTTTAGCATATAAAATTAGGCCAATTAATGATTAATAATTAACAAAGTTATTAAAGGAGTCTATTTAAAAATGACCTATAGTTGAGGGGGTTGTCCATACATTTTACTGAGAATTTGTTACCTCTTGCTAGTAGTAATTGTACTTTGGCCTGATCAGAACCAAGTTTTGCTATGCTTTAAACTATCTCAATTTTCCTTACAAGAACTTATTGTGCACACAATTCTTGCAGGATCAGGAACTGAATCTCGGTAAAGTTCTAAGATTTTTGGTTTCTTTTCTATGCAGAGTGTTCATGATGCCTTCTAGAATGTGTATTAGCTCGATTCATAACAAGAAGGGAATCTTGCATTCCTCTAGTCATGCAAGTTCAGAGGAAAGGTAAGCTTATCAAGTACCAGTCAATAGCTGTTTTAATTGTTAGTTGTCTGACAATATTTAGCGATAATATATATGAGAATTGATAATATTTAGCTGTTTTAATTGTTAGTTGTCTTACAGCAGCCTCTTGTTATTTGGCGTGTTCTGATCACTATATATTTATGTATGATGCATAATGTCATAATTTTATTTCTATCATTCTTGTGCACTGTTATTGGCTCAGTTTCTTGTGGACTATTCAGGTTTTTCTAATGTATTGTGCATTGATTGAGCCAAATATATCAAGTATGATTAGTTGTTTCTCATTTATACTTCTACTTTACATTTACTTGACTTGGAAAATATTTTTGACATTAATCATTCTAAGAATTTAATTCTAGCATAGAGGTAATTTATTGTTGTGGATGGTAGTCATATCTTTTACTCTTTATTCCTTGATCTGTTTATGTCACAACTGCACCCTAATTATAGTAACCAGAAGAAATGTCAAAGCTAGATGTTGGCAATATGTTTTCAATTTGCATTGTAGCATTTTGACTTCTGTTGAATTTTAAAATTTATGATTCAATTTAAATGCTTTACAGATGGGAAGTTAGTTCTTGTGCAATGGACTCTTTGTACGATCTAAACCTCATTTCAAAAGTAGTCCCAATGTTTTTGGACAACTCCAAGGTGTGACACCAAATACTGTCAACAAGTATGAAACTAGGAAAGAGAGGGGTAGCTCCCATGGAAGGAGTCAGCAGATCTGATCTGAAAGAAAATAGCATGTATTTAAATGTACTCCTAATAAATCGCACTGCAAGTCCTCCGGCATGGTAAAATTTGTTATTATTATTTCATTAAGTAACCTTTTATTCTTTCTTCTTGTCAGATTTAATATCTGGGATACGTTTCTTTTACTCCTTTAAATATCAAAATCGATGAAAGATGCACAATTTTGCTAGGTGAATGTTTGAAACATCAAGTGCTAGTCTTGATCATGATAACCATCCAGGTTTATGGAGTGAGTGCAAGGATAAAACCAATCACAGCTCTGTTTTGCTGCCACACTCCCTTTTGCCAACCATGGCAGTTGAAAGACCGCAAAATGTGGCAGATAAAGTATGTCTTCTTCAGCTTTGTCTTTTTTCCCCCCTTTAGTTTCGTGCCGATTGAAAGTGTGACTTTCTCTCTTGTCCTGGAATATATGCAGCTTATCCTTTCAGCTGTTGTCAATTGTTACTTGTTTCTGATTTGGAACTTTTGATTACCCAGCTCTTCCTATTTTCATGATAAAGAGGATGTACACTCCTGTCATGATAAATAAGATATACTCCCATCAGACTTCTATAATCGCATCTTTCAAATGTCAATCAGCCTCTTTACTTTTTAAGCCTATCATCCAACTAGAGTTGTTGTTTCAATTGCTTTCTTGAGTAGTCAGTGCTGGGTGATCTTGGTCAATTTTGATAGATGCTTGTTTTCAGGCTAGGTCTCTCTTTCCATCTACCTTTCCATGAGTATGGATTTTATTTGTTTCCTATCGAATTGGCACAGAAATAATCAGTTAAGTAATTTAACTTGCTATCAAATTAAGCTGCTCCTGATCTCATCTATTTGAGGAAAAGAAGTTTGTATTTGCACTTGAGCCACATCCGTATAATCCGAATAATTAAATATTAGAGTAACTTGCTCATAGTATAAAACCTGTAACTTACCTGTTAGTTCGTTCAACGTAGACATGTAGTATTGGTAATAAAATGCTGCACAGTTACTGCTTTAGGCACTTGATTTGGCATATAGGCACATACACCGGAGGATCTCAAAATGGATTCTGCTTGGACTTACTCTATCCATTGCTTCAGATGAGAGGACTCCTGGCTTCTTTTCGCCTGTCTGCCTGGTATCCCATATTCCTTTTGAAAAAGAATCTGATTTGTTTTATTTCAATTTTGCTTTTCAATCTTTCTACTGAAGTAATAGGCACCTTGAACTCATAAGATATGTGCTATTTTTCACACGAGTCCAAGATACATGTGCATAAGTCCCTTGTCTCTTTTGACCTTATGGACTACTAACTTATGATAAGCATTTTATGTCTATAAAGAGTTGGGTTTTTTTAATGCATGTTTCTTATGATAAGCATTTTCTCAATGTTATGTGCTAAACTGACTATTTAAATTAGCTTTCTTTGACACTAATTTTAGTAAATTTACTCTCTTAGGCTTCAGATGCATTCGATTCTCATCTATGATACATTCATGAGCTTATTGTTCATTAGGTAAATTTAGTCATCTTAATTCCTTATTATATATTCAAAACTTATTCATTGATCAATAATTAATTCAAATGTTATTCAATGTGCAGGTCCAAGTATATAGTCATGGAGTGGATCAGAATGCGTTTATGCACTTTTTGATTTTGTTTACATACAATTTTTGATTTTTTGTATTTTTTTTCAGTTAGAGATTTTGGTTTGTTATAATTTCTGTAACATGTGAGTGGATATTATTGTTGTGAAGTATGGATATTGAATTTTAGTTTTATTATTTTAACAAGAATTTAAGAAACTTTTGTTGATTGCTTTTTTTTAGTCTCATTGATTTAATGTTAATGTGATTAGCTTTAACTAAAGTTTAATACTAGATGTTTAAATAAAATAATATACTTTTAATGACAATGGGACACTTATAAAGTGTCACTATGGAAAAAAGATGTTACTTTTTTTTCCAAATTAGGGACACCTATATGTGTCACTAAAAGTAATAAAAAGTGTTACTAAATTGTAGCACTTTTTTTGGGATATACCGACACTCAGTAATGTGTCGCTATATACCCTAGGGACCGCACATATAGTGACACTATAATTAGTGTCGGTATTTTTGCTAGTAGCACTTTTTTTAGGATTCAGGGACATTTAAAAGTGTCTCTATAGCCTAATTTTGTTGTAGTGCGAATTGTGTAAAAATTTATGAAAAGGTGCCAGTGGGCAAGATACACGCACTGGTGAGTTTTTAAAAAGAAACTCTAAGGTTGGAAGGTTTAATTGCAACTTTTGAAGAGGCTATCATTTCATATAAGAAATTTCACACTTTTGACAATCGGAAGGATCTACATGAATGTAAACTCAGAGGGGATCGTGTGACTCAAATTTTGCAAAAAACAGGTTTATCGGTGCAAAATGGCACTAATATGAAGTTGTGAGAGTGTTTTTTGATTCAGAGATTTGTCGAAAAAGATGCGAAATTCGAGGTATTTAATTGCACAGAATTTCGAGAGGAAGTGCCCAAGCAATTTTGTCACATGGTGGAAAAGGCTAGAGGCGTAAAACTGAAAATTTGAGGGAGTCATAGTTGGTGTTTGGCCAAGCTTCTCAGAAGTGATTCTGAGCCCAAAATCACTTTTAAGCTCAGTAGAGCGTTTGACAACGATAGTTGGAAAATCTGATTCTGCTTTTTAGAATCAGAAAACTGATTTTGATTGCAACAGAATCAGAAGTAGAAAAAAACATATTCTCCAAAACTGATTCTGATTTTGGACTCAAACTTCAAATTTTTATTTTTATCTTAGATTCAAAGTATAAATTTAACATTAAATTTAAAATTTTAAATTTTAAATTCATATTTGAATTTTAAATCTCAACTTTTTAAATTTAAAATTTTAAATTTCGATTTTAAATTTTAAATTTAAGTTTCAAATCTCAAATTTTAAATTTGAAAATAAAAAATTTTAAATTTTAAAATTTAAATTTAAAATAAAATTTCAGATTTTAGAACTTAAATTTAAAAATTTGAAAATTTAAAGTTTAAAATTTAAAATTACAAGTTTTAACTTTCAAATTACAAAATTCTAATTTTAAAATTTAAAATTTAGATTTAAATTTAATTTTAAATTTCAAAATTCAAAATTTAAATTTTAAATTTTAAATTTTAAAAAACTAAATTTTAAATTTTAAATTTTAAATTTCAAATTTTAAATTTTAAATTTTAAATTTTAAATTCAAATTTTAAATTTTAAATTCAAATTTTAAATTTTAATGTAGTACACTGAATTTCAGTGCATCGTACTGAACTTCTACAAATTGTAGAGTTCTAGTGAGAAAATGGCATAAGAGGCTATATGTGAGGCTTTGGCCAAGTTCGGGACTTGTGCGAAGTGTTTTCGGCGCAAAAGAGGCGTGAAAACGGACTTCGATAAGTTAAAACTGCAGAATTGGTAAAGTCTGCATTGGATTCCGGTATGTGAACTCTAATACCGGAATTGGAGCTTGGTATACCGGTATGTGAAATGGTATACCGGAATGCCGTGTTGAAACCGAGAAACCTAGCTCTCGGGTTTGTGAATTTTTCGGGGTATACCGGTATGTGAAAATGGTATACCGGTATACTGTGTGCGAAACAGTGAAAGCAGCTCTCGGGTTCTGCGGAATCCCTGAGGTATACCGGAATAAACACCCGTATACCGGTATGTAAATGGGCATACCGGTATACAATGCCCAGAGTGGGCTGAGTGTTGTGTTGTGTGTGGAGAGGGGCATTTTGGTCTTTTCACATACGTGGGGGTATTTGAGAGGCTGGGAACACTCCCCTTTCACAGAGTTCTTCTTCCCCACTACTCCTCTCCCTCTCCTCTCACTTTCTCTCTCTAGAGATCTCTCCAAAAGCTTGGAGAAGTGGTGGATTGATCTTGGAAAAGGCTTCCAAAGGAGAAAAGAAGCTTCTTGGTGCAAGAAGAAGCTTGGGGATTTCGTGATTAAGGTTAGTACCTCACGTTTTGGGTTCAAACCTTGGATTTTATCCTTTGAAATGAGGTTTTTGGGAACCCTTGGCAACCTAAACCACAAATAGTGGGTGTTTGGCCATGAAATCTAGGGTTTGGCTTGCATGCATGCAAACCCTAGGTAGAATGAGGGCTTTTGCAATGTGAGGTTCTAAAAATATTTGGACCTTCGATAATTGCAATTGAGGCATAGGAAATCATGTTAGAACACTTGATTTCCCATATTGAGATGGATTTAGGGTTCGTAATGAGTAACGAACCATTTTTCTTGTAGAAGCTTGGGTTGAAGCAAGAACTCTAAGCTTGGACACTTAGGAGCTTGAAGAATACAAGGATTTGAAAGCTCTTGAGGTGGGTTTGTGTTTACCGAAGTGATTAGGTCACTTCCATGTCTAGGGTAATTATCCATTTAAAAATAAAATGGTATGTGTTGAGAACCCTAGCATTTTGCATGTTGGCAAAGGTAAAATCATGATAGGTAGAACAATGAACTCCTATTGCATGATGGATATTTCAAGTACAATTCAATTATTTATACTTGTTGCATGGTTGCATGTGAGATTTAAACCTAGTGTTATCGAACATAGGTTGGAACGTGTGAGATTTAAACCTAGTGTCATTGAACATAGGTTGGACATGTGATTGGAACCTAGAGTCATGGAACCTAGGTTGGCAATAAGTAAGTAAGCCTAGTGTTATCAAACATAGGCGAGACTTAGTGACTTGAACCTAAGATCATGAGATTTAGGTTGGCAAGTAATGTAAAGAATGGGATGTGCGACGATTTTGCTATCCCGGGTATGCGACGATTTCGCTACCTATGCCAAGAGTTGGCGGTGATGATTGGGATGTGCGACGATTTTGCTATCCCGGGTATGCGACGATTTCGCTACCTATGCCATGAGTTGGCGGTGATGATTGGGATGTGCGACGATTTTGCTATCCCGGGTATGCGACGATTTCGCTACCTATGCCAAGAGTTGGCGGTGATTATTGGGATGTGCGACGATTTTGCTATCCCGAGTGTGCGACGATTTCGCTACTCAAATTGGAGGTGACGATTTCACTCCTTAAATGTTGGAACTAATATGGTGAGACGGCGATTCCGAAACCATAAGTAAATGACAAGTAAAAGAACTTAGTCAATGTGAGACATAGGATGAACCTAGGAGAGAATGATAAATTATATTTCATTTGGTTGCATCCTTTATGTTTATTTACAAAGCATGTAAATAATTGTTGCATAGTTATATATGATCTAACTTATGCATATGGTGTTTCTTTGGACCTGGTGGGTCGAGCTTCTCTCTTGGGTGGCCTTACCCACTGGGAACTATGTTTATAGTTCTCACCCCACATTTTCCAGGTCCTTCCGCGAGTGAGGCGGCGGAGCGAGGCAAGGGTTTGGATCTTTAGATAGCGGCCCTTCCATTTTGGTGATGCATAGAGTTGTACCCCTATTTTGGACTATGATAGCATAGGGGATTTTCATTCTTGTATGAATGTTGTATATTCCATAGTTTTAGAACATGATGTATGGAATGAAAGTGAAAGAAAAGAAAAATTTGGACATGTATATTGTGCCTTGTGATGTAATAGAAGTAGAACTTCTTTATGTTGATGCTTTCCTTGTGCAACTCTTGTACTCCGTTCCTAGTTGGGACATTGTGGATAAGCTTGTGTTGTGACGCCTTGGGCGGGTAGAAAGGACTCTATCCGTTCGGCGGGTCTGGGGCATGCGCCCGTGAGGTTATCCTTTCCACCTAGTTGGTGTTAAAGGGTCGGCGGGGCGTGACAGATTGAGGTGGTATCAGAGAGTAGAAACGGTCTAGGTTGACCTAAGAAACCCTAGGATGGAAAAGACCCTAGGAGTGTAGGCTCGTGAGTGACGAGATTTTTAATGTGGCGAAAGATAAGTGATTGGGTTATGTCCTTATGCCTCTAGTTGGAAATAGAGGTAGATTCGAGGTGTGTCTTATTCTTCACAAAGTGTGTTCATGTTGGCGGCCGACAACATGAAAACCAAGTGAGGGGAATAAGGACCCTTGTGTGACTTTCGCCTAGATTGGGTTCACGCTTATTTTCGTGAAATATAATATCGCGAATGACTTTGAATGTCATGAAATGACCAAAGTCATTGTGTTTTCAGGATAATGGTACGTGGACGGCCTCCTAAGAGGGCTGGGCTCGGAGGATCGAGCGTGGCTCCCGAACAACTCGGGGAGGGCGAGAACTCGGCTCTTCGCAATGAATTGACCGAGCTAATGGGCGTGGTTCGGCAACAGGCCGAAGCCATGCAGCGACAGGAGGAGCAAATTAAAAGGCTCCAAGACGAGATGGCGCGGCAGACGGCTGCGACTAGGGAGGAGAGATCGGGAGTACCTCCGGCCTCTGTTTCGGCACCGGCCGAGGAGGTGACACCGGCGCCGGCCGTGGTGCCACCTGCGCCACCGGTTGTAGCCGAGGGGTCGGGTGCCCCTATACCCGATTCCGACATGGGGGATGCGGAGCGAGAGCGCGCACTTGCGGCTCTCATGAGGTTCAAAAAGTTCAACCCGCCCATCTTTAACGGGGAGAACGTGGATCCGTGGGACGTAGAGACATGGATCGACGCAATCGAGACGCTCTTCGAGGACCTTTATACCTTGGAGAGGGACAAGGTGCACCTCGCCGTTCATTGTCTAGAGCGGTCGGCGAAGGTGTGGTGGAAGGGGGTTCGACGTGATCGACTCTCTAGCCTTCCGCCACCATCGTGGGAAGAGTTTCGGGGTATGGTGTTCGCCACCTATTTTCCCGATAGCGAGAAAAGGAAGCTTCAAGAAAGGTTCCGCAAGTTGAAGCAGGGGAACCGCTCGGTGCGCGAGTACGAGAGGGAGTTCTCGTACATCATTAATTGCGTACCGCACGTTGTCCGCGGAGAGTTGGACAAGGTCGATTGTTTCGTGCGCGGACTTCGACCGGATATCTTTCGGGCGGTGCACGCCCTCAAACTTAGGACCTTTGCGGAGGTCTTGGACCGTGCCCTTTGGGTGGAGCACGGGAATGCATGTGCGCGCGAGGAGCGCGAATCGTGGGAGAAAGAAAAAGATAAAGAGAAGGGAAAGAAGCGACCGGCGGGTGGCTCGGGGGGACAATCTAACTCTAAACGGCCCCCGAAGCACTCGCAGCCGCAAAATCAGTCCCGAGGGTCCCAACGGAACCGACCCTCGACCCAATGCCCGATTTGTGGCGGCCCCCACGGCCCTCAACAATGTGACCATCGTGAGGGCCGGTGCTACAAATGCGGACAGCCGGGCCATATGCGGTACAATTGCCCGATGGACGATAGCCGAGCACCGTCGTCGGCGTCGGCGTTTGCGCCACCGAGGCAGCTTGCGGGCATCCCACCCGCGGCGATGTCGGCGGGCCGTGCACAGCCGCCGAGACCATTGGAGGGCCAGCGACTAGCGCCCAGTGGACGGGTATTCGCCTCTCAGGTGGAGGAGCCTTCTACCCAGGAGGACGTCGTGGCAGGTATTGTGTTAGTTAGTTAAAGGCATTCGATGTAGGGCTTTGTTTGATACTGGTGCATCGCATTCATTCATTGCTCGATCATTTGCTATTGCACATGAAATAGAAATCATAGATGCCACACATGCGAGAATGGTGCAAGTACCTGAACACACTTTTTGCGTACATCACGCGTGTGTAGATTGCCCCGTGAGGGTTGAAAATTGGATCATGCCAGCTGATTTGCTGGTATTAAATCGAATGAGTGAATATGATTTGATCCTAGGAATGGATTGGCTCTCTAAGTATCACGCTACTATCGATTGTGAGAGCCGGATAGTGAAGTTTAAAGAACCCGGGCACAAAGAGTTTGTGTACCGTGGGTGTAAGAGTTCGCTCTTTGCTTCAATGGTGTCCACGTCGCAAGCAAGAAAGCTCATTGCTAGTGGTTGCATTGCCTACTTGGCGACGGTAGTGGATGACCGTAAGGAAGTGTTGGGGCTCGAGGACATTCCTATAGTCCAAGAGTTCCCGGATGTGTTTCCGACGGAGTTGCCCGGAATGCCACCGGACCGGGAAATAGAATTTTTGGTCGATTTGCTCCCGGGTACGGCACCGATCTCTAAGGCCCCGTATAGGATGGCACCCGCGGAACTGAAGGAATTGAAAGCACAATTGCAAGATTTGATGGACAAGGGTTTCGTAAAGCCAAGTGTGTCACCTTGGGGAGCCTCTGTTCTATTTGTGAGGAAAAAAGACGGTTCGCTGCGGTTGTGTGTGGATTACCGCGAGTTGAACAAAGTGACCGTCAAGAATAAGTACCCGTTACCCCGAATTGATGACTTGTTCGATCAGTTGCAAGGGTCTCGGGTGTACTCAAAGATTGATTTGCAATCCGGTTATCACCAATTGAAGATCAAACCGGAGGATGTGCATAAGACCGCGTTTTTAGGACGCGGTATGGACATTATGAATTCACGGTTATGCCTTTTGGGCTTACCAATGCCCCGGCAGCGTTCATGGATTTAATGAACCGTGTGTTCAAACCACTATTGGATCAATTTGTGGTTGTGTTCATAGATGATATTCTTGTCTACTCTCGGAGTGAAGAGGAACATAGGGAGCACCTAAGGATTGTGCTTCAAGTCCTTCGAGAGAACAAGTTGTTCGCCAAATTGAAAAAGTGCGAATTTTGGATCCGTGAGGTCGCTTTCTTGGGTCACGTAATTTCCGCAGGAGGAGTAGCTGTGGACCCTATAAAAGTAGAGGCAGTCAAGGATTGGCCTCGCCCGACCAATGTCACGGAAGTACGAAGCTTTTTGGGTCTTGCGGGGTACTATCGGCGGTTCGTGGAGGGATTTTCAAAAATCTCCGGTCCACTAACGCGTCTTACCCGCAAGGGAGCCAAATATATTTGGAGCGAGGAATGCGACCAAAGCTTTAAGGAGCTAAAGGAAAGGTTGACTTCGGCTCTGGTACTCGCCTTGCCGATTGCGGGGGAGGGTTATGTGGTGTATAGTGATGCATCACGTCGTGGTCTTGGGTGTGTGCTTATGCAAAGAGGACAAGTAATAGCATACGCCTCTCGACAGCTGAAGAGCTATGAGCAGAATTATCCCACCCACGACTTAGAGCTTGCGGCGGTGGTCTTCGCACTTAAGTTGTGGAGACACTACTTATACGGGGAGCATTGTGAGGTTTACACGGATCACAAAAGTTTAAAGTATTTATTCACTCAGAAGGAGTTGAACTTGAGGCAGCGGAGGTGGTTGGAGTTGATAAAAGATTACGACTTGACCATCTTGTACCACCCCGGTAGAGCCAATGTGGTGGCCGATGCGCTCAGTAGGAAATCCGTGGAGAACTTCGCGATTGAGATGACGGGACAAATGCCGTTAATCAAGGAAATGGGCCGGTTTGACTTGGAAGTCGTGGCCCCGGGCGTCCCCGCTAAACTTATGAGTCTCGAGGTGTGGCCGACCTTGTTGGAGCAAATAAAGGAAAAGCAATCCGGTGATCCGGAGCTCCAAAAGGTGCGGGGTACTATCGAGAGCGGGCGCGCCGATGATTATCATGTAGATTCGATGGGCGCAATTCGATTTCGAAATCGATTGTGCGTGCCGAAAGTTGAGGACATTCGTAGGAAAATCTTGAAAGAAGCTCATACTTCTCCCTATGCGATTCACCCGGGCGGCACCAAAATGTATAAGGACCTCAAAGTGCATTATTGGTGGCCGGGGATGAAACTTGATGTGGGACGCTTTGTGGCACAATGCTTAGTATGCCAACAAGTAAAGGCCGAGCGTCGCTTTCCGGCGGGAAAATTGCAAGGATTGCCCATTCCAGTTTGGAAGTGGGAAAATATCGCGATGGATTTTGTTGTGGGCTTACCTCGATCGCTAGGTGGCCACGATGCGATATGGGTGGTGGTGGATCGTTTGTCAAAGTCGGCACACTTTTTGCCAATCCACACCACTTGGTCGGGAGACAAGTTAGCCCAAGTCTACCTGGACGAGATTGTGCGGTTGCACGGGGTTCCGACCTCAATTGTTTCAGATCGAGATCCCCGTTTCACATCGCATTTTTGGAAAAGCTTGCAAGAAGCTTTGGGTACACGACTCGATTTCAGTTCAGCATTTCATCCTCAAACTGACGGTCAATCGGAAAGGACAATTCAAATTTTGGAGGATATGCTACGAGCGTGTGAATTGGCTTCAAAGGAGCGTGGCCTACTCATTTGCCGATGGCTGAATTTGCTTACAATAATAGCTATCAAGCTAGCATCGGTATGACACCTTTTGAGGTTTTGTATGGAAGAAAATGCCGCTCTCCTATTCATTGGAGTGAAGTCGGCGAGAGAAGGGTCTTAGGACCGGACGTGTTGCGTGAAGCGGAGGAAAAGGTCCGCTTGGCACGCGAACGCTTATCGACGGCGCAATCTAGACAAAAGAGTTATGCGGATCGACGTCGACGAGATTTGGAGTTCGCGGTAGGAGACCGCGTCTTCTTGAAGATCTCACCCATGATTGAAGCGATTTGGTGTGCGGGGTAAGTTGAGTCCCCGTTACATTGGACCTTATGAGGTTTTGGAGCGTGTGGGATCCGTGGCATATCGGCTAGCTTTGCCGCCAAAACTTGCGGGGGTACACAATGTGTTCCATGTATCGACCCTCCGCAAGTATGTATATGATCCGGCGCACGTCCTCGAGTATATACCTATGGAACTTCATGAGGATATGACTTATGAGGAGTTCCCCTTGTGCATCATGGATCACGAGGTGAAAAATTTGAGGAACCGTGAAATTCCTTATGTAAAGGTACAATGGACGAATCACGGTGAGCGCGAGGCTACATGGGAATTGGAAAGCTCAATGAAAGAGCGGTTTCCTTACCTCTTCGCTGAGTCCAGCTGAGGTATGATTTTAGTTTCGCGGCCGAAACTCTCTTTAAGGGGGGTGGAATGTAGTACACTGAATTTCAGTGCATCGTACTGAACTTCTACAAATTGTAGAGTTCTAGTGAGAAAATGGCATAAGAGGCTATATGTGAGGCTTTGGCCAAGTTCGGGACTTGTGCGAAGTGTTTTCGGCGCAAAAGAGGCGTGAAAACGGACTTCGATAAGTTAAAACTGCAGAATTGGTAAAGTCTGCATTGGATTCCGGTATGTGAACTCTAATACCGGAATTGGAGCTTGGTATACCGGTATGTGAAATGGTATACCGGAATGTCGTGTTGAAACCGAGAAACCTAGCTCTCGGGTTTGTGAATTTTTCGGGGTATACCGGTATGTGAAAATGGTATACCGGTATACTGTGTGCGAAACAGTGAAAGCAGCTCTCGGGTTCTGCGGAATCCCTGAGGTATACCGGAATAAACACCCGTATACCGGTATGCAAATGGGCATACCGGTATACAATGCCCAGAGTGGGCTGAGTGTTGTGTTGTGTGTGGAGAGGGGCATTTTGGTCTTTTCACATACGTGGGGGTATTTGAGAGGCTGGGAACACTCCCCTTTCACAGAGTTCTTCTTCCCCACTACTCCTCTCCCTCTCCTCTCACTTTCTCTCTCTAGAGATCTCTCCAAAAGCTTGGAGAAGTGGTGGATTGATCTTGGAAAAGGCTTCCAAAGGAGAAAAGAAGCTTCTTGGTGCAAGAAGAAGCTTGGGGATTTCGTGATTAAGGTTAGTACCTCACGTTTTGGGTTCAAACCTTAGATTTTATCCTTTGAAATGAGGTTTTTGGGAACCCTTGGCAACCTAAACCACAAATGGTGGGTGTTTGGCCATGAAATCTAGGGTTTGGCTTGCATGCATGCAAACCCTAGGTAGAATGAGGGCTTTTGCAATGTGAGGTTCTAAAAATATTTGGACCTTCGATAATTGCAATTGAGGCATAGGAAATCATGTTAGAACACTTGATTTCCCATATTGAGATGGATTTAGGGTTCGTAATGAGTAACGAACCATTTTTCTTGTAGAAGCTTGGGTTGAAGCAAGAACTCTAAGCTTGGACACTTATGAGCTTGAAGAATACAAGGATTTGAAAGCTCTTGAGGTGGGTTTGTGTTTACCGAAGTGATTAGGTCACTTCCATGTCTAGGGTAATTATCCATTTAAAAATAAAATGGTATGTGTTGAGAACCCTAGCATTTTGCATGTTGGCAAAGGTAAAATCATGATAGGTAGAACAATGAACTCCTATTGCATGATGGATATTTCAAGTACAATTCAATTATTTATACTTGTTGCATGGTTGCATGTGAGATTTAAACCTAGTGTTATCGAACATAGGTTGGAACGTGTGAGATTTAAACCTAGTGTCATTGAACATAGGTTGGACATGTGATTGGAACCTAGAGTCATGGAACCTAGGTTGGCAATGAGTAAGTAAGCCTAGTGTTATCAAACATAGGCGAGACTTAGTGACTTGAACCTAAGATCATGAGATTTAGGTTGGCAAGTAATGTAAAGAATGGGATGTGCGACGATTTTGCTATCCCGGGTATGCGACGATTTCGCTACCTATGCCAAGAGTTGGCGGTGATGATTGGGATGTGCGACGATTTTGCTATCCCGGGTATGCGACGATTTCGCTACCTATGCCATGAGTTGGCGGTGATGATTGGGATGTGCGACGATTTTGCTATCCCGGGTATGCGACGATTTCGCTACCTATGCCAAGAGTTGGCGGTGATGATTGGGATGTGCGACGATTTTGCTATCCCGAGTGTGCGACGATTTCGCTACTCAAATTGGAGGTGACGATTTCACTCCTTAAATGTTGGAACTAATATGGTGAGACGGCGATTCCGAAACCATAAGTAAATGACAAGTAAAAGAACTTAGTCAATGTGAGACATAGGATGAACCTAGGAGAGAATGAAAATTATATTTCATTTGGTTGCATCCTTTATGTTTATTTACTAAGCATGTAAATAATTGTTGCATAGTTATATATGATCTAACTTATGCATATGGTGTTTCTTTGGACCTGGTGGGTCGAGCTTCTCTCTTGGGTGGCCTTACCCACTGGGAACTATGTTTATAGTTCTCACCCCACATTTTCCAGGTCCTTCCGCGAGTGAGGCGGCGGAGCGAGGCAAGGGTTTGGCTCTTTAGATAGCGGCCCTTCCATTTTGGTGATGCATAGAGTTGTACCCCTATTTTGGACTATGATAGCATAGGGGATTTTCATTCTTGTATGAATGTTGTATATTCCATAGTTTTGGAACATGATGTATGGAATGAAAGTGAAAGAAAAGAAAATTTTGGACATGTATATTGTGCCTTGTGATGTAATAGAAGTAGAACTTCTTTATGTTGATGCTTTCCTTGTGCAACTCTTGTACTCCGTTCCTAGTTGGGACATTGTGGATAAGCTTGTGTTGTGACGCCTTGGGCGGGTAGAAAGGACTCTATCCGTTCGGCGGGTCTGGGGCATGCGCCCGTGAGGTTATCCTTTCCACCTAGTTGGTGTTAAAGGGTCGGCGGGGCGTGACATTTAAATTCAAATTTTAAATTTATATATGAAATTTGAAATTTTGAATTTCAAATTTCAAATCTTAAATTTAAATTTGAAATTTGAAATTTAGATTTGAAATTTTAAATTGACAATTTAAATTCAGATTGGAAAATTGAAAATTTAAATTTAGATTTAAAAATTCAAATTTTAAATTTTAAAATTTGAAAGTTCAAATTTATTTTTTGTACAAATTTGAAATTTAAAAATTATACGTTTAATTCAAATTTAAAATTTTAGTTTAAATTCACATTTTAAATTATTTTAAAATAAAATTAAGTAAAAATATTAGTATATGCAAGCATCAAATTTTTTTTGCCAAACAGCTTTAGAAAATCACTTCAGAAAAATCACTTTTACCTAAACTCAGCCAAACGCTTTACAGCTTTTCACCAAAATCAATTCTCCAAACGAAAATCACTTTTGCAGAAATCACTTTTCCAGAAGGTAGGCCAAACAGGCCCATATGCAGCTTTTCTTGAAACAAGTGTAACGGTATATATATATATATATATATATATATATATATATATATATATATATATATATATATATATATAATTTGGTTTCTCCTTCTGTCTCAGGCACTCTCCCGTATAGTATGGAATAATTAGTAATTTTTTACCAGAATGCACATGAGAATGTTGCAGGACCAGTACCTCCTTTATATAGAGGCCAGATCGATTTCATATCAAAGTCTGATTAGGATTCTATTTAATTTAAATGGATAGAAAAGGGATAAGATATACTATATCAAGTAGTTCTGTATCTATTAGGATTGATCTTTATTTATAATAAATCCATATTTGAATATGATTAATTGGGCCGTATTTATGAAAATCCTAACAGAAACATCATTCACCACTACTCATTTATTACAAATGGACCCTGGTTATGGTCTTTTGAGGTGAACACATAAATCATAATCATTACCGCATACATATAATAATATTGTACTGTACTTATTATTTTTTGTCATATTTGTGGAAGAGTTTTTGTGAGACTACATTGGCGATAGAAAATTTTGTTAATAAACACGTACGGATAGTAGGGCAGGGATGGACATGATTGTATCCCAAGAAAAATGGAGAAGAAAAACTCAGTGCACAAGGGCACAAGCACCAATTAAACTACTCTTGAAAAAATGCACTATGTGTGGCTCCATATATATCTCAAATCCTCTATATATCAGGCTATCTCTGAACTCGATCTCTAGTCTATATTTATTATTCTTGTACATAGTAATTATGTTTATGTTATTAATTTACTGATTATAGTAAATCCTACTTGTGCTCTTTGGTATAATTTTTAATTTCCTCTGGTAACTATAACTATTTTAAGTTACAATGTAGATGTTCCACAAATTAAATGTATAACTCCAAGGTTTTTAGCCGGCCTTCGAACGTGAGTTCCTAAGCTCTTTCTTTGGTGGCTTACGGATTAATTTTTTTTGAATGAAACTCTATAAAAGGGAGGCAATATTAGAGCATGCAATGCATCAGATTAAGTAAGGAGCTTCATATTATTGCTAGAGGATCAAAGAAATTAATTAAGAAAATGGCCAAGGCAAGACAAACTATTCTTCCCAATGTGGCTCTCATTCTCTCTCTTCTTCTTGTTGCCAACATGGTTGATGGAAGGTCGTTGAGTTGTAAGTTCAATTATACCCTCTCTATTTCGGCAAAAAAGCTTAAAATGAAGGATTGTATGTGCACTATTGTAATCTATCCCAAACTAAAATTAGAATGTTGAAGCACAAAAATAATGAGAATATATACTAGTTAAACTCATGCTTAGAAAAAAATATTATTAATTCTGACAAAATTATGAGCTAAATTTAACTTATTACAGTCTATGGATAATTAAAATATGTGCTGGTCTTTAGTAGCTTAAGCTTTTAAGAATTTTTTTTTTGTCATTCTTTGGCTAGTATCTAAACCATTTATAAATGATTGCTGCACACTTTCTTGGTGGTAGAAACTAGCTTGGGTTGATGACATTTTTCTTAGAACATATTATAATATTAAGTTGAAATCTTTTATTTGTAAACTAATCATTTATAGCTGTACCTATATACCTCAAACGAACATATGGATTTGAAACAATTATAATTAGCAATATATTTAGGGCCGAGTCCGACTATGGTGCTTCCGGAAGCACCAGTCATGTGGTGCTTATAAGTTTTTAACTCTTAGATCAATTCCTTTGATCATTTCTAGCACTTGGATTAATATTATTTCTCTAGGGGGGTCATTAAACCCTGGGAGGACCACTCTCATCCTAACCCTATAATCTTTGATCTAAGAGTCAAAAAGTAGAAAGCATCAACTCCTTTATGCTTCCGAAAGTATAGTAGCTCTACACCATAAGGCCCGTCAAAAGTTATTGCTTGACTAATTTGATTTACTATTAAATTGAAAATATTTTATCTTGGACATCTAACGTAGAAATAAATAGGTCTAAAACATGAACTTATGTTAATATATCTAGTTTGAACAATATATGTATTTAAGTTATTTTTTGACATAAATAGGGTAAAGTTTTTTTACACTCATATGCATTGGAATCTATGCACACGAGGATGATCCCACCATTAATCAGTGGCAAAACGAATCTGCGATTTCCAATTTTATGTGTTCAGTTCGACATCATTAACTGCGCAAAAGTGCTCAGATGAATATATAAATGTGTGGATAATTATTTTTCAGAACCATCGCAATTGACTTAAATGAACCATATTAAAAGCCTTGGTGATAAAATCACAATTTTCTAAAGCTACATTGGGCCATTTGGCCTTAGCTCTGACATCCTGCTTTTCAGGGGATCACCCATCCTAAAACTATTACTCTAGCCCTAGCACGCTTATCCCTCTTAATCTCTTGGCCTAGTCACTGCCCAAAATGTTATAGTCAGATTAAGAGGTTAATCATAATATATCTGATATATATAAGGCTATTCAAAATCCTGGGATTGTCACATTCCTCCTCCCTTTAAGCCTTGATGTCCTCGTCATGCTCAAACAAACTCAAAAGCACCAGGGGATGTGAGACTCTTCGCTCTAGCCTTAACCGACATTGTCAGGAGGCTCTCTCGCAAGCCTTAGCTGACCTTGTGGGGAGCCGCGCTCTAATCGCTTTATGACCCTATCTCAGCCGAGACCTATTTCACACTTCCGGTTGCCCGTTGTGTGACCTTAACTCAGCCAAGACTCATGTCACACTTCCAGCTGGTGATTGGCTCGGATAATAACAATAACGCCCTGCTTTCCAGGAGGTCACCCATCCTAGAAATATTCTAGCCCTTGCACGCTGAATCCTCTTAACCTTTTGGGCCTAACCACCGTCCAAAATACTATAGCTGAGTTGAGAGGTTTAATCATATTATACCTGATATATAATACTATTTCAAATCCTGGGGTTGTCACACAAAGTATAGAAAGCAGTGTTGTAGGATGTAGTGTTGTGCCGTTTAAAGAAGTTATAGAGCGTTTAAGTAGTTCTGTCTTATAAGTGCTGTCTGCAAATTGAATTTTGTTTGGCTTATATTCGTCTGAAAAGTGCTGCAAAATATTATAAATTGATAAAGTACTATCAAAACATGATCATATGTATATAGTTAATGCAAAAAAAACTATCCATGCATCATGTATAGATACAGCACAAATTAGGAGAAAATCTTATTTGTCAAAGTTATTCCATATAACAATAATGATATTCAATGAGATGTCTCCATATTGCATAAAAAGGATAAGATTTTTTTTAGGCATAAACTCTATGTATGATTACTATATTATTTCTGATTAGACTCTCTATCAGCTTACTTGCCACAATAAGATTGATTTGAAATATATTTTTTGGGTTAATATGCTACACATAAAACTTTTATGCAAATTATAGAGGATAAAAACAGGTAAGCCATATTAAGTTTGTATCAGACTAGAGCCTGACCCAATCTGTGCAATTTTTATTCAAATAAATTATAATTAATTAAATTTAAGTATTAAATTTAGAGAGAGAGAGCGAGGGAGGGAGGGAGGGAGGGAGGGAGGAAGCAGGGGAGAGGACAACCCACCATTACCCTCCTTGACCTCACATCCGTCACACACTTCTCCTTCGCGCCTCTCCATCTGCACCTCTTACAGTAATTTTTTGCCAAACAATTTTTGACAGTCGAAAACTCTGTTCGACCCAGCAAAAACTGGGCCAAACATTTCCAATAGAACCCGAAGTTCTTGATAATTGTACATCTTTTAACCAATTTAAAAGTTTTAAAACAACTTTTGTAGAAATTTAAGTTTCGTTGAAAAATAACTTAATTTCTACACAATATGAGAGTGCGATCTCTTTAGTTTTAGTTCTTTTATGCTCCTACTTTTATTTAGTTTAATCTTATTTAGTGTAAGTTTAGGATTTCGGCCTATCAAAAGTCCTCAAGAAGCAAATGTTTTGGGCCTATTAAATGATCTTGAGCAATAGATACGACACGATGTGTTAAAAGTAAAATATTAAATATTATTCTTCATTGGCTTAAGCTTTTAGAAAATGATTATTTTTCAACAAACACATTCTTTTTTCTTACTTTTTGCTTTTTTTTTTCCTTTATCTTTTATGTTCGACAGTTGGGATAATAAAGCAACCAACACTGAGCTGCAACGCAGTATATGGGGTGCAAACTGGCGATACGTGCTTTGCCATTACTCAAAAGTTCAATTTGACTGTTGGAGCCTTCAATAACATCAATCCTAATCTCGATTGCGATAAGCTCTTTGTGAGCCAGTGGCTATGCATCAATGGTGGCCTTGTTTGATGAAGAGCTGCTTTTCTTGTCCTACTTGAAGTAATGGAGCACTTATGTTTTATTTTATGTTTTTATTATTGGAGTACCTATGTTTTTCTTTGAATAAGGAGATATCAATTTCCTCTCTCCAAGAAGAATTTGAGAGGATTGATGTTGTGTTCTTGAGTAATATATAATTTAAATGGATTAATTAAGAATGTTCTTTTTTTTGTGAAAAAAAAGTAGCGTGCTATCTTGTCATGCCCCGAGATCAGTGGGGATATATTTTTCTTGAAAAACTCTATAAATTTTACTTTTTTTTCCCTTAAAATTCAGTGTAGAACCCAAGATTCTTTACGATAAGTTTTTATAAAGATGGAGGATTATTGTGTAATTGGACTGTTTTCCTATAAAGCAAAAATTGTCACTTTCGAGGTCTGTCTGTGTTCTAAGTCATGGAGGGACCTCGGTGCAGTTTTGTGTGATAAGGTGATGTTTTGGAGATAAAATCAGGCAAGAGAGAAATCATTAAAACAGAGTTTTTAATCAAAAAGTATAACATTTCAAATGTGAAATTGAGCAATTTCAAAGGTGGAGAAATTTATGAGCAAAACACACCTATGAGTGAGTTTTGACACTACAACAAAATAGACATCTAGTAACAATTTAGTAGCGGCAATTATTGAATGGCCGTTTGTAAAGACTGAGAATTTTGCTATACAATTTAATTCTCCGTTAACGATGTTTATGTGTGTATTTTAATTACATAATTACTCGTGAAGTTTCTGGAGAAAATGATTTAAAATGAAAGAGTTACGTGATTTCGAATATTCACTTAAGGTGAATAGTAACTCTGGTTTTCCGGAGAGGCCGATAATTAGAGATGACTTCTGGAGTGTATCGGACTCCGTTCATAGTGGTCCAATAGCTCGTTTTCAACTGTCCGACTATTCTGGACTCGATGGCACAGATGGATTTTGGATTTGATGCACGGTTTTCGAGAAAACTGGACCTTGTTGAAAAATAGATTTTTATTCTTCATTGTGTTGGCTATGCAAAGCTTACCGAAGCTCCGCTTTGCGTGTGAACCCTCAGATAGGGACCTAGCGTGAGAAAGAAAGTTGGTGACGATGAACTTTGGTCGCGAGTTCGCAAATCGAGAGGATTTAAAAGTGATTATCGACCGTTAAGCAATTGATGTATGGATGAATCGGACTGACAATGGGTTTGTCGTGAATCGACAATCAAATCGAACGAAACAAAATCGTGAGTTCAATAATTCGGCAGTGCTGAACGCGTTGGTGCCGTCCGTTCGCGAATCCGGTTAACGGATCTCTTGGAACTGCATCATGTTCGCGATGGGGTCGACTTTCACAAAATGGTAATTTTGCTAAAGTCCCAATATTTTATGGACCAATTCGCGTGAAGTCGAAGGTATGGGTGCGTTCACGCGTATTTTACGCGCTGTGAGGGACCTAGGAGGGAAAACTGAGTTCTTTGTGGGCTTTTGTGCAAATGAGCCAAGGTGCATAAATGAGATTTTAGGGTTTGATCATGCAAACCCTAACCCTAAGCCGCCTCCTCCCTCCACAGCAACCCTAACCCTTTCCCCCACCTCGTGCCCAACTTCCTGCGCGCCGGCCGCCAGCCGCCGGCTGCCGCCGCCGGCTGCCGCCGCCGGCCGGAACTGCTGCCAGGATCCTCTCCTCACCTACACCTTCCTCTCCCTCCCTCGTATCACCTCTTCTCGGGTCAGATCTACCCAGGAGGTGGTTCAGGAGTTCCTGCGGGCTACCGACGCTGCCACCGACCTCTGGTGCGTCGTCCCGCTGTCCCCGGCCATCCCCGGCACCGCTGCTGCCCCGGGAGCCCAGCCGGAGCCGCCTGGAGCTTGTGCGGGCTCGAGTTGCCCCAGCGCCGCCGCCGCCTCCTGTAGCCCCTGGTCGACATCCATCGGCTCCCTGGTACCACCGCACCCGACTCCGACCATCGCCATCGCCGCCACTCGCGTGGAGCGCCGCCGCGGCCGCGCCTGTGGCCGGATCTGCTGGTGCGGCCGTGCGAGCTTGCGCACCACCGCCCCAGCCCGAATCGGTTTTCCCTTTCTCCCTCGTGACCCCGGAGAGACCCCCGTCGCCGTCCGGTGCCTCGCCGTGCCCGCCGTCGCCGGAGTGGCCGACCCGAGCTCCCCTCGGATCTGTGCGGCCTAGGGCATCACCGCCCGTCGCCGGCGCCGCACCCCGCCGCCGGCCAGCACTTCGACCGGTTGTCCCCGGCCGGCCGCACCCTACCACCGCCGAAGCAGCCGCCGCCGTAGCCGCCGGCGGCCGGATCTCTCTCCCTGCCCTCTGGCTTGCCCGGTTAGGGCTTGTTTTGGGTCGTCTCACTGTTCCGGCGACCCGAAGCATCCCCGACACCTCGGAAGGTGAGCCCGAGCATCCTGGCATGATGCTGAACACCGTGCTCACCTGTTCCACTGTCAGAGAGGCTCAGAACATCAAGTTCTTGAACGTCGCTCCCGATTGACCTTTCCGATCGAGATTTCGGGTGATCCAGCATGCTCTTCGGCTGTCCGCTGTGCTCTGGACAGCCAGCACGGCCTCCGCCTCATCAAGATTTAATATGATGTGTCTCGGTGGGTCTCGAAAATGCTCGGATCGAGGTATCGGCCCATAATCTCTCTTTAACGCATGTTATGTTGCAATATTATTGAACGTTTAGGGGCTTCATACAATTTAGTCATTGTGGGCAGCGTGTTCACGCTACGCGTGACCTGTGGACTGATTGTCCAAGGTCTGCTGCCCTTCGTTCCTCCGAAAAAGAGTTTTCGGAGCGTTTTTCGACGAAATCCGTCGGCAGAACGTAGTTTCGGTTCGGAGTCCATCCGACACTGTTTGAATGTGTTTGGGTTCACTGCTGGGCCTTGTTGGCTGGTTGTCTGGGCCGTCTCGTGTGTTTGGAGACGTCCGGTGAGCGGCGGTGGGTTCCGGTGTCGAAATCGTCACTTTCGGGAACCCGGATCGGAACGATGGTCCGAGACTAATTAATATGATGTTCGAGCTTATGTTCGCTGTCGGAACATACAAATGGCTGTGTTCCGGGTCAGCGGTCGACTCATGGAGTGAGTCGGTGCCTTTCGGGACTGTTTGTGATTCCCGGGGACATCCCGGTGTGATTTAAGGACTTTCGGCAATTTACGGAGATCGGTTTTGGGAAACCGAGTCTCGGGATTTTTGGGTTGTGTGGTTGTGTCTTGTTTGAGTCAATTGTGATTTGTCCCTGACTCCGTGCACCTGTGGTAGGTCCGGTTAATTTGCAGTGCGTTTCGGATTCCGACGCGATCATTACAGGTGGGTACTTCGATCCGAAGTTGGTTTAGTGGTGCATGCTCGGTGACGTTCCTTCCACTCTCCCTTTTTATACTTCGTATACATATATGCATGTGATAGTGAGCTAGCACCTTGTGATCTCTACTTGCATTCTTTACTTGTTCTAGCAGTAGAGTAGATATGATTACATCTGTATCTGAGATGATTTTCTCGTGACCTTCTTGGTCGGTTTCTTGACACGGTTGTCTGATGACCTATACGGTCGGTATACCCGGAGGGGTGGATTATTGGCTGTTTGCCAACATTTATTGGTCATACTTGCATTGATCGCCATTACTCTTGCGCATTTCGCGAACACCAGCGGTTGATCCCCGCAAGAGGGTGTTCTTTTCTGAAAAAGTGGTCGTACTTCCGACCCGTGAGCTCAGTGGGGCACTTATATGCAGGCAGAGTAGGAGTGGCATGAGCCTGCGGTCTGCGGACTGGCGTGGAATGTTCAGATTGGGTATATTTGCTATATTCATTTATTGATGCATGTCATTTACAGTAGCACTAGTGCAGTTGTACCTTGTTTCCCTTCTTTCATAGCTACTGTATTGTTATACCTATCTATCTCCTGGTTATCAGTGTGTACGCTTGCCTTCGTCGGCTTGCGGTACCCACTGAGAGGAGGAGACATGTGTAAGGACTGAGATTTTTACTGCCTAATTTGACTCTTCGTTGACGATGTTTTTGTGTGTATTTTAATTACATAATCACTCGTCAAGTTTCGGGAGAAAATGATTTAAAATCAAAGAGTTACGCGATTTACGATATTCACTTAAGGTGAATAGTAACTCTGGTTTCCGGAGAGGCCGATGATTAGAGATGACTTCTGGAGTGTATCGGACTCCATTCATAGTGGTCCAATAGCTCGTTTTCAACTGTCGGACTATTCTGGACTCAATGACGCTAACAGATTTTGGATTTGATACACGGTTTTCGAGAAAACTGGATCTTGTCGAAAAATAGACTTTTATTCTTCCTTGTGTTGGCTATGCAAAGCTTACCGAAGCTCCGCTTTGCGTGTGAACCCTCAGATAGGGACCTATCGTGTGAAATAAAGGTGGTGACGATGAACTTTGGTCGCGAGTTCGCTAATCGAGAGGATTTAAAAGTGAATATCGGCCGTTAAGCAATTGGCGTATAGATGAATCGGAAAGAGGATGAGTTCGCCGCGAATCGACAGCCTAATCGAACGAAACAAAATCGTGAGTTCGATGATTCGATAGTACTAAACGCGCTGGTGCAATCCGTTCGGAAATCCGATGGACGGATCACAAGATATCGCACGCTTTTCGAGGATGGGTCAAAATGTCGTGTTTGATGTTTCGCGAAAAGTTTCAATATTTTATGTATTAAAATGCGTGAAACTCAGCGTGAAGGTAAATATGCGCAAAATATGCGTGCTGTGAGGGACTAGTAATGAAAATGCTGGTTTTCATGGACTTACCTGCAATTTGGCCAAGCTATATATATTGGACATTAGGGTTTACGTAAGCAAACCCTAACCCTAGTCACCCCACTCCCCTCCCAGCCGACCTAGCCGACCCTTCTCCCTCTCCTGTACGTGCTGCTCACCTCTCGACCGCCGGCGACCCAACTCCGGCCGGCCATTGGTGCTACCAGCCTTCCTATCATCTTCATCTCCCTTCTCTCTCTCACATCTACCTTCCCCTCGGGTGGGAACCAGAGAGAGGGTGAGCCTTGACTTCCTGGCCATCGCCGGCGTAGCCCCGACCTCCGGCGGGCCCTCCCTGGTGGCCCCGTCCTCTGTCGAGCGCCGCCGCCGCTCCTGCAGCCCGGTTGGTCCACCCGGGGCTCGTGCAGGCTGGTGTTGGCAGAGAGCCGCCGCCGCCTCCTGAAGCCTCCCGCCGGTCTCCCTCGAACCTCCGGCACCGCCGCACCCGGATCCGACGGTCACCGTCGCCGCCGCTCACGCCGGAAACCACCGCGGCCGCGTGTGACCTGGAAACTTGCTGGCGGCCGTGCGACCTTGTGCGCCGCCGCCGCTGCTCGGACCGGCCTCCCTCTCCTCCCTCGTGATCCCGGCGTGCTCCCCGTCGCTTTCCGGCGCCGCCCTAACGCCGCCGTTGTCGCCGGAGCTCCGCCCTAGCTCCCTGCACAAACCGGGCAGCTAGGGCATCACCGCCCGTCGCCGGCGCCGCTCCCCGCCGCCGGATGACACCTCGGCTGGTGGTCCCCGGCCAGCCGCATCCCTCCCCCGCCGGCGCGCCCTCAGCAGTGGCTGCCGCCGGCCGGCACGACATAGGTGCTCTCGGTTTTAGCCCTGGCTGAGCCCTGTCTTGGCCGAACTCACTGTTCCGGCTGTCCGAACCATCTCCATGGGTCCCGCTGGTGAGCACGGCCCTCCTGACATGCCGTTAACGTCCGTGCTCACCTATCCCGTTGTCGGCGGGGCTCAAAACAGCGGATTCTTGATTGTCGCTTCCGGACCACCTTTCCGATCGAGGTTCCGGTCGCTCCCGTGCGCTCGTTGGCTGTTCGCTGTGCTCTGGACAGCAAGCACGGCCTCCGTCTTGTCGAGACCTAGCAGGATGTGTCTCGGCGGGCCTCGAAAATGCTCCGATCGAGGTATCGACCCATAAACTCCGTAAAACGCATGTTATATTGCAATTAGATGCATGTTTAGGGACTTTTGTGCAATTTAGCCGCTGTGGACAATGTGTTCACACTGCGTGTGACCTGTGGACTGATTGTCCAAGGTCCGCTGTCCTTCGTTTGTCCGAAGAGGGGTTTTCAGAGCGTTTCCCGAAGAAATCCGTCGGCGAAACGTGGTTTTCGGCTCGGAAACTTCCGACGCAATGTGTGTGACTTGTGGGCTGCCGCTGAGCCTTGTTGGCTGGTTGTCTCAGCCGTCTCGTGTATTCGGAGATGCCCGGTGAGCGGCAGTGGGTTCCGGTGTCGAAATCGACACTTACGGGAACCCGGATCGGAACGATTGTCCGACGATGATCGTTCCGATGTTCGATCTTGTGCTTGCTGCCCAAACACCCAAAGGGATGTGTTTTGGGGTAGTGGTTGACTCGTGCCATGAGTCGGTGAGTTTCGGGACACTCCGTGAGTCCCGGCGGAGTCACGGTACGATTTTTGGGACTTCCGGCGAGTTACAGTAATCAGCTTTGGGAAACCGATTCCCGTGGGATCGTGTGTGGTCTTGTGAGTTAGCATTTCTTATATGTGGGTTAGATACTAACCCGGTGGACCCTCCGTAGGTCCGGTTGACGATCCTCCACAGTCGGAAGACAGACGCGAAATTCGCACAGGTGGGTACTTCGATCCGAAGTTGGTCTAGTGGTGCATGCTCGGTGACGTTCCTTCTACCCTTTTCTTTTCGTTTCCTTATATGAGTATATGTGATGAGTTGAGCCGGCACCTTGTGATCTCTACTTGCATTCTTTACTTGTTCTAGCAGTAGAGTAGATATGATTATATCCGTATCTGAGATTATGTTCTCGTGACCTTCTTGGTCGGTTTCTTGACATGGTTGTCTGATGACCTATACGGTCGGTATACCCGGAGGGGTGGATTATTGGCTGTTTGCCAATATTTATTGGTCATACTTGCATTGATCGCCATTACTCTTGCGCATTTCGCGAACACCAGCGATTGATCCCCGCAAGAGGGTGTTCTTTTCCGGAAAAGTGGTCGTACGTCCGACCCGTGAGCTCAGTGGGGCACTTATATGCAGGCAGAGTAGGAGTGGCATGAGCCTGCGGTCTGCGGACTGGCGTGGCATGTTCAGATTGGGTATATTTGCTATATTCATTTATTGATGCATGTCATTTACAGTAGCACTAGTGCAGTTGTACCTTGTTTCCCTTCTTTCATAGCTACTGTATTGTTATACCTTTCTATCTCCTGGTTATCGGTGTGTACGCTTGCCTTCGTCGGCTTGCGGTACCCACTGGGAGGAGGAGACATGTTTACATGTTCTCACTCCCCCCACCTTGTTGTTTTCAGGTGATCCAGCTGGTTCGAGTCGGGGCGAGACGTGAGGCACGTCATTTACGGTCATTAGAACTCCCGACCCGGTCATTGGTTTAGTTTTCCTTACTTGCACTCTGAATAAATAACTTTAGAATTATGGTTCAGTTTTATTTACTCTTTGGACATGTGGTTTATTAACGTTTAATAAAGTACTTGTGATAAGATTTGCAAAATTCGTCTCCTACCCTTCGTGGTAGCCTTTCTCTAAACTGAAAGGATCTTTCTGTTGGTGATACGTTTGAATTATTGATGTGAATGAAATGAATGTGTTGTATATGTACTTGTGCGACGCCGTGCAGATACAGGGGAGGTTCTGTCCGAGTGAACAGTGGACTCCCTGTGTTTGTGGCGGGTCTGTCGTCTCTGGGGTCAAGATTGTCAATGTATTAATAAAAAGAAAAAAATTATCCTGTATTTTTCCGCTGATCTTTTATAAACTCTAAATGGACCCCCGGGGCGTGACAGATTAAGTGGTATCAGAGAAAATGTACAACCATGATTTCATTCACTGATTATTTTAAAACAAATAAACTGAACCATTGGTTAGGTTGACCATAGGAAGACCTACGGTATATAGTTGCGCGAGTGCGGGGTTGTGTGGGATTGAGTCCCGGTAAATTGGTCGAGTTTTATTAACTCGAGGTTTATTGTTGTTTTGTTACCCCGTGTTTGTTTTGCAGTTACGGTGCAGACTTGTGTCTCTACTGGGAGTGGTGGCGGATTTCCAGACAGATATCGAGTGGTAGGGTGATGTGCACCTGGTAAAACCATCCGGGAAAGATGTTGATATTGAGGTTCCAAGCAGTGGCATCTGCTGGGCCTTAGCTGACGGCTGAGCCGTGATTTCTTGGCCCCACTTTCCATATAGAGCACAAGGTCCACTGCGGGTATCTCTATGGAGACGATACATTGTGCGGCTACTGTCGCAACCGTTTCTGGAGTTGTATGAGTACAGCTCGAGGTTTAAAGTGCAATCGCTTGGGCGACTACAGTGTGGATACTGTTTCCTAAGGCATTTGTGAGTATGGCTTTAATGCCTATTTCTCCCTATTTAGAGCTCATGTACGATTGCATGCATCTCTGTGGAGATGATGATTTATGCAGTTTTGACCGCATGTATTGCGTGGGCTGTTGGTGTGCGGCCCGAGGTTTGTTTGCCGACCGCTCGTGCGGTTGTGGTATGAGCAGAGCTTTTTGAGCTTTAGCGAGTAGGACCATGGTGCCTACCCTATTTCTCTAATCTCTAGTGGTGGCGTGAGTCACCGGGAAAAGAGCGAACCCAAGTATGGATAGTTGAAATAATTTAGTGATAGTTTATGGGGTTTTCCCCTTTCATCTGATAAGTTGTTAGATCGACCCCGATCTTTAGATTGATTTGAGTGTATCGAGGTTGTTATTGGATTCCTTATTGAGTTTCAGACAAGGTAGTGGTTTTCGTGTGAGTATATGGGCGAGAATACGCCTAACTCATGAGACTGAAGTTTGTTCATGTTGTGAAGCGAGCTCAGAAGATCTTTCTCGCTTGAGTGATGTTTAGATATCTTGTCAGTGGATTTGTCAGTACAGTCGTTTAGATCTCCTTATGATCTTTGCGCCTATTGGCGTAAGCCAGGATTGGTTTTGACTTAGCTTCAACGTCGGATTTTTATGGAGTACGCGTAGTGTGAGGCAATCCCAACACCTAAAATCAGTGTGGTATGGGATTACACGTGGCGGATGTATGCTTATGGCATAGAGGATGATGCTCGATCGGATAATAGGGTAAGTTGTGGTGTTGGATGAGGCTCAAAAAAAAAAAAATTCGAGTTGTTGTCACTTTTAGCTTGTGTAGTTGGCGACTCTATGTTGCAGATAGTTTCTTTTCCTATTGTTGGAGCCATAGAACTCCTAGGGAGTTGGCTCATTGATTAGTCCAATCACGGTGATCGACTTTCGTAGTCGATATTGATTAGTGTCGTGGTGCACTCTTGTGCAGCATGGTGATATTGGACGATTTCGTGCTGGTGTCACTTCTCCAACATGGTGTTGGAGATGGATCTACGGTATTTCGCTTTCCTTTTGGTAAATGCGTTGGCTGCAGACAACGTATTGTCAAAAATTAGGATGAAATGCCCTACCCCTCTTTTGGAAGTATTTGGATTGGGATATTGTGTTTCCCGTGTAGACAACCTTTATGGATGATCTCATGCAAAGGTTAGAGTCGTGGTCATCTCCGACCAGTGTATTCTGAGTTAGCCCTGGGCAAGGTTATGTAAAGTGATGAGTTAACCTCACAAATAGTATGTACTTCGGTGTTGGTCTGGTTGTATACTAGCCAGTAGTCAGGTCTCGCATAGTTAAGGGACGTGTTAGGTAATGCGCTTCCAGTTGCAATATATATTGCATTGCTAGAAGATGTGAACTATGCTGGGCACATGGACTGAGCCTAGCCTTTGGCTCAGAAGTTGATGCAGGTGCTAGAATGCTAGGTACATGACGTGGTTAAACACGAATAATTATGGGAGTGGATTGCTCTTCTGGTCACTTGACGATTGATGCATCTGGGTCTCGTTGAGACAGGCATCAGATGTGGTATGGAACATTGCATCGCTGGTCCCATGCGGATTTCAGCGACCGGGTTTCGTGGAGACAGATGTTGAGCATCACTGATGGTTTTGATAGTAAGTAGCGATTCGCAACCCCGTTGCGGACATCCGTGGACCTTTATGTCAAATCACATGTACCTGGATATAGGCTTACTTGTCGAGCTCAACTGATTGAGGTAGCCTTAGACCTTTTGGTCTAGGCGGACAGTTTAAATCTTGGACATAGGAGTGTCGGATACCGCAAGTGGGTATCGATGCTGAAGGTTTAACTTCGATCCGTTTGTATTACAAACTGGTGGGAGACTGTGGTCTCCGAGGGGAGTGTTATTGATGCAGGAGTTAGGACAACGATATGGTTTCACTCGTTGTGAGCAGGTTGACGTTGTTTATAAGTTGGAGTGCGTCGTTTCGGACTCCGAAAACATACTCCAGACTTATGGTATTGTCCCGGAATTTTTCCTGCATGAACCTTTGACGTAGTTGAGTTAGTTACTACTACGTGGACCAGATTTAGGTGGACCTTGAGTTTCTGAGTGAAGAATTATTGTCCCAGTTTTGGAAGAGTGTACATCAAGCTTTGGATACGAAGCTGAACTTCAATACGGCTTTCCATCCCCAGAGCGACAGACAGTCTGAGCGAGTTATTCAGACTCTAGAGGATATGATTCGTGCATGCGTCCTGGATGATGGTGACGGGTGGTTCAAGTACCTGTCACTTGTGGAGTTGGCCTATAACAACAGTCATCAGGCGAGCATTGGGATGGCACCGTATGAGGCTTTATATGGGCGTCGATGTCGGTCCCCTATCAGTTAGGACGACATCGGAGAACGCCGCGTGATCGGGCCGGACTTGGTGGTGGACGCAGAGACAAAGATTCGCATTTCTAGAGAGCGATTATTGACTGCACAGAGTCGGCATAAGAGCTACGCGGACCATCGGTGTTGTGACCTGGAGTTTCAAGTCGGCGAGCATGTTCTGCTCAAGGTTTCACCGTCCAGAGGGATCAAACGGTTCGGTTTGAGGGGCAAGCTTAGCCAGAGATATGTGGGACCGTTTGAGATCTGGGAGCGCGTTGGTCTGGTGATGTACAGATTGGCTCTACCCCCGAGTCTCGCCCAAGTATATGATGTCTTCCACGTGTCCATACTTCGAAAGTGTAGTTCTGATCCGTCCCACATCATCAGTCCGACGACTATCCAGCTTCGGGAGGATCTGACCTACGATGAGGCTCCGACGCGGATATTAGCACGCGAGGAGAAACAACTGCGGAATCGAAACATTCCGTAAGTGAATGTACAACGGACTAATCGTAAGGAGCGCGAAGCATTATGGGAGCTTGAATCGACTATGCGGAAACGTTATCCACAATTATTCGAGGGGTAAATATAATCAAGTTTCGGGGACGAAACTTCTTTTAAGGGGGGAATGATGTAAGGACTGAGATTTTTACTGCCTAATTTGACTCTTCGTTGATGATGTTTTTGTGTGTATTTTAATTACATAATCACTCGTCAAGTTTCGGGAGAAAATGATTTAAAATCAAAGAGTTACGCGATTTACGATATTCACTTAAGGTGAATAGTAACTCTGGTTTCCGGAGAGGCCGATGATTAGAGATGACTTCTGGAGTGTATCGGACTCCATTCATAGTGGTCCAATAGCTCATTTTCAACTGTCGGACTATTCTGGACTCAATGACGCTAACAGATTTTGGATTTGATACACGGTTTTCGAGAAAACTGGATCTTGTCGAAAAATAGACTTTTATTCTTCCTTGTGTTGGCTATGCAAAGCTTACCGAAGCTCCGCTTTGCGTGTGAACCCTCAGATAGGGACCTATCGTGTGAAAGAAAGTTGGTGACGATGAACTTTGGTCGCGAGTTCGCTAATCGAGAGGATTTAAAAGTGAATATCGGCCGTTAAGCAATTGGCGTATAGATGAATCGGAAAGAGGATGAGTTCGTCGCGAATCGACAGCCTAATCGAACGAAACAAAATCGTGAGTTTGATGATTCGATAGTGCTAAACGCGCTGGTGCAATCCGTTCGGAAATTCGATGGACGGATCACAAGATATCGCACGCTTTTCGAGGATGGGTCAAAATGTCGTGTTTGATGTTTCGCGAAAAGTTTCAATATTTTATGTATTAAAATGCGTGAAACTCAGCGTGAAGGTACATATGCGCAAAATATGCGTGCTATGAGGGACTAGTAATGAAAATGCGGGTTTTCATGGACTTACCTGCAATTTGGCCAAGCTATATATATTGGACATTAGGGTTTACGTAAGCAAACCCTAACCCTAGTCACCCCACTCCCCTCCCAGCCGACCTAGCCGACCCTTCTCCCTCTCCTGTATGTGCTGCTCACCTCTCGACCGCCGGCGACCCAACTCCGCCCGGCCATTGGTGCTACCAGCCTTCCTATCATCTTCATCTCCCTTCTCTCTCTCACATCTACCTTCCCCTCGGGTGGGAACCAGAGAGAGGGTGAGCCTTGACTTCCTGGCCATCGCCGGCGTAGCCCCGACCTCCGGCGGGCCCTCCCTGGTGGCCCCGTCCTCTGTCGAGCGCCGCCGCCGCTCCTGCAGCCCGGTTGGTCCACCCGGGGCTCGTGCAGGCTGGTGTTGGCAGAGAGCCGCCGCCGCCTCCTGAAGCCTCCCGCCGGTCTCCCTCGAACCTCCGGCACCGCCGCACCCGGATCCGACGGTCACCGTCGCCGCCGCTCACGCCGGAAACCACCGCGGCCGCGTGTGACCTGGAAACTTGCTGGCGGCCGTGCGACCTTGTGCGCCGCCGCCGCTGCTCGGACCGGCCTCCCTCTCCTCACTCGTGATCCCGGCGTGCTCCCCGTCGCTTTCCGGCGCCGCCCTAACGCCGCCGTTGTCGCCGGAGCTCCGCCCTAGCTCCCTGCACAAACCGGGCAGCTAGGGCATCACCGTCCGTCGCCGGCGCCGCTCCCCGCCGCCGGATGACACCTCGGCTGGTGGTCCCCGGCCAGCCGCATCCCTCCCCCGCCGGCGCGCCCTCAGCAGTGGCTGCCGCCGGCCGGCACGACATAGGTGCTCTCGGTTTTAGCCCTGGCTGAGCCCTGTCTTGGCCGAACTCACTGTTCCGGCTGTCCGAACCATCTCCATGGGTCCCGCTGGTGAGCACGGCCCTCCTGACATGCCGTTAACGTCCGTGCTCACCTATCCCGTTGTCGGCGGGGGGCTCAAAACAGCGGATTCTTGATTGTCGCTTCCGGACCACCTTTCCGATCGAGGTTCCGGTCGCTCCCGTGCGCTCGTTGGCTGTTCGCTGTGCTCTGGACAGCAAGCACGGCCTCCGTCTTGTCGAGACCTAGCAGGATGTGTCTCGGCGGGCCTCGAAAATGCTCCGATCGAGGTATCGACCCATAAACTCCGTAAAACGCATGTTATATTGCAATTAGATGCATGTTTAGGGACTTTTGTGCAATTTAGCCGCTGTGGACAATGTGTTCACACTGCGTGTGACCTGTGGACTGATTGTCCAAGGTCCGCTGTCCTTCGTTTGTCCGAAGAGGGGTTTTCAGAGCGTTTCCCGAAGAAATCCGTCGGCGAAACGTGGTTTTCGGCTCGGAAACTTCCGACGCAATGTGTGTGACTTGTGGGCTGCCGCTGAGCCTTGTTGGCTGGTTGTCTCAGCCGTCTCGTGTATTCGGAGATGCCCGGTGAGCGGCAGTGGGTTCCGGTGTCGAAATCGACACTTACGGGAACCCGGATCGGAACGATTGTCCGACGATGATCGTTCCGATGTTCGATCTTGTGCTTGCTGCCCAAACACCCAAAGGGATGTGTTTTGGGGTAGTGGTTGACTCGTGCCATGAGTCGGTGAGTTTCGGGACACTCCGTGAGTCCCGGCGGAGTCCCGGTACGATTTTTGGGACTTCCGGCGAGTTACAGTAATCAGCTTTGGGAAACCGATTCCCGTGGGATCGTGTGTGGTCTTGTGAGTTAGCATTTCTTATATGTGGGTTAGATACTAACCCGGTGGACCCTCCGTAGGTCCGGTTGACGATCCTCCACAGTTGGAAGACAGACGCGAAATTCGCACAGGTGGGTACTTCGATCCGAAGTTGGTCTAGTGGTGCATGCTCGGTGACGTTCCTTCTACCCTTTTCTTTTCGTTTCCTTATATGAGTATATGTGATGAGTTGAGCCGGCACCTTGTGATCTCTACTTGCATTCTTTACTTGTTCTAGCAGTAGAGTAGATATGATTATATCCGTATCTGAGATTATGTTCTCGTGACCTCGTGACCTTCTTGGTCGGTTTCTTGACATGGTTGTCTGATGACCTATACGGTCGGTATACCCCGAGGGGTGGATTATTGGCTGTTTGCCAACATTTATTGGTCATACTTGCATTGATCGCCATTACTCTTGCGCATTTCGCGAACACCAGCGGTTGATCCCCGCAAGAGGGTGTTCTTTTCCGGAAAAGTGGTCGTACGTCCGACCCGTGAGCTCAGTGGGGCACTTATATGCAGGCAGAGTAGGAGTGGCATGAGCCTGCGGTCTGCGGACTGGCGTGGCATGTTCAGATTGGGTATATTTGCTATATTCATTTATTGATGCATGTCATTTACAGTAGCACTAGTGCAGTTGTACCTTGTTTCCCTTCTTTCATAGCTACTGTATTGTTATACCTATCTATCTCCTGGTTATCGGTGTGTACGCTTGCCTTCGTCGGCTTGCGGTACCCACTGGGAGGAGGAGACATGTTTACATGTTCTCACTCCCCCCACCTTGTTGTTTTCAGGTGATCCAGCTGGTTCGAGTCGGGGCGAGACGTGAGGCACGTCATTTACGGTCATTAGAACTCCCGACCCGGTCATTGGTTTAGTTTTCCTTACTTGCACTCTGAATAAATAACTTTAGAATTATGGTTCAGTTTTATTTACTCTTTGGACATGTGGTTTATTAACGTTTAATAAAGTACTTGTGATAAGATTTGCAAAATCCGTCTCCTACCCTTCGTGGTAGCCTTTCTCTAAACTGAAAGGATCTTTCTGTTGGTGATACGTTTGAATTATTGATGTGAATGAAATGAATGTGTTGTATATGTACTTGTGCGACGCCGTGCAGATACAGGGGAGGTTTTGTCCGAGTGAACAGTGGACTCCCTGTGTTTGTGGCGGGTCTGTCGTCTCTGGGGTCAAGATTGTCAATGTATTAATAAAAAGAAAAAAATTATCCTGTATTTTTCCGCTGATCTTTTATAAACTCTAAATGGACCCCCGGGGCGTGACAACATGTTTAAATGTTCTCACTCCCCCGCTTTGTTGATTTTCAGGTGATCCAGCTGGTTCGAGTCGGGGCGAGACGTGAGGCACGTCATTTGCGATCATTAGAACTCCCGACCCGGTCATTGGTTTAGTTTCCTTACTTGCATTATGAATAAATAACTTTAGAATTATGTTTCAGTTTTATTTACTCTTTGGACATGTAGTTTATTAATGCTTAATAAAGTACTTGTGATAAGATTTGTAAAACCCGTCTCCTACCCTTCGTGGTAGCTTTTCTCTAAACTGAAAGGATCTTTCTGTTGGTGATACGTTTGAATTATTGATGTGAATGAAATGAATGTGTTGTATATGTACTTGTGCGACGCCGTGCAGATACAGGGGAGGTTCTGTCCGAGTGAACAGTGGACTCCCTGTGTTTGTGGCGGCGGGTCTGTCGTCTCTGGGGTCAAGATTGTCAATGTATTAATAAAAAGAAAAAAATTATCCTGTATTTTTCCGCTGATCTTTTATAAACTCTAAATGGACCCCCGGGGCGTGACACCGTTATTACTTATTATCAACTTATATTTTAGCGATAATTATTTTAAGCTATATATTTTTTTTACCCACTAATAATTCTTTGTTAATTATATCTATTTTGAGCCCCAATACAACCCTAACCCTAACTTGAACCCAACTCGATCGATCCCACCCATTGCGCTCCTCCATTGCATCGACCTCACACGAATGCCCCCACCCATTGCGCTCCTCCCCTGCATCGACCTCACACGAATACCCCCCCCACCCCCCGAGCTCGAGCTCTCCCCCTCTCCTTAACTTCTACTCATCCCCTCCTCCCTTTTCCTCCGCGTCCTCTCCAACCTCCGATCCCATCCCCAAATAGCCCTTGCTTTTGCCTCCTACCTTCTCGGCCTCGTGTGCACCAGCACAACGTCGCCCTCGGCCATGTCGACCACCACCGCATCGCCGGCGTCATCCACTTCGCCGCCGCTGTAGAAACCAAAATTTTTAAATTTTAAAAAAGTGGATTAATCAAATAATTTGAAAAATGGGTAGTCTTCATTTATAAAACGAAACAATTTTCGGTGAAATGAAAACTGTCACCTTCAAGGTCTGGCAATGCCAGAGGTCTTGGTGAGGTCCGTTTTCAGATTTGGTGTTGAAAGGCACGGTTTAAGGCATAATATGGCAAGTAGTCAATTTTTGAAAATCAGGTTTTATGGCAAAAGGTGCGACATTTTATGTGTCGAATTGTGTAAAACTTTATGAAAAGGTGCCAGTGGGCAAGATACACGCACTGATGAGTTTTTAATAAGAAACTCTAAGGTTGGAAGGTTTAATTGCAACTTTTGAAGAGGCTATCATTTCATATAAGAAAGTTCACACTATTGACAATCGGAAGGATCTACATGAAAGTAAACTCAGAGGAGATCGTGTGACTCAAATTTTGTAAAAATCGGGTTTATCGGTGCAAAATGGCACTAATATGAAGTTGTGAGAGTGTTTTTGGATTCAGAGATTTGTCGAAAAGGATGCGAAGTTCGAGGTATTTAATCACACAGAATTTCGAGAGGAAGTGCCCAAGCAATTTTGTCACATGGTGGAAAAGGCTAGAGGCGTAAAACTGAAAATTTGAGGGAGTCATAGTTGGTGTTTTGCCAAACTTCTCAGAAGTGATTATGAGCCCAAAATCACTTTTAAGCTCAGTAGAACGTTTGACAACGATAGTTGGAAAATCTGATTCTGTTTTTTAGAATCAGAAAATTGATTTTGAATGCTCCAGAATCAGAAGCAGAAAAAAACTGCTTCACCAAAACTGATTCTGATTTTGGACACAAACTTCAAATTTTTATTTTATTTTAGATTCAAAGTATAAATTTAACATTAAATTTAAATTTTGAAATTTTGAATTCATATTTGAATTTTTAAATCTCAACTTTTTAAATTTAAAATTTAAAATTTAAACTTTAAATTTAAGTTTCAAATCATAAATTTTAAATTTGAAAGTAAAAATTTTAAATTTTAAATTAAGTTTCAAATCATAAATTTTAAATTTGAAAATATAAATTATAAATTATAAATTTAAGATAAAATTTATATTATGATATTTCAGATTTTAGAACTTAAATTTAAAAATTTGAAAATTTAAAGTTTAAAGTTTAAAGTTTAAAATTACAAGTTTTAATTTTCAAATTACAAAATTCAAATTTTAAATTTTAAAATATAGATTTTAATTTTAATTTTAAAATTCAAATTTCAAAATTTAAATTTTAAATTTTAAATTTTATATTTTAATTTTTCAAATTTTAAATTTTAAATTTTATATTTAAATTTTAAATTTTAAATTCAACTTTTAAATTTATATTTGAAATTTGAAATTTTGAATTTCAAATTTCAAATCTTAAATTTAAATTTTAAATTTGAAATTTAGATTTTAAATTTAATATTGAAAATTTAAATTCAGATTGGAAAATTGAAAATTTAAATTTAGATTTTAAATTTTAAATTTTAAATTTTAAATTTTGAAAGTTCAAATTTATTTTTTGTACAAATTTGAAATTTAAAAATTTTACGTTTAATTCAAATTTAAAATTTTAGTTTAAATTCACATTTTAAATTATTTTAAAATAAAATTAAGTAAAAATATTAATATATGCAAGCATCAAATATTTTTTGCCAAACAGTTTTAGAAAATCACTTCAGAAAAATCACTTTTACCTAAACTCAGCCAAATGCTCTACAGCTTTTCACTAAAATCAATTCTCCAAACCAAAATCAATTTTGCAAAAATCACTTTTCCAGAAGATAGGCCAAACATGCCCATATGCAGCTTTTCTTGAAACAAGTGTAACGGTATATATATATAATTTGGTTTCT
Organism: Puya raimondii; assembly: GCA_016920855.1. Classification (NCBI taxonomy): domain Eukaryota; kingdom Viridiplantae; phylum Streptophyta; class Magnoliopsida; order Poales; family Bromeliaceae; genus Puya; species Puya raimondii. Next base: position 81,196,442 of record JABWPP010000050.1, on the reverse strand, counting down.
CCTTCTATCTCAGACACTCTCCCGAAAAGTATGGAATAAATGGTAATTTTTTACCAGAATGCACATGAGAATGTGGCAGGACCAGTACCTCCTTTATATAGAGGCCAGATCGACTTCATATCAAAGTCTGATTATGATTCTATTTAATTTAAATAGATAGAAAAGGGATAAGATATACCATATCAAGTAGTTCTGTATCTATTAGGATTGATCTTTATTTATAATAAATCCAGATTTGAATATGATTAATTGAGCCGTATTTATGAAAATCCTAACAGAAACATCATTCACCACTACTCATTTATTACAAATGGACCCTGGTTATGGTCTTTTGAGGTGAACACATAAATCATAATCATTACCGCATACATATAATAATATTGTACTGTACTTATTATTTTTTGTCATATTTGTGGAAGAGTTTTTGTGAGACTACATTGGCGATAGAAAATTTTGTTAATAAACACGTACGGATAGTAGGGCAGGGATGGACATGATTGTATCCCAAGAAAAATGGAGAAGAAAAACTCAGTGCACAAGGGCACAAGCACCAATTAAACTACTTTTGAAAAAATGCACTATGTGTGGCTCCATATATATCTCAAATCCTCTATATATCAGGCTATCTCTGAACTCGATCTCTAGTCTATATTTATTATTCTTGTACATAGTAATTATGTTTATGTTATTAAATTACTGATTATAGTAAATCCTACTTGTGCTCTTTGGTATAATTTTTAATTTCCTCTGGTAACTATAACTATTTTAAGTTACAATGTAGATGTTCCACAAATTAAATGTATAACTCCAAGGTTTTTAGCCGGCCTTCGAACGTGAGTTCCTAAGCTCTTTCTTTGGTGGCTTACGGGTTAATTTTTTTTGAATGAAACTCTATAAAAGGGAGGCAATATTAGAGCATGCAATGCATCAGATTAAGTAAGGAGCTTCATATTATTGCTAGAGGATCAAAGAAATTAATTAAGAAAATGGCCAAGGCAAGACAAACTATTCTTCCCAATGTGGCTCTCATTCTCTCTCTTCTTCTTGTTGCCAACATGGTTGATGGAAGGTCGTTGAGTTGTAAGTTCAATTATACCCTCTCTATTTCGGCAAAAAAGCTTAAAATGAAGGATTGTATGTGCACTATTGTAATCTATCCCAAACTAAAATTAGAATGTTGAAGCACAAAAATAATGAGAATATATACTAGTTAAACTCATGCATGCTTAGAAAAAAATATTATTAATTCTGACAAAATTATGAGCTAAATTTAACTTATTACAGTCTATGGATAATTAAAATATGTGCTGGTCTTTAGTAGCTTAAGCTTTTAAGAATTTTTTTTTTGTCATTCTTTGGCTAGTATCTAAACCATTTATAAATGATTGCTGCACACTTTCTTGGTGGTAGAAACTAGCTTGGGTTGATGACATTTTTCTTAGAACATATTATAATATTAAGTTGAAATCTTTTATTTGTAAACTAATCATTTATAGCTGTACCTATATACCTCAAACGAACATATGGATTTGAAACAATTATAATTAGCAATATATTTAGGGCCGAGTCTGACTATGGTGCTTCCGGAAGCACCAGTCATGTGGTGCTTATAAGTTTTTAACTCTTAGATCAATTTCTTTGATCATTTCTAGCACTTGGATTAATATTATTTCTCTAGGAGGGTCATTAAACCCTGGGGGGACCACTCTCATCCTAACCCTATAATCTTTGATCCAAGAGTCAAAAAGTGAAAAGCATCAACTCCTTTATGCTTCCGAAAGTATAGTAGCTCTACACCATAAGGCCCGTCAAAAGTTATTGCTTGACTAATTTGATTTACTATTAAATTGAAAATATTTTATCTTGGACATCTAACGTAGAAATAAATAGGTCTAAAACATGAACTTATGTTAATATATCTAGTTTGAACAATATATGTATTTAAGTTATTTTTTGACATGAATATATATAGGGTAAAGTTTTTTCTACACTCAGATGCATTGGAATCTATGCACACGAGGATGATCCCACCATTCATCAGTGGCAAAACGAATCTGCGATTTCCAATTTTATGTGTTCAGCTCGACATCACTAACTGCGCACATGTGTGGATAATTATTTTCCAAAACCATCGAAATTGACTTAAATGAACCATATTAAAAGCCTTGGTGATAAAATCACAATTTTCAAAAGCTACATAGGGCCGTTTCGCCAAGCTCTAATATCTTGCTTTTCAGAGGATCACCCATCCTAAACTATACTAGCCCTAGTACGCTTATCTCTCTTAAACTCTTGGCCTAGTCACCACCCAAATGTTATAGCCAGATTAAGAGGTTTAATCATAATATATCTGATATATATAAGGCTATTCAAAATCCTAGGATTGTCATATTCCTCCTCCTTTTTAAGTCTTTGATGCCCTCGCCGGGCTCAAACACAATCACAAGCACTAGGCGATGTGAGACTTGTCTCTCTAGCCTTAACCAACATTGTCGGGAGACTCGTCTTGCAAACCTTAGCCGACATTGTGGGGAGCGGTGCTCCACTCGCTTTATGACCCTATCTCAGTGGAGACCTAATTCACACTTCCGGCTGCCCATTGTATGACCCTAACTCAGCCAAGACTCATGTCACACTTCCGGCTGGTGATTGGCTTTGATACCAACTATGACGCCCTGCTTCCCAGGAGGTCACCTTTCCTAAAACTACCCTTGCACGCTTAATCCTCTTAACCTCTTGGGCCTAATCACCGCCCAAAATACTATAGCTGAGTTGAGAGGTTTAATCATATTATACCTGATATATAATACTATTTCAAATCCTGGGGTTGCCACACAAAGTATAGAAGTAGTGTTGTAGGATGTGGTGCTCTGCCGTTTAAAGAAGTTATAGAGCATAGTTCTGTCTTATAAGTGTTGTCTGCAATTGAATATTGTTTGGCTTATATTCGTTTGAAAAGTGCTGTAAAGTATTATAAATTGATAAAATACTATCAAAACATGATCATATGTATATAGTTAATGCAAACAAAACTGTCCATGCATCATGTATGATGCAGCACAAATTAGGAGAAAATCTTATTTGTCAAAGTTATTCCATATAACAATAATGATATTCAATGAGATGTCTCCATATTGCATAAAAAGGATAAGACTTTTTTTAGGCATAAACTCTATATAAAACTACTATATTGTTTCTGGTTAGACTATCTACCAACTTACTTGGCACAATATGATTGATTTGAAATATATATTTTGTGTTATATATGCCACACATAAAACTTTTATGCAAATTATAGAGGTTAAAAATAGGTAGGCCATATTAAGTTTGTATCCGACTCGAGCCTGACCTAATATGTATAGTTTTTATTTAAATAAATTATAATTAATTAAATTTAAATATTAAATTTAGAGAGAGGGAGGGAGGGAGGGAGGGAGCAGGGGAGAGGACAACCCACCATTACCCTCCTTGACCTCACATACTACACTCCTCCTGTTAAATATGTGAAAAAACCGTTGTACTCTAAAAGCTTAAGCTGTTAGAGAACGGTGACGGTTGTTTCACATGCATGGTATCAGAGCAGGAGGTCCTGAGTTCAAGTCACACCAGGCTCCTAGCATTATTAATTTCCTCCCATTTAATTCAAGTCAATGACATGGGCCTTGCAAAAAAGTCTCGAGCCCAGACGTGAGGGGGAGTGTTAAATATATAAAACACCATTCTCTAACAGCTTAAGCTTTTGGAGTACAACGGTTGTTTCACACCTCCTTCGTGCTCTCCACCTGCACCTCTTACAGTTATTTTTTGCCAAACAATTTTTGACAGTCGAAAACTCTGTTTGACCTAGCAAAAACTGGGCCAAACATTTCCAATAGGACCCGAAGTTCACAATAATTGTACATCTTTTAACTAAATATAAAAGTGTAAAAGCAACTCTTTGTAGAAATTTAAGTTTTGTTGAAAAATAACTTAATTTCCACGCAGTAAGAGAACGCGGCCTCTTTAGTTTGAGTTTTCTTATGCTCCTATTTTTATTTAGTTTACTCTTATTTAGTTCTAGTTTAGGCTTTGGTCCTATCGATCGAAAGTCCTCAAGAAGCAAACATTTTGAGCCTATCAAACGATCTTGAGCAATAGATACGACACAAAGTGTTAAAAGTAAAATATTAAATGTTATTCTTTATTGGCTTAAGTTTTAAAAAATAATTAATTTCGAACAAACACATTCTTTTTTCTTAACTTTCACTTTTTTTTTCCTTTATCTTTTATGTTTGACAGTTGGAATAAGAAAGCCACCAACACTGAGCTGCAACGCAGTATATGCGGTGCAAAGTGCCGACACGTGCTTTGCCATTACTCAAAAGTTCAATTTGACCGTTGGAGCCTTCAATACCATCAATCCTAATCTCGATTGCAATAAGCTCTTTGTGAGCCAGTGGCTATGCATCAATGGTGTTCTCGTTTGATGAAGAGCTGCTTTTTTTCCCCAATTGAAGTAATGGAGCACTTATGTTTTATTTTATATTTTTAGTATTGGAGTACCTATGTTTTGCTTTGAATAAGGGGAGTTCAATTTCCTCTCTCCACAAGAAGAATTTGAGTGGATTGATGTTGTGTTCTTAAGTCATATATTTTTGTGAAAAAAGGTAGCGTGCTATCCTGTCATGCCCCGAGATCAGTTGGGAGATCTATTTCTCAAAAAACTCTAATTTTTTTCTTTTTTGCTTAAAATATACTGTAGAACCTGAGATTCTTTACAGTAATTTTTATAAAAATGGAGGATTACTGTGTAATTATTGTTTTGAACGAAATAAAATTTGTCACTGTTGAGGTCTGTCAGTGCTCTAAGTCGTGAGAGGGATCTCGATGTAGTTTCATGTGATAAGGTGAGGTTTCGGAGATAAAATCGGGCAAGAGAGAAACTGTTAAAACATAATTTTTGTTCAAAAAGTGCGATATTTCACGTGTCAGATTGCACAATTTCAGAGGTGGAGAAATTTATGAGCACAACACACCTATGGGTGAGTTTTCAGTAAGAAATTGACTAGAAAGGTTAAATTTCAATTTTTATAAAATAAGAAAAAAGGGCAACACTCGAAAATATTATCATTTCATATAAATTTTTTTAGAATTTTGGCGAGTAGAAGGACTCATGTGAAAGTAGACTCTGAGAGGGACACGTGGATCCAAATTTGATAATATTCTTTACAGTAATATTTATAAAAATGGAGGAATATTACTGTGTAATTGGATTGTTTTGAACGAAATAAAATTTGTCACTATTGAGGTCTGTCAGTGCTCTAAGTCGTGAGAGGGATCTCAATGTAGTTTCATGTGATAAGGTGAGGTTTCGGAGATAAAATCGGGCAAGAGAGAAACTGTTAAAACAGAGTTTTTGTTCAAAAAGTGCGGTATTTCACGTGTCAAATTGCACAATTTCAGAGGTGGAGAAACTTATGAGCACAACACACCTATGGGTGAGTTTTCAGTAAGAAATTGACTAGAGAGGTTAAACTTCAATTTTTATAAAATAAGAAAAAAGGGCAACACTCGAAAATATTATCATTTCATATAAGAAATTTTAGAATTTTGGCGAGTAGAAGGACTCATGTGAAAGTAGACTCTGAGAGGGACACGTGGATCCAAATTTGATAATATTCTTTACAATAATTTTTATAAAAATGGAGGAATATTACTGTGTAATTGGATTGTTTTGAACGAAATAAAATTTGTCACTGTTGAGGTCTGTCAGTGCTCTAAGTCGTGAGAGGGATCTCGATGTAGTTTCATGTGATAAGGTGAGGTTTCGGAGATAAAATCGGGCAAGAGAGAAACTGTTAAAACAGAGTTTTTGTTCAAAAAGTGCGATATTTCACGTGTCAAATTGCACAATTTCAGAGGTGGAGAAACTTATGAGCACAACACACCTATGGGTGAGTTTTCAGTAAGAAATTGATCAGAGAGGTTAAACTTCAATTTTTATAAAATAAGAAAAAAGGGCAACACTCGAAAATATTATCATTTCATATAAGAAATTTTAGAATTTTGGCGAGTAGAAGGACTCATGTGAAAGTAGACTCTGAGAGGGACACGTGGATCCAAATTTGATAAAATTCGAAGATTTCTATGCTAAATAGCATAGAGATGAATATTGAGAGTTAAAATCGATTGGGGGCTTTTCTTGCAAAAACTTGGACATTTTATGTGCGAAATTACAAAATTTCACTTCTGGAAGGGCTTCTGAGCAAAATGTGCTGCGTTGTCGAGTTGTGGGCATGAGGGCGGCTGTTGGAGATTATATTGCAATTGTTCAAAATAAAAGAAAATGAAATAATAAAAACGCTAAACTAATTAACCCTGACCCTGACTCTCTCATCTCTCCCTCTCTCCTCTCTCCTAGTCGCAGAACGCCGCCCCTTCCTTGTGCCTAGACTAGCGCTAGGGTGCTCTGACGAGCATGCGACCGGCGAGCAACCTTATGGAGTTCTCTCTCTCAATCTCTCTTAATTTCTCTCTAACTATCTCAATATATCTCTCCCTCTCTCTCGGGCTTCCGCCGCCACCGCTGCCATCTTCGGTGTTTCTGTCGGCCAGCGGACCTCTAGCTACCCTGCTCCGGCCAGCAGGGAGCCTCCCCGACCACCCCTCGTCTTTCGAAGTCGCTACTGATCCTTCAACTGCCTTTGTTGGCCACTTTGGCCGAGTTGGTTTCTCCGGCCGCCACTGCCATTGTCGCTACCGGCCACTGCAATCCCTAGCGTTGCCCCACTCCACCCAACCTCTCTCAACACTTGGTCTGGCCAGTAGTATTCCAAAAGACTGCTGCTAGTGTTGCTGCTGCTCCCTAGACCTTTCTTGTGGCCAAGATCACTATTCCCGCCAATCGCCGCCTCCGCCGACCCTCTTCTAGTGAGCACGACTCTCCTTCATGCCTATGCATGTCCATGCTCCCTCAAGTTGCAACTAGTGTAGCCCCGATATATTGGTTCTAGCGTCACCTGCCCGGTGCTCGAAGAAACATTTTGTTTTTAAGGTTGACTTTCTCGGTCAACATGGCTATCAAAGATTGCTATTCTTAGGAATATGGCGATCCTTTGGCCTTCCCCTACGTGGTGCTCACCTCGCTGGTGCAATTCAGACGACTTGTGGCGGTGCGCATCTATTGTGTTCCCAGAACCACTCCGTGCGACCATTTCGCGCTCTCCGATTGTCGGTGATAATTGTCGCTCCGGTGCTGGTCCTTTACAGCTAGCAGCATGTCATCGACCTGCTTGCATCATTGGTTGACTTTTGGTTTGCAGAAGTTTGGTAAAGTACTCTAATTCCTCTTTTATTATTATAATAGAGATTATATGCAATTATACTATGAATAGAGCGTTTTGACACTTTTCACGTCATGGGATGTTCTAGGTAGCATTATTCATCATTTTTGGACATTCAGATTAGTTGTTCGAGGTCCAAAAATCTTTTGTTGCTGATTTGGTGCAAATTGACTCAAGTTGACCCATAATAGGATCTTTATTGTGTGTTTCAATTCCGATTTCAGAGAGTTGGAGTGGTTACTGTACGGAATAGTTGTCGAGCCTTGTTGGTTGGCCTAGCCTCACTATTTGAGCCCCTTGTGGCAAGTGTCTGATGGGTTGGTTCCAATACCGACAAAGGTATTCCGGAATCCGGTTTGGCTTAGTTTTGGAGCCGTGGCTACCGTTGTAGCGCACTTTGCGTGCAGCTGTCCCAACATCTAACATAGGGCATTTTGGGATAGCGGATGAGATTTGGAGACGTATGGTATGACTTGGGACACTTCGTGGGTTGAAGTGGCATTCCGATAAGTTTATGCAAAAATCGGTGGATTCCGAAAATCAGTAAGTGGCACCGATATTCCGATCGTGCCGTTATATCACGCCCCGTCGTGCCTTAACAACAACTAGGTGAGAGGACAACCCGCACGGGCGCGTGCGCCAGACCCGCCGAACGGACAGAGTCTCCGCTATCCGCCCAAGGCGTCACAACACAAGCATCAATACGATGTTCCAACTAGGAACCGAGTACATGAGTTGCACAAGGCAAGCATCACAATAAGAAGCAACTACTTCTATTACATCACATTTGTACATTTGCACATTTGCATGCCAATTTTTTTACTATTCTTTCATTACATCAATTCCATTCAACAAAGTCCAAAACTATGGAATTTACATTTGATTTTCAACCCCTATACTATTTCTGTCCAAAACTTGGGGTACCTCTATACATGAACCAAAATGGGAGGCCGCTAACTATTCAAGCTACGCTCTTGCCTCTCTCCGCCGCGCCGCTAGCGGAAGGACCTGAAAAACGTGGGGTGAGAACTATAAACATAGTTCCCAGTGGATAAGGCCACCCACGAGAGAAGCTCGACCCACCAAGTCTAAAGAAAGCAACTCAAGCAAATGTTAGTTCACAATTAACCATACATATTACATTTACATGTTAAATTTAAACATGAAAGGATGCAACCTATATAAATTATCTATTTCATTTCCTCCTAGGTTCATCACACAAATTCCTTTTCATTTAAATCATTAGTTTGGCATTGGGGTCAGATTCCCTGCACCACCAACCCATATCTCGAACCATTGGCATTGGTGTCAGAATCGCTGTCCACCAACCCATTCTCGAGCCATTGGCATTGGTGTAAGAATCGCTGACCACCAACCCATTTCTCGAACCATTGGCATTGGTGTCAGAATCGCTGACCACCAACCCATTTTTTGAACCATTGGCATTGATGTCAGAATCGCTGACCACCAACCCATTTCTCGAACCATTGGCATTGGTGTCAGAATCGCTGGCCACTAACCCATTTTTTGAACCATTGGCATTGGTGTCAGAATCGCTGTCCACCAACCCATATCTCGAACACTTGGCATTGGTGTCAGAATCGCTGTCCACCAACCCATTTTTCGAGGCTTGCGGAATTTCCGCATAATGCTGGGCACCGGGCAATAGAATCGCTATCCACATCTTGGTCCCAATATTCCAACTTCATGGAGTATTTACTATCATTGCACTTGTCACGTTATGGTTTCTTGATCATGTCACAATTGTCAACCTATGTTCAACAACACTAGGTTCATATTGCCAAGCCCAACCTATGTTCAATGACACTAGGTTCATATTGCCATTTCCAACCTATGTTCAACGACACTAGGTTCTATATTGTCATTTCCAACCTATGTTCAACAATACTAGGTTTCACATTGTAATTTCCAACCTATGTTCAACAACACTACGTTCCACATTGTCATTTCCAACCTATGTTCAATGACACTAGGTTCATATTGCCATTTCCAACCTATGTTTAATAATACTAGGTTCTATATTGTCATTTCCAACCTATGTTCAAAAACACTAGGTTCCACATTGTCATTTCCAACCTATGTTCAATAACACTAGGTTCCACATTATCATTTCCAACCTATGTTCAACAACACTAGGTTCCACATTGTCATTTCCAATCTTTGTTCAACAACATTAGGTTCTACATTGCATGTTTTCACAATTCAAGGTATATAGGATCATAAATGAATTGAAATCACCTACATGCATGATAATCCCAAGGCTCAATTCATTCAAATAAGCATTCTTGCTAACATACACCATACAATTCTAGGGTTTCATACAACTATGTCATTCACCATAATAGTTACTTTACCCTAAACATGGAAGTGACTTAATCACTTCGGTGCAACACAAACCCACCTCAAGAGCTTCCTAATCCTTGTGTTCTTTGAGCTCCTAGGTCACCAAGTCTTGAGTTCTTGCTTCAACCCAAGCTTCTACAAGAAAAATGGTTCGTTACTCATTACGAACCCTAATATCATTCCGTTTCATGAAATCAAGTGTTCCCACATGATTTCCAAGACCTCAATTGCAAATTCCGAATGTCTAAATATTTTTAGAACCTCCCATGGCAAAAGCTCTAAATCTATCTAGGGTTTGCATGCATGCAAGCCAAACCCTAAATTTCATGGGCAATCTTCCACCATTTGTGGTCAAGATTGCCTAGGGTTTCCAAAAACCTCATAACAAAGTATTAAATCCAAGGTTTAAACCCTAAATCACAAGAACTCACCTCAACATCCAAGCTCCCTAGCTTCTTCTTGCACCAAGAAGCTCCAAACCCACCTTAGAAGCTTTTTCCAAGGTCAAATACTTCACTTCTCCATGCTTTGGAGAGATCTCTAGAGAGAGAAAGTGAGGGAGAGGGGGAGGAAAAGTGAGGAAGATGAAGAGAAATGAGGGAGAGGGCTTCAACCCTCATTACATAGCTCCCCACCACGCGAAATTACCAAACTGTTCTTTACTGGGCATTCTGCTTCAGCCGGGTCCGGATCCCACGAGCAGGGTCCGGATCCGGAGCCAGCTTCCACCCTGCAGACTACGCAGACCGGGTCCGGACCCCACAGCCGGGTCCGGAACTCGTGAGCAACTCAGCTCAGAAAACAGGTTGGGTCCGGATCTGGGTGTCCGGGTCCGGACTCTAGCTGTTCCACAAGATTTCATTGTCCGGACCCCAAGTCTCGGGCCCGGACCCCGAGAGCAACTTAGCTCCAGTTTGGTTTTTTTCCAAAAATTCTAACTTTTGGTTTTCAGGACTCTAACTCACTCTCGATCATTCCGAAACCTTCGGAACTCAATTTCACATTATCCATTACCGGCTTTCTCCGAACTTCATCCAATTCGGTAAAGTTCGGTATAGCGCACCGAAATTCAGAGTACTACATTCCATCCCCCTTAAAAGAGTTTCGGCCGCGAAACTAAAATTATACCTCAGCTGGACTCAGCGAAGAGGTAAGGAAAACGCTCCCTCATCGAGCTCTCCAATTCCCAAGTGGCTTCACGCTCCTCATGATTCGTCCAGTGTACTTTTACGTACGGAATGGAACGATTTCGTAGCCTTTTCTCCTCGTGATCCAAGATGCACAAGGGGAACTCCTCGTAGGTCATATCCTCTTGAAGTTCCATTGGCACATACTCGAGAACATGCGTTGGGTCATGCACATACTTGCGGAGTGTCGATACATGAACCACATTGTGTAATCCCGCAAGCTTCGGCGGCAAAGCTAGCCGATATGCCAAAGTCCCCACACGCTCCAAAACCTCATAAGGTCCAATATATCGGGGACTCAATTTACCCCGAACACCGAAGCGCTTCACCCCTCTCGTAGGTGAAACCTTCAAAATGACGGGGTCCCCTACCGCGAATTCTAATTCTCGCCGGCGCTTGTCGGCATAGCTCTTTTGTCTCGATTGCGCCGCCTTTAAGCGTTCACGTACTAAGCAGACTTTTTCCTCCGCTTCACGTAACACATCCGGTCCTAAGACTCGTCTCTCGCCGACTTCACCCCAATGTATTGGAGATCGGCATTTCCTTCCATACAACACTTCAAAGGGTGCCATGCCGAGGCTAGATTGATAACTATTATTATAGGCAAACTCAGCCATCGGCACAAACATAGGCCACGCACCCTTGAAGTCCAACACGCACGCTCGAAGCATATCCTCCAAAATCTGAATTGTCCTTTCCGATTGACCATCAGTCTGAGGTTGAAATGCCATGCTAAAATCGAGCCGTGTACCCAAAGCTTCTTGCAAGCTTTTCCAAAAATACGATGTGAAAAGGGAATCTCGATCCAAAATTATTGATGTCGGGATCCCGTGCAACGCACAATCTCATCCAAGTAGACTTGTGCAAGCTTGTCCCCCGACCAAGTGGTGTGGATCGGCAAAAAGTGAGCCGATTTGGTCAAACGGTCCACCACCACCCAAATTGCATCATGGCCACCCTGCGACCGAGGTAAGCCCACAACAAAATCCATCGCTATGTCTTTCCACTTCCAAACCGGAATGGGCAAACTCTGTAATTTTTTCGCTGGAAAGCGACGTTCGGCCTTCACCTGTTGGCATACTAAACATCGTGCCACGAAGCGCCCAACATCAAGCTTCATCCCCGGCCACCAATAATGCATTTTGAGATCTTTATACATTTTGTTGCCGCCCGGATGAATCGCATAGGGAGAAGTGTGAGCTTCTTTCAAAATCTCCCCACGAATGTCCTCGTCCTTAGGTACACACAAACGATTCTGAAATCGAATTGTGCCCTCCGAGTCCAAATGGAAGTCATCGGCATGCCCGCCCTCGATATTACTCCGCACCCTTTGGAGTTCCGAATCTGAGGATTGCTTTTCCTTTATTCGCTCCAACAAGGGCGGCCGAATCTCGAGGCTCATAAGTGTAGCAGGGACGTCCGGAGCCATGACCTTCAGGTCAAACCGCCACATTTCCTTAATTAGTTGTGGCTATACCATCATTGCCATTGCGGGGTTCTCCACGAACTTCCGACTGAGTGCATCGGCCACCACATTGGCTCTACCCGGGTGGTACAAGATGGTGAGATCGTAATCCTTTAACAATTCCAACCATCTGCGCTGCCTCAAATTCAACTCCTTCTGAGTGAATAAGTACTTTAAACTTTTGTGATCCGTGTACACCTCACAATGCTCTCCATACAAGTAGTGTCTCCACAACTTTAGCGCGAAGACCACCGCGGCAAGCTCTAAATCATGGGTGGAATAATTCTGCTCATAACTCTTTAGCTGACGAGATGCATAAACTATCACTTGTCCTTTTTGCATAAGCACACACCCAAGACCATGCCGTGATGCATCACTATACACCACATAGTTCTCGCCCGCAATCGGCAAGGCGAGAACCGGAGCCGAAGTCAACCTTTCCTTTAGCTCCTTGAAGCTTTGGTCGCATTCCTCGCTCCAAATGTACTTGGCTCCCTTACGGGTAAGACGGGGTAGTGGGCCGGAGATTTTCGAAAATCCTTCCACAAACCGTTGATAGTACCCCGCAAGACCAAGGAAGCTTCTCACCTCGGTGACATTAGTCGGTCGAGGCTAATCTTGAATCGCCTCCACTTTCTTAGGGTCCACCGATACTCCACTCTCGAAAATAACATGACCCAAGAAAGCGACTTCGCGAATCCAAAATTCACATTTCTTCAATTTCGCGAATAACTTGCTCTCCCAAAGAACTTGAAGCACAATCCTTAGATGCTCTTTATGTTCCTCATCGCTCCGAGAATACACAAGTATGTCATCAATGAACACTATCACAAATTAATCCAATAGTGGCTTAAACACATGGTTCATCAAATCCACGAACGCCTCCGGGGCATTCGTAAGCCCAAAAGGCATAACCGTGAATTCGTAGTGTCCATACCGCGTCTTAAACGCGGTCTTATGCACATCCTCCGGTTTGATCTTCAATTGATGATATCCGGATTGCAAATCTATCTTTGAGTACACCCGAGACCCTTGCAACTGATCAAACAAGTCATCGATACGAGGTAACGGGTATTTATTCTTGACGGTCACTTTATTCAGCTCACGGTAATCTACACAGAACCGTAGCGAACCGTTCTTTTTACGAACAAATAGGACAGGGGCTCCCCAAGGTGACACACTCGGCTTTATGAAACCCTTGTCCAACAAATCTTGTAGTTGTGCTTTCAATTCCTTGAGCTCCGCCGGTGCCATTCTATACGGAGCCTTAGAAACCGGTGCTGTCCCCGGGAGTAGGTCTATCACAAACTCAACCTCCCGATCCGGTGGTATTCCGGGTAACTCCGCCGAAAATACATCTGGAAACTCTTGGACCACGGGGATGTCCTCGAGTCCCGAAACTTTCCTTTGGTCATCTATCACCGTCGCCAAGTAAGCTACACAACCACTAGCAATTAACTTTCTTGCTTGCGACGTGGACACCATAGTGGCGAAGAGCGAACTCTTACACCCACGGTACAAAAGTTCATCATGACCCGATTCTTGAAACATCACCACACGGCTCTCACAACCAATAGTAGCGTAATACTTAGAGAGCCAATCTATTCCTAGGATTAAGTCATACTATATTCATTCGATTCAACACCAGCAAATCAGCTGGCATAATCCAGTTTCCAATCTTCACTGGACAATTTAAACATGTCAGGTGCACACAAAAGGTATGTTCTGGCACTTGCACAGTCTTTGCATGCGTGGCTTCTATAATTTTTATTCCATGCGTAGGAGCAAATGATCTACTAATGAATGAATGCGATGCTCCAGTATCAAATAAGGCTCTGCATCGAATACCATTTACTAGTACAATACCTGCCACGACGTCCTCCGAGGCAGTAGGCTCCTCCACTTGTGAGGCAAACACGCGACCGCTTGACGCTGGTCGTTGTCCCTCAACTGGTCTCGGCGGTGGCGCACGGCCAGCAGACATCGCCGCGGGTGGGATTCCCGCAAGCTGTCTCGGCAATGAAAACGTCGACACCATCGACGGTGCCCGATCATCCCCCTGTGGACAATCTACTCGCATGTGCCCCGGCTGCCCGCACTTGAAGCACCAACCCTCACGATATTCACATTGATTCGGCCTGTGGGGGCCGCTGCAAATCGGGCACCGGCCTAAGGGTCGGTTCGGCTGAGACCCTCGAGATCGGGCTTGCGACTGCGAGTGCTTTGGGGGTCGTTTAGAACTCGGCTGACCGCCCGAGCCACCCGAAGGACGCTTCTTTCCCTTGTCCTTTTCTTTTTTAAACAACTCGCGCTCCTCGCGAGCCACGGCATTATCGTGTTCCACCCATAAGGCCCGGTCCAAAACCTCCGCAAAGGTTTGTAACTTAAAGGCGTGGACCGCCCTAAAGATCTCCGCTCGAAGCCCTCGAACGAAACAATCAACCTTATCCAACTCCCCGCGAACAACGTGTGGAACACAGTTGATAATATACGAGAATTCCCTCTCGTATTCCCGCACGGTGCGGCTTTCTTGCTTCAGTTTTCGGAACCTTTTCTGAAGTTTCCTCTTCTCACTATCGGGGAAGTAGGCGGAGAACACAAAACCTGGAAACTCGTCCCACGTTGGTGGCGGAAGGCTAGAGGGTCGGTCCCGCCTGATCCCCTTCCACCACACCTTCGTTGATCGCTCCAAACAATGAGCGCCAAGGTGGACTTTGTCCCTCTCCAAGGTATACAGGTCCTCGAAGAGTATCTCCATTGAATCGATCCATGTCTCCACGACCCATGGATCCACCTTCTCCCCGTCGAAGATAGGCGGGTTGAACTTTTTGAACATCATGAGGGCCGCGAGCGTGCGCTCCCTCTCCGCATCCACGCAGCGGGATCGGGCATAACAGCACCCGACTCCGCAGCCACAGTCGGTGGTGCGGGCTGCACCATAGCCGGCGCCGCTGCCACCCCCTCCGCCGCACCCGAAACGGGAGCCGGGGGTGCCGCTGTTGTTCCTCACTAGCCGCGGCCACTTGCTGTGCCATTGATTCCTGGAGCTTCTTGATCTGCTCCTCTTGACGTTGCATGGTTTCGGCCTGCCGCTGAACCATACCCATCAATTCAGTCAATTGCTCGCGAAGACTCATGTCCTCGCCCTCCCCGAGTTGCTCGGGGGCCGTGCTCGACTCCTCGAGCCTAGTCCTAGTCGGAGGCTTTTCACGCACCATTGCTTCCTGAAAGCATAACGACCTTGATCAATACATGACATTCAAGGTCATTCATAACATAGCATTTCACGAAAATCAACGTGAACTCAATCTAGGTGAAAGTTACGCAAGGGCTCCTATTCCCCTCACTTGGTTTCATGTTGTCGACCGCCAACATGAACACCCTCGGTGAAGAATAAGACACACCATGAATTGACCTCTAGCACTCAATTAGAGGCACATACAACTTGACCCAATCGATTCATCTTTCGCCACCAACGAAGGTCTCGTTACGCACTAGCCTACACTCCTAGGGTCTTTCCATCCTAGGGTTCTCATAGGTCCACCTAGACCGTTTCTATGCTCTGATACCACCTTAGTCTGTCACGCCCCGCCGTGCCTTAACACCAACTAGGTGAGAGGACAACCCGCACGAGCACGTGCGCCAGACCCGCCGAACGGACAGAGTCTCCCCTATCCGCCCAACGCGTCACAACACAAGCATCAATACGATGCTCCAACTAGGAACCGAGTACATGAGTTGCACAAGGGAAGCATCACAATAAGAAGTAACTACTTCTATTACATCACATTTGCACATTTGCATGCCAAATTTTTCACTATTCTTTTATTACATCAATTCCATTCAACAAAGTCCAAAACTATGGAATTTACATTTGATTTTCAATCCCTATACTATTTCTGTCCAAAACTTGGGGTACATCAATACATGAACCAAAATGGGAGGCCGCTAACTATTCAAGCTACGCCCTTGCCTCTCTCCGCCGCGCCACTAGCGGAAGGACCTGAAAAACGTGGGATAAGAACTATAAACATAGTTCCCAGTGGTTAAGGCCACCCAAGAGAGAAGCTTAACCCACCAGGTCTAAAGAAAGCAACTCAAGCAAAGGTTAGTTCACAATTAACCATACATATTACATTTACATGTTAAATTTAAACATGAAAGGATGCAACCTATATAAATGATCTATTTCATTTCCTCCAAGGTTCATCACATAAGTTCCTTTTTATTTAAATCATTAGTTTGGCATTAGGGTCAGATTCCCTGCACCACCAACCCATATCTCGAATCATTGGCATTGGTGTCAGAATCGCTGTCCACCAACCCATTCTCGAGCCATTGGCATTGGTGTTAGAATCGCTGACCACCAACCCATTTCTCGAACCATTGGCATTGGTGTCAGAATCGCTGACCACCAACCCATTTCTCGAACCATTGGCATTGGTGTCAGAATCGCTGACCACCAACCCATTTCTCGAACCATTGGCATTGGTGTCAGAATCGCTGACCACCAACCCATTCTTCGAACCATTGGCATTGGTGTCAGAACCGCTGTCCACCAACCCATATCTCGAACACTTGGCATTGGTGTCAGAATTGCTGACCACCAACCCATTTTTTGAGGCTTGCGGAATTTTCATATAATGCTGGGCACCGGGCAATAGAATCGCTATCCCCATCTTGATCCCAGTATTCCAACTTCATGGAGTACTTACTATCATTGCACTTGTCACGTTTTGGTTTCTTGATCATGTCACAATTGTCAACCTATATTCAACAACACTAGGTTCATATTGCCAAGCCCAACCTATGTTCAATGACACTAGGTTCATATTGTCATTTCCAACCTATGTTCAATAACACTAGGTTCTATATTGTCATTTCCAACCTATGTTCAACAACACTAGTTTCCACATTGTCATTTCCAACCTATGTTCAACAACACTAGGTTCCACATTGTCATTTCCAACCTATGTTCAATGACACTAGGTTCATATTGCCATTTCCATCCTATGTTCATCAAAACTAGGTTCTATATTGTCATTTCCAACCTATGTTCAACAACACTAGGTTCCACATTATCATTTCCAACCTATGTTCAACAACACTAGGTTCCACATTGTCATTTCCAACCTATGTTCAACAACACTAGATTCCACATTATCATTTCCAATCTATGTTCAACAACACTAGGTTCTACATTGCATGTTTTCACAATTCAAGGTATATAGGATCATAAATGAATTGAAATCACCTACATGCATGATAAGCCCAAGACTCAATTCATTCAAATAAGTATTCTTGCTAACATACACCATACAATTCTAGGGTTTCATACAACTATGTCATTCACCATAATGGTTATTTTACCCTAGACATGAAAGTGACCTAATCACTTGGTGCAACACAAACCCACCTCAAGAGCTTTCTAATCGTTGTGTTCTTTGAGCTCCTAGGTCACCAAGTCTTGAGTTCTTGCTTCAACCTAAGCTTCTATAAGAAAAATGGTTCGTTACTCATTACGAACCCTAATATCATTCCGTTTCATGAAATCAAGTGTTCCCACATGATTTCTAAGGGCTCAATTGTAAATCCCGAAGGTCTAAATATTTTTAGAATCTCCCATGGCAAAAGCCCCAAATCTACCTAGGGTTTGCATGCATGCAAGCCAAACCCTAGATGTCATGGCCAATCTTCCACCATTTGTGGTCAAGATTGCCTAGGGTTTCCAAAAACCTCATAACAAAGAATTAAATCCAAGGTTTAAACCCTAAATCACAAGAACTCACCTCAACACCCAAGCTCCCTAGCTTCTTCTTGCACCAAGAAGCTCCAAATCCACCTTAGAAGCTTTTTCCAAGGTCAAATCCTTCACTTCTCCAAGCTTTGGAGAGATCTCTAGAGAGAGAAAGTGAGGGAGAGGGGGAGGGGAAGTGAGGAAGATGAAGAGAAATGAGGGAGAGGGCTTCAACCCTCATTACATAGCTCCCCACCATGCGAAATTACCAAACTGCTCTTTACTGGGCATTCTGCTACAGCCGGGTCCGGATCCCACGAGCAGGGTCCGGATCCGGAGCCAGCTTCCACCCTGCAGACTACGCAGGCCGGGTCCGGACCCCACAGCCGGGTCCGGAACCCGTGAGCAACTCTGCTCAGAAAACAGGTCGGGTCCGGACCTGGGTGTCCGGGTCCGGACTTTAGCTGTTCCACAGGATTTCATTGTCCGGACCCCGAGAGCAACTTAGCTCCAGTTTGGTTTTTTTCCAAAATTTCTAATTTTGTTTTCGGGACTCTAACTCACTCCCGATCATTCCGAAACCCTCGGAACTCAATTTCACATTAGCCATTACCGACTTTCTCCGAACTTCATCCAATTCGGTAAAGTTCGGTATAGAGCACCGAAATTCAGAGTACTACACGTTATGAGTTGTGGGTAACTTTATGTGGTATTGAGAGCGTCTCAGGGCTTAACACTTATTGTGTGTGTGATCTGACACCAAAGTGGTGTCCGGAATATCGCATCGGTGCCTTCGGTTCACTTGTGGCCTAGTTCTGCCACCGCTATCCATCTTGTCGAGCACTAAGCATGCATTTGTCCCGACACCTAAAGTGGTGCGTATCGAGGCAGCGGAAGTGTTGTTATGACTAGCTCCCTATTGAGTCAGCTAGTCGTTGGGCTTAGTTTCTAAAGTCGGTTTGCGGGTCTGATGTTCTGTTTGCATCATAGTGCGTGTTGGTTTGGTTTGGGCGTGTTGGTTAGCATAGATAACATGTAGGGGCTGAATGGTGGTACTTTGCTATTTTGTCTACGTTCAGGTGACATCTAAAGACATCGGTCGAGTCGAGGACTCGGATACTCGGTTAGGTGGTTGCTTTAATCTGAAATCAGTAAAGTTGTATCTTACTCGATTTCTGCCTTTGATCCTTCTATTCAATTACAGCTATTGAGTAGTGCAACTTATCATGACTTCGTATTCTTATATGCTTGGTACTCTGCATGTTTGTTGCTTTATCATATCGGTTATCATACTGCTTATGATTACTACGATTATTTTTCAACTATAGTTGATGTATGACATGTAGGGTAGAATTCGTTCTAGTGGTTTATCCACCGGTCTGTGATATGGCCTGGTAGGTCGGTGTTACTCAATTGTTGCGTTTTGACCGTGTTGGTCGGCTAATTCCCTCCTATGCGATTAGACCTTATCGGTCGGCTATTCTCCTTCATATGATTTGATCTTGTGGTCAGCGAATTTATTTCATGAGACTTAACTTAGTTAGTCGGTGCTTACTTCCTGAGATTTGACCTAAGAGGACGTTTGACTTATTCTGTTCATGATTGGGACTTTAGCATGCTTCACTTCTATTTCTTGCATTTATTATCGTCTTCCTTGATACTTGCATAGTGTAGCATGCAAGTTGACCTTAAGATTATGATTGACTTGTGAGTATGGACCTTCTTGCTTTTTTTTTAAAATGTTTTTCAAGATTATTTTTTCGCTCCTCATGCTGCCCACAGATGT
Organism: Puya raimondii; assembly: GCA_016920855.1. Lineage (NCBI taxonomy): Eukaryota > Viridiplantae > Streptophyta > Magnoliopsida > Poales > Bromeliaceae > Puya > Puya raimondii. The sequence continues at coordinate 81,176,581 of JABWPP010000050.1, read as the reverse complement.
TGACTAGATTGTTGAGTCTGAAAAGTTGGAAGCCTTGAGTATATGCATGTGATTTTAGCATATAATGGCACTGTTGCTCTTACACAGGGTTCACGATCTTGAGTGCTTCAGTTTGTCAAACTAGTGGGAGGTGTTGTTCTTAGACAAGGGTCGTCATCCTGAGTACTTTACTCCTAAGTTTGATGTCCTCCACTCTTAGACAAGGCTAGCGACCTTGGGTGCGGCATGTTTGTGTCCCTCCGGAGTGGCATTTGGTTATTGGTCCTCGCGACGTAGTGGGCAAGCTTAGGCCGAGTTTTTATGGCAGGCCATGGTGAGTTGGTATGACTTTAGACGATCTATACGTCCGATTGATGCATAGTACCCTTGTTGAATTATGCAAGGCATTCAGTTAGTTGTTTCGTTTACAATAGCGGCATCTCTCGGATAGTTTATTCATAACATGTGATTATGTACTATTTTACTACTGTAGTTGGCATTTCTATCGCATTTATATAATTGTCTCTCATTTATAGAAGCGGTAGTAAATTGCATTTCAGTTCATAATTCTTATATGTTTATTTTTATGCTACTGTAGTTAATTATGCTTATATCTCAGTTGATTATATCAGTTATCTTTTTATTATTGCAGTATCTCTTATTCGTACTCTTTGTTGACCAGTGAGTGCGGCTTCTCTTCGGCGGCGAGTTGCCCCTACTGAAAAATATATTTATATATTTCTCACCCTACTGTTTTTACAAGTGTTGCTGACAGCTTGGGTCGTAGCGCTGCGTGAGGACGTGGTTAGTTAGTGCCTAGATAGTTCTTGCCATGGATATAATTGTTTGCTCCTGATTTACTTTTCTGTTATTGTGACCTTTATCATGTTGAGATTATATATCGTGGTTTTATAACCTTGAGTTTTGTTTTGGTTTGGATTTTTCTATTCCTGAGGTTCTTGGTTTCTTGCTTGAAATTTGTGGATCAGTTATGGTTGGGGTCCACGCCTTTCACTTGATTGACTCATAAGGGAATTAAAGTATGTGTAGAGTGAGAAGTATTTGATGAGTTTGATGAGCGGAAGACCAAATTGATAATAGCTTCGATCCTTGCCCTTCCAGTGATAGGGAAAGGATTTGTGATTTTCAGTGATGCGCCACACAGTGGTTTAGGGTGCATGCTAATGCAACATGGTAGGGTAATTGCTTATGCGTCACGGCAATTAAACGAATACGAGAAGAATTACTCTATGCATGATTTGGAGCTTGTCGCTGTGGTGTTTGCTTTGAAGCTTTGGCGTCATTATCTTTATGGAGAGCATTGTGAAATCTACACTGATCATGAGAGTCTCAAGTACTTGTTTACGGAGAAAGAGCTAAACTTGAGACAATGCCATTGGCTTGAGTTATTGAAGGATTATGATTTGACTATCTTGTATCACCTTGAAACTTAGCTAATGCTTTGAGTAAAAAATTAGTGGAGAGTTTAAGTTTGATGATCACTAGACAGGCGCCACTACTAGAAGAGATGAGGTGACCTGAGCTTGAGGCTGTATCCCCTGGAGTCTTTGCGAGGCTTATATCTTTGGTCTTGCAGCCCACATTGATGGATAAGATCAAGGAGAAACTGAGTAAGGACCCACACTTGACGAGGATTCGAACATCAATTGAGAGTGAACAGGCAGGAGAGTTTAGTATGGATGCCTCAAGAGTTCTTCAATTTTGAGATTGGTTGTGTGCACCAGTGGATTCAGCGCTCCGCGAGGAAATTTTGAGAAAGGCTCATAATTCTCCTTATACTGTTCATCATGAAAGAACTAAGATGTATAAGGATTTAAAGGCACACTACTAGTGGACAGGGATGAAGCAGGATATTGGGAGATTTGTGCCTGAGTGTTTGATATGTTAACAAGTAAAAGTAGAGCATCGACTTCCTGCTGGTAAACTTCAAAATCTTCCAATCCCTGTCTGGAAGTGGGATGTGATCACAATGGATTTTGTTATTGGACCACCATGAACATAGGGCGGACATGATGCAGTTTGGGTAATAGTGGATAGGCTGACAAAATCTGCACATTTTATACCTGTTCAGGCTACATCGTCTAGAGTGAGACTTGCTCAGGTTTACATTTGACGAGGTAGTGAGGTTACACGGAGTGCTTACCTTGATTGTATCTGATGGAGACCCGAGATTTGTCGCGCATTTTTTGAGGAGTTTACAGACAGCCTTAGGGACTCAGCTTCAGTTCAGCATAGCATTTCATCCACAGACCGATGGACAGTCTAAGAGGACGATACAGATACTTGAGGATATGTTGAGAGCATGCATCCTTGATTTTGGAGGAGGGTGGTATCGGCAATTTGTCGTGCATTTTTGGAGGAGTTTATAGACAACCTTAGGGACTCAGCTTCAGTTCAGCACATCATTTCATCCACAGACCGATAGACAGTCTAAGAGGACGATACAGATACTTGAGGATATGTTGAGAGCATGCATCCTTGATTTTGGAGGAGGGTGGTATCGGCACTTGGCATCGGCAGAGTTTTTTACAATAACAATTATCAAGAAAGTATTAGAATGGCTCTATTTGAGGCATTATATGGATGGAAGTGTGATCACTTTATATTGGAGTGACGTGGGTGAACGGAAGACTTTGGGCTGCGATATTTTGCTAGAAATCGAGGAAAAAGTCAAGATTGCACGACGACATCTTGTGACTGCTTAGAGTCGATAGAAGAGCTATCTAGATACACTATGATGAGACCTAGAGTTTGAGACTGGAGATCATGTATTTTTTAAGGTTTCATCGTCTAAAGGGATTCACAAATTTGGAATTTGCGAAAAGATTAGTCCGTGATATATAGGCCTCTTTGAGATTCTAGAGTGAGTTGGACTAGTGGCCTATCGATTAGCATTGCCGCCGAGATTAACTGGTGTTTATGACATATTCCATGTTTCAACTTTAAGAAAATATGTATTCGAACCCTCGCATGTGATTGATTTCACTTCATTGGAGTTAGCTGAAAATCTGAGTTACAAGGAGCGACCGATTTGGATTCTAGCTCGAGAGGAGAAAAAAATTACGGAACATGATTATTCCTTATGTGAAAGTATTTTGGAGCAACCATGAAGAGCGAGCGGCTACTTGGGAGCTAGAAACAGTGATGAGTGACTCTTACCCCTACTTGTTTCAGGAGCTGGATTGAGGTTGGTCTTTTAGTTTCGAGGACGAAACTTTTTAAAAGGAGGGGAGGATGTAGAGTACTGGACCTTAGCAAATAAGCAAGATTGCAGTATGAGTTGCTATTCAGTATATTCTTACAGTGCTTGACTGAGCTGGAGACGTTTTGGCGCGAAATAGATGTGAAAATGGACTTAGAAATTGGGTTCTGCTCAAGTTGTGTTGTTTGGTGCACTTTCGGACGCCCAAAAAGGTGCTTAGGGCGCCAGAACCAGGTGAGCAGAGGACTGATGGCTTTTGGACCCTCTTCTGGACCGCCTACAGCTGTGAGGGAGCACCTGAATGGGAGGTTCGGGCCCTCGAATCTGGGTTTAGGGAGCCCAAATTCCGGCGTTCTGGCAGAATTGGTATAGTTTGATACAATTTGATACCTATAGGGCTTTTTAGCATATTGTTACCTTATATAATGGATGACGATAGTGCTCAGGGTACCTCTTCTCCATTCTTCTCCCCCACATGCTACTTCTAGAGAGAGAAAGAGAGGTAGAGAAGAGGAGATTTTGGGTAGTTCAATGACCAATCGAGCACGCGGATGAGAAGGATTTTTCGCCATTTTGACATCGTGGTTAGTAATATAATATTATTATTTTTTCATTTGGACTCTTTTGATGGATTCTTGATAGCTGGTTCTAGGAGAGGGAATTTGGTTGGACTTTGTGGAAATTGAATTTTTGAAAACAGATTTCTATGAGATGTAGGAGCCGAATTTTGTCGATTTTCACCGATGAATTTTTTTTGAGATTTTGCGAGTGTGGGGGCTATTGTACGGCCAGGGAGTCGCAGTGGAGCACCTCCCCTATCCTTCGATCATTTCCATCCTTGAAATTGCATACTAGGTGGGTTCCGAGTCGCCGAAAACGGCGAATTTTTTTCTACATTTATTTGTATGCATATGGATATGTATATGATATATATGTTGATAGAGGGTGATGCTAGCATGAAATTGAGTAGACGATTGAAATTCTAGCATGGTTGCATGTGGGTATTAATCTATACCATATTGTCTGAATCATTAGTCCAATAGGCATGACATATGGATATATATATATATATATATATATATATATATATATATATATATATATATGGTTATATATGTTGATAGAGATGATGTTAGCATGAAATTGAGTAGAGATTATGGATTTTAGCTTGTTTGCATGTGGGTATTAATCTATGCCATATTGTCTGAATCATAAGTCTAATAGTCGTGATATAGTGAATTGTTATTAATATATCATATTAGATATTCTAGCTTAGGCCGTGAGAGGCCGGTTGACATTTTATGTATAGTGGTGAGTCATTTATTATTCATTTGCTTTGTACATATCATGAATTATGTGATAGAGGCTGTGGGTTAGCGCGGTGATAGTGGACAGATGTTTGGACATAGAGAGAGAATATGAATATTCTATTATGACATTTGACTTAGAGATTACTCTATGATTGTGTTGAGGATATTGGATTGGTTACTTATGATATTTTTGATCATCATATAAACTATAGCCTGCAGAGCCATATTGAGCTTGACAGTGTTACGCGCTATTAGAATTGGTAGGGATCGCTCTCCTTCGAGTGCCGCTCTGGATGTTGGCTAGCGATAGCAAATATAGTAGTCTAGGTGTTGACGGCGCACCAACGGTTGTATGGTCCGGCCACTAGGCGGGCGCATGCTTGACCGGACCTATGAGTCGATAGTTGCAATTGGATACTACTACAATATTTATTTATTAGTATTAACATTGATACATACTTTAGTCACTTTCTTTTCTATTCATTACATGTGTAGAGGCATGATAGATAGCAGAGGTTTGCTCATATTATGCTTTGTAACTCATTCTATAGTAGACTTTGTTGTTTTTCGCCTATTTTTACCTTTAGTAAACCTACTGGGAAGGTCGTGATTGTCGTTGACCGTACCCATTGAGAATTGCTGTTTAGTAGTTTTCACACCCTCTTGTGGTTTACTCTTCAGAGACAGCTATACCGTCAGTTGATCGAGGTAAGGAGATTTGCGCCGTAGATAGCATTTCCTACCAGTGCCATGAGCGATAGAGGACTATCAGTTAAAGGGTTTTGGATCTAGTGCTGTACATCAGGACTAGCGAGGCCATGGCCTATTATGTGTATATTTATATTTTGAGAGTTTATGGACATATGATTTCATATATAGTGTTGTATAGTAGTTTCAATTATATATATATAGTGCTCTGATACATGTTTGTTGGTTTAGTTCTGTGATTTTAGAATTGTTAGTTGTAGACTCTAGGGTGCTTTACTATTGCTTTTGGTTTGTTGGACGCTTTATATGTGTCGGATGGGTACATACGGCGGTCTGTTGACGTTCCCGTGGGATTCCGCTATGAAACCGGGGCGTGACTGATTTGGTTGGTATTAGAGCATAGGAATAGGTCGACCAAGGAAAACTTAGGATTTGGTGAACTCTAGGAATTAAGACGTGAGAGGCGTAAATCTTGGCGAAAGTCGATGGATTGATTTATGGGAACTCTTCAAAAGAAAAATGAAGAGTGATTGAAGGAATACATTTTTTTCTTACTGGATGATTATGTTGGCTGCAGACAACATAATATCGCAGAGGAAAAAAGATATCTTTCTTGACTTTCGCTTGATTGGGTTGAGTTGTTTCTTTATGGGTGATTAAAGAGCCTACCTTTTCTCTTGTAAGATAAAGATTGAGAGGAGAAGAGGGATGAAGGGGTACTATATAGAAGCAACAAAATCAAGTTAACCCCTCTAAACAATTGAAATCGCAACTTGTGTGTAGTGTTTCGAAAATTTATCTGTTGGAATGATTACAGTTTCGACAGTTGGTCGACAAGTCTGTAGAGTACTAGGACGAGTTGGAATCGTTTTGACGCGAAATTGACGCCTCAATTGATTTCGAAGCTTGAATCAATTTCAGCCGGAGCAAGATAGGTCAATTAGTGCCATGGGCACATCATACCTCCCCAACCACCTTTAATTGGAGAGTTTGGACCCATGTGAATCAGCTGAAGTTATTCCCTCCCCTTCATTTCTTTTTCTTCTCTTCCTTTTCCTTCTTCTTTTCTTTCTCCCTCTCTTCCCTCTCCTCTCTCTCTTTGTTCTTCTCTGCTGCCAGCAGAAATTCCAGCAGCAGCTGCAGCAACCTCAACAACAGCAGTAACCTCAACAGGAGCATTTTGGTATAGCAGCAATGCAGTGGCAGTGGCACAACAGCCTTTTCCCTTCTTTCCCTTCTCCGCTAGCTGGACATGCAACCATTTCAGTAGCGGGGCATGGCAGCAACATAGCAACATCACATTCAGTAGCTGGAGGAAGAGTGCAACAGCAACAGTTCATTTCCCCTCTCATCTTCTTCCTCTCCTCTCTGCTAGCAGGAGTGGCAATACAAGTAATCAGCATTCCACTACCAGCAGCAGCAGCAACTCTGGCAGTAGCAGCAGTAGCAGCAACCTTAATTGGGGATCCAATTGAGTGCAATTTGTGCTTCAAATTTGAAATTGGTATATTCAATAGGAGAAGAAGGGATTAGTGAAGCTCAGCTTGCACCTTTTTCCAGCTGGAAATTGAGGTAATTTGGTGAGAATTTTGCATTTTGGAGTTTTAGCTGGAATTTCATACAATGTTGTCGTTAACTTTTTTATCCAATTCTTAGCTGAGATTTTTGTTGCTGAATTAGATTTTTGCTGGGAAATTGATGGAGGAGAGGAGCTATTGGAATATTTTATCTAGCTGAAATTTAGGTTAGTTAAATGTTTAAGTGATGCATTTTGGATCTTTGAGTGAAATTTCAGCATAGTGTTGGATTGTTGGTTAATTTCCATATCCGATCTTTGTAGCAAAATTTTTGCTAGAGTTTTATTGGTTTTTCCTTCACTCCTTGTGGATTTGAAGCTACTTCCACATGAATTTCAGGTTAGTGGGCTGAGATTGGAGTCTAATTGCAGTTTTTGAAAGCACTGTGCTGAAATTGTAGAAGTTGTGATTTCATTAATTTTCAACTTCGATTCTTCTAACAACAAAATTGGAGGGTCCTTAGTGGTTTTTCTTTCAATTAGTGTTGAATTGGAGTTGCCCACAGCTGAATTGTAAGGTACATTGTGCCAATTTTAGGTTAATTGGGGTTTTGGATGTCGAAATAGGTTTTGACGAAATTTTAACTCCGATTATTGCTAGCAGGATTTTGCGGGATTGTTGGCGGATTGTTTGATACTTCTTGCTGGTTTGGAGCAGCAAGGTGTCCGTTGAGTTCCACACCATTCTATTTCTAGATTAGCGATTCGAGGTGGATTTAATTTACCGACTACATCGAATTTTCCTTTATGTCTAAAATTCCTGCATGTAGATTATTAGTTGCATGTATCCAGGTTTTTGTAATATTCTACACATGTTATCATGCTTGTGGAGATTAGCATTTGATGGTAGAACAAGAAATTTGTAAATATGATCGTTGAGTTTCACTTCGGATTGTGCCAGGGGCACATGGATTAGCTTTTCATGGTCTATTTGATCATTGCATTGACTACAGCCTATAACATGAGCCGTATTTGAGCTCGACAGAGATTACACTTCTATACCTGTGGGGTCGCTCCTCTCGGGTGTCGCTCCCCTCGGGTGCCACTCCAGAACTTGGCTTTTAGTGCGTTAATATTGCAGCAGCCTTGATTAGTGGATAGTCCACCTACGAGTGTGGCAAGAGATCCCCGAGGTGACCTGCATTTGACCGACCACCCTCGAGGGTAGTGGCGTCATAGTAGGAAGGCGCAGGCATGACCGGACCTTTGAGGCGGTCATTTGGATTGGGATTTGTTAGTGGGCACCATTAGCTAGTTGGGGCATATGTATACATTCCTTGTTTCATTCTGAGCACTAGTAGAATAGAGACATTGTAGCTATAGATTCTATTCCAACTTTTACTACTTTCTGCTCTACTATTTATCTAGCCTTTACTTTCGCCTCTAATAAACCTAGTGGGTAGGTTGTCGTCATCGGTGATAGTATCCACGTTGGACTACTTGTTTTTAGTAGTTCTCACGCCCTTTGTTGCTATCTCTTCTTGTAGAGCCCTCCATCCCTATAGCTGCTTCTGATCGAGGTGAGAGAGTCGCGAGCTAGTTCCCTACCTACCTGTGCAATTCATATTAGAGGAGCACCCTATAGAGTTAGTTTTTTAGAGAAAATCTGTGTACATACTTATGGATTTTATTTCTGCTGTGTGAGGTGACTTTTGTACACACTGGAGATGTATTATTCTGGGTGTTATGTATATATAATGGATTATATTTTAGTTTTTAACAGCTTTACTTCAGCTCTGATATTTGCTAGTTGTAGTCTCTATTCTTGTATACAGGTACTTCTATCGCTTCGTATACACAGGGCTTCTCGTGTATGCAGCAGGTCTGTTAGCAAACCCGAGTTCCTATCGCAAACCGGGGCATGACACTGTGCAATTTTAAGTTTTGTAGTGCTGAGTACCAGTATCCAAATATCAATATCGGTACATCCCCAGTGTACAGGTACCCCAGAGAAAGTTCCATAGAACCCAAACCCTGAAATCTCCTAATTCTCTATTGTGTACTAGTACTCCAAACTTTAGTACCAGTACTCAAAACATCAATATCGGTACTTCAGATAAGTTTCATGAAACCCGAGAGCTCTCCTAACTGAAATCAGTACTGAATACTGGTAACCCATTTTTTAGCACCAGCATGTGCAACAAACATACAGTTTTACAAATTTTACACTCCGAACTTCGTTTTCACACCGAAAACACTTTAACACCTCTCAAATACAGCCAGAACTATTTAAATAGTATGAAATACTATTCTCCACTAGAACTCTGCTATTCGACAAAAAGTTCAGTGCACTACAAACTACACACATACGACTAGCAAGAAGTGATGTCGCAACCATCTTCCATACCCAATGGATTGGCCAACAAACGACAATAAGAACCCAACAATCGAAACAATATCATTCATAGGAGGGGGTTCTAGGGTTCGTTACCTTCGTTTCTGCACTGAGGAGCAGATCGGGCATGTGAGGGGGTCTCGACCAGATCCTATTGACGTTGAGGACGACTGGATGGTGCTCACCGATCTTCGGAGTCATGAGAAACAATCCAAGGAAGAGAGCTCAGCCACAGCTCGTTTTCTTCCAGCCACACATGTAAAGAACAGCCGAGGGAGGAAGCTACTGCTGGAGGAAAGGGAAGTTGCCGGATAGGAAGACCACCGACAAGACCTTGCTGGCGTTAGGTTGCCCAAGGATGGTGACTCGGGTTGATGGGAAGCCGAGGGAACAAAAGGGACCAAGAGAGATCGAGGAAGAGATCGGCCAGGAAACAAGGCCGCACCAGCCTTGGCCACCAATTGCAAGTGGTTGAAGATGGTGGGGAGGGGTTGTGGGCTCATGTGAGGGAAAGAGAGAAGAAAAGGAGAGAGATCGAAGAAGAGAAGAGATCGGAGGAGAGGGGAAGAGATTGAATCAGACTTGGTTTGGAGAAAAACTGAGTTGACAGCTAGGGTTCCGTCATTTGTAAATTGTGGCCGCAACAATTGCAAGACAGCCCCCAGCCTCCTCTCAGTTGCGAGCGCAATCCTCCTACATAATAATTTGCACTAAAACCCTTCCCATGTGCAACAATTACGAGAAAACACCCACAAAAATCCAATTTCAATCTATAGTCAGGAAACTGCGCGCAAGCGCCAACTTAAGATGCTAGTAACTTTACGATTGAAACTTCGATTTTGGCAAAACTTGGCTCAATGCATTTGTCTCTGAGTGCATTGGCATGTAAACTTTCCACTTCCAAAAACTATGGAAAAAGTCAAATATAATGATAATTGAATTGCGATATAGTCGGTTTCCCTAATTTTCTTAGTTCCATTGAAAAATTTCAAAACCACCATAACTCACTAGGATGACAATTACACCTCATAAACACGCGCCAACGAGCACTAAGACCCTCAGAAGCCAAAAAAATAAAATTCACCCAATTTGGTTTGCTTTTATTTAAATAAAAAGTAAAATTATATTTTACTCCCTCGATTATGACATACCTGTTTCATTTATTAAGCAAAATAACTGGGCTACAGGGTTGAGGCAACTAGTCCTCGAAAAGCAACAGAAGCTAGAAGAAAGAGGAAAGATAAAGGAGAGGAAGAAAATAATAGTAAAGCAAGACGAAGGAAAAAGAGATAGAACAACGAGAAATAGAGACCCCTCTTCGATATAGCTCCCAAGTATCGTTAAGGAGTCATGAACATCAATCGCTAAACCTGGTAATCTTCCCAAAGATCCCTAAGCACTTTATATCAAGCAATAATCGCCTTAATTCATTCCTCCTCTTTAGGAAGATTCTTTTGTTTCTCTGGAGCACATAACCCACCATATAATAGAATTTGTCATTAACTCCTGTCTCTTTGTGTCTCCCACATGTGATCAGATCATATCCCACAAATCGTCAATTGTTGAACACTTTTTTATTACACACCTATTAGGCATTAAACACTTTTAGAGTTTGACACACTCGTATCCCGCAAATAAGTGATCAACTATCTTAGGATCGTCGTGACATAACACATAATCATGTTTTCCTTGCCATCCCCTTTTTCAGGTTGTCGACTGTGAACACCTTTTTTTCCCTCAAAGCTAACCAAATGAATATTTTTTACTTTCAGCGGGATATATAGCTTCTATATCTCAGCAGTTTTTATGTCTCTAACGTCTTGTCGTGAAGAAAGCCGTAAAGCAATTTAACCCAAGACTTTTGAGAGCTCCATCTCTATTTGATCATGTTTTGCGTATTGTCTAGTACATAGTTTGTTTGAGAGCTCCATCTCTAGTTGATCATGTTGTGCGTATTGTCTAGTACATAGTTTGTGAGTAGAGCTTTTGAATTCTTGAAACATATCTCTCTCCTGCTGAAATAAAGTTACAAACTCTCTAAGTAGCGAATCCTACTTCCACCCCTCCCCTACGTAACAGTTCTTTGCTCACATGTCTTTTCGTAAGATTCCTTCATAAATGATTGGAAAAAGAGTGCGAACAAAAGTTTTCCCATATTAGATATCAGATTGCATGTGTGTTATGGTTAATTAAGAATATTGCGAAGTCCTAATATATATATGTACATTAAAAAGGGTTGTAATTAAAATGTTGAAATCTTTAAGAACATGGTACTTCATGATATTTATTAAAAAATTACCAAAATTATGAAAACTTAATTAATATGGCTTGATGCTTTTCTCTTATTACAAACAAGCTTGCCTCACAAGTTCCTCTTAAACAATACCTTCTTCTGTACAATTCACATTCTTTAGAAGGAAAGAAAAATAAAAGAATAACAAAAGAAATGCATGAAAAAAAGTTTCAAACGAAAACATAAATATAAAGAATAAAAAAGGAAATTCATTAAAAATGTGGAGTTAGATTTTATCTGATAAACTGAAAAAATAATGAGTAACGTGTTGGTTAATGTCTTGTAAATTTAAGGGCATTGACTAAAGATAAGTCAATTACACATCAGGTACTAGTTAGATAAGTACAATTAATCACGCCATAGAAACTTAAAAAATAAATAATAACAAAGCCAAAATAGTAACAATCAGTTTACTCACTCAAAGTACCATCTCAGTTAGCATGTAACTATCATCTGATTCTTTATATCTCTATCTTTCCTGCTTTTCTTTCCATTCTTATATTAGTATGTATGGTCATTTGAGTAAGTTGCTGTGTAGCACTTTGAATTTCGGTGCGTTGCTTCGAACTTTACTAAATTTGAGGAAGTTCGGAAAGAGCCGGTAATGGCTAGTGTGGAATTAAGTTCCGAAGGTTTCGGAACATTATGGGGGCGAGTGGAAACCCAGAAATCGAAAAATTGTGAAAAAAATGACCTACCGGAGCAAAACTGCTCACGGGGTCCGGACCCTGGAAACTGGGGTCCGGACAATGAAGTCCGCGGGCAGCTGCGGTCCGGACCCGGGCAGCTAAGGTCCGGACCCGAGCCGATGTCCGAGATGGGGAACGTACGGGTTCCGGACCCGGGACTTGAGGTCCGGACCCGAGCCGCGTGCTAGGTTGGGGTGCGTACGGGTTCCGGACCCTGATGCCAAGGTCCAGACCCGGCCTGCGCGCTGGTCGGTTATCAGTGCGGGGTCCGAACCCCATTCGCAAGGTCCGGACCCCATTCGCAAGGTCCGGACCCGGCTGGTGCAGAATGCCCAGTGAGGGGTATTTTGGTAATTCCGTGGGGGATAGGCTATATATAGAGGGCTGGGGTCCCTCTCCTCATTACTCCTCCATTTCTCCTCACTTCCCTCTCCCTCTCCCTCACTTTCTCTCTCTAGAGATCTCTCCAAAGCTTGGAGAAGTGGAGGATTTGACCTTGGGAAAAGCTTCTAAGGTGGATTTGGAGCTTCTTGGTGCAAGAAGAAGCTTGGGAGCTAGGGCTTTGAGGTGAGTTCCTGTGATTTAGGGTTTAAACCTTGGATTCAATCCTTTAGCATGAGGTTTTTGGAGACCCTAGGCAATCTAAACCACAAACGTGGAGATTGGCCAAGAGATTTTGTGGTTTCACATGCATGCATGTGAAACCTAAGTAGATTTGGGGCTTTTGTCATGGAAGGTTCTAAAAATGTTTGGACCTTCGGGAATTGCCATTGAGGCATAGGAAATCATGTTGGAACACATGATTTCACATATTGAGTTGAATTTAGGGTTCGTAACGAGTAACGAACCGTTTTCTTGTAGAAGCTTGGGTTGAAGCAAGAACTCAAGGCTTGGACACTTAGGAGCTTGAAGAACACAAGGATTTGAAAGCTCTTGAGGTGGGTTTGTGTTTACCGAAGTGATTAGATCACTTCCATGTCTAGGGTAAATATCCATTTAAAGATAAAATGGTATGTGTTGTGAACCCTAGAATTTGCATGTTGGCAAAGGTAGAAATCATGATAGGTTGAACAATGAGAACCTATTGTATGATGTATATTTCAAGTATAATTCAAATATTAATACTTGTTGCATGGTTGCATGTATGGTTAAACCTAGTGTTATTGAACATAGGTTGGACATGATGATTAAACCTAGTGTTATTGAACATAGGTTGGAACATGTGAGATTGAAATCTAGTGTCATTGAACATAGGTTTGACATGAGATTGGAACCTAGAGTCATGGAACCTAGGTTGATAATGAGAAAGTAAGCCTAGTGTTATTGAACATAGGCGAGACTTAGTGACTTGAACCTAAGGTCATGAGACTTAGGTTGACAAGTGAAAAGCGTGAACAACGGGATGTGCGACGATTTTGCTATCCCGGGTAGGCGACGATTTCGCTACCATGCCATGAGTTGGCCGTATTGAGACGGGATGTGCGACGATTTTGCTATCCCGGGTAGGCGACGATTTCGCTACCATGCCATGAGTTGGCCGTATTGACACGGGATGTGCGAAGGTTTTGCTATCCCGGGTAGGCGACGATTTTGCTACCACGCCATGAGTTGGCGGTGTCAAGATGGGATGTGCGATGAGGTTGCTATCCCGGGTATGCGACGAGTTCGCTACCCATGCCATGCGGTGGCCGTGTTGAGACGGGGTATGCGACGATTTTGCTATCCCGAGTATGCGACGAGTTCGCTACTCGAACTAGGAGGTGATGAGTTCACTCCTCGAATGTTGGAATAATTGTGGTGAGACGGCGATTCCGAAATCATAAGTAAATGACAAGTAAATGAACTTAGTCATTGTGAGACATAGGATGAACCTAGGAGAGAATGATAAATTATATTTCATTTGGTTGCATCATTTATGTTTATTTACAAGCATGTAAATAATTGTTGCATAGTTATATGTGATCTAACTTATGCATATGGTGTTTCCTTGGACCTGGTGGGTCGAGCTTCTCTCTTGGGTGGCCTTACCCACTGGGAACTATGTTTATAGTTCTCACCCCACATTTTCCAGGTCCTTCCGCGAGTGAGGCGGCGGAGCGAGGCAAGGGTTTAGCTCTCTAGATAGCGGCCCTTCCATTTTGGTGACACATAGAGTGTACCCCTAGTTTGGATTATGACAGCATAGGAGATTTTCATTTATGTATGAATGTTGTATATTCCATAATTTTGGGACATAATGTATGGAATGAAAGTGAAAGAAAAGAAAATTTTGGACATGTATATTGTGCCATGTGATGTAATAGAAGTAGAACTTCTTTATGTTGATGCTTTTCTTGTGCAACTCTTGTACTCCGTTCCTAGTTGGAACTTTGTGGATAAGCTTGTGTTGTGACGCCTTGGGCGGATAGAAAGGACTCTATCCGTTCGGCGGGTCTGGTGCATGCGCCCGTGCGGTTACCCTTTCCACCTAGTTGGTGTTTAAGGCCCGGCGGGGCGTGACAGACTGAGGTGGTATCAGAGCATAGAAACGGTCTAGATTGACCTAAGAACCCTAGGATGGAAAAGACCCTAGGAGTGTAGGCTCGTGAGTGACGAGATCTTTGATTATGGCGAAAGATAAGTGATTCGGTTATGTCCTTATGCCTCTAGTTGGAAATAGAGGTAGATTCGAGGTGTGTCTTATTCTTCACAAGTGTGTTCGTGTTGGCGGCCGACAACATGAAAACCAAGTGAGGGGAATAAGGACCCTCGTGTGACTTTCGCCTAGATTGGGTTCACGTTTATTTTCGTAAAACGTTATGTTACAAATGACTTTGAATGTCACGAAATGACCAAAGTCATTGTGTTTTCAGGATAATGGTACGTGGACGGCCTTCTTTGAGGGCTGGGCTCGGGAGAGCGAGCGCGGCTCCCGAACAACTCGGGGAGGGCGAGAACTCGGGTCTTCGTAATGAGTTGACCGAGTTGATGGGCGTGGTTCGGCGACAGGCCGAAGCCATGCAACGACAGGGGGAGCAAATTAAAAAGCTCCAAGACGAGATGGCGCAGCAAGCGGCTACGGTTAGGGAGGAGAGAATGGGAGTACCTTCGGCCTCTGCTACGGCACCGGCCGAGGAGGTGACACCGGCGCCGGCTGTGGCGCCACCGGCATCACCGATTGTAGCCGGTGGGTCGGGTACTCCTATGCCCGACTCCGAGATGGAGGATGCGGAGCGAGAGCGCGCACTTGCGGCTCTCATGAGGTTCAAGAAGTTCAATCCGCCGATCTTTAGCGGGGAGAACGTGGATCCGTGGGATGTAGAGACATGGATCGATGCTGTTGAGACGCTCTTCGAGGATCTTTATACCTTGGAGAGGGATAAAGTACATCTCGCCGTTCATTGCCTAGAGCGATCGGCGAAGGTGTGGTGGAAGGGAGTCCGACGGGATGACTCTCTAGCCTTCCGCCACCGTTGTGGGAAGAGTTTCGGGGTATGGTGTTCGCCACCTATTTCCCCGATAGCGAGAAAAGGAAACTTCAAGAAAGGTTCAGTAAGTTGAAACAAGGGAACCGTACTGTGCGCGAGTACGAGAGGGAGTTTCGTACATTATTAATTGCGTACCGCACGTTGTCCGCGGAGAGTTGGACAAGGTCGATTGTTTCGTGCGCGGACTTCGACCGAAAATCTTTAGGGCGGTGCACGCCCTCAAGCTTCGGACCTTTGCGGAGGTCTTGGACCGTGCTCTTTGGGTGGAGCACGGGATGCTTGCGCGCGCGAGGAGCGCGAGTCTTGGGAGAAAGAAAAAGATAAGGAGAAAGGAAAGAAGCGACCGGCGGGTGGCTCGGGTGGGCAGTCTAGCTCTAAGCGGCCCCCGAAGCACTCGCAGTCGCAAAACCAATCGCGGGGGTTCCGACGGAATCCACCCGCAACCCAGTGCCCGATTTGTAGCGGCCCCCACCACCCTCAGAAGTGTGACTATCGTGAGGGCCGGTGTTACAAATGCGGACAGCAAGGGCATATGCGGTACAACTGCCCGATGGATGACGGCCGAGCACCGTCGTCGGCATCGGTGTTTGCGCCACCGAGGCAGCTTGCGGGCATCCCACCCGCGGCGATGTCGGCAGGCCGTACCCAGCCGCCGAGACCAGTGGAGGGCCAGCGGCCAGCACCCAGTGGACGGGTATTCGCCTCTCAGGTGGAGGAACCTTCTGCCCAGGAGGACGTCGTGGCAGGTATTGTGTTAATTAAAGGCATTCGATGTAGAGCTTTGTTTGATACCGGTGCATCGCATTCATTCATTGCTCGATCATTTGCTATTGCACATGGAATAGAAATTATAGATGCCACGCACGCAAGAACGGTGCAAGTACCTGAACACACATTTTGCGTACATCACGCGTGTGTAGATTGCCCCGTGAGGGTTGAGAATTGGATCATGCCAGCCGATTTGCTGGTATTAAATCGAATGAATGAATATGATTTAATCCTAGGAATGGATTGGCTCTCGAAGTATCACGCCACTATTGATTGTGAGAGCCAGGTAGTGAGATTTAGAGAACCCGGGCATAAGGAATTTGTGTACCGTGGGTGTAAGAGTTCGCTCTTTGCGTCGATGGTGTCCACGTCGCAAGCAAGGAAGCTTATTGCTAGAGGATGCATTGCCTACTTGGCGACGGTAGTGGATGACCGGAAGGAAGTGCTGGGACTTGAGGACGTTCCTATATTCCAAGAGTTCCCGGATGGATTTCCGACGGAGTTGCCCGGAATGCCACCGGACCGGGAAATAAAATTTGTGATCGATTTGCTCTCGGGTACGGCGCCGATCTCTAAGGCCCCGTACAGGATGGCACCCGCGGAACTGAAGGAATTGAAAGCACAATTGTAAGATTTAATGGACAAGGGTTTCGTAAAGCCAAGTGTGTCACCTTGGGGTGTAGTACTCGGGAATTTTCATGAATTAGGGTTTCTGGACTTGGCGGGATTCGGGCGCCCGGAAGTGAGGTTGTGGACGCCCGAATGTTCCGGACCCCGTTGCACTTTGTGGATGATCCGGTTGTGGCTGACGAGTTGTGGATCTGGGCGCAGGATCCGGACGCCCGGATGGAGGATCCGGTTTGAGTTGTGACGTGGAGGGCCACGTGTCGCGACGCAGGACACGTGTCGATCGCCGGAGACACACCGCCCCACCGCCTGCTGACCGCCGACCGACCGCTTGACCGCACGACGACACCTGTACGGCAGGATTTCCGGACGCCCGGAATTTGTGATGTGGGCGCCCGAAAGTGGGATTTTGGGAGCCTATAAATAGGCGAGTCCCTGATGGTTTTTGGTGCATTTCCACTTCGTATGATCCCTATTTCTAGAGAGAGAAAGTAGGTTTAGGGCCATGTGTTGGCATAGTTTGTAACCCTGCTTGCTCTCCTCTACTCTGCTGATCTGATCTGGTACCAAGCCGTTATTCTGCTGGAGATAGCAGTTTCCTTGGAGGTTTTGACAGATCGGGGTGCTGCCGGAGTCGTTATTCTGGAGGGTTGGATCTGAGGATATTGGTCTTTCCCCACCGTGGTTGGATTAGCTTTTCAGGTGGGTTGATGTTTGCCAGATTCAGTGGACTTCCTCCTACGTGTTTTATCTCATGTTAGCATAATATGATATGATGTTGTTTGGATTATGTTAGCATGATTGGATTATGATATGTGGATATTGGATTATGTTATTGGGATTATGATAGTATGCCATGCTAAGATTATGTTAGAGATGCCATGTTAGGGTGAGACTGATCTATAGACTGCATGGGCATGTTATGATCTTAGATGTGCTAATGATATGTATATGAGCATGCATTTCCTTGTATCCTTGTTGCATGATTGGACCTACACCTATCCTGTTGATTCTTTGTACCAGTTGTTGTGCATGTAGTGTAGGTGATCATGTTGTGGCTCGTGCTATGTTGTTGTACCTCCTCTTTGTGGTAGAGTCGAGAGCCTCCTCTTTGTGATAGAGTTGAGATTGATTGTGAGCACTGGAGCATTGATTGTGCCGAGGGCACGTGGTTTTTTGTGAGAGTATGGATTGGGTCATACTTGTTGATTATCCTTTGTAGTGCCGAGGGCACAGTGGATTGGGTCTTACTTGTTGACTATCCTTTGAGGTGCCGAGGGCACATGATCCTTTGTTGATCCAGTCGTGTCGATCATATACCTGCGGGTGCTTGGCGTTACTATGGTTGTACTTTGCTCGGTTGGGTCGCTCCCACGAGTACCACTCTAGAGTTGGCATGTTCCGTACAGAGGGTTGTACGAGGGGCTAGTTACAGACGGGCTTCCTGTACTAGTCGGCTCCCTGGAGGGTTGAGCAGCTCCCTGGAGGGTTGAGCGTGATCAGGCCGCAGGTATGGTATGGTATTGGTATGTGATTGTATTGTATGGCGAGAGCTAGGTACAGATGGGGTTCCTGTACTAGCTGGTTCGCAGGTATTGTATTGTGTATGATAGTCCTCATTTGGTATATTCAGTTCATTGGTATTCATACTGACAGTTGAGCTTTGTGCATAGTAGTGGTAGTATATCTCCTACTCTTTTATTGCTCTATTCATATCTCTTGAGATTGAGGACTTAGTGGGCAGACCGCTGAGGCTGGTGGCGGTACCCACTGAGGACTACTTGATTGATAGTAGTTCTCACACCCATTGGTGACATCTTTTTGCAGAGTCTTCTTCCCCAGTTGTGCATACTGAGCGCGGAAAGGAGACCGTCGGGTAGAGCTATTCCCCGGATACTTGGCTAGAGGTATACCCATTTTTGGTTAGATGGTTGAGTCTGTACGTACAGTATGATTGTGATATCAGTGTTGTATTTGAGAGTTATATGTGAGAGTTATGGATGATGTATGTACAGTGATCTTTTGATATATTATATAGCAGCTCTGTTGATACCTTTAGCTCTGTGTGTTTGATTGTGGATGTTGTTTCGCTTCGTATACATGGTAGAGATACTGTGTATGCGGCGGATCTGGTCATGCGCCTGGGAAGAGGTAACCCGGGGCGTGACAGATTAAGTTGGTATCAGAGCTTAGGAATAGGTCAAAAGGGCCTAGGAAACCTAAGATAAACAGACCTAAGAATGACGAGAGAGACGTGATTGATCGCGAAAGTCAAAGATTGGGTTTTGTATCCTTCCTTGTGTAGGAAGAGTGATTGAGGGATTATGCCTTCTCTTATCGGATGAATTATGTTGGCTGCAGACGACATAATAATCTGAGAAGAAAAGAAGTGTCCTTCCAGACTTTCGCCAGATTGGGTCGTGAGATTGTTTGTGGTCATAAGCGGGTATTCTATTGCAGGTTGTTACTATGCCTCCTCGACGACCATCGACGCGAGCGCATCCGACGCCTTCGGATATGCCTGAGCAGACGGGACCTAGTGAACGGCCCGCTCTGCAGGAACAGCTAGCAGACATAGCTGCAGTTGGAAGGCAGCAGAGTGCCTTATTACAGAAGATGTGTGATGCTTTCTCTACGCCTCGAGCTATGGAACCTCAGGCGACGACTCCAACTACATCTCAACCTGGAGAAGGAAGTACTCAGCCTAGTCAAGTGCTTTCTGAAAAGGAGCAGGAGCGGATGGCGGATATATTGGCTCGCTTCTGTAGGTTTGATCCACCGCGATTCAATGGAAGTAGCATAGAGCCATGGGTGGTAGAAGCCTGGATTTGTGATGGAGAAGTTGTTTAGGATTGTTACCCCAGGCACAGGAGGTGCGGGTACTTGACCATAATTTGCTGGTGATTGAGGGTGGTGTAGGATGTCCTATGCAAGTAGGACCTTGGATCATGTCTGTTGATTTATTGGTATTGAGACAGTTACAGGATTTTGATGTAATCCTAGGCATGGATTGGTTATCTCGATACTTTGCTACGATCGATTGTGAATCTAAGACGATAATTTTTCGTGAGCCTGGACATGAAGAGTATGTTTATGAAGGTTGTAAGAGTTCACTGTTCGCAGTGACGATCTCTTCTTCTAAGGCCAGACAGATGTTAAATAGTGGATGTATGGCCTATTTAGCAACAGTGACTGAAGTGCCTACTGTTGTACCAGGACTCGAGGATATTCCTATTGTCCGTGAATTTCCGGACGTATTTCCTTCTGAGTTACCCTCGATGCCTCCTGATAGGGAGATTGAATTCGTGATTGATGTGGTACCAGGAACCGCGCCAATCTCGAAGACACCCTATAGAATGGCACCAGCTGAGTTGAGAGAGTTGAAGGCGCAACTGCAGGATCTTATGGATAAAGGTTTTATCAGACCAAGTGTGTCGCCTTGGGGAGCGCCTGTACTATTTGTGAAGAAGATGGATGGTTCACTTAGGTTGTGTGTGGATTATCGAGAATTGAACAAAGTGACCATCAAGAATAGATACCCCCTCCCACGTATCGATGACCTGTTCGATCAATTACAGGGAGCGTGTGTCTTTTCTAAGATTGATCTTCAGTCCGGTTACCACCAGTTGAAGGTGAAGGCCGAGGATATTTCTAAGACTGCTTTTAGAACTCGGTATAGGCATTATGAGTTTACAGTCATGCCGTTTGGATTGACTAATGCCCCTGCTGCATTTATGGATATGATGAACCGAGTTTTTAAGTCTTTCTTGGACAAGTTCGTAGTAGTTTTTATTGATGACATTTTGATTTACTCCCGTGATGATGCGGAGCATGAGGAGCATCTGAGATTAGTGCTACAACTCTTGCGAGAGAAGAAGTTGTATGCAAAGCTGAAGAAGTGTGAGTTTTGGTTGAGAGAGGTTGCCTTTTTAGGCCATGTGATTTCAGCTTCGGGAGTAGCTGTTGATCCTAAGAAGATTGAGGCAATTCGTGATTGGCCTAGACCGACGACCATATCTGAAGTGCGGAGTTTTCTTGGTCTAGCCGGGTATTATCGACGATTTGTGGAGAGCTTTGCGAAACTCTCTACACCACTTACTCGGTTAACCAGGAAAGGAGTTAAGTATGTTTGGAGTGATGAGTGCCAAGCATGCTTTGATGAGCTTAAGCAGAGATTGATGACAGCCCCTATTCTTGCACTACCTGTGATGGGTGAAGGATTTGTCATCTATAGTGATGCTTCGCATAGTGGCTTGGGTTGCGTGCTGATGCAACATGGCAAAGTGATTGCATATGCTTCAAGACAACTAAAGGAATATGAGAAGAACTACCCCACTCATGATTTGGAGTTGGCGGCGGTAGTCTTTGCTTTGAAGCTATGGCGTCACTATCTTTATGGTGAGCATTGTGAAGTGTATACAGATCATAAGAGCCTCAAGTATCTGTTTACACAGAAAGAGTTGAATCTACGGCAACGGAGATGGTTAGAATTATTGAAGGATTATGACATACCATCCCGGTAAGGCAAACGTTGTTGCCGATGCTTTGAGTAGGAAGGCTGTGGCAACTTTGAGTTTGTGTATTACTCAACAGCCTGTCCTAGTGGAGGAGATGCGGAGGTTGTCCCTTGAAGTGGTTACTTCTGGGATGACAGCGAGACTGATGACCCTGATCATACAGCCCACTCTGTTAGATAGGATTCGAGAGAAACAGAGTGTGGATCCTTACTTGGTGAAAGTTCGAGATCAAATGAGGAGTGGAGATCTCGAAGGGTTTTCTTGTGATGATGCTGAGACTCTTCGCTATAGAGGACGATTATGTGTACCTGCAGATCAGGAGATTCGAGAGGAGATACTAAAGAAAGCACATTATTCTCCTTATTCTGTACATCCTGGAGGGACCAAGATGTACCAGGATCTGAAGACTCACTTCTGGTGGAATGGTATGAAGCGGGATATTGGTAGAGCTGTAGCTCAATGTTTGACATGTCAGCAAGTTAAGGCTGAACATCGTGTACCAGCTAGTAAGCTACAGAGTCTTCCAATACCTGAATGGAAGTGGGATCATATTACGATGGATTTCATCGTAGGATTGCCGAGGACTTCTAGCGGCTGTGATTCCATTTGGGTGATTTTCGATAGGCTGACGAAGTCTGCTCATTTTCTGCCTATGCAGATTACTTGGTCACGTGAGCGACTTGCGCAGCTGTATATGGATGAGATATTGAGATTGCATGGACTGCCAATCTCAATAGTATCTGATAGAGACCCAAGGTTTGTTTCTCATTTTTGGAAGAGTTTACAAACAGCTTTGGGGACTCAGCTTCGATTTAGCACTGCGTTTCATCCCCAGACTGATGGTCAGTCCGAGCGCACTATACAGACACTCGAGGATATGTTGAGAGCTTGTGTCTTGGATTTTGGTGGAGGTTGGGATCGACATCTGAGATTAGTAGAGTTTGCGTACAACAATTGCTATCAAGCGAGCATTAAGATGGCTCCGTTTGAAGCATTGTATGGACGCAAATGTCGATCACCTCTGTATTGGGATGATGTTGGTGAAAGGAAGACGTTGGGACCAGACCTTTTGCTTGAAGCCGAGGAGAAGGTTAAGTTGATACGACGGCATATCAAGACGGCTCAGAGTAGGCAGAATAGTTATTCTGATACTCGGAGGCGAGATCTAGAGTTTCATGTTGGTGATCATGTTTTCTTGAAGGTCTCACCATCGAAGGGCATACGGAGATTTGGGATCCGCGGAAAGCTTAGTCCACGATTTATTGGTCCTTTTGAGATCTTAGAGAGAGTTGGACCCGTGGCTTATCGATTAGCCCTTCCGCCTCGACTTGCAGGAGTGCACGATGTCTTTCATGTATCTGTTCTGAGGAGATACATGCATGATCCTTCCCACGTGATTGATTTTTCTCCACTGGAGCTTTCTGAGGATTTGCAGTACGAGGAGCGACCGATACGAATTCTTGCTCGTGAGACGAGAGAATTGCGTAATCGAGTCATACCTTATGTTAAGGTACAGTGGAATTTTCATGATGATAGAGAGGCGACATGGGAGTTGGAAACTGTTATGCAGAGATCTTATCCCCACTTATTTACTCCTTGAGGTGAGTGTTTTACTTTAGTTTCGAGGACGAAACTATTTTAAGGAGGGGAGAATGTAGTACTCGGGAATTTTCATGAATTAGGGTTTCTGGACTTGGCGGGATTCGGGCGCCCGGAAGTGAGGTTGTGGACGCCCGAATGTTCCGGACCCCGTTGCACTTTGTGGATGATCCGGTTGTGGCCGACGAGTTGTGGATCTGGGCGCAGGATCCGGACGCCCGGATGGAGGATCCGGTTTGAGTTGTGACGTGGAGGGCCACGTGTCGCGACGCAGGACACGTGTCGATCGCCGGAGACACACCGCCCCACCGCCTGCTGACCGCCGACCGACCGCTTGACCGCACGACGACACCTGTACGGCAGGATTTTCGGACGCCCGGAATTTGTGATGTGGGCGCCCGAAAGTGGGATTTTGGGAGCCTATAAATAGGCGAGTCCCTGATGGTTTTTGGTGCATTTCCACTTCGTATGATCCCTATTTCTAGAGAGAGAAAGTAGGTTTAGGGCCATGTGTTGGCATAGTTTGTAACCCTGCTTGCTCTCCTCTACTCTGCTGATCTGATCTGGTACCAAGCCGTTATTCTGCTGGAGATAGCAGTTTCCTTGGAGGTTTTGACAGATCGGGGTGCTGCCGGAGTCATTATTCTGGAGGGTTGGATCTGAGGATACTGTTCTTTCTCCACCGTGGTTGGATTAGCTTTTCAGGTGGGTTGATGTTTGCCAGATTCAGTGGACTTCCTCCTACGTGTTTTATCTCATGTTAGCATAATATGATATGATGTTGTTTGGATTATGTTAGCATGATTGGATTATGATATGTGGATATTGGATTATGTTATTGGGATTATGATAGTATGCCATGCTAAGATTATGTTAGAGATGCCATGTTAGGGTGAGACTGATCTATAGACTGCATGGGCATGTTATGATCTTAGATGTGCTAATGATATGTATATGAGCATGCATTTCCTTGTATCCTTGTTGCATGATTGGACCTACACCTATCCTGTTGATTCCTTGTACCAGTTGTTGTGCATGTAGTGTAGGTGATCATGTTGTGGCTCGTGCTATGTTGTTGTACCTCCTCTTTGTGGTAGAGTCGAGAGCCTCCTCTTTGTGATAGAGTTGAGATTGATTGTGAGCACTGGAGCATTGATTGTGCCGAGGGCACGTGGTTCTTTGTGAGAGTATAGATTGGGTCATACTTGTTGATTATCCTTTGTAGTGCCGAGGGCACAGTGGATTGGGTCTTACTTGTTGACTATTCTTTGAGGTGCCGAGGGCACATGATCCTTTGTTGACCCAGTCGTGTCGATCATATACCTGCGGGTGCTTGGCGTTACTATGGTTGTACTTTGCTCGGTTGGGTCGCTCCCACGAGTACCACTCTAGAGTTGGCATGTTCCGTACAGAGGGTTGTACGAGGGGCTAGTTACAGACGGGCTTCCTGTACTAGTCGGTTTCCTGGAGGGTTGAGCAGCTCCCTGGAGGGTTGAGCGTGATCAGGCCGCAGGTATGGTATGGTATTGTGAGGTATTGTATGGCGAGAGCTAGGTACAGATGGGGTTCCTGTACTAGCTGGTTCGCAGGTATTGTATTGTGTATGAAAGTCCTCATTTGGTATATTCAGTTCATTGGTATTCATACTGACAGTTGAGCTTTGTGCATAGTAGTGGTAGTATATCTCCTACTCTTTTATTGCTCTATTCATATCTCTTGAGATTGAGGACTTAGTGGGCAGACCGCTGAGGCTGGTGGCGGTACCCACTGAGGACTACTTGATTGATAGTAGTTCTCACACCCATTGGTGACATCTTTTTGCAGAGTCTTCTTCCCCAGTTGTGCATACTGAGCGCGGAAAGGAGACCGTCGGGTAGAGCTATTCCCCGGATACTTGGCTAGAGGTATACCCATTTTTGGTTAGATGGTTGAGTCTGTACGTACAGTATGATTGTGATATCAGTGTTGTATATGAGAGTTATATGTGAGAGTTATGGATGATGTATGTACAGTGATCTTTTGATATATTATATAGCAGCTCTGTTGATACCTTTAGCTCTGTGTGTTTGATTGTGGATGTTGTTTCGCTTCGTATACATGGTAGAGATACTGTGTATGCGGCGGATCTGGTCATGCGCCTGGGAAGAGGTAACCCGGGGCGTGACATGGGGAGCCCCTGTTCTATTTGTGCGGAAAAAAGACGGTTCGCTGCGGTTATGTGTAGATTACCGCGAGTTGAACAAAGTGACCGTCAAGAATAAGTACCCGTTACCCCGAATTGATGACTTGTTCGATCAGTTGCAAGGGTCTCGGGTGTATTCAAAGATTGATTTGCAATCCGGTTATCACCAATTGAAGATCAAACCGGAGGATGTGCATAAGACCGCGTTTAGGACGCGGTATGGACATTATGAATTCACGGTTATGCCTTTCGGGCTTACCAATGCCCCGACAGCGTTCATGGATTTAATGAACCGTGTGTTCAAACCACTATTGGATCAATTTGTGGTTGTGTTCATAGATGATATCCTTGTCTACTCTCGGAGTGAAGAGGAACATAAAGAGCACCTAAGAATTGTGCTTCAAGTTCTTCGAGAGAACAAGTTATTCGCCAAATTGAAAAAGTGCGAATTTTGGATCCGTGAGGTCGCTTTCTTGGGTCACGTAATTTCCGCAGGAGGAGTATCTGTGGACCCTATGAAAGTAGAGGCAATCAAGGATTGGCCTCGTCCGACTAATGTCACGGAGATACGAAGTTTTTTGGGTCTTGCGGGATACTATCGGCGGTTCGTGGAGGGATTTTCAAAAATCTCCGGTCCACTAACGCGTCTTACCCGCAAGGGAGCCAAATATGTTTGGAGCGAGGAATGCGACCAAAGCTTCAAGGAGCTAAAGGAAAGGTTGACTTCGGCTCCGGTTCTCGCCTTGCCGATTACGGGGGAGGGCTTTGTGGTGTATAGTGATGCATCACGGCGTGGTCTTGGGTGTGTGCTTATGCAAAGAGGACAAGTAATAGCATATGCCTCTCGACAGCTGAAGAGCTATGAGCAGAATTACCCCACCCACGACTTAGAGCTTGCGGCGGTGGTTTTCGCACTCAAGTTGTGGAGACACTACTTGTACGGGGAGCGTTGTGAGGTTTACACGGATCACAAAAGTTTAAAGTACTTATTCACTCAAAAGGAGTTGAATTTGAGGCAGCGGAGGTGGTTGGAGTTGATAAAAGATTACGACTTGACCATCTTGTACCACCCTGGTAGAGCCAATGTGGTGGCCGATGCGCTCAGTAGAAAATCCGTGGAGAACTTCGCAATTGAGATGACGGGACAAATGCCGTTAATCAAGGAAATGGGCCGATTTGACTTGGAGATCGTGGCCCCGGGCGTCCCCGCTAAACTTATGAATCTCGAGATATGGCCGACCTTGTTGGAGCAAATAAAAGAAAAGCAATCCGGTGATCCGGAACTCCAAAAGGTGCGGGGAGCTATCGGGAGCGGGCGCGCCGGTGATTTTCATGTAGACTCGAAGGGCGCAATTCGATTTCGAAATCGATTGTGTGTGCCAAAAGTCGAGGACATTCGTGGGGAGATCTTGAAGGAAGCTCACGCTTCTCCCTATGCGATTCACCCGGGCGGCACCAAAATGTACAAGGACCTCAAATTGCATTATTGGTGGCCGGGAATGAAACTTGATGTGGGACGCTTTGTGGCACAGTGCTTAGTGTGCCAACAAGTGAAGGCCGAGCGTCGCTTTCCGGCAGGAAAATTGCAAGGATTGCCCATTCCGGTTTGGAAGTGGGAAAATATCGCGATGGATTTTGTTGTGGGCTTATCTCGATCATTAGGTGGCCACGACGCGATTTGGGTGGTGGTGGATCGTTTGTCAAAGTCGGCACACTTTTTGCCAATCCACACCACTTGGTCGGGGGACAAGTTAGCGCAAGTCTACCTGGACGAGATTGTGCGGTTGCACGGGGTCCCGACCTCGATAGTTTCAGATCGAGATCCCCGTTTCACATCGCATTTTTGGAAAAGCTTGCAAGAAGCTTTGGGTACACGGCTCGATTTCAGTTCAGCATTTCATCCTCAAACTGACGGTCAATCGGAAGGACAATTCAGATTTTGGAGGATATGCTACGAGCGTGTGTATTGGACTTCAAGGGTGCATGGCCTACTCATTTGCCGATGGCTGAATTTGCTTACAATAATAGCTATCAATCTAGCATCGGAATGGCACCTTTTGAGGCCTTGTATGGAAGAAAATGCCGCTCTCCTATTCATTGGAGTGAAGTCGGCGAGAAAAGGGTCTTAGGACTGGATGTGTTG
Source organism: Puya raimondii (assembly GCA_016920855.1). Taxonomy (NCBI): domain Eukaryota; kingdom Viridiplantae; phylum Streptophyta; class Magnoliopsida; order Poales; family Bromeliaceae; genus Puya; species Puya raimondii. The sequence goes on along the minus strand of JABWPP010000050.1, from coordinate 81,149,165 downwards.
CGTGAAGCGGAGGAAAAGGTCCGCTTGGCACGCGAACGCTTATCGACGGCGCAATCTCGACAAAAGAGTTATGCGGATCGACGTCGACGAGATTTGGAATTCGCGGTTGGAGACCGCGTTTTCTTGAAAGTATCACCCATGAGAGGGGTGAAGCGATTTGGTATTCGGGGTAAGTTGAGTCCCCGTTACATTGGACCTTATGAGGTCTTGGAGCGTGTGGGATCCGTGGCGTACCGGCTAGCTTTGCCGCCAAAACTTGCGGGGATACACAATGTGTTCCATGTATCGACACTCCGCAAATACGTGTATGATCCGGTGCACGTCCTCGAGTATGTGCCTATAGAGCTTCATGAGGATATGATTTATGAGGAATTTCCCTTGTGTATCATGGATCGCGAGGTGAAAAGTTTGAGGAACCGTGAAATTCCTTATGTAAAGGTACAATGGACGAATCACGGTGAGCGCGAAGCTACGTGGGAATTGGAAAGCTCGATGAAGGAGCGGTTTCCTTACCTCTTCGCTGAGTCCAGCTGAGGTATGATTTAGTTTCGCGGCCGAAACTCTCTTTAAGGGGGGAGGAATGTAGCACTTTGAATTTCGGTGCGTTGCTTCGAACTTTACTAAATTTGAGGAAGTTCGAAAAGTGCCGGTAATAGCTAGTGTGGAATTAAGTTCCGAAGGTTTCGGAATATTATGGGTGCGAGTGGAAACCCGGAAATCGAAAAATTGTGAAAAAAAGGACCTACCGGAGCAAAACTGCTCACGGGGTCCGGACCCTGGAAACTGGGGTCCGGACAATGAAGTCCGCGGGCAGCTGCGGTCCGGACCCGGGCAGCTACGGTCCGGACCCGAGCCGATGTCCGAGATGGGGAACGTACGGGTTCCGGACCCGGGACTTGAGGTCCGGACCCGAGCCGCGTGCTAGGTTGGGGTGCGTACGGGTTCCAGACCCTGATGCCAAGGTCCGGACCCGGCCTGCGCGCTGGTCGGTTATCAGTGCGGGGTCCGGACCCCATTCGCAAGGTCCGGACCCGGCTGGTGCAGAATGCCCAGTGAGGGGTATTTTGGTAATTCCGTGGGGGATAGGCTATATATAGAGGGATGGGGTCCCTCTCCTCATTACTCCTCCATTTCTCCTCACTTCCCTCTCCCTCTCCCTCACTTTCTCTCTCTAGAGATCTCTCCAAAGCTTGGAGAAGTGGAGGATTTGACCTTGGGAAAAGCTTCTAAGGTGGATTTGGAGCTTCTTGGTGCAAGAAGAAGCTTGGGAGCTAAGGCTTTGAGGTGAGTTCCTGTGATTTAGGGTTTAAACCTTGGATTCAATCCTTTAGCATGAGGTTTTTGGAGACCCTAGGCAATCTAAACCACAAAACGTGGAGATTGGCCAAGAGATTTTGTGGTTTCACATGCATGCATGTGAAACCTAAGTAGATTTGGGGCTTTTGCCATGGAAGGTTCTAAAAATGTTTGGACCTTCGGGAATTGCCATTGAGGCATAGGAAATCATGTTGGAACACATGATTTCACATATTGAGTTGAATTTAGGGTTTGTAACGAGTAACGAACCGTTTTCTTGTAGAAGCTTGGGTTGAAGCAAGAACTCAAGGCTTGGACACTTAGGAGCTTGAAGAACACAAGGATTTGAAAGCTCTTGAGGTGGGTTTGTGTTTACCGAAGTGATTAGATCACTTCCATGTCTAGGGTAAATATCCATTTAAAGATAAAATGGTATGTGTTGTGAACCCTAGAATTTGCATGTTGGCAAAGGTAGAAATCATGATAGGTTGAACAATGAGAACCTATTGTATGATGTATATTTCAAGTATAATTCAAATATTAATACTTGTTGCATGGTTGCATGTATGGTTAAACCTAGTGTTATTGAACATAGGTTGGACATGATGATTAAACCTAGTGTTATTGAACATAGGTTGGAACATGTGAGATTGAAATCTAGTGTCATTGAACATAGGTTTGACATGAGATTGGAACCTAGAGTCATGGAACCTAGGTTGATAATGAGAAAGTAAGCCTAGTGTTATTGAACATAGGCGAGACTTAGTGACTTGAACCTAAGGTCATGAGACTTAGGTTGACAAGTGAAAAGCGTGAACAACGGGATGTGCGACGATTTTGCTATCCCGGGTAGGCGACGATTTCGCTACCATGCCATGAGTTGGCCGTATTTAGACGGGATGTGCGACGATTTTGCTCTCCCGGGTAGGCGACGATTTCGCTACCATGCCATGAGTTGGCCGTATTGACACGGGATGTGCGAAGGTTTTGCTATCCCGGGTAGGCGACGATTTTGCTACCACGCCATGAGTTGGCGGTGTCAAGATGGGATGTGCGACGAGGTTGCTATCCCGGGTATGCGACGAGTTCGCTACCCATGCCATGCGGTGGCCGTGTTGAGACGCGGTATGCGACGATTTTGCTATCCCGAGTATGCGACGAGTTCGCTACTCGAACTAGGAGGTGACGAGTTCACTCCTCGAATGTTGGAATAATTGTGGTGAGACGGCGATTCCGAAACCATAAGTAAATGACAAGTAAATGAACTTAGTCATTGTGAGACATAGGATGAACCTAGGAGAGAATGATAAATTATATTTCATTTGGTTGCATCCTTTATGTTTATTTACAAGCATGTAAATAATTGTTGCATAGTTATATGTGATCTAACTTATGCATATGGTGTTTCTTTGGACCTGGTGGGTCGAGCTTCTCTCTTGGGTGGCCTTACCCACTGGGAACTATGTTTATAGTTCTCACCCCACATTTTCCAGGTCCTTCCGCGAGTGAGGCGGCGGAGCGAGGCAAGGGTTTAGCTCTCTAGATAGCGGCCCTTCCATTTTGGTGACACATAGAGTGTACCCCTAGTTTGGATTATGACAGCATAGGGGATTTTCATTTATGTATGAATGTTGTATATTCCATAATTTTGGGACATAATGTATGGAATGAAAGTGAAAGAAAAGAAAATTTTGGACATGTATATTGTGCCATGTGATGTAATAGAAGTAGAACTTCTTTATGTTGATGCTTTTCTTGTGCAACTCTTGTACTCCGTTCCTAGTTGGAACTTTGTGGATAAGCTTGTGTTGTGACGCCTTGGGCGGATAGAAATGACTCTATCCGTTCGGCGGGTCTGGTGCATGCGCCCGTGCGGTTACCCTTTCCACCTAGTTGGTGTTTAAGGCCCGGCGGGGCGTGACATGCTGTTATGCAAACAGAACTTGTTATAAAAAAGTTATCACGATCCAAATTACCCCCTAATTCAAGTCATGACCGCCGCAACTCCATACGCTTCAAACTCCAAAAATTAATTTGAATCCTATGGAGTTATAAGGCTTTAAAAAAGGGACCTACATCTGCTATTACTGAATGACTAAACTAAGTGCAAGCTATCTGTATTGTACAGTCTTACTATGTAGTCCATAGTAGGTATTCTATGTAGCCCTTCCTAGAAAATACTAGACATAAAACCTAGGTGATTAGAATACGATCAAAAAGAGTTAATCATCCGTACAAAAAATCAATACTTAAGAGAGATACAACTCTAATTAGGGATCCAATACAACAATCAATTAGTACCCAGAATGGTTCCAAGGAAGTTCTGTCATGCGCTAAGCACTAAATGCTATGCCACGACACTATTGGTGCCCCGAAACAAATTCACTCAATCTAGATCATCATCTCCGGCTTATCCCAACAATCCAACTAAATAACCAGATCATCATCTCCATATCCATGCCACTCACCTCCAATCACCTATGTACCACTTCGTAAGGGCTCGTCACAATGTATCATGACATGTGTCATCAAGCATACATTATTCGGAGAAAGAATGATAATATATCTCGCTCGTTACGATGTACCCTAATATGTGTCATCAGGCGTACACTAGTCATCCTCACTAGGTTACTCCCAGTCGAGACGTCTCCCCTTTCACTAATATTCTTGGCAGCTAGGACATCTCCCTTTTCACTACACTCCCAACCGAGATACTTTATCCTGTTTTCGCAGTCTCACCCATATCCTATCCTAGTCTCGATCCACTCCATAGACTAAGACCTTTGTATCATCATCTCATCTGAAGTAAATACTGGTTGTAACCCAGGTATCCATATTCTCGGGCCTGTGCCTGGTATCATATAATATTCAGGCCACTTTTCCGGTATTCACATAGTTGTTGGGCCGCTTGCCCGGTATTCACATAATCATCAGGCTACTTGCCGAATAACTATCACACATATAACTGTATCTACTGTCCAAGAGGCTACAATTGACTGTTGTTAGTATCTATCTCAATAATACATCCTCACATTAGGGCACCTAATCGGGGTGGCTCACACAATACCAATATGTTAGGACACAGATGTCCGACTCAGCATGCACCGCATGCACGCCCAATATAATACTCAACCAAATCCGACTCATACAACACAAAGATCAGATTGGACTTAGTCACTACACTCTAATATGTCACCATGCAATATGCCATATCTATCCAATCAGTGTGTTAACAACAATTCTATTATGTTGTATACATCTCGATCTATATCAGCAGTCATTATAAGCATAAATCAATAGATATATCAGCCAAGGCTAGGGAAGATGTCAACTAAATGGAAGAACAATCTACTCCCGGTAACTTTTAGACTTGAACATGAAAAAGGTAAATACTATAATCAGGAAAGCATGGCAATTATCAATTCTTTACTAATGTAATCGTCGGTAAAATAAAACAATGATTAGAAAAGTTGTATAAAGAGGCTAACTCAGTGAGAGCACATCCTACTCACAATTTAACAATGCCCGGGGGTTGATAAATGTCAAGAAAGTGCTTCCTCTAGCCTATGGTCAGCCCTCAAGCAACCTAGAGTTCAAGCTCGATCAACCGCTCTATAGTGTTGACTGTGCCCGAACTAGCTGACTGCGACGACTTGAAGCCATCCACTGTTACCTATATATGACGAACGACCGGACCGCATCCACAACCACAAAAATAGCACAAAAATGCATAAAATCAAAGCCAAAAATGTGCCAAAACACTCAAAATGATGAAATCTAGGGAATAGAGTAACATGCACAACAAGTTACTCGCATTTCAAGCCTTAAAATTGAAGAATGGATGGAATCCGCCGTCTCGATCTCTGCCGTTATGATTGCTGGTTCTTGGGCTTCGCCAGAGTTCGAGGTAAGGTGGGGGAGCTCGATTTGGAACAATTCTAAAGGTGGAATGAGGAGAAGGGGAGACCACCTAGTGGACCGAACATTATGCTCGGTTGACGGCCGCGGTCTGGCTGCTCCGAGCTGGATTCAAGTACTAAATCAAATTTGACGGTGCCCGGAATTAGTTTGAATCGGTTCCGTCTCAAGTATAAAATATCAAGACAAAGGATTAAAAGTGAAAATTTAAATCAATTTGATTAAGGACCAGTGGGTTACAAGAATATTGAAAATAGAGATTTGTCTGGTGGAGAAAATGGGCAAGCATATTGATTTTTTTATATGTTATTATTTTTAAAGTTTGCTCAGTACTATGTAACTAGGGCTGTCAACGAGCCGAACTCGAGCGAGCCAGAGCCAGCTCGAGATCGGCTCGAAAGTGTTCAAGCTCGGCTCGTGTTCGGCTCGAGTTCGTGACGAGCTCGAAAAGTCCAGCTCGTGATCGGCTCGTAATTTATTCGAGCTAGCTCGTTTTCGGCTCGTCGTTTTCGGCTCGTTGGCTCGATTGTCCAGGGTGTGTTTGGATCCCTGTAAAATCCCTCGAAAAAAAAATTTCAGTTGAATTTTATTTTTTCCGATGTTTGATTGCCCGTAAAAATTTTTTTGGAAAAATTATTTTACAGATTTTGAGAAAAAAATCGAGTTTTCACGCGGAAAACGGAAACCCATTGATAAAAATCGCGGCTCACAACATTTTTAGCACGCGGTCCACGAGATCATCCTCACCTCGTGGACCACGTGAGAGAGAGTCCACGGTGGACCCTCTCCCAAAAATCGCGGCTCACGTCCTAAAAAAAACACGGTCCACGAGAAAGCTTGGTTCTCGTGGACCGCGTGAGTGGTCCAAATGTGGACCACTCACTCACTCTCTCTCTCTCTCTTTTATATATATATATATATATATATATATATATATATATATATATATATATATATATATATATATATAAAACTGAGCAGGATACGATCTATCATATTTTTGTAAGAAAAATCACATCAAATTCTAATTAAAAAAGCTAAAAAAAAATCTCTTATATTCTGCTAAAAAAATCATAAGAAAAAAAAAATAAAAGATGAAAAATAATGGAAGACGAAATACAAATCTGCTGAAAGCGCCGCTGCCGGAGTTCCATTGGGATATGCGAACGGCAAAGAATGCGCTGCCGGGATGGTGCGAAACGGCGAAGACGGAAGGGCGCTGCCTGGGGGTCTTCGGGCGCAGGGGGGAGTGGGGGAGAGAGAAAGAGAGAGAGGCGGCTGTGTTTGTGCAATGTGTGAAAAAAAAAGGGAAAAGAGAAAGTAGAGTTAGAAAAAAAAAAGTTAAAAGCTATTGCTATATTATCCGTTAGATTTTGATCCAACGGTTAAAATTGTAAATATAAGTGGGCCTTTTTATAACTAAGTTGGACTTTGTTTTTCAAGTTGGGTAAAAAATTTAAAATAATAATCTGTATTTTTTATATACACAAATATAATTATATATATATATATATATAATTTTTATTAATATAAAATAAATGTAATCGAGCTGTTATCGAGCCGAACACGAGCGAGCTGACCCTAGCTCGTGTTCGGCTCGTTTATTAAACGAGCTGAAAAATTCAGCTCGTGTTCGGCTCGTTTACTAAACGAGCGAGCCGATCTCGAGCTCATTTCGAGCCGAACACGAGCTGGTTCGCGAACGGCGAGCTGGATTGCCAGCCCTATATGTAACTATGTTAATATTCATGGTGTATGACATATCTTTCCTTAAAATTCGTTGTCTCAAATATTTAAGTGTTTAATCCATCTCTAAGCTAGATTGGAGTTGTCTTCTTCTTTTTTCTTTTTTTTTCATGCATCACATTTAATTTATATATATTTTGTGTTTGTATTATCTAACTTTTTTTGGACTATTTGATAAATAATTTGAAACTACAATTGTTGAAATGAAACGATTTATAGATGGAAAGAGAGAGAATGAGTGTTAAATAATAGTTTGTCTTTAAAATTAAGCTTAAGCTACGAGAGAACCTATATATTTTTTTTTTTTGAGAGAAAGGTAGCACGCTACCCGCTTCGTTTATTTTTTTTGTAAATAAATTTAGCTGAAAATATGAATCAACTAGGATTCGAACTCGGGACCTCGGATACCAATCATCAAGCACTTTGCCACTTGTGCTAGGGACGGTCGGTATTGGATCTATCTTAGGATATAGTTTCTTTCTTGCACAAGATACCAAATTTACTTATATACGTACCTTTTTGAATACTAAACTTAGCCCTAAAGAGATACCATTTCTTCTAAATGTGGATCATAAATGTTAACCAACTATCCTAAAAGTACGTACTGATAGAAAAGATGCATCCATCGCACTTAAGAGCTCAAGTACAGTGCTTATGGGTTTCGATCTAACTTAATCAATTTACACATTATATCTATTATGAACCGCAGCCTCACTCAAATTATTGTGCTCACCAAACTCAACTTATTAGTTTTAAAGGCCTATATCACGGGGCAAGATTGGATCTATCTTAGCGAACAATAAATAGCCAAGAATTCCATAGTGAGGAAATCAAGCTTCAAGTAGGCAAATAGTGAGTATCCACATCCAACTTTGATTTTAGGGTGTAATTAATCAAATGAGAGCCTTTATCTCGTTTATAAATCTCCATCTGGCGGCGTTAATTGACATCCTTTGACCTGCCATTGGTCATCTCGACGCCGATGTGAACATCCTTGTCGGCAATGAACCGGCTCCAGAACCAGTGTTCCTTCCATACTACGACCATCTCCTCGATGGGCACGTTCTTGGTCTCCGGGAGGAGGAGCGCGACGAAAACGGTCATGATGACGACCCACCCCGCAAAGAAGTAGAAGATGCCGAACTTCATGTGGCAAAGCATGGGAAGGAAAGCCTGCGCAATTGCGAAGGTGAAGAGCATGTTGACCGACACGGTGATGCTTTGGCCGGCCGACCGGATCTCCAACGGGAAGATCTCACTGGGGACCAGCCAACCCAGCGGGCCCCACGACCACGCGAACCCCGCAACGTAGACGCAGATGAAGAAAACTACGATGACCCCGTACCCCTTAGGGATGCGGCCCTCTCCGCTGGTCCCGAACTTCATGGCAATTAGAGTTCCCACTATGATCTGCGACAATTAATGAAAATTTGTGTCTTTAAGTAAAATCTACAGGGGACATAATTAAGACCAACATATATGATGAAAAGAAGGAACTATTACGCGGATAGTGTTCCAATCAACTGTGTTGTTGGTTAAGCTTGTTAATTATTTTAACCTGACATATGGTCATTTGAAAGCCACCCTGCAAGAAGAGTATGCGCCGGCCGAGCCTGTCGACTGGGAAGGTGGATAAGAACGTCGAGATGAGAAGGACGAGTCCGGTAATGACGGCCGACATCAACGACGCGTCTCCGCCGAACCCAAGCGTCTTGAAGAGCACGGGAGCGTAGAACATGATCACGTTGATGCCAGTGACCTGCTGGAAGAAGGGAATGCATATAGCCATCGTGAGCTGCGGCCGATACTTGCGCTGCAGGATGTTGGCCCACGGGTGCTTCATGTGCCTCGACTCCTCGCTCGCCGCGGCGAGGTCGTCATACTCCTTGGCGACGTCGTCGGTGCCTCGTATGCGGCGGAGCATGGCCTTGGCCTCGTCGGGGTGGCCGCGCTCGATGAGGGAGTTGGGGGTGTCGGGAAGGAAAAGAGATCCGATGGTGATGATGGCGGCAGGGACGGCCGCGAGGGCGAGGCTGAGGCGCCAGCCCCATCCGGCCTTGATCTTGTTGGAACCGTAGTTGATGAGGTTCGCGCACAGGATGCCGATGTTGATCATGAGCTGGAAGCCGATGTTCAGCATCCCGCGGAGCCGCGCCGGCGCCATCTCCGACAGGTACAACGGCACAGACTGCATCGTCAAAATTGTCAAAACATTGTAAGACCAAATTAAACTTCAACTTTCTGTCAGCCCCACTACCATTTAGCTTTGCACCATATATATTTTAACCTTGCTAAGTTGGGTTTCTGATCTGAGCTTGGAAACCCAAATACAAACCCAGTTTATTGGATTAGGGTCGACTGTTATGTTTAGATCATAACCTGACACAAGTACAGTCAAAATAAATTGCTAATTTTAATTAAGGAAGAGGGAACGATTCTTAGCAAAGCAAACCAAAACCTTAGCAAAAATTGAAGAAATTTTTTTATGAATACCCTTCTCACAGCCTTAAATTTTGTAAGTACACTAGTCGTTGACCCGCGTGTTCCACACAAATATTTTTAATTTTATTTTTCTAAAATAATAAATTTATTTTAAGAAAAAAATTAGTTTATAAAAATTTATAAAAAAATTAAAACCTATTTATTTGCATAAATAATTTTTTAATAAGATTAAATAATATTATATATTAGATGTACTATAGACTATAGATGATATGAATGCATATCAAATCTCTCTTCTATTTTTATCTCTAAATTGTAGTTCAATTTTTTCTTAATTACAAATTATATTAGTTATTTTAAATGCCATGTTTCAACAATTCGGCATACGATTGATAATATTCTTAATGTGCGTCCAACACTAATTGTTAAGTTTTTGGAGCTGTTGTAATTATGAGAGATTTTTTAAGAACAAACTAGTCATTTATGAGGATCAACTCGTGTTTAACTCGTGCGAATCAATAATTTATTAATAGCACCCGGCAACAAGAATGTAGATGATTTGGGCCTATTGGGCCTAAATTTTGGAAAAACAATATTTACTAAAGTGATTTTGTAAAAGCTGTACAATTAAGGCCTAGTTTAGTAATTTGGTGGCTAGAAGCACTATTTTTATACTAACAAAGGTCTAAAAAATTCTGAAGCATTAATAATATTATTTTCTTTTTTTTATACTATAAAATTATGGTTGCAACCTTCACCATAGAAGCATGTGGCCACATGCTTCCCCGATGGCACTAGAAATCACAATTTTATACGATAAAAGAAGAAAATTTTTAAACGTTTTTAAATAGTTTGGACCTTCCATAATCTAAAAATAGTACTTCTAGCCACCACATTACCAAACTAGGCTTGAGTCCAGTAGTAAAATATTTTTTCTAAAGTTATTTTATGAAGTCGTCTAGTAAATTTTGTGAAGTGATTTTGTAAAATTTAAATTTTAAAATTTAAAATTAATTTTGATAACTAAATTTTGAAACTTAAAATACATATATTTTGAATTTTAAATTTTGAATTAAAACTAAAATTTAAAATTTAAAATTTGAATTTTAAGTTTTAACATTCAAATTTTCAAACCAAAACTTGAATTTTAAGATTTAAAGTTGAAAATTTTAAAATTTCAAAGTTATAATTTGAAATTTAAAAACTAAAAAATTGAAATTTTAAATTTTACCTAAAATTAAAATTTAAAATTTAAAATTTGAAATTTAAATTTAAATTTGAAATAAATTTTTAAATTGAAAAAATAATTTGAAATTAAAATTTAAAATTTGGAATTGAAATTAAAAAGTTTAAAATTTTAAAATTTTAAAATTTTAAATAAAGAATTTAAATTTAGAATTTTAAATGTAAAATTTAAAATTTGAATTACGAAATTTATTAATTTTAATATAAAAATTTAAATTTTATCACCACAAGGTCCATTATCACGCAGGAGCAGCAACAACACATCGTTGCGCACCGAATGGTTCATCCGGGAGCTATCCATCGCCCCCCTTGGTGGTGACAAAGCCACGGCGGAGGAGATAGCATGGCGGCAATGTAAGAGATAACACACTATTTGACCATATACTACTTGTTCATAGTGTGGAAATAACAATAATAATGTATAGCAAGAAAAAACAAAAGAGGGAGAAGTAGAGGAAAAAACGAAGAGGAAGAAGTTGTACTATTTGAGATTAAGTTGCACTATTTAAGACTAAATGCTACTATTTGAGACTAGTCTCAAATAGTGCAACTTAATCTCAAATGGTACAACATAGTCTCAAAAAGTGCAATTTATATTTTTTATAGTGCAACTTAGGCTCAAATGGTACAATTTAGTCTCAAATAGTGTAACTTAGTAATTGTCGTCGTTGAATAGGTCGGCTCTTTCACCACCACGGTCGAGGTTAAAGCCGTCGAATGTGTCACACACCTCCTTCCTCTCACGTTGGAGGATGAAGAGCGACCCTGAGCGCTTCCAAAGGCAGTAGGTGTTGGAGGCAGCGAATCAAGGGAGGAAGGGGAGGAAGGTACATTGCATCGTTGTCAGTCTAGAGTTGCGCCGCCGCTGGTAAGTGCCGATCTCCCCCGCTTCAAACTGAGCCACCACCCATGTCCTCACCTCCACGATCCATGTGGTATCTGAGCTTGGATTGCCACCGCCAATGTTGGCAGAGGTGTTGGCGAGATAAAGGGGGAGCGCAATGGCGACGTGGGGACAGTAAAAATGGAGAAAGAGGGAAAGGAAGATAGAGGAGAAAAAGGGGAGGAACATCGGAGGCGAAAGGACGGTGACTAAGATAAAAAAGGAGATATAGAAGAGATTTTACAGCACTGAGATGCGCGATAGCATATGAGCGATGGAGGAGAAGGAGGGAGACAAAGGAGGAGGAGGAAAATGAAAAAGAAAGAGAAAGAGAGAGAATGGAGAATAAAAGAAATTTGGTTAGTTTACTAAAAATTTAGACCAAATTTGCAAAAATAAAGTAAAGTAGCCCACTGTTGCGAAAACACAAAACCAATGAATTTTTTTATGCAAATTGGATTTATTTAAATAATATTAATAATGTAACAATAGAAGGCCTTGTTTTGGCATTGTTGCTTTTCTAATTGGCCTTTTTGCATAAAAGTTCTATTGGTTCTTTATATTTGCAAAATCGGACAGTTTTTAAATTTTGTAGATTCGGGCTGGACTTTTTAGAAAAACTATTCCCTCTATCCTTTCTTTATTTATCTACCTACTTTCTCTCCATCCTCCTCCTCCACCTCCTGCGAAGTGGGGCGTCATAATTGATATCAAAGCTAATCATAAGTCGGAAGTGTGAGATGAGTCTCGACTGAGCTAAAGTCATACAACGGGTAGACCGTGGTTCCCCGGCTGACAACTATTGTGGGTGGAGCATGGCTCCCCACAAGGTCGGCTAAAGCTAGCGAGAGAATTTCACATTGTATGGTGCTTGTGAGTGTGCTTGAGTCTAACAAGAATGCCAGTGCTTAAAGGGAGAGAGGAATGTAACACCCCCAGAATTTAGAATAGTCTTATATATAAGATATAATAGGGCTAAACATCTTAATTCAACTATAGCATTTTGGGCAGTAGCTAGGCCCAAGAGGTTAAGCGGGTTAAGCATGCTAGGACTAGAATAGTTTTAGGATGGATGACCCCCCAGGAAGTGAGGCCTACGCTGGCAACAGTTGGTCAAGCTGGCGCTGCCTCGTGTCCAGCACCCACCTCTAGTGCTCCACTACCATGCAGGTTACTGTCTCATCATATCGTTCAGCCAACCTCCGGGGTGACACTCGTGGGGCACGACCCCAACCAAATATCATAGTGCGTATATTTGTCAAGCTTAATATGGCTCATGTAGATTGTAATCAAATACAATGATAAAAAAAATTATAATAGTATTGTCCAAATGCCCTCTGACACTAAAATCTCATATCACACTGTCTATCACTATCCAAAGGCTCTATAGTATATTTCACAATTTTAACATATAACAGTACATAATCCATATGTAGCATGATTATAAACAGTAAAGAAAATGAAGATATCTATGCATAGCTAACCATACTAGCAATGCTCAATCCAACATAAATCTCCTCACATGATCACATAAATATCCCTATAGTATTAACTCAACAAAAATCTAAGTAGGTACTTCAACAAATCCATCATATAAGAAGATAGACATAAAAGTTAGTTTGCCATTTCAGCGACATGGAACACACCTAGATAAGCTCCAAAAAAGGTGGAAAAGAACACACGTTGAAAACTTCTTCCTCAACATCAAGAACATTCAAAAATCCACCAAGGAAATCAAATCCACAGCTCCTACCACAATGGAAATCCATTGCTATAGAAACTCCAATAAATCCCCAATTAAAATCTCAAATTTCATCTTTATTAATGTATTCATCACTTACCTCAATAATCAGATGATGGAATAACCAGCTCGCTCCTCTCCTCGTCACTCTGCAGGATCCTCCACTCAGTATGTATATCTTCTAGACCACCAACAAGCCAGCTACAGGACTCGGCAAAAAGGAATTCACCTCTTGGCTCACCTCAAACCAAGCTCTGATCCAACCAAAGAGAGTGAGGAAGAAGAAAGAAGAAAGAAGAGAAGAAGAGGAGCTGAGGGAAACCAAGGTGTGAAAAGAAATCAGATGGGCACCCCTAGCATATTTATTGAAGGAAACAATTGTCAAAAAGTCCTTAAAAATTTTAAAATTAGCCTCGGTGGAAAATCCCAATATTTGGGTGCCCGGGACAAACTTTTGGGCACCCAAAACCTCATGGTCGAGGACATTCGGTGCACACAGACTAAAATGGTCAGCCCAGAATCGTCATAGCTGCACCACAATCTTTCGGGCGCCCGGACCATGCACCCGAATCCCTGTTGAGTCACTGTGCTGAGCCACCTGTTCACCACTTTACGATGTAACTTAGTGATACCTTTCCAACCAATTCGGGTGTCCACAATACTTCTGGGCTGCCATAATCTTACGTGAATAATCACTCCCACAATCGGATCCATCTATATGACTCTATCGGGTGTTCTTATTACCTACTAGATCTACCTCACCTCAGCTCACCACTTTCGAATGCCCTAAACCACTTCCAGGCATCCAAAAAGGTTTAGAAACACAGGTTAAGCTGATTTCAATCTGTAGAATTCATTTTCGTGTCCATTTCACGCTAAAACAGCTCCAACTTAGTCCAGTACTCTACAGAAGTGCCAACCATCAACTCACACTACAACTTTGCCTATTTGCGAAGGTCTAATATATTAGAGAGGGCGAGGGAGGTGGTGTCGTAGCGGGAGAGAATGTGGAAGGTGGAAGGGGAAAAAAAACAAAGAAGAAAGAGAAAAAAAAAAGGTTAAAGAAAAAAAAAGAGAAGAAATATATATTTTCTCTTGAGAATACCATCACGCACCGCAACTGCTCCAAGGAAGGCCAAGAAGCAGAGAAAAAAGTAAAAGAAGAAAAAAGTTGCTTCATTTGAGACTAAGTTATACTATTTGTGCAACTTCTCAAATAATGTAACTTAACCTCAAATGGTACAACTTAAACTCATATGGTGCAATTTAACCTCAAATAGTACAATTTCTATCTCAAACATTCTAGCAGTGGTGTGATTGGCGTGTGAATGGCGTACTTCCTCTCCCAGAGCTCGACGACGGCATGGAGGTCAACGTTGCCAATCCCGACCCCGATCCTCCCTACCACCTTGAGCCGTCCTACCGCGGCCTCAAACACCTCGCACGTTACATTCGACCCACTTCGTGGATCGCACCATGCAATCCTCGCGGATAGATCCTCAGGAGCGAGGTTGTAGCAGCAGTTCACCTCGGTGAAGCCACGGAGGAGCTAGAGCCTAGCATCATCGAGCCAGGAGGGGGGGAGGTGCTGAGTTTTTTCCCCCCTTTCTTTCTCATTTCTATTTCTTTTTCTTCACCATCGCACTTCTCACCGCATCAGAGGTCGAGCTTGTCGTTGTCGAGGCCGAGCTCGTCTTTGTCATTACCCTATTTGAGATTAAGTTGCACCATATGAGACTAAGATGCACCATTTGAGAATAAATTGGTCTTCTTCTTTCTTCTCTACTTTTTGGCCTTCATTAGAGTAGCCTCGGCGCGTAGTGGCCTTCCAAGGAGAAGAGAAGGTATAATTTTTTCTCTTTTTTTTCCCTTTCTTTTCTCTTCTTTCCTTGTTCTTCCTTTACTTCCGCCCTCCCTATATAGCGCCCCCTTCCTTGCTCTATGCCTCTTTCGCCGCATGCTCCGCAGTCGCTAACCCAACCTCTGCCTCGACAGTCCTCTATTTCTGTTGTTCTCAACTCCCGCGGCACCCTTGGCGCCGCCGTCACCGACGGCCATGCGCTCCACATTGATTATTCTTAGAAAGCCGAAGCTAGTAAAAAACCAATTCGCGCATTAGCTTAGTTGCCATTGAACTCTTCATCCAAAACAGTCTCGCCACTGTCTACGGGAATGAGATAGGTGGGTAGAAGCACGGTGGCGGCGGTGAAGGCATAGGCGAGGTAGGAGGGCGGAGCGCTGCGACGATGTACAGGTGGTAGAAGATGAGGGAGAGGAAGCGTGAGGAGAAAGAGAGAAATAATAGAGAGAAATGAGAGAGATAATAGAGGTATTTCCGTCAGTTTCTCAAAAATTCGGCCTATATTTGCAAAATTTAAGAAGGTTCGATTTTTGCAAAAATATAAAACCAATAAATTTTTTATGTAGATTTTTTTTATTATTTAAATACTAATTTTATAAATTTTGATATACCAACCAAGAGATTTTTTTTTATTGCACAGTTGATTAGTTTGTAATAAACCTTGGTTAAGTGATGGATGATAACTTTACAAAATATCTTAAAAATAAATAAAAAAGTTATTCTCAAAATTTTATCTTACGTTGGCAAAATAAATATTTTGGATGCAAGAATTGCGAGTAATTCAGCAATTTCTCCAAATGTATTTATATAAAAATTATATTGATAAAAATAAGAAAATAACAACGATATGAAATGACTAGTAGTTTGTAAGAGTCATCTTTATTATTAATAATGGAATAAATTAATCCCATTGGTCTTACGGCATAATATGGGCCATGCTCAACCAGCATGGCCCTTGTTCACCTGGGTCGAAACGGCCCAGCACCGGCTTGGTCCGACTTCGGAATTCTTAGACCCCAGGCGCAGCACGGTCATCCGGCCCAAAAGGTGCAGGGTGTGCCGTGCCAAGCTCCGGGCCAACTCTTTATTTTTTTTAAATTTTTTAAAATATATAAAATTTATAATATTAAATATTAAATATTAATTTTAAACTAACATCTTGGTAAAAATTATAAATTTATTAAAATATTTATAAAATAATAAAATTTAAAATTTTAGAAATTAAAAACTTAAAATATTATTTGCCCCAAAATATCCTTTCCAACAGTAAAAAAAAAGAAAAAAAAATTGACTGTTGGGGAAGGTAATTTGGTTTGCGATAGCAAACCCTTGCAAGAAGGGCCCCAAGGGGCAGGGTGGGCCGGCCCCAACTCTTAACACCCCCAAGGCCCAAACCTGGTCCAACATTGGGGTCCGAGCCAACCTGCAGTTCGGCATGGCCCAGGCCCATTTCAGGCTATGCCATACTAGGGCAAGCGGTTTCTTTCAGTCAACCCAGCACGATCCAAGATATTGGACGAGCCGAGCCGGCAAGAGTGCTACAATACCCGTGTTGTGCCGCGACCTTGCCCATAGTTGTGCCTATGGGCTGCTCGACCTGTTTTACATCTCTAAATATTGGACTGAAAGAAAATGTTTGGAAAACAATAATAATTTGCTATATTTTTCCTGTCTAGCTAGAAAAATCACCAATTGCAGCAGCAAATAGAAGCTAGATGTACCAAATGGCAAGGAATTTATTTTCTAATAAAGAGAAATAAAACAACTTTAAAAAAAGTTGACCTATAATGCTATTAATATCATTAGACCTTCATGCTATGAACTCGGTTTCAATCAAAGAGAATCCGGATCGACAATTGATATTGTTAAACATGATATAGAATATCTGAACATTCTAAAAGTTAGGTTCATGATTTTTTAGAATTGCTTTCTACTTTGTCAAATAAGCATATAAAGAACAGTTGAAGAAAAATTAAAATTCAAGCAATTTAGATTATTCTATAACGTTAAATGAGACAATATCTTTTACATGCCATTACAATAGTCAATTTTGTGAGATAAATAATATTAAAAAAATTTAAAAAATTTGAAACCTAATATTTCAAAATGTTCTGAAACATGATCAACTATAACAATTGTGAATTCGGATGTTCTATCATTAAAAATGATTCCATAACTCCAACGATTGAGGGCATATTTGTTTGTGACGAAGTAGAAGGTCAACGACTTGGGGCTTATTTGTTTGTGACGAAGTGAAAGGTGTAATTTTCTATTTCAAGAAAGTAAGTGCTTCCGATTGTTTGGTTCGGTGATTGATTTTCTAGAGTTGTCTATTCCTACTTGGTTTCCACGTATCAAAATCTTCTGGATCTCTCTACTTTGCATACGGAGGTGGAACTCGACATCACACTTCTCCAATGTCAAACTCATGAGTTTGCTGACACAAAATCGGATTTAACGAAACACGCCCTTACTGCTGCTAATAGCACTCCGGCCAAGCTAAAAAAAATTGCATTCCATTACATTTTAGGGAGTTTTAATTCTCTACCTGTCATGCAAACTATTAGTAATGGAAGGGAATGATACTTTGGCCCACCCAAAGTAAGTTAAAAGGGGGAAACAAAGCAATGTTATTTGTACATCTACAGTATGAGCAATTGAATTATATTCCTACAGTTTGAGTCCATCTAAACATCAAGTATAGTCTTATCACTATTTTTTTTTTTCACTAATAGAGCCAAAAATAGTTGGTTAAATTTTAGAAGCCATTGAATTAGAAATTGTAAAGATTATAATATCTTTTGTTGTAGACTTAGGAGGCGTTTGCTTCGGCGTAAAATAAATCGAAAAATTATTTTCTGTATAAAAAATTTATTTTTTTTATAAAAAATACTTTTCCACTTGTTTGGTTCGACGTAAAAATATTTTTCCGTAAAAGCATCTTTATGGATTTGGGGAAAACTGAAGTTTTTGTTTTCCGCTATTCTTCGGCGGAAAACAATAACTCAAGCTGTGTAAAAAAAAATTTCATTTATTTTTTTCCATGGAACAAAAAAATGTAATTTTTTTTCTTTCAACCAAACAAATATTGATAGCAAATTTTTTTTCTTTCAACCAAACAAATATTGATAGCAAACTACTCTTTTGTTTTTCCCCTACAAGCCAAATACTACAAAATGTAAAGAGAATATTCCACTAAATTTTTTTTTTCATGAAAAATTATAAGCAATGCTATCTATACACTTTACTACTAGGGCCCCGTTTGGTTCGGGGGTTAAAGCGGGGATAACGAAGTTATCCCCGCTATTCCGCCAAACGAAACGAAGTTTGGCCGGGATATTTTATTCCGGTCAAACTTCGTTATTCTCGGTTATTCCGAAATAGCTGGGATAAACTATTCCATCGTTTTGACGGAATAGCGCTATTCCAAGCTTAATTCTAAATTTAATTAAGATTATAAATTTATTTAAACATAAATTATATAAACATAATATATTTAATTAATAATAAAAAAATAAAATATCCAAGCTAGATTTATAATAAATATTATTTAATTAATAATTTATATATTAATTTATTTATTAGTTAACTAGATAATTAATTAACTATTTAATTTATTACTTTAATAAATATTTAATTAATTTTTTGAGTAATTAATTCATTATTTTAATTAATTTACTAATTAAATAATTAATTATATTGTTTAATTAATTAATATTTTGAGTAATTTAATTATTTTCTTAATTAATCATCTGACTATTATTAACTAATTTATTTATTAATTTATTATTTTATTAAATTATTTGTAATTAATTAAATTATTAATTACCAATTTATTTATTTATTAATATTAAGGGTTTTTAGCAATATTCATAATTATTTAGTAGATTAAATAAGTTAAATTATTACTTAATTAATATTTCGTCTTAATTAATTAGATAAAATATTATTGTTTAAAATTATAATTATGTTTATCCTCGCAATTTCAATCAAACCATCCAAACACTATTTTCCTTATTCCCGAGAAAAATCTACTTTTCATCCAAATGCAAAATTGATTTAATCTCCGCTTATACCTCAATTTATACCTATCCCTGGAATAATCACTTTTTGCTTATCCCCGAACCAAACGATACCCTAGAGTGTAAAGTTTACACTCTAGTCTTTTTTGGCTTATCTTAACTCACTTTTTTTATTAATTTAATTAATAATATTTTAAAAAAACATTATTAATCTTTATCTATAAAAATATAAAAATTTATAAAGTGTACACGTAATCTTTGTAAAAACTATTACTAATGGTAATCATAAAAACTAACGTTTTTCCTGTCATTGTCTCGATAATTACGCTGCATCGCGTCACGTGCTTGACCAAAGTTGCAAGGTAGCAAGAGTAGTCTACTTTCCGATGTAGCATATTCTTAAAAATTGATATACTATATTAGCGCCTTGTTTGGTGATACTTCCTTTTTGTTTTATTTTTTAATCTGAATTTTAAACAATTTATTAACGACAGAGTTTCAATAATCTATATTTATGCAATTTCTTTGTGGAGAAATTATAGATTTTATAGTGCTTTATTTTCTTCATGTCTTTAGTCTTTCTAAATCAAATATATAAATTTACAATCTAACCAACCATAATAAGAAAAAAAAATATTTACTTTAATAGAATTTGCATTTTTAAAAAAGATAGCCTGATAGCGGACTCACTTGGTTGGCGAAGCCGACGCCGATACCGAGGAGGATGCGGCCGATGATGAGCATGGCGATGTCCTGCGCTGCGCCGTTGAGCGCGGCGCCGATGAGGAAGATGAAGCCTCCGCCGAGCATGGACCATTTGCGGCCGAACATCCGCGTCACCGACGACGCGAAGAAGGAGGCGATCAGCGCCGCCAGGTACAGCGACGAAGTGAACGCCGTCAGCAGCTGGCTGTCGAACTTGCAGTACTGGTTCGTGCTCTCGTCCTGCTTCTTCCGGTACACCGACGGGAAGAACTTCTCCAGGAAGGGATCCATCGACGTCACACCCCCTACAAAAGCATATCTATTATCTACTAAATGCTAGGGGAGAAATTAGCAACAGATTGCTTCTACTATAGTCCGGAGCTTCTGTTTGTAGTGTAGAGAGAAATTAGCAACAGATTGCTTTTACTAATAGCTCTGTTAATTCAGACATATATATATATATATATATATCTATTACTTCTGCAGAAGCTCTAGCAGGTTGGAGCCCAACAGGCCTTTGATTATTTAGTAGAGGTGTCTGATGATGATTACCAGAGATGCCGATATCATAGCCGAAAATGAGGCCGCCGGTGGCGGCAACAACGCAAGTGAGGAAGACGAAGAGGGTTAGCGTCCCGGGATACTCCTTCCCCCCACTCGCGCTCACTATCGCGCCTCCAGCCATTGCTGCTGCCGAGATCTAACACACACACACACACACAAGAGAGAGAGAGAGAGAGAGAGAGAGAGAGCAGTTGTAGAAGCAGGGATTGCAGGCAAAGAAGAGGGGAACTTCTAGGGGACATTTTTTTATTTTTATTTTTATTTTTATTTTTTACTTGACCGTGAGAGTGACACAGAAGAAGATTATAGATTTTAATAAAAGAAAAGGGTTCGGAGGTCTTATTTCATTTGGCTTTTCTCGCGTAGCGACGTGATATGTGAACACTCCCATTTTTTCTGGGTCTTCTTGTATTTATCTGACTGACCCTTTCCCCCGCATTACGAACAGCTGTATTATCAGAGAACGAAACTCTTATTTACACACTACTACAGTACTCAATATTAATTTTGTTTGCTATATTAGTCCCCCCTTTCGTTTTTTTGTTTTCAAAGGCACTATTTAACAATTATTTTGTTATCAATCTTTACCCTATGGGATTATTTCCATTTTATTTCTTGTATTATTTTCTTTCTTTAAAGATATCACTAAAGTATATTTAAGTTTCTAGCAAAAATATTATTATAGACAGAAGCTTGGCAGTTTGATTTGACCGCCTCTCAGCAGACAATCAAATATGAGGTGAGACTTCACGACATCAAAGGAGTATGCATCCTTTGACGTCTGTGCCGCATTCTGCTTCTTTAGGTGATCTTAGCGCCGAACATTCACTACAACAAATAGGATTTATTCCAGCACTTTCTTAGCAAGCAGTTAAGCTAATTGCTGCTAAAATTATATTATACCAATATTTTTTTATTTTTTCTGTAATATTTAGTAAACCACTGGTACATGTGTTGATAATTTTTAACTTTGTAAACAATATTGGGCCTATTTTATTAGTTTATTCTATCAATTGGGCCAACAATTGGGCCTACATTAAACAATTTGAGCTCTCCATCTCTCTTGTTCACCTCTCTCTCTCTCTCTCTCTCTCTCTCTCTCTCTTCGAAATCAGAGATCTCCACCATGGCTACTCGAGCTTCTTCAGGAGATTGAGATTTTCGGAGATTTCGCCCTCAATCGCCATCTCCGGGCGATTTCTCACCGCGATCTACCCAGAAATTGGTCTTCTCCGAGCGATTTAACCAAAAATTTTGGGCTATTTGCTGCTAAAATCGAACAATCTACCTCTCTCCTTTTCTCTAAGCAACAGTTTCTCCAATTTCGCCTGATTCTATAGCGTGAGTTTTCCAATCACAATATTTCACATATTTTTTCAATTGTTTGGAGTTGAGTCCTTGTGATTTGATTTTATTAAGGCATTTTTGTTGTTTAATTCCATATTGTAATAGCATAATTTGATTCTATTTTAGGTCTATTGTTTGAGTTTTTTTTTTAAAAAAAAATCTCCATTGCTAGATCTGTGAGTAAACTAATTAAAAGGACCAACAAGCTCGTACATGTTTGCTCTGATCATATTTACCTTTCTATATGGAAGTGTATGTCCTTTGGGTTGTTTATGGATTCCAATAAGCTATGAATAATTATGTTCCTTGTGATTAAAAATATCTTTGAAGTTAGGGTTTCCTAATTAATTTTGCTTGTGGTGTATATTTGTTTATGGAGTCTCTATTTAAGCTGTTATGCAAGTAGATCTCTGTAAAAGCTCTGCATGAATAGTTGTTTTGTGTTTGTTGTCCAATAAATTGTCTTGTGGATATTATATATGATATTAGACCTAGCATTAACAATCAAAAAAAGAAATTACAGTAAATTTATATATATATATATATATATATATATATATATATATATATATATATATATATATATATATATATATATATATAGTTGAGCTAGAATACTATCGGTAGCAAACGGGCTCCGTTGCCACCCATTTGTTTTCGATGATGGAGCCTCTAGATCGACGATCGGTGCCGTTGAACATGATCTAAACCAGTTGAAGCATCTAGAAACCAAATTTTATGTTTTTCCGATGTTGTTTACTTGTCCATCAAGTGGACACAAAAATGAACGGCTGAAAATGAATATCCTTTAAAAAGTGATGAGAAGAGTCTTGTAATCAAGATCAAGAGTATAGATCTTATTTTAAATAGTTTAAAGAATTTTCTAACTAAAATTCAATTGATTTAGATATCTTTACACCGTTAAACGAGAAAACATCTCATATCGACCATTAAAATTACAAAATTTGAAACCCTTTGATCATTAGGCCAATGATGTCGAAAAGATTTGAAATTTGGTTTCTAGATACTTTAACTGGTCTAGATCATGTTCAATGGTACCGATCGTCGATTTGGAGGCTTCATCATCGAAAACAAATGGGTGGCAAAGGAGCCTGTTTGCTATCGAGAGCATTCTAGCTCAACTATATATATATATATATATATATATATAGAGTAAGGATGTGCTACTATTAATAGCACAGGGGGCCTTGTGCTAGTGATTTTTTAGCCACAGATCCGCCTCGAGATTCGTGCGGGGCCAAAGTGTGGGACTAACGGAGTTAGCGACGTTTCTCTCCCTATCTCTCCTCCCGTGTCTCTCTCTCTCTCATCCCGTGACTCTCTCTCTCCTCCCGTGTCTCTCTCTCTCTCTCTATTCCCGTTTCTCTCTCTCCCCCTCTCTCTCTTTCCTCTCTTTCTCACCCCCCAAAACAGGAAAAAAAAAAAAACTCTCCCCTCTCTCCCCTCTCTGCCCCACCCTTCCCCCCAACCCCCCGCGCCGGCCATCTCCCCTCTCTCTGTAGCCGCACCGGCCACCCCCCTCCCTCCCCGGGGTCCCTACGCCGCCGGCTTCCTCTGTGACCGCGCGCTGCCCTCTCTCTCTGTGACTGCGCGCCGCCCTCTCCCTCTGTGACCGCGCCGGCCGCGCGCCCCGGTATGACATTTTTTTTTCCTAATTTATTTTCTAAATTTTTTAAAATCTGGAAAAAAATAAATTTTTTAAAATCTTAAAAAAAAAATTGATCCTGTGGATTTCTAGCAGAATTTTTTTGAAAATCTGAAATAGATCCCGTATTGCAACCTGAAATAGATCCCTTACTAGCAGAATTTTTTCTAATTTTTTTCTGAAACAGAATTTTTTTAAAATCTGAAAAAAATTTTAAAGTCTCTGTCAGATATTTTAAGAGTTTAAGAGTTTCGCTGAAGGCCAAAATGTGATTCTTCATATATTTTTGGATGTTAATTTTCTCCATGGTTCTTACCCAAGAAAAAGTTTTGATGATACTGTTCTATATTGTGCTACTTCTATATTGTGCTAATAATGAAGAAAAAGCTTTATGTAGGATGTGTTATAACATTTTTTTCGTTTTTTGGATGTTGATTTTCTCCATTACTCTTACGCAAGGGAAATATGTTAATTACATGTGTGGTTGTACAGTACACTTGATGCGAGTTCTCATTTTGTGTTGTTGCTAATTTGCTGAGTTATAGTTTCTCCACTATAATTAGCTTCAGCATTTTGGTGCTTCTTTGTTAATCTAAGAGCAGCAACAAACTTAAACGGGGGTACTCTTATCAGAAAGATTCAGTCGGAGCACCTTTATGTCCTTGTAGATAATTACCCTACTTCTTCAGAAAACACTAACAAACTCAATCTTTCATTAGCTCACCTGTTCAATGGTTATTTCTTTATGATCTTGTTATTTTGCACTTTAGCTACTTGTTGTGTATAGCAGTAAGGAATTAAGCTCATCTGTTCTCGACTTTTCATTCAGTTTATTCCGGTAATCCGGTTTGGTTTTTTTCTTGCAGACCATCACCTTGGAAGAGATCAAAGAAGCGACGTCGAAAACCTGAAGTGATTTGATCAATTTAAGTTAGTCTTGTTATTATTATTATTTTTTAGCATTTCTGTCTGTTAAATTTCTGTTCTCTTAGAAAGCAAAAAAATTCTGTGTAATATAGTGCTGTTGTGTTTGCAAAAGAGATGTAGTAGCTATGTTATTGCAAAACAGATGTTGTTGCTATGTTATTAAATGTGATATTGGTGTTTCTTGTTCTAGTTTACATATTGTAATGAAGCTTTTGTTTAAACTCTAGCTACTAACTAGAAAATTCAATAGTTTAAAAATGCCAAACCATAAACCGCATGATGTAAAAATTACATACAAAAAATTGCATACAACACTATAAGAAATTGCACGATGCAAAAACAACATACTGCATACTAAAAACTGTATAAAAATACTACAAAAAACTGCATATAATATCCCTAAAAACTGCATACAACACTAGAAAAAAATTGCTTACAAAAAACTAAATACAACACTAGAAAAAACTGCACGATGCAAAAAACTGCATACAAAAACTGCACCATCGGAGTTCATACATGTTTCATCAGGGTTCATCCTGCATACAAAAAACATACATGCTTCATCAGGGTTCAACATGCATACAAAAAACATACATGTTTCATCAGGGTTCATCATGCATACAAAAAATATACAGGTTTCACCTCAATCTGTCACGCCCCGGCACCGCCACTTTGGTCGGTTCGGGCACGCGCACAGACCGCCGAACGGACAGAGTTTCTCCTGTCTGCCCAAGGCGTAAACAAAACAGGTACAATGAATTTCACCCAGGAAATACAATATAGCACAGTTTTGCACGAGGGCATATTATAAGAGCATTAATGTAAACTAACTATTACAACATTCCATTCATCCACATTTTACATACATTTTTCTCAATTTACATCTTTCGCTCTCGAATACATTACATTCTACAACAACTTTACATTCTTATCTTTTACTTGTCATACACAAGGGTAATCTACACAGGGTAACCTTGCTATCTAGGGCGCGACGCCCAAGCCTCGGTCCGGTGCTGCTCCGCTAATGGATGGCTCTGCAAAATAGTGGGATGAGAACTAAAAGAAGTTCCCAGTGGGTTCAGCCGCCGACCTCGCCGACTTTCCCACTAGGTCCAACAAGGCATAGTAATACAAAAGGAGATAGAAATACAATATATAAGCAGCTAAATATGTAGTCTACCACTACAAAACATACAACGTGCAACAACGAGCACTACTATGCCTTACAATAAGGAATGAATGTCATGTTCTAATATGTTCAACGGTGTCCCTCACACACTCTTGACCCAATTCATTCTTGACCCAATCAGGGCTTCTCACAAGACCAAGCCCAACTCACAAGAATATCATGATCGACCCCCCACACAACACGTGATCTCACTATGCTCACTCTCTACACAGGATGCAACTCATGCATAGGGTACAAAACACAATATGGTCAATCAACTTGTCTATTTCATCTTGGACCCAATCGCACCGGCTCACCCGTAGGTCGAGCCACAACTCACCACACCAAGTCACGTGGGGGAGAGGTCTTTCACTCCTAGCCAGCCATCGTGACCGTCTGCCGGGGAGGGCTCCTTGGGGCCCTTCACACCCGTGTTCGCGTGACACTCCGGAGCTCACGGCTTGGGAGTCGCGACCTCCACAAGCCAACAACAGACTGTGTGAGTATGATCTGCCCTCCAAACTCGAGGACCTTCCACCTACCGGTGGGGAATAACCAATGTAATGTCATGCAATGCTCAACAATGGCAAGACACAATGTGCCATACTACAAATGCAATGACCCAATATCTCTTTGGCGCTCAAGGTTCAAACAACACATTAGGTTTATGCAACGACCTAATTCACGTTCCATCACTAGGTTCACATTCACTATCACAATGACACTAGTGTTTCACTTTATTTCAATGTCCACACTTTGTTTTCTATGTTCAATTCACTAGTTTCTCTACTAGTTTAATACTTCACTAGGGTTCACATAGCACTAGGTTTATGCGTCCTAAGTTCCAAGTTTTCAATCATGATTATTCACAACTAATTTAGGAGGCATGCAAGTTTCTGGAATAAGAAATAATTGAACCCTATTACATGCAATTTCATACATATATACATATATGCTCAAAAAGTAGGATTTAGACATAGGAAGAAATTCAACCATTTCGGATAGCACCCCCCACCTCGTATCGACGTCTAGGGCCGGAAAATCAAGTTTCGCGATTTATCTCCGCCGAAAAGTCTCGACCCAAGCCTAACGAACCATATTCCGCCAAATCTCTCAATCGGACGCCGTAACCTCGTCGTAGTCCAAAACGAAGTTGTCCACCGCGTCGAATTAACCTCGCAATCGAAGCGCCGGAAAAATCCAACGCGCGCGGGGGCTCGATTAAACGACCCAAGAAATCTTTCTATTTTTCTTCTTCTTCTCTTTCTCTTCTTTTCCCTTCCTTTTCCTCTCCCTCTCTCTCTCTCTCTCTACGTACATGTTGGAGTGGATAAGAGAATGGAGGAGTCCCGGGGGCTAAGCAATGTAACAATTGCTAAAAAGTCCACTAGCTTTAAGTATTATGACATTAGTCCAATTCAGAATCTGATACTTTTCGTTTCAGACCTTCTGAATATCCGTTTGCGCCCAAATTTGACAGTCATGCTCGGTTTAAGTTAATAAGAAGAACTGATCATCACTATCCAGTTTCGGACCATTTTTTTGGTCACCGAAAGCTCTACCGACTAAAATCCCTAGCAGATTACTGTTATATTTTATTTTCACTTTTCGGGTGTCGGAATGATACGAAACTTTTAATCTAGCCTCAGAAAAATAATTCTGACATATCATGAAATTTTCATAATTTTCTGACATTGTGAATTTTCTGCTAAAAAATCAGCCCCGTTCCTTACAGAAAATTCCAAATCTCCTGTTTTCATTCCAATTTCAGCACAATTCATTTCCAACTAATTTTTACTTCTCTAAGTCTAATAAAAATAGTATCTCACACTATTTTTCTTTTCACTTACTTTTATATTAAAAAAATCCGGTACACTACATTCCTCCTTCCTTAAAAGGAGTTTCGTCCGTGAAACTAAGATCACACCTCAATCTATTTATCAAATAGATGAGGGTATCATTTCATCATTGCGTCCTCCCAATCCGGGCAGCTTCACTAAGCTTATCACATAGAGACACGCGAGTCCACGGCTCCTCTGCACAAGCCGAGATGCGAACAGTGATTTTTCGCACGTCATATGCTCTCAAACGGCTTATCACGAACCACAATCCACGCGAAAGGACCAAAATGTCCTATTTCAGGCATTCTGCACAGCTCAGGTCTGAATCCCACTACCAGGTCCAGACTCTTGCTTTTCCCAACCTCGCACAGTAACCCGGAAGTCCGGATCCCACTCCCGGGTCCGGAACCCGAGAGCATTCCAGCTCCAGTGTGACATCTCCAAAAATTCCAAATTTTGGTTTTCGGGTCTTAACTCACACCCACACATTCCGAAACTTTCGGAACTCAAATTCACACTAGCCATTATCGGCTCTCTCCGAACTTCATCCAATTTGGTAAAGTTCGGCATAGCGCACCGAAGTTCAGCATACTACATTTTTTTTTTTTTTTTGTAGTCCATATCCACACTCTTGCACCTAGCAGGCTGGGTATCTTGGCCACTTGAGAGTCTATGCCACTACGAGCGACTCTCCTCCAAGTT
Source organism: Puya raimondii (assembly GCA_016920855.1). Lineage (NCBI taxonomy): Eukaryota > Viridiplantae > Streptophyta > Magnoliopsida > Poales > Bromeliaceae > Puya > Puya raimondii. Next base: position 81,121,091 of record JABWPP010000050.1, on the reverse strand, counting down.
CATAGTTCCATTGTGGAACTCATATTGGTCCATTCACCAGTGTCACTTAAAAGCAATATCATCGATACATCGACCAATCACAAGTGGCCTTATCACTTGTGAATTCTTCGCCACAAATCAAGATGGTACATTTGGCACATCCTCAACTCCAGCTCACTTAGGAGCATAATCCTCAAATCCCTGCGTGGCTTCTACTTTTCCAACGCCTCACAAGAAGCATGTTGCTTCGCTTTCATCTGCCACAGGTTAACATCACGGCGTCCTCATGACGAGCTCACACGAACACTTCGTTCGTGAACTAGACTCCCTCTCACCGATACTGCTAAACTCGGCAGTTGGTGACATAGCATCAAGACGAATGGTATGACCGAGCCTACGCTCCTATGGTCACTATCCTCAATCCTCTGTCCACAACCAATGCTCTCCTACTACTACTAGAGCTATCGACTAAACCGCTTATCTCGGTTTGTCACAGATGGTCCACAGACCAAAATCATACATGTTTCATCATGCACACAAAAAACTGCATACAACACTATAAATCAACTTCTTTATGTAGTCTTCCATAATGCTTTCAAAACTCTTCTTCATCTGTTGCTTGAAGACTCGCTTGAATTGTCTTCAATAGATAATGCTTTATCAACAATCTGCAAAATAGTGTATTTGTTAATATTATGTGATTATTCGGAAAGGTAGGATTGAAACTAAAAATAAAAATCTAACTTACCTCCTGGCGGGGCAGTTTTTGAAAAAAAAAATAAATTAGGAAAAAAATATCATACCGGGGCGCGCGGCCGGCGCGGTCACAGAGGGAGAGGGCCGCTGGCGGGGGGCGCATGAGCCGGTCACAGAGGGAGAGGGCGGCGCGCGGTCACAGAGGGAGAGGGTGGCGCGCGGTCACAGAGGAAGCTGGCGGCGTAGGGACCCGGGGCTTGGGGGGGGGGGAAGGGGGTGGCCGGCGCGGCTACAGAGAGAGGGGGGGTGGTCGGCGCGGGGGGTTGGGGAAAAGGGTGGGGCAGAGAGGGGAGAGTTTTTCTTTTTTTCTATTTTGGGGGGGTGAGAAAGAGAGAAAAGAGAGAGAGGGGGAGAGAGAAACGGGAATAGAGAGAGAGAAAGAGACACGAGAGGAGAGAGAGTCACGGGATGAGAGAGAGAGAGAGACACGGGAGGGGAGAGAGGGAGAGAAACGTCGCTAACTCCGTTAGTCCCACACTTTGGCCCCGCACAAATCTCGAGACGGATCTGTGGCTAAAAAATCACTAGCACAAGGCCTCCTGTGCTATTAATAGTAGCACAGCCTTACTATATATATATATATATATATATATATAAATTTACCGTAAGTTTTTTTTCAAACCAAATTGTGTTTGATCCAAACCTAATCCTAGCGGTCTCAATAACCTGAACTTGTTGTGAGTTTTGATGCTTCCGACTCACTTGAATCCTCTATTTTTATCAACACTGCTATCTCATCTTATTCTAATTGTGCTATTTTGAGTGTTAAAAAAATTGCTCCAAAAGCCAAAAACATGCACAGCTCCATCCTACTTGGATAAAAAAAAAATGGAAATAAGTGTATTTATTATATTTGATGCTACACACACTTGCTTCTACATTTGTTATCCTCTATTGCAATCCAAGTGGTAGGTATTAAAATAACATTGCACTTCTTTGTTATATTTTCACTAATATTTAGTCTACAAATAAAACCCAATCCAATCCAATCCACATATAAAATAAATCCAACCCATTTCAGCCCAAAATAAAATCCAAGCCACATTCAGCCCAGTCCACGGCCAAAAAAAGAACATTTAGCCCAAAGCCCAGTTTAGCACACATGACCCAAATGTTCTTAGCCCACACTACAAGAAAATCATTTATAAGTGACAGTAAAAAGTTGTCACCAAAAATAAAAAATTTGTCACTAATAGTTTTAGTGACTATAAATACCGTCACTATAAGTTGTCACAGTAAGCTCCGTGGCAAATAGATTTTGCCACAAAAAAAAAATATTGTCACTAAAAAAATATTAATGACAAGTTAATTTTATCACTAAATATTACCTATTTGTCACCGGGAATAAGCCAATACCAACTGTTGTGCCTGTCTGTTTAAGGGAATAGGTACAGAGGTCAGGTTTTTGGCTCGTTCTTGTACAGTTTCTGAACTTTTTCCGCTCACAGGTTGATGAACGAGCTCCTACTCTTAATATGATTGCCGGCTGGGGGGTGCCTATTTGAACTAGCGACTAACTTCTTTGTAATGTATTGAAGTGGAAGCAATAGATTCATCTTGTTCATCAACCTGAAACCGAAGAAGAGTAGGTTCACCATATAATATTTACGGAATGGTTGAACATTAAAAATAGTAATCTTAGGTGACAACATATGCCGTCACTAATAGTTAGTGACATCACCATCCGTCACTAAATATTGCATTTATGACAATAATTCACTACACTACTAATATTTAGTGATAACAAAGTTTGTCACAGAATATTACATTTATAATAATAACATTCAACACTGATATATTGTCACTAATATTTAGTGACAACAAAATTCGTCACTAAATATTGTTTTTATGACGTATCCTAAAGGATTATGTAGAATTGTCACCATTATTTGTCATTACATTGTCGGTCATAAAATATTACTCTAATGACAAAAATGTATCACAATGTATTACAAAATTCTATTTTGATGATAATATAAAGTACAATAACATTTGATACAGTTCAAAACAATCAACTTATATTTATGACAAAGCAAATCGATGAGATTTTTAGGTCCTAATAACGAAAAGGTAGTAATATTCTTACATTCATCATACAAAATACCTTCCAGTATCTCCAGTTTCTAAGTACATGACAAATAGTTTCCAAATTCAAACTACATGATTTAACCTGAAATAACTACATTTGATTTTATGGTCCACATCCAAAATAAAGGACTGTCGAATACTAATATCATGTAAAAATTGCACCACTCATCCTTACCTGAAATAAATTAAAAATAAATATAATTAATTAATGACATATAACAATGTGTTTACATACTAAAACAGATATAATCACCTTTTCTCCCCTCAGCAAATGAATCTTGCTCAATTCAAAAAATTCAGCATTTTGTTGGCATGATGCCTGCAGATATCAATCAAATAGACAATAAGAAGGAAGTTTAAAATGCCATGTAATTGAATTACATAAGCCGCATGCTGTGATTACATGCTAAAACTTGATATCACTATAATATTATCAGATCACCTAGCTACAAAAGATAAATAAATTGTGATCAGTATGAAGAGAGCTAGTTTCTATAACTAGTATTTTATATTTTATCTAATTCCTCTTTAGTCAATGACAAATCTAACAAGGTTAATAGATGCTCACCTGCGTATTGCCCTCCCAAACCATCTCTGTACCCTGCTCAGGTCCCTTTTCCTCTTAATCACATAATAGAACATCTGTTAGGAGGATAAAATCCACTAATTTATTACACATAATTTATCATAGAAAAAACATTTGAAAAATAGTCGAAAACCAAATACAAAACAACTATGAAAAGGAAAAGAAACTGGAGCAACGACAACATCACAACTGAGAACTCAAAAATGTATGCCGACTCTTTTCAATTTACTCAGCTTGTGAGAACTAGCTCTGAAGGATAATCAGATCCATTTCTTGGATATCTAATCATTAGAGTATTTTCTCTTCCGCGGAACAAAAAGGTGGTTTGAGTCCTTCTGTAGAAGCCGACTACAGTTCACCACTCAAGAAGGATTAGGTTCCAGTGCCAACCACAACTTCACCTTTTTGTCAGCGCTTGCAACGGCAAGAACAGTCGCAGGTGCGCCACCTAAAATAGTTCGAAAAAGAAAAAGTAAATTCAACACCTAGGAATTAATTGGTCTTGAAGCTTATGCTAAGAACATAAATCTTTAGCCTTTTTGCAATGCTATCCTAGATTCATCTGATCTTTTGTCACAAGCAAAAAGCAAAGAAATATAATGCAAGAAAGAACAGAGAGCACAAGATTTGTATCTGTCGAAGTTCAATTAAGCTTACCATTTGGAATTGACTGAATAGACCAAGAAATCCCAGTGATGTCTCCTGACAATTATGAAAAATATTGATAAGTGGAAGGTGGCTTAAGATAACAAATAAAAGAGCATGTCGCAACAAAGCAAACCTAAGGATAAACAAAACTAATTAGAAATCACTAAGGAAAAAAAATGGCTCTGATTAAGTACTAGTCTGATTTTTGACAAGCGTAAGCAAGCTCAGGCAATAAAAATCTTTCAAATACCAATATATGCAGTGATAGACAACGTATACAGACATTGTTAGAAATTCGGAACGACGAAAAATAGATCCAGAAAATAATTAATGCGGAACAGAGAAAAGATAAGAAAAGAGCACACCGAGATTACGTGGTTCGGCCAACGGCCTACGTCCACGGGCGAAGACGGAGCAAATACTTTATTAATATCGAAAAGGCGGAGTACAAAGAAAATCTCTCAAAGAATAAGACCCCCAAAGAATAAAATATATATGACGCGCATATGCGTAGAGCATCTCCAATGAAGCACGTCCTTACAATGGGATCGGATCCGAGAGCAACAATAGAAAACCCTCAACCGTACGGACACGGACCAACCTCGGCTTAATTAGCGCATTGCCTTCATTAATTAGATCTCCAAACAGAGGCTCGGGCCTCTCTCTCTGCAATGCGCACCGCGCGCCGCAACTTGACCTCCAACAACTTAATTAATTTGCATGGCCCTTAATTTTAGTCGCGGCTTCGTTAATTTGGCCGTAGCATGTATATATAATACATGTCTCCAAACTAGAGTCTAATTCTAATTCGATTAGAATTAATCTTCTAGTCGTAATCCATATATGCCAAATTAAATCTAAATAATATCTTATCCTAATTAGATTAGGATTTACTTAAATTTAGATAACTACAAATCTAAACCAAATAATAACAATCTCCACCTTGGTTTAATTTGTAGTTTAGCCGCTGTGTCGAGATCGCCACAAAACTCCACCTTGAATTAATTTCACCTCAATGCTCCTTAACGCTCCATAGTTCTCCGTCTTCTCCAAACGCCCCATAGGGCCTCAAGTGCTGCTAACTGCCACCAAGTTCAAACAATGCTTGAACTTGGCAATTGTAAGAGACTTAGTAAGCATATCCGCCGGATTGTCCTCAGTACCAATTTTCTTAACAGTCACGGTGCGCTTCCCAATCACATCCCGAACAAAGTGAAACTTTACATCGATGTGCTTTGTCCTCTCATGAAACATTTGATCTTTAGACAAATGAATTGCACTCTGACTGTCTGAATAAATAATCGTCGGATCCCAAGAAGAAGTAAGCTCTCCAAATAAGCCTCTTAACAACATAGCTTCCTTCACACCCTCTGTCATAGCAATATATTCCGCCTCAGTCGTAGACAAGGCGACAATGGGTTGTAATGAAGCTTTCCAACTAACTGCACATCCACCAATAGAGAATATATATCCTGAAAGTGATCTCCTCCTGTCCAAATCACCTGCAAAATCCGAATCAACATATCCAACCACACCATCCGTACACCACCCAAACTCCAAACAAGTGCTAGTGGTACCTCGTAAGTATCTCAGAATCCACTTAACAGCTTGCCAATGAGCCTTACCAGGATTGGTCATATATCTGCTAACCATGCTCACTGCGTAAGAGATGTCCGGTCGTGTGCAAACCATGGCGTACATGATGCTCCCTACAGCACTAGAATATGGAACATGTGACATGTACTCCCGCTCATCATCGGACTGCGGTGATAACTCGGCCGAAAGTTTGAAATGCGCCGCAAAAGGAGTGCTCACCGATTTTGCGTCTGTCATCCCGAAACGCCTTAAAATCTTCTCTATATATTTCTCCTGTGATAAATGCAGTAGTCCTGAATTTCTGTCCCTCTTAATTTCCATACCGAGAATTTTCTTAGCAGCACCCAGATCTTTCATCTCAAACTCACCCTTAAGTGAAGCCTTCAATTTATTAATCTCAACTATGTCGTCGGAAGCAATCAACATATCATCGACATAGAGCAACAAATATATGAAAGATCCCTTCTCAAGCTTCCTAAAATATACGCAACTGTCACGCTTGCTTCTAGAATATCCGTGACCTGTCATAAAGGAGTCAAACCGCTTATACCATTGTCGAGGAGACTGCTTCAAGCCATAAAGCGATTTTCTTAACAGGCAAACATGGTCCTCCTTCCCTTCAACAATAAATCCCTCCGGCTGTTACATATAAATATGCTCCTCAAGTTCTCCGTGGAGAAAAGCTGTCTTAACATCAAGCTGCTCAAGATACAAGTCCTTCATGGCTACTAATGATAAAAGAACACGAATAGAAGTATGCTTCACAACGGGTGAAAAAATATCATTAAAGTCAACACCTTCTACCTGACTGTAGCCCTTAGCAACTAAACGAGCTTTATACCTTGTATCTTCCACGCCGGGGATGCCGTCTTTTTTCTTGAAGACCCACTTGCAGCCAACAATTTTCTTGCCTGTAGGCGGTTTTACTAACTCCCATGTGCGATTCTTATGGAGCGATTCCATTTCTTCATTCATCGCCACCAACCACTCCGCAGAACTGGCACCAGAAATAGCTTGATTATATGTGGAAGGTTCACCTTCATCTTCTGAATCTTGTGCCACTGAAAGAGCATAAGCTACCATATCCTCGTAGCCGTATCTCTGCGGTGGTTTGATCTGTCTCCTCGCTCTGTCTGTAGCAATACTTTGCCTCTCAACTTGTGGGGTTTCATTAACTGAGGTGTCTGGTGACTGAATTTGCTCTGACTGAGAAGAACCCTGCGACTGAACTAAACCATCGGTCTCTACCTCCACCTGCTTGCTAGCACTCGGGGTCTCATCAGAAGAAACACGATTAGGATATAACATAGCAGACTCATCAAATGTGACATCCCTACTAATAATTAATTTAGACGATTCAGGACACCACAATTTATATCCCTTAACCCCCGATGCATAACCAATGAAAATGCACTTTTTGGCCCTAGGTTCTAATTTGCCTTCATTTACATGAACATAAGCAGGACAACCAAATATGCGCAAATTAGAATAATCAGAAGGGCTACCAGACCATACCTCCTCCGGAGTTTTGCAATCAAGTGCTGAATGTGGAGATCGATTTACCAGATAGCATGCCGTAGAGATCGCCTCTGCCCAAAAACTCTTAGCTAAGCCAGCATTAGAGAGCATGCAACGTGCTCTCTCTAAAAGAGTTCTATTCATCCGTTCGGCCACTCCGTTCTGCTGTGGAGTATGCCTAACGGTCTTATGTCTGACGATCCCTTCCTTCTTGCAGAATTTTTCAAATTCTGACGAACAGAATTCCAAACCGTTGTCGGTCCTTAATCTCTTGATCTTCCTTTCAGTTTGCTTCTCAATCATAACCTTCCACTGCTTGAAATAATTGAACACCTCATCCTTACCTTTTAGAAAGAATACCCACACCTTACGAGAATAGTCGTCAATAAAAGTCAACATATATCTAGCACCACCAAGAGTAGGAGTACGAGAGGGTCCCCAAAGATCAGAATGAATATAGTCAAGAGTACCCTTTGTCCGGTGAACTGCGGCCTTAAAGCTGACTCTCTTTTGTTTGCCAAAAACACAATGCTCGCAGAAATCCAACTTTTCTAAACTCTGACTACCAAGTAAACCTCTCTCGCTTAACTTTATCATACCATACTCGCTCATATGGCCTAGTTGCATATGCCATAATTTAGTGCTATCCGAATCTGACATAGAGAAAGAAGTCACCGCTGCTGAACCTGTCACCGTGGAACCCTGTAGAACATATAACATGTCGGACAACTTGGCCTTCATCACTACAAGATTCCCTTTAGTGACCTTCATTAATCCGTCAGCTGAAGAATACTTAAAGCCTTTAGCATCAAGTGTACCTAATGAGATCAGATTTTTTCTCATATCCGGAACATGCCGAACCTCAGATATAGTCCTCACTACTCCGTCGTACATCCGTACCTGAACAGTGCCAATTCCAATAACCGTACACTTAGAGTGATTTCCCATCAATACATCTCCACCTTCAAAAGGCTTGTACTTCGAGAACCAATCTCTATGCGTACAGATATGGAAGGAACATGCGGAGTCCATAAGCCACTCATCCTGTCTGCGTGTCTTATCCGTAACTGTAAAGACGATATCATTTCCATCTGAATCTCCTGCTGCAACACTTGCTTCTGGCTTAGTATTGGTGTTTTTCTGATCTTGATTCTTATCACCATTATTCTTCCGCTGTTCTTTATTTTTCAACTTAAAACAATCAGCTTTTATGTGACCTTTCTTCTTACAATAACCGCAAATCAGATTTCTGTGCTTTGACTTTGACCTCGATGTACCTCTATTACCGTAACCCTTCTCCCGAGACCTCCCTCTAGCGACTAAACCTTCTCCTAAACCTCCACCTGTCTCATTGCTTATCTGCGTGTCAATCCTCTCCTTTGAAAGTAGAGAAGACTTGACATCATCGAGACATAGAGTATCTCGTCCAAATAAGAAGGTCTCACGAAAATTCTTATAAGAGGGCGGTAAAGAACATAATAATAAAAGGGCTTCATCCTCCTCCTCGATTTTGACATCTATCGAGCGGAGATCCATAATAATAGAATTAAATTCATCTAAATGCGATTTAATAGAGGTACCTTCCGCCATGCGCAACATGAAGAGACGTTGCTTCAAATATAATTTGTTGGTGAGAGATTTCGTCATGTAAAGAGACTCCAATTTAAGCCAAAGCCCTGCTGCGGTCTTTTCATCCAAGACCTCGCGCAATACCTCATCGGATAGACATAATTGTATTGCCGTAAGAGCTTTGTCATCAATCTCCTCCTTCTGCTCCGCCGTCAAAGAATCGGACATCTTTTCTTTTCCCAACAGTGCCTTCTGCAATCCTTGCTGCGTCAATATAGCACGCATCTTGACTTGCCATAATGCGAAACTGTTGGTCCTGTCAAATTTCTGAATCTCGAACTTCGTCGTCATCTTAATCCTCAAAGGGAATAGAAAGGCTCTGATACCAGTTTGTTAGAAATTCGGAACGACGAAAAATAGATCCAGAAAATAATTAATGCGGAACAGAGAAAAGATAAGAAAAGAGCACACCGAGATTACGTGGTTCGGCCAACGGCCTACGTCCATGGGCGAAGACGGAGCAAATACTTTATTAATATCGAAAAGGCGGAGTACAAAGAAAATCTCTCAAAGAATAAGACCCCCAAAGAATAAAATATATATGACGCGCATATGCGTAGAGCATCTCCAATGAAGCACGTCCTTACAATGGGATCAGATCCGAGAGCAACAATAGAAAACCCTCAACCGTACGGACACGGACCAACCTCGGCTTAATTAGTGCATTGCCTTCATTAATTAGATCTCCAAACAGAGGCTCGGGCCTCTCTCTCTGCAATGCGCACCGCGCGCCGCAACTTGACCTCCAACAACTTAATTAATTTGCATGGCCCTTAATTTTAGTCGCGGCTTCGTTAATTTGGCCGTAGCATGTATATATAATACATGTCTCCAAACTAGAGTCTAATTCTAATTCGATTAGAATTAATCTTCTAGTCGTAATCCATATATGCCAAATTAAATCTAAATAATATCTTATCCTAATTAGATTAGGATTTACTTAAATTTAGATAACTACAAATCTAAACCAAATAATAACAGACATGAAAAAGCTAATAATAAGCATGTAATGCACGGAA